>OX336902.1:21270208-21975208 GCA_946959425.1 Argyrosomus regius
TGTGTGTGCTGTGTGCTTTGTAGGCTGTATTCTGTGCAGTTCTTCCATGAACATCAGCATGCAACATCATGCCTCGTACCTGTAATGCATCTTTCATCGTGCTTGTGTATTTGCTCATTGTGAGTGTGAATGGAAGTGAATATGAAGCTTATTATGGTCTGTGCTGCTGATCCTTTACAGGCTCTGCTGAATGAATATTACATGGAACATACCTTCAGTTTTTAACAGCTAATGCCATGGGATGCATGCAATATTCAACACCGCCTGCCAAAGCGGATAAAACACACTTTTCCAACCTGTATGTAGCATCTCTATTGATACTCACACACATAACACACACACACACACACACACACACACAGATGCAGACATGTGGGAATGAGTGCACACACACTAACGATACAACACAACCTTTTTATCAGCTAAATAATTGTGGTTCCAGATGTGGATCTGTCTCTAATATGGACCAGAGGGGCCACAGCAGCTCCTGACATGAATACTACTGCAGCACAGTTTACAGGCAGGATTACACTGATGTATTGGCCTACAAAATTTAAGACACTACACTGGCTGTCTGCGGGGAACTCTTAGAGCAACAGAGCAACACGAGAGAACTGAAGCTTTATCTGAGACAGGCCTGTAATTCTAATTCCCTCTGTTTTATAATGCTATTTGTTCATATTTTAGAGAGAAGAGCCTTTCTGTTGCTCTGCCTCCACTTGGCATGTTAATTTCTTGTTTGCAGTTAAGAATGTCTGACAGATCGTTTGCATTTTTATAATGTAAATAACTCTGAACATAAACGACTTTTCCTAGATATGTTTTTTAATTTTTTAAGTTTAGAAGGCACTAAAACAGAACACAAAAAAACTCTGAGCATTTATACTTCTGATCGCACACACAGTCATATAGACCACAGTCGTCACATATGTATATTATCCACACACAGAGTGGAGCATAGTGTAACTGCACGCGGAGAGAATCAAACAGACTTCATGATATTTTTAACTGGAGTCAAGAATTATTGCATATCTACATTTATTAACGATCTAAAACTGTGAGGCTTTGTTTGTTTAGTCAGATGACTGAATGATGTGGTGTCAGACGGCTAACTTTATGTTGTTGAACAATTGCTTACTTACAGTTTAGTGAAATTATGGAACCATTTGGTTAACGTTTGCAGCACTTTGTCTTGTGAAATAAACTATAGTTCAACAAACACAGACAGACACCACAGACTTTTACCTGGTCAAGGCTTCACCTTCAGATGACGTCACAGCAGTGGAGGGAATGAAACAGACTTCAACAACAATGCTCATTATCCAGAAGTGCAACAAAAAGGAGGACAGTCAATTTATCAATTTATCAAACACATGTTGACCAAGAAGAACACAAAAGTGTAGAATTGTGATGACTTCATGTGCAAAGAACTGTTTCTCTGATTTGGACCACTGACATATTTATATATTGATTATGTGATTCTGTCAGAGAATTGTCCATAAATTCTAAAAATGCTCTGAAAATGCAATGTTCTTCTGACAGTATGCCTGTTTTTCTCTGTCAGCGATCTGTGAGACAACATAGAGCATGGTGTGAAGAGAAAGTATTGTTCCCATCATCATACACAAACCAACATGTAAATAAGGGTAGTAATGCTTGTGAACATGAACAATGAAATTATGCGCAATTCCATATGACAGTCCAGCAGTCCACTCCGTCACCTGTAGGGAGTCCTAGAATGCTGGTAGTCCTACTCTTAAAGCAAACGTGTATCAGATTAAGGGAAAACAACTCTTTGATGTAACTTGGATTTTATTTTTATAGCTGTGGCGCCTTCATTTATGTTTTCTGTCATTATAATGTTGTATAATGATAATGTTGATCTTAATAACATTTATGTATTCACAGCATCAGATATGCAGATATATCGCTCTCTCCAAATGTGTTTTTCGTATTTGCCGGTTTGGTTCTTAAGCGAGTATAGATCGATATACTTCAGTTTCATGTTAGGCAGCGAGGTAAATATTATATATATATATTCTCTTTTTAGCTAGCTAAAATACATTTTGTTGTCGCTCCCCTCTACAGCAATACAGCTTCCATGCTGGTCCTCCTCTCCTTCTCTAAACTGATGAGCTCAGGTGTAAAACACTATGGTACCTCATACCCTCATACAGCCCCAATTCAAATTACCTGAACTATCCCTTTAAAATTATTTACAACATACATTAAATTCAAGACAAAAGAGATGAAGAGCGTAGATGGTTGGGAAATGTAGTGTTTATACGTTAAGGAGCCAAAGAAAGCCACAGAGACAAACAGACCAGAGGAGCGTCACAATAGGAGCCTACAGTTTTGGTTACCTCATGTGCATAGTGAGATATGCTCACAACGCTGGAAGAATCAAGATAACGACAACAGTTATTTCCAGTTAATACAAAGACCATTCCAGGTTAAAACCAGGTGGAGATCACCAGAGCAAACACCACAGCCATGTATTCTGTTTTGACTTCTGACACACACACACACATACACACACACACACACACACACACACACACACACACACACACACACACACACACACAGACAGTCTGTCTTTCTTTTGTTCCATTTATTTTTGTTGTTTGTTTCATTTTTAAACGCTGCATACATGAGATACTGTGGAAAGACACAGGGAGAATATCTCATTCACTGTTCCTCTCCCTCTCTCTGTCGTTCTTCGTTAGCAGAGCAGATGGTGTGAGTGAGCAGGCCGGTCATTTCTAAATCAATAGCTGGGCACATGGGAGTCACTGTGTGTATTTGGAAAAAGCCCATAACACTTACACTGTAGCCTACACACACACACACTCACTCACACACACAAAGAGGCATTTCCAACACCAGAAAACCTCACAAATGCAAAAATAAACACACATTCATACAACACACACATCCGCAGACACACATACACACTAGTATATTATTTCTGCACACACATGCACACACACACACACACACACCAAATGGGGATAGAAGAAGAAGCGAGGGAAGGAGATGGAGAGTAAACCAATAGCCCTGCAGCTTATTTCTGCAGACAAGCTGTTGTTTAATATGACTGCAGCAGACGTCGGCCCCACGACAATCATTTAAACCTCCAGAGCCTGCTCGACTGGAGGAGATGCAAGCACCCCAACCCCCCACCCTCTTCCTCATATGTTACTCTGCTTTCCTTATCCTCCTTCTTTCTCTCCATCCCTCATACGTTCCTCACTTCCTCTTAGAACAGCAGCAGAAGCCGGAGGTGGTGGAAACATATTAATGCTTCATGAAAGTCATAATCCACAACCTGTTGTTGCCTGGTTCTGTTGTGAAGGGATGACTGTCAGTAAAACATGAGGCGAAAGAACAGACAGTGACAATTGTAAAGCCTTCTGTGGTTTTATTCTCCGCTCCAGATGCTGCAGATTTGTTGGCAACATGTCATGCTAAAGTTTCCGTTTTGCTGCTGTCACAGACAGCGCTGCAGACTCTGTTTGTTGTTTGGTTTGGTTTGCATATAAAACCAACCAGAAGACCTCAGCCTTAAAGCATTATTAAAGTGAAAATGCTTCCACTAAAGCATGAATTACTTTACCTTTGTGTGGCTTGTAGACATTTTATTTTTGTATGTTTTAAAATGCAGAATTATCACATTTTGGTCCACCAACCGAAAAAAAACACCCACTGCCAATGAGCAGTCATTGGCCTGGGTACAAACTGAGAATGATAGTTGCAGTGGGTGTTTAGCTCTCATCAGCCACGAGGTGCACATTGGGTCCATTTCAGCACTTCCTACACTAGTTGTACTTGCCTCAAAAAGATGACATTCATGGTCTGGTTGTAGTGAGTTCAAGCAATATGTTTCACATTTACCCAAGAAAAGGCTTCAAGGATGAGGATAGCTCCAATCTGAGTATTTAGATTTCATGCTCACAGAGTGAGGTGAGTAAAAGAAGGCCACTCATTATGCGTTACAAGTTTGTAATAGTAGGCAGCAGTAGTATTTTACCCAAGAATGGTCCAATATTCCAAAGTGTGAACATCTAACTGGCCAGACGGCCATGAATATGGATATTCCTGGTCCACAAAGGATGTGTGTAGTGACCCTCTTGCACCACCTTCAAGCCAAAATATACAAATCTAATCTTATTGTAATCTCTTTGGCAGATGGACATACAATTTGGTGAGCACATACAGATCGTTGACAAACAAAAGTTAAACCCCAACAAATGTGTGTGTTAGCAAAGTTGGTTCACTATAAGCTTCCAGAAAAGCCTCAATCCCTGCTCCTGTCATTGAATATCCAAGTGGGTGGAACTCTACTGGAGGGATCCAAACAGCATTCTTCCAAAAGATATTCCCACATATGATGTTGTGATGATGTGATGCAAAGGGCAGTGTAGATGTTCAGTTGTGTTTAGATCTGGTGACTGAGACTATGTCTGGTTTAGGAGTGAACTGCTGCCCCAAGTAAAGGAGTTCAAGTATCTTGTGTTTTGGTTTCAGGAGTGAGGGTAAAATGGAACATTAGATTGGCAGAAGACAAAGCTCACCCGGAAGGGGTCATTTTACTCCCTCAATTTACTAGTCTAAATATGTTCCAATGAAGTGTGAACATACTGTGACGTCACCCATTGGTTTGTGGACAAATGTTTTGAAGGCTCAGGTTTGGCATTATGGAAGTTGCCATCTTGGTTTAGAGCCACAAGTAACCACATCTGGACAAGAGTATGGTCTGTGACCACTTCCAAAGCTGGAAGCTCTGTCCACTAATTACATACTGTCAATGATATCATGCATACAAGTAGCTGAAATGAGTTTCCACCGTAGGGTGGCTAGACTCTTTGAGAAAGGGTCATGAGCCCAGACATCCAGAGGGAGCTCAGAGTACAGTCACTATTTCTTTGTACTTAAAAGAAGTGGATCAAGGATTGATCAGGATGCCTCCTGGGCGCCTTCCTTTGGAGGTTTTCCAGGCATGTCCAATTGCTTGGAGACTTGTTAGACCTCTTTGGAGAGATCTCATCTGGGGCGCCTCAGGAACCCAGGAACTAACTTTAACTTAAACTTGATTGAGACTCTGTGCCCTGTATGAAAGCACCTGCATTTTTATGTTCCTTCGTTTTTTATTCAGGTTTTTCCTCTAATGTATATGCTCCCGAGATTTCAGAGTTACAGCTAATATACCTGGAATATGTTGACAGTTTTAAAAAGTACCTCTTGTTACAACTGATGAGCAGCAAAAAACATCCCTGCTCAATACACTGGTTTACTGCTAAATTCTTACTTGTTCTGGTGTGGCCAGTTTGTTGGCTAAAGTTATTGGTTCTTGCTGTGATTTGGATTTGTTGAGGATGTGACAGCCTAACCATAGCTTGAAGTCCTTTTTTGCATGCTGTACTTGGTGATCAGAAAGGATGTGCTAGGGACCGAACCTAATGTTCCAAAAGACAAAGCCAGCAACATCATTCCTCTTTCACTTTGCCATGTTTAGACTTGGAAGCAGAAGAGTTGTAGAACACATTGCAGAACCCAGCCAGACAAAGCCAAAATGGGACCAGCTGGTCTTCTTGTTGGGACGTCATGACGTGTCCCAGATGCTGTGTCGGTTGTCTTCCAATATGACATACTACACTGGATAAAACAAGCAATTATCATACCCCACACTAGTTTATATTTTCTTTTCCAGATGGCCCCCTTCTACTGGGTCGGGCCATTATCTCGTCTGATGCAAGCAAAAGTCTCAGATCAAATCATTAATCACAGTTTATTCAACATATTTAACTGCAATAAGTGTTAGAATTGAGAAAAGATGTTCTGAAACAATTGTTGCAGCATGTTTTGGCTCTTGAGTGGGTAATAACGAGCAGCACTCCAAGAGCAGGAACAGAACGCTGAACAATGACGTGAAAATATTTTTCAACACAATCGTCAGTGACAAAATCAAGAAAGGTTGAAAATACCCATAATTATTCTTTAAATGCTTCTGTGTCAACTGTCTTCACGTTCACAGACAGAAATTAAACAGTGTACTGACTGCCACTGGGGAAGCAGCACAATTGGTGAGTAAAGCATGTGAAAATGAGTTGAAACCCAGAGGAGCTTCTGTGGAGCGGAGCGGAGTTATCAGACCACCTCTGAGAGAGCTGAATAACAGGCGGCATTTTGGGCCCGGAATTAAAACCATGGCTGAGGAGGAGAATCAGTGACATGATCAGCCGACTGGATTCAAATTAGGAAATAGTAATTACAAATAATTAATCTTCAGTAATCCCCTCTGAATGGAGCTCGATTTACTTTAACCAACCTCTTGGAGAGTATTGTACTACAGATCTCTAGCTTTGTCTGTTAGTGAATCCTAAAGTCTTTGACAGATTGACAAGATTTTTGGACAATAATAGACAGAAAGATGTAAACGATAGAAGTGATCAACATCAAATGCGTTTAGTTTCCTGCTTTGAAAGTGACCTTAAACTAACCTGCCATCATTTCATAACGACTAAAGATTAATAAGCCATGGAAATGTTCTGCCTGCGACATACAGCACGTATTCACCCGAATAAATCAACAGCCTTACATACAGAGCCGTAACGAAGAGAAAAAGCTGTCTGATAAATGCAAGCTGTGTTCAGCTCCGGGCAACTTAATTCTGAAGAGGCGAGCCAAAAAGGGAGATGAGGAGGGGGAAAAATAAGCAAGGCAATTCATCCATTAGTTTATGAAGTTCCTTCCCCTGAAGGTGTGAAGACATGATTGGAGGTCACTGACACTGATTTGTGTGTGTGTGTGTGTGTGTGTATGTGTCTGAGTGTGTTTTTATTACTGTGAGCTATGTTCACTGTGGTGTGCTTTGTTGCTTTGCTCTCACCAGCATCTGCTCATTGGAAGAAATGGAAAAAGGTTTTCAGTGTTTTCGTTTGCCTTATATCACTGCCTTTTGTCATCTAGCCCCCCGATTTGTTGAAAATATTCGGCGTAATAGCAGCATCAGTCTATTTGGTGTAGATAACTCTTGAAATTTCACCATTTTCCTCTAAATTCCTCAACCCCCCCTCCAGTAGAAACCAATGGGCATTGAGCTGAGTAGGGAAGTGAGGAAGAATTGAGAGACTAACACATTGTTGGATTGGATCTTTTAATTATTTAATTTTTAATTTTCATTTAATATGAAAACCAGGCATATCCTTATAGTATTATATCTGCAGAATGACCCCTTTGGTGCTATTCATATTTTATGACTGGATTATTATTACTGATGCATCAAAATGTGTGCAGCATTTAAAGGTGGATGTATACTTTTAATTAGTTTTTTAATGGCTTTTCTGTCATTTTTGCCATTTTCTTGTGTAATATTGGACACTTTCACATCTTCTAACATCTAAAATTCCTCAAAGAAAACAATCAGAGAAGGAAAAATCACTCTTTCATTGACTGCTCACAATTTAAGGCCGTAACCTGTGATGAGAGGTTAACAAGTACTTTATTAGATGGGGTCACAAGCCAAAAAGGTCCACCGGATCATATTTTACTTCTGATTGTAAAACATTGTTGAACGCAGTACAAGAATCTGACCAAACTGTTTGGGTTAATGCATAAATCTCACCCATATATCGATCTAAGCCGTGATGACAGCTAGTGTAGCAGAAGCTGCTTTTATTTGAAAAACACTCTGCTTGGTATTTGACTCATCATCTTCCAATAGAGCCACCAAATAAATTTACTCGTCCACACTCCCTCAGGTGAGTGTAGACAAAGGTGAAATTTTGCAGCCTTAATGCACACCTTTGACAACAAATCAGCACCGCTGTGTATTTCCACATCTCCCAGTGGCAGGATAATGGTATTCCACTCCATAACCGCATCATTTAGGAGAGCTCTATTCCTCTGCTGCAGTCTGGATCACACAACAGTGCCCTGTCTGTGACCAGAGTATAGACACTTTGAAGATGCAGCACAAATCTCACAATAAACCTCTCTGTGGCTCCATCATGGAGGTCCAATGTGCATACAATGTAATGTCTGTGTTGGGAAGCTGACCAGAGCGGCATAAGTAGGAGGCAGATTCAAGGCAGGCAGTTTGTTCAAAAGTCACCGCAAGGTGTTTATTTACAACCAAAGTGCTTCCAGCTTCACGTGTAGCAAAAAAGTATATTCAACAAAAAAAAAAGAAAGATAACTGAACAGTTAATTTAGCTGAACGAAATAAAACTCAACTTATAACAATGCAAAATGCAACTTATATCAAGTGTAAATTGCTACACCACATGTTGTCATTGTTCACTCTGTCCTCCTCGACAGACAAAAGGCCACTGCTTAAATAGCCTCTCCACTTGGCACTACCTCCCTGGCTGATTACAGTAAAAACACTCTTACCTGTTTTACCCTTAATCCACATGTTAACCATACATAAATGAAATAACAAATAAACCTAAATAATACCTAGAACTAATTTGTCTCACCTTCACTCATTTGGACTAGTCCAACGACCTCCCCCAATCATGTTAGTCAGAGTATAAAAGCAGGAAATATTGCAGCACTTCCTCCTTTTGTCTCTGACCACATGGTGAGTATGGTAAGTAACACAATTAGATGTTAATTTAACTTATTTTGATAAGGAATAAATCAATAAACTATAACTAAATCTAACAATACTTGGAAGAGTTTATTTTAAGCAAAGATGTTGGACTTTGAAATATAACCAAACATAATACAAAACACAAATGGCTGAAAACAAACAAGTATGGCTAAACTAAAGATGGTATTAATAAATGAGACAAATGGTCACTTTGAATATAGAAAAACAAAGTTTGAAAAATGAAAGATGAAACAGAAGTGTGGGTCAGATTTAACAGAAGTTCCTCTACATATTGTGCAACTGCAGTGCTAAAAATGGTTTTCAAGTCTCATCAAACTATAGGTCATAATCTAAATGAATAAGCCAAAAACACATTCAAGTACTTTTTTCTATGTTTTTATTAAATCACAGCAAACTAGAGACAAACAAAACAAAACCTTTATTTGTTCATCCAAATTACCAAAGGTGAAGAGTGAACTTGTGAAACTCAGCTTTCAACACAACATAGCTGAAAAGTGTTTCTTCGTCTTCATCGACAAACAGTTAGTCTGACTATCCAAAATGGAAAAATATGCCAACCAACACCTCGAAAGCTAATTAACACATTGTATGTCAGATGTGTAAAAATCACAAATAGTGGTTTGTTTTGTTTTTCTGAAACTATTTCTTGGTAGAGTGGGTCGTCCAATAACCCCAAGGTTGGCGGTTCGATCCCCGCTCTCGCTGCTCAAAAAAGATTGCTACGGCCGAGGTGCCCTTGAGCAAGGCACCGTACCCCCCCAACATCTGCTCCCCGGGCGCTGTGAGTTGATGCCCACTGCTCCAGTGAATCTGGCATATGTCAATTTGAGTGTGTGACCCTGTGCATGTGCATGTATGTGTTCCAACAGGTGCCAGCCTGGATGGGTTAAATGGGGAGAAGTAATTTCACGTTCAACGTGATCAATAAAGTTTCTAAAATTAAAAAAAATAATAATAAACCCCATAAACCCAGTGACTTTGATTTTGCATTTGTGTTTATTTTTGATTTCTTTACAATGCTAAAAATAAAAAAAATAAACTATTACAATTCCACAAGAGCCTATCAAACTCCATCTGTTGAGTTCCAGAACAGCTTGAGGTGAGCTTCACCTTGAGGTGAGCTCCAAAACACAGACTATTCCTCAAGTACACAGTAATGTTGGTTCATGGATTTTTATTTTTGGTGCCTGTCTACTAACTTTTTTCCTATTTTCTGTTTTGATTAGTGCTTTTAAAAACGAACAAACAATGTATTACAGTTCTATTTAGTTTATTGAGAAATGAAGCCAGTGCAGAAGTGCCAAAAACTGCAATCCTTAAACGTCCACTTGAGGCTGGATACAGAACAAGTCAGTCAACATAAGTCCCCATGTTCAAATGTCCAACTTCACAGCAGAAATAAACATGTTTACAGCCTGGTACAAAAAACAGTTTTGGTCTCTATAGCTAATTTCCCCGTTCATGACAACTGTACTGAGAGTGAATTTTTATACAACTCACCTGTTCAAATTATATTAAGGCTTAAAGTTATGCAGAATTAAGAGCATGGACGCTTTGATTGACAGGTGGGTGCTGTGACAGGTGGCTTGTTTGAGCAACCAACCTTCAGCTCCACCCGGCAGGCAGAATTGCCAAAATGGCAACAGCCAGAGACACCACATTGAGCTTCACAACAGCTCCTCAGAAACCTGTGGGTAGTGGTGTATGAGTTGTGATTCATCCGGATCTTTAACCCGGATCCTCTAACTGACTTGGGATTCACGAGTCATAGTCTCCATTAACCCGGATATTTACTGTCCTACATATGCCTAACAGCGGGCCATATATGCAAATTAAAACGATAAATTGTGCCATTCACTCCTCTCCTTTTAACCTGTTTAATCTCATTACAACATGCCTCGCTAATATTGTGGACAAAAGCATTCGTTTCCACCACTAGAATAGCCTCAGGAGTTGGGACTCAGATGAGCTGACCGCGGGTCAGCGTAACTTCCTGCAGAGCAGACTCTGGCACAGACAATCCGTACAGAGCTGGAAACACCCGAGAATCAAAAGACTCGAGACTCAGGAGACCTGCTGATCGCTCGCTGATCCGGCAGACTCAAATGACTCAGACGACACAGCGAATCAGCGTAACTTCCAGCAGACTCAGACTCAGTAGCACAGACCCGGATTCAGATGCATCGAGTAAATCTGTACAGAGCCGGAAACACCACAGAATCAAAAGACTCAGGAGACCCGCGGATCGCTTGCTGATCAAGCAGACCCAGATGATTCACTGATTCAACCGAGTCGACTGGATCTTTTCCTCCGGACAGTGAAACGAGGCAGATTCATACTCGGATGGACTTCACGGAGCTGTGTCATCAAAAAGACTTCCTCCAGTCAAATGTAAGAAGATAAATACAGCAATAACCAAGATGATAGAAACTTTATTCAAAACACAAACACTTGTTTTATGTAGCTGAGGCTAATATAGCTCATAGGCTAAAAACAATGTGAGAGGAGCGTAACGTAATTTTTACTGGAGCATCAGAATCAGAATCACTTTTATTCGCCAGGTATGTGAACACACACGAGGAATTTGACTCCGGTTTCACTTTGCTCTCTTAGTACAAACAGATAGAAAAAACGTAGACATAAACAAGAACAAAGACAAAGCTATGTACATGTAAAATAGGTAAATAGGTAAATATATATATATATATATATATATATATATATATATATATATATATATATACATAAATATCTGTGTGTACTGTATAGACAAGGATTTTTTCCTTTTTGGTGCAATGGTGCATAGTGCAAGGATGAGGTAATAAATATAAATATACAGTGTGCACAGTATGACGGTATGTTTGTACAGATATTTTACAGATGATGTTACTGATATTTGAGTTTTTAGCTGTTCATCACAGAGACAGCCTGAGGGAAAAAACTGTTCTTGTGTCTGGATGTTTTGGCATACAGAGTTCTGTAGCGCCTCCCAGAGGGGAGAAGTTTAAACAGTTTGTGACCAGGGTGTGATGGGTCTGCAGAGATGTTACCTGCCCATTTCCTGACTCTGGACAGGTACAGGTCCTGGATGGAGGGCAGGCTGACACCAATAATTTTCTCTGCAGACCTTATTGTCCGTTGCAGTCTGTTCTTTTCCTGTTTGGTGACCGATCCAAACCAAACAGAGATTGAAGAGCAGAGAACAGACTGAATGATGGCAGAATAGAATTGTGTCAGCAGCTCCTTAGGCAGGTTGAGCTTCCTGAGCTGGCGCAGGAAGACAACCTCTGCTGGGCCTTTTGATGATGGTGACTGTGTTGGTCTCCCACTTCAGGTCCCGGGAGATTGTGGAGCCCAGAAACTTGAAGGTTTCAACAGCAGTCACAGTGTTGTTGGTGATGGTGATGGGCAGCAGAGTGGGGGGCTTCTCCTAAAGTCCACTGTCATCTCCACAGTTTTGAGTGTGTTTAGCTCCAGATTGTTCTGACCGCACCAGCAGACCAGCCGTTCAACCGTCTGTATGCAGAATCGTCACCGTCCTGATGAGGCCGATGACCGTTGTGTCATCTGCAAACTTCAGGAGCTTAACAGACGGGTCTCTTGAGGTGCAGTCATTGGTGTAAAGGGAGAAGAGCAGTGGGGAGAGCACACACCCCTGGGGGGCGCCAGTGCTGATAGTCCGGGTGCTGGGTGTGATGCTCCCCAGCCTCACCTGCTGCTTCCTGTCAGTCAGGAAGTTTGTAATCCACTGACAGGTGGAGGAGGGCACAGTGAACTGGGTGAGCTTGGTGTGGAGGATGTCTGGAACGATGGTTTTGAACGCCGAACTGAAGTCCACAAACAGGATCCTGGCGTATGTCCCTGCAGAGTCGAGGTGTTTCAGGATGTAGTGCAGTCCCATGTTGACTGCATCATCCGCTGACCTGTTTGCCCGGTAGGCAAACTGCAGGAGGTCCAGCAGGGGGTCCGTGATGTCCTTCAGGTGCGACAACACCAGTCTCTCGAAGGACTTCATAACCACAGATGTGAGGGCGATGGGCCTGTAGTCATTCAGTCCTGTGATGGTGGGTTTCTTGGGGACCGGAATTATTGTGGAGCGTTTGAAGCATGAGGGGACTTTGCACAGCTCCAGGGATCTGTTGAAGATCTGGGTGAAGATGGGGGCCAGCTGGTCAGCACAGACCTTCAGGCAGGAGGGTGACACACCGTCTGGGCCGGGTGCCTTCCTGATCTTCTGTCTGTGGCCAGTTGATGGTTCACTGTAGTTTTGGGGGATGGTCTCCTGTAGTTGGTGATGTTCTGCAGGCCTCTCCACACTCAGTATGTTTACATGCAGCAAATTTGAATTTCTGATCATATCAGACTTAGTTCGGACTTTTAAAATGCTTGTAAACACCTTAGTCCGACCTACTTCAGACCTCTAACGGACATCTCAAAATCGGATAAGAACACCTAGATAATTCGTTCATAGTCGGCATTTTAACACCATGTATACTCAGCAATCGGATCTAAATCGGATTTTGCATTCTGCGAGAATTTCCGCTGGCGCTTTCACCTGGAAGTGAAAAGAGAAGTCGTAGCGTTGGTTCTTTTTATATGCATTATTAGGAGGAAAATAATGCACGAAATGTACGCTACTGTAGCATCGTCCATCTCCTCGTACACCATCTTTGTTTGAATGCCGTCAGATAGCTTGTTGTTGCTGATAAGTAGAGGTCAACCGGAAGTGGCTCTTTGTTGAGAGGGCTACAGCGCCACATAGCGTAACGGAGTCAGCCATGCTCCGGCCGTTTATCCGATTCTCTGAACGGCATGTATACTCAGACAAGTGATCCGGTCTTATGTCTTTATCTGATATGATCAGAAATTCGAATTTTTTGCTGCATGTAACCGCACTGACTGATGCTGGGTCGTTGGCTGAAAGGCTGTTTCTGATCTTCTCAGCGTAGCTCCTCTTAGCTGCTTTCACCTTCGTCGTCAGTGTGTTTCTGGCCTGGTTGTACAGGACTCTGTCCCCACTTCTGTAGGCCTCCTCCTTGGCCTGGCGAAGCTGCCTGAGTTTTGCAGTGAACCAGGGTTTGTTGTTGTTGTATGTGCGGAAGGTCTTGGTGGGCACACACATGTGCTCACAAAAGCTGATGTAAGATGTCACGGTATCAGTCAGTCCATGCAGGTCTGAGGCTGCAGCCTCAAAAACACTCCAATCAGTGCAGTCAAAGCAGGCTTGTAGTTCCACTTTGGCCTCGTTGGTCCATCTCCTCACCGTCTTGACCACAGGCTTAGCAGATTTCAGCTTCTGCATGTAGGTCGGGATAAGATGAACCATGCAGTGATCAGAGAGTCCCAAGGCTGCACGGGGGACTGAGTGGTATGACTCCTTTAAAACAGTGTAACAATGGTCCAGAGTGTTAGTGTCCCTGGTGGGACACTTGATGTGCTGTTTATATTTTGGCAGTTCGTGGCTGAGGTTTGCTCTGTTAAAGTCCCCCAAAACAATGAGCAAAGATTCCGGGTGTTTTTTCTCCACGTTGTTTATCTGGTCGGCCAGGTGTTGTAATGCCTCAGTAGGCAGGAGGCCTGAGGAGGGATGTAGACTCCGACCAGAATAAACGAGGAAAACTCTCACGGAGAATAAAACGGTTTACAGTTTATGAAAAGTGTCTCCAGGTGAGGACTGCATGATTTGTTTTGGACCGTGACATCAGTACACCAACCTTCGTTAATGTAAAAGCAGATACCGCCTCCCCTCGTTTTCCCCGTGAGCTCCGTTACGCGGTCCGCTCGGTGCAGGTGAAATCCAGGCAGGTGGAGAGAAGTGTCCGGGATGTGCTCACCGAGCCAGGTTTCGGTGAAGCACTAGGCAGCAGATCTGTTAAAGATCAGCAGATCTGTGGTTAATAATAATGCTCTTATTCGCTGCACTTTATTTAACACAATTAAGTGTTAATAAACTTTAGAGGCTAGGCTAGTACAGCCTAAACACTCAGCCTAAAGATTTGAATCCTTAAAAGGATCCAATGTTTGACATCTCTACCTGTGAGTGACGTCACAGAGACTACATCCATGTTTTAAACTGTCCATGGTTTTAATTTCTAAAGTCTGATGTGAAAACACACAATAAAATGTACTGTTTTTTTCTCACCTAATATTTCATTTCCTCTCTTTCATCTCCTCCTACATGTGTTTCTATAACATATTCATCGCTCTGATTCTCCTGTTGTAGCTGCTGCAGTGAAGAATTGCAGAATAAAACAAAGATGAGTTTACTGTTGCCGAAGGCACTGTGTCTCTTAGAGTGTGTGTGTGTGTGTGTGTGTGTGTTTTAGATAGGGGTGAATTTGCATGGGTGAATGATTTTCTGCGTGTATGTATTTGGGGGGGGGGGGGGGGGGTCTGAATGGTGAATGTGCATGAGGGAATGCTTGTGTGCATATGTATGTGTGAGTATGTGAGTGTTCATTTCCGAGAGATAACAGCTGTGTTGCCAGGAAAGAGAGAGGGAGATTGAGAGGGAGACAGCGGGAGGAGGAGAGTCAAAGAGAGAGAGAGTGTGTGTGTGAGAGAGAGATGACTCCCAGAGGTGCCTCTGGGTGCCTAATAGTCTGAGAGATTCTGTCACAAAATATTGCCTCCACTGTTGCAGGGGAGCTTTAGGGAGATTGCGCGGGTGGAGAAAGATGAGGTGGGGCGAGGACGAGGAGACAGAGGTTTGAGTCTCACTCTCCCTTTGTGGCTCCCAGTCTCCTCCTGGACAAATGAGGAGACGAGGCTGTGGAGAGCTTAACATCCCATGTAAGGCTCTGTGTAATGAGACTGGCTCCCTGCTGGCACACCATGCCTTGCTTAGGGGCACTTTGGGGCATCATACACAAACTCAGTTCCACTGCTGCTGGTGGCTCGCTGCCGCCATTAGGCCAACGATTGCTTCATTTATCTTTGCTGAGTGTGAATGTTTAAAAAACACGGTTTCCTCTTTTCAGTTATGGAAGACATGGTGCCGCGGTGCCAGATCGACATGCATGTTTCTTTTTTTGCGTATAAAAACTTTAAAAACGCACAAAGTCTGTTCAAACACAGCACAAACACCAGGAAATGATGAGTTTTTAAAGTGCTGATCCCTGGGCTTCTTTTTATTGATTTTGTCTTCATTGTTCATCTGTCATTGCTACAGTGTTACTGTGCTGTACTGTTTCAGGTCACTTGATAAACCAACAGTGTGAACAATGAAGCTTTAGCTTGTGATGGTACTCTGTTGCATTTTCCATCCACTACTGTTACGTGAATATGAGGAGTTGGCTCATGGAGCTAATTCTCCAGTCAGGTGCCATCAAACCATTTCAGAAGAATAAGAAGCTATGGCACAATTAAAAGAGCTCCTGTCATATTGTAAATGATAGAAAACCATGTGGAAATATGACATTTGTGTTTGTTTCATGTATTAATGTGAGGATTTACATTGTTTCCTAATGGACAGTAAACAGCTGCCGACTGTAACTGCTGTTAGCTAATGTTAGCTCTTTGATAGCTGGGCTGCTGGGACTGTGAGCTACCAGGGGAGTGTTAGTGTTTGTACCACAGGCGGCAGGAAGAGGAGGTTTTTAAACCCGGGCCACCAGCGAATGATGAGAGGGAGTGGAGCAGATGTCATGCCAGAACCAGAGCTGCACAAGCGGGTAATGTAACCGGGCTTAGCAGCCATGGACATAATGGCAGAGGAGAAGAGAGCGAGGAGGACATTAAAACTGGGTTTCTTGTTGTTGGACTAGTAAGTAATATTAGCTGGCTGCTATGTCTTGTGTTGTTGACCTTGTTGATGTTTGGCTGTTAGCAAAGTTGTCGACTCGCTAGTTTTTGATCAGAAGTAATGTAATCAGAACAGATACACGAGTAGAACAGTATATTTACCACAATGGGATTAAAATTTGCAAAAAATATAAAATATGCAATGCTTAAAAATGTGGAAGCTAACATGTGACCTCTGGCCAAAGAAACACCATTAATCTGGAGAGAATTTCTCCTCAATCATTCAGAGACAATAAATGCTAATATTGAATTATCACCCAGCCCTTCTTACAATGTCTTTTACTGCATTTGAGTCAAATGCTGCCAAACCCCTGTGGTGTCCCTCCTATAGAGGAGACCCCGCACACTGTGCTGAGATGGAGCTGGGTGTGGGTAATGAAAAGCTCTGGACTGCTGCTGACTCCCACCTGCATCCAACATCAACCATTTCTCCCTCTTTCTCAGTCTGGCTCTCCCTCTCTCTCCCTCCCTGCAGCCTTCAAATGGATCAATGAGTGCAAATGAGATGGACAACAGCAATTTCCTTCTATCTAGCCTTGATAATGTGTATCAATCACCCAGCAGGCAGCACACTTCATAGCTTGTCACGCTGCATCCACAGCGCAGCCTGCTGATGCCCAGTAAGCTGCAGCGATCAGAGCGAGTTTCCACCCACTAATGGAGACTGTTTGAGAATATGCAGCAGATCTATGTTCACTGCTGTAAAATATTTATCAGCTGGATTTTCCTCTAAGGCCTTAAATCAGCTACAAGCTAAAAGTCTCAGGGCTCTTTGGTTAGAAAAGTGGTTCCACAACGGCTCACAATCCCTCTCATTTGTTCAAACAGGAAAAGTGTATATCACAGTAAAGAATGAATTATTTCACTTGTAGCTTTATAACATAACCTCAATAATACTCATTTATATGTTTTCTAATGAGTCCTATATGTATACTATCACTATAATTCTGGCAGGATTAATGGAAATAAATAAAACTAGAGATTTTGGCCATAAACATTCCTTTTCTGTGTAATTAAAGGTACAACTTTGAGGATCAGTTTGAGGAGTACTATCTGCCTGCTGACAATGTCTTTCTTTTTCCTTTTGACTCATCTGGAATGATACTACAAAGGGAAAATCGTCTCTCACAAGTCCTCCAACTTGCAGTAAAAGTGCAATACTAAATGTCTGGAGTACCTGTATAAGTTGTATTTAATGACTTTATCAATAGTTAAAGATACCCTGTGGAGTTTTTGACTACTGTTCAGTAAATGCATTTCAACAAGCATCGAGTCACATGAACAACACGTTCTCCCTCCTGAATCGTCCAGCTTGGTTGGTGCCCCTACACTTCAAAATAAGAAGATGGAGGAACTTCTCTACCAGTAAACTTAATATAATTTAGTGAGCACTCAGCACTAAGAAATATCAGTTTACTAATTAATAATAAATATAGCAACTTGTGAACAACTTTACACTTAAATGAACAACTTTTAAGCACGGCCCACTCCAGGTATAGATTCAGATACAAATAGCAATAATAAATATGCAAATATCTGATTAGACTTAAAAATAAGGCTTGCATGATAAGCGCTGTGAAACAGTTGACCTTTGGTTAGGCTTTTGCACAAAAGCTACCTGATTATGTTGAGGAAAAGATCGTAAGTTACCTCATGTAACTGACATAACTTAAATATGTCACATAAGCGATCTTATGTAGCCATGGTTAATTAAAAGAAGTGAACATTCACTTTTGTGGTCAGCATGTCGTCCTGTGCTTATTTGAAACGACACTAAGGGGTCATTACAGCGTCACCAAGGGCAGTATTTGATGATTTGGGAGAGAGAACTATCTAGATGTGATACACAGATTTGCTGATGGTTTCATGCTACTCATTAGCTGTTATCTTCAATATAAAATAGTTATGCATGTGTTCTGATCTTGCACCTTGTGGACATGCCATTGTTGCGTTATTGCGTAAAGTCACATGATTGCAACAAAACTCATCCATATGACTGTTTTCTGATCTGATATGTCTATGATCCGAAGGGTCGTCATTTAAAATTCACATGAACATCAGAGCTTAAACATAAAATTATACTGTTTAATTTGAGCATTCTAACCAATATTGTCATATTTCTGCTCTCCATCTCCATCATCTTCAGTTTTTTTCTTCTTTTCCGTCTCAATACTCTTTGTTCATAAAGGTTTGAGTCTAGCGGCATGCTGTGAGTCTACAAAGAATTTTATTATGTAGTCCAAGAAAACATTTTAGCAGTGATCATACTAGACAAGACAAGAAGAGGCTTTAATGACTCCCAGCGCTACTTTCCCCCAGACAGCTAAAGTCACATCTGAACCTTCCTCTCAGTGCCTGCAGGGGATGTTAACGGTTGCCAGGATGAATACATAGCGAGCAGCGGCAAAAGGGGAAGACACTGAGCTGTGTGTGCAATAGAAAATACATTCTTATTCATCACTAGTAAATGTTATAAAGACTCACAGCCTGATTTTATTTATGATGGCCCTCAATCCCCAAATGTCCCACAGCTCACTGCTGATGTTTTCAAAGTGTGTGAGCCAAAAGTGTGTTCAGATCGAGCACAGTGTGAATTTTTATTTTCATTCCGTACTCTCATATTTGACAGGATTTTTTTATTCAGTGGAACACAGATAGACAGATCAGACAGACACATTTCATCACTGCAGCTCTTTCTTTTTGTTCTCCAGATACTCTCGTCTTGGTTCCTGTCTTTGCGCAGTAATAACGTGGAGTTATAAGTAATCTTTGAGACTGAAACATTATTTTTGGGGGGCAGTGTTTTATGCTTTCATTGATAGTCGACAGAGAGATGGCAGGAAAGGAAGGGCACGAGAGATGGGGAATGTCAAGCAACAGAGGTCTGCTCGTCTCGTGATATGTCATGATTTGTTCAGTTTCATTTTCACTTTGTTGCATCTTGTTTTCGTCTTTTCCACCTGAGCTGAGCATAAAAACATGTATTATGACTTTCTTTATTTCCTCACTCCAAGCTGATGTTTGATGATGATGATGATGATGTTTAAAAAAATGGAGGCACCGATAGATTTCTTAGGAGTTGTTGAAGCTCAAAGTGTGGTGGCTCTGGTCATCGCCATCATGGCTTGCGGCTAATCCAAAAATGGACGTTTGAGGAGCTGCAGTTTTCCTCAAACTGTGTTGGCACTCAGTGTTGGCCTCATTTCACAGCCATGGAGGTTACCACTTGATGGAAACATTGCCTCATGATACTGGCCGGAGTGTCCAGGGGTACATCATACATTTTACACAGATTTTTTTTTGTCTAGAACACAAAACGACTTTATCCTGAATTTATCCTGGAAAAAGGACAATAACCTCTGTTTGAACACTGTAAGAAAGACCAGGATCAATAATGTAATAAAGTAACTGTAATGGTGAGATGGAATCATTTCACTGTACAAATATCATACGTGTGTTGTGCTGTGGTGGACCTCTCATTAAACTGACACACAGACTGACAAACTTCCATCCATCCATCCATCCATTATACATAACCACTTATCCTTATCAGTGGCGTGGGGGGCTGGAGCTGACCCCAGCTGACATTGGGTGAGAGGCGAGGTACACCCTGAACAAGTCGTCACTCCATCACAAGGCACATAGAGACAACTGACACACTTCCATTTATCATATGTACTATTTCCCAGCTCTGACACCTGCTGAGGCTCCACAGAAGCACCATAGTCACTATTTGTTCAAATCATCACCCTGTTCCTTGATTTCCTTCCTCTGTTTCTACAGAATATTGTGCTCCAAGATTGCTTTTCAAAACTTCGAAGGACATTTTGGGACTTTGGGATGTCCCACCATAGCACAGATATTTTCCTGACGGATCTTGAGTGGGAATAAATGTGTCCATGTGATGTGTTTTGGCTTGATACCAGTGTTTCCACACCGAAGCAGCTGACAGACTAGTGCACGTTCAACATTATTACATTTGCCAGAAATCGTTCCATATTTTATTCAGAGAGGGAAAGCCTCTAAACTTTCTCACAAGCACAACATAATACTTAGAGAATATTGCAAAAAGAAAAAAGAAAATGGCAGACGTCCCAGATCTGGCTCCCGACCAAATGTGAATAAAGTGATCTTTGCACTGAGAGCTCACCACATATCAGCCAAATCTGTTTCGAACTTTTTGAGATTCTAATAAACACACACAGAGACACACAGACAGACGGACAAACACAAAACACAACCTCCTTCCAGCTCCAGTTCAGACTGAATAAAAATGTAAAACTGTAATATTCGTTGTTTCAGATGGAGAGCAAACCAACCAGCCTGGATCTGAGTTTTAATAAAAGGCCAATATCAGCCATATATGCAAACTACAACATTGGTGTAACGCTAGATGAGGCTGGCTGTTCTCCCCTCCACCTCCTCCACCTCCTCCCCCTCCCAGTATCAGAAACAGCTCTCAGTGGCAGTGGAGTGGGTAGAGAGCAGTCTGCATATATGTATATATGACAGATCACAGGCATCGGCTAAATAGGAAACGGAAGGCTCCATTTGGGGTTCACCCAAAGGTCTGCCACGTCCCGCTGCCACAGCCATGCATTTATTCTAAAATGGCTGCCGGTTATTTGTGCATTACAGGCCTACTTTGAGCGATACCATTCTCAGTTTAATGTAGAAAAGGCGGGAGGCGGCGAACCATCTGTCATAAGCTCCTAAAAGTCACAGAGTGAGAAATGACAGAGTGCGAGCAGAACATTGTTCAAACCCCCCAAAAAGGCCAACCCCTCCATAACTGCTCTATAAAAAACAGTGTGGCTGGTAACCCGTCTGTCTTTCTCTGCCTCTCTCTCTGTGACAGGAATTAGATGGTAAGATAAACAGCGTGCAGAGGAGAGCTGACATTTCAGAAACGGAGAAAATTGTAAAAAGAAGGGCACTGAGCCCCTGTAAAAGGCCACTCAGTTAAACTAAGCATTTGTTTATTCGGCTGAGTGAAACCTTATTTGTATTCTCCTCGGAAGCTACAGTGAAAGGGAACGGAGGTCACGGCGTGCAGCGTAGACATGCTACTGTTTAAAACCCTGGCAGGGAATTAATAACATCTCCGAGGCACAAACAGCTCTGGTACACTTCCAGTAAAGAGAAGCTCTCCATATAAAGCTGCTCCAAACTCTGCGGTGCAGGCAAACACACTGTACTGTATGTGAGGTATGTTTGGAATACTGATGTTAATCCTACAGATAGGAAACTGTGGATGAATTAAAGAACAAGGAGCATGTTCCTATTGGTTAAAAAACACTGTGTGTGTGTATATATATATAAACAAACCCAATTCCTCAGTTTCCAGTTCAAATGTCTGATGTTTGTGTAATCCAGATGTCAAATTCAGGAAAATATAAAAAAACAAATATAGTGATGGTATAATGGTATAATTCTCCCTGCCGACTATTTCCTGTTGGTTTTCCACTCCCTGCTGTCTGTCTATCTGTCTCTGATAACTTTTTAAATTCTGAAGTAATTTTCATGAAATGTGTTTTGTCATAAATGTGACAAACTGAACATGATACTGATTACTTATTGGAATAAAATTCACTTACTACAGGTGGATCTAATCAGCTCGTTGAGAAAAAAAAGAAACCTTCTGAACAGCCACAACTTCCCCTGGGACATGCAGGCTCTGGTCTATGAACAGTCAACATCAAGTGTAGATTATTTAGAGTTTCAGCTTTTCTGAGTTACCAACAGTAACCAGTATCATGAAGCCCCTGACCCCATGCCTCTCCCCGCACGGGGCATCGGCTCCACGTCGTTTTTGTTTTTTTCAGGCCCCTTGGGCTAAGACCACCAGACGCTTGCTGGTGAGCTCTCCTCCTGGGTCTAACTCCAGAAAGGAGCCTCGGTTTCCCTAGTCCAGACGAGGCCCTGCAGCTCCTTGTGTATTTAAGATTGTCAGTTTTATTTAGTGTTCCACCACATATTGGTCAAAGAAAACAAATGATGCAACATCACTCTGAGAACATCATCACATTGGATTCTGTTCACTGACAGCTTCTGAAAGTAAAGCATAAGCAGACACATTTCCTAAAGAACATCGTGTGATTTCCAAAATGACCCGTGAGTGTTGTCTGATCTTGTGACATAAAGGACATTATGTTTTGGTGAACGTTGTCCAAAATGATAAAAATTATGATCAAGGTTTGGTCCAATTTAGCCATAAAACTACGACTTTACTAGCTGTTCATGGTTAGGGAAATGCTTCTGGCCCTTGTTAAAATAAAACACTGTTGAGTGTAGGTAGAAGTTCCTGGGGTTAAGGTTAAAGGGTTAAAGGGTAAGTGTTGTGTTGCATGTGTACATGTCTACTGTCTTTAATTACAAAAATTGTTTTGACTGATTTACTTTACTTGTCACTCTCTGATCCAGGCTGGAGATAAAATTCTCCAGGAGCAAAATCAATCCCAATTTTCCCAATGAGAGCACGTCAGTATCTGGAATCAGTCGACACCATCTCTGTATGGTCCAACGAGGTTTAGTTTAGTTTACTAATGAACAGTCAGGTGGGGACGGCCAATCACGTTCCTCCGTCTGCCAGCTGATTGGGTGTTGCTGGTTAATCACGGACAACAGCTTGGGCGCACAGTAATTAATTAATCTATTTTAATCAAATCAAAACAAGATGGTCCTATTGTTTGGAGGGGGAGCGTGGCTGCTGGTGAAGGGAGAAATTACAGGGCTTCAGCGTGAGACCTGTCTCCAAAAGCTCTAATTGAGATATCGGCTGCGTCTGACTGAACCAGACGGTTGAAAGAAGTAAAGAGATGACTGGCGTCAAACAGAGCGGGCTAGCTGACTTCTTCATTAACACACTTCCACTAACAGAGAAGTTAGGCCTGAGTGGCAGTGCTTATACCAGAGCCTACTAATGTGCACTAATCCAACTTGCATGCTTCTGCTGGCAACATGGGAAGTTTTTAATCCCAGCATATTTCATATTTTAGGTCCATCGGTTGAAAATGACTTGGCAGCTCCCGAAATACACCAAGGTTTTCAGTCTGTCTGGAGTCCAAGCACAGGACAACATCGCTGACAAACTGCAGATAGGCCTCATCAGTCTGTGTGTGTGTGTGTGTGTGTGTGTGTGTGTGTGTGTGTGTCATATGTCTTTTATGAAAAAAAACCTGTCTTCTCTTGGAGTCCTGCTTTTAGTTTTCAGCAGTGGGACTGATATGTTTCCCTCCCTTCCAACACAACCTTTATCTTCATCTTAAAATTGCACACAAACAGCACTCTCTGAAAAGCAGCGGAAATTTCTCTCAATATGCAAAACTGTGTTCACAGACCCCTTTATGGCTGTCCTGTGATGTATTTTTGAGATATGCAAATATGACATTTCTCTTCTGTGATTGCTCTTCAATCCCTGTTCCCCCCTCCTTCTCTCTCCATCCCTTCTCTCTTTCTCTTTCTCTTTCTCTCTCAGTCAGTGAGAGGTGAGACATCACCTGTTCAGCTGTTCAAAACATTACAGCAGATTGCAGCATCTGTTTGGTACAACTAGAAAGAAATTTACTGTCACTGTCCCTTTTTCATTTGCTCAGGCCTCTGGTTTCCATTTCCACAGAAAAAACATGGACTGTTCACTGAAGGAGCCACGTTTGTTTAAAGGAGTAGGTCGGTTTAGACTGATTTTCACCACACATCAAGGTCATAGTGGTGCTGTCAGTGTCAGTTCAATAATATAAACAGGGTCCTCTTGTGGTCAGGATAGCTCAGCCTATGCTAATGTGATAAATAGTTTGGTTTTACATATAAAATGTAATAACTGACATGTATTGTAATAACAAATAAAAATGAAATGCTTTAAGGTCATCTGTGCACCATATTCCATTTCCATCCCAACTGTCACATGGTCCATCATATGGTCAATCAGTATGCAGATGATGATCTGCATTATCCACATATTAATTGTGCCCCATGTATTTACATAATAGGACTGCCATTCAAATTCAAACCACACATAAAGATTACAGACTGTTCCTTTATGTGGATTTTAAATGTTTAATCAGTCTTATAGTCTCCTGATACCTTTGATGAATGACACGTTGCATCGCATACCGCTGAGGCTCTCTGTGCATACTGAATCTGTTAAATATGAAAAATAAATATCTGTTACATCATGTAAATGAACCACAAACCTATTAGCTGTGTGCTCTATATCAGACTGGAGATGGGTGAGTAGGTTATTTGTTTGTACTTTTCAAACAGAAAGCACATTTTCATATTGCTTTTACTAGAAATGTCAAAATAGGCTACAGCAAGTAGGTTGTTATTAGTGATGGTCAACGAAGGCTACTTCAGCTTAAAGTACCCATGAAACAGGAAGCAGAGCGCTGTTTACTTCCTCATTTTTACATGTTTCCTGCAAGTGGCAACCTCCGTGGCTGTGAGGTGAAGCCAATGCAGAAGTGCTAAAAACTGCAGTTCCTCAAACGTCCACTTGAGGCTGGCTACAGAAGTGAGTCAGTCTCCATAAGTCCCCATGTTAAAATGTCCAACTTCACAGCAGAAATAAACATGTTTACAGCCTGGTACAAAAAACTGTTTTGGTCTCTATAGCTAATTTCCCCGTTCATGAAAACTGTACTGAGAGTGAATTTTTAATTTTTTCAAATGATATTAAGAATTAAAGTTATCCATAATTAACAGTGTGGACCCTTTGATTGACAGGTGGATGCTGTTATAGATGGCCTCTTTGAGTACAGAGGCGTCATTCTGCCTGGTCTTTGCTGATTTTTAGATTAGCCAGAAGGGAAGAGGCAGAACTGCCAACAAATAGGAAGGGACTTGTCATTGATATTTATTGCAGCTTACAATAGCCAATAGCAAGTGTGCGTTACATCACCACAGCTATGCATTGCAGCTAGCGCTATGAACTACCAGCATCTATCTTCAACTGGTTTGGCTCCTGGCATGCTCCAAGCTGCATGCTTCCTGTTTGACAAACTCTAAAATACCATGAAGTTTTAAATGATGGAGTATATAGCTCATGTCTGACAAAAACACTGAAACATCAGTTATGACTTTATTACGACCTCCCTTCAGCCTTGTGTGCCATATTTAGGTTTGTGTAGGTAGATGATGGAAGAGCACACTTAGCTCAGCTAAATGGTGTTATGATGTGTGACTTTATCTATAAAGTCACTCTATATGCTTTGAGATAAACAAGAATCTGTTACAACTCCCTCAATAAAACAAGCTGAAGTGTGTTATTGTGGAGGTACTGTGATAATGTACTAATTAATGAGCTTCAGAGCTGATGGTAGGTTTTGTTACATATGGACAGAGCCAGCCAACTGCTGGAGGTAATATATAATATATTATAAAATAATAATATACTGCAGAGACAAACACACAGCAAGAAAGCCAATAACTGTAAAGCATATGCAGTGTGGAGAATATAAAGTAAGTGTAAGGATGTACTGAATATATAGTAAATATAATATTGTATCGATGTGATTGCTGCTGCACCAAATGTACTGTATTTTCAGCAGCTTTGTATGTGTTCAAGAAATAGTGTGTGTTGAGTTTGCAGAGGAATGGAAGTAACAGTGAAGCACAAAATCAATCTTACAACAATGTATCTAAATAAGTGGTGGAGGTTTGAAACGGAGCGAGGTCGATGGATATTGTCTGAGTGTATCTTTAAGGTATTATGTCAGAGGTGCTTCGCTTTATTTGCTGAGATTTGAAAAGGAGGATTCATACGCAGCCCGGGAGGGAGCTCTGTCTGACAAGACCGCTTCCAAGGAGAGGAAAAACATATTTTTATTTAACAAGCTGGTTCACTGTTTCTGAATATTTGTAAAAAGTTTGTTCTCCCAATTTGAATATGCATTCACCAAAAGATCGCAGCTCTCCGGAGTGACAGATGAATTTCATTGTCTGTAACAGTGCAGTATACTGTAGCATCAGAAAACTAACTTGCTCAGCCTCTGTCTTCTTCAGCTCTCTCTTCCAGCATTAATAAAGAGCAACATATGGACGCCTTCTTCGGCAGAGACAGAGGGTGGAAACTGAACGAGGACATGAACAGATAGAACGTAGACACCAGGATGAAATATTAGAGGAAGTGAAAAAAACAAGCCAAAACATCAGCAGCGGTGTGGCCGTGTTCCGGCTCGCCTTCCACCACTCTCTCTCTCACACTCACACACATAAATCACAGCCAGGACTGTCCTTGCATGATAGAGCCAAATTATTATGGCTAAACACACAAGAATACGGGATGATTAAAGTGTCTGCAGCCTTCTAAGAGGAGATGGAGACATGATTTATTACCCTGCACACAGCAGCAGACTGAAATGTAAAAAAGACTGAATAGTCAGTGTTGCCTGTTGGCTCCCTGTGTGTTTTATTGAAAACAGAGTAGAGTACAGCTGTAAGGCCGGCCACTGACTGTTTGTGAACACTCTTGGGATTTTAATTCCATTCATGTCATCCTTCTGCACTAGCCTGTCTTTGGGGTTTTCTGTCTTATCCAGAGGTGTGTAGAGAAGCCAAAACTTTGTAGTAATAAGTCCTGAATGTTGTGGAGAAATTGCTGAAGTCAAAAGTCAATGGTGAGGTCAGGAGGGAAGAAAGTGTTCAGGAGCCTCTGATGTCTTATGCTGTAATATTTATTGACACTTGGCCAAGGAGAATTAGAGACACTCTCATAGTGCATCAGAAGTGCCTGAGTCGGTCTCACATTCTGCCCAACTCATGCTGGTGGATAGACTTTAAACCTCAAGATAACACCACAAATACTATACGCCCAGAATTAGACAAAGAGAATGTTTTTCCCCATGCAGGTGTTATTGTCATTATGCTAGTCTGGAGACACTGATGTCTGTTTAAGTCAGCGGCCAGCTATCTATTATGTCTAGGAAGGCAGCAACAGTCTCTTCGACCCTGGCCACCACAGTGTTGAGATAGACTGGCACCTACTGTTCTCAACCAAAGCCAAACAAGTAATACTGCCGAGGACCTCAAGGCCCACGCATGACCTCGTGTAACCTAAGGATAGAAAATTCCATAACAGTGAAGTAGTGGTTTAAGTCTTGAAAGTAACGACCAGAGTGACTGAAGAAAAAAAACTACATCAGTGGTGAGTAACTTCACCAGTACAAGAGGCAGAAAAGATATACAGACACTCAGCTTTCTTTTACACATTTATTTGGGCCGTGTGGACATGAATGACTTTCACTTTAACTACTGGCAGTCTTCCTGAGGTAAAGTTGAATATGTATCTGTGATTAAAGCTTGTTGGTTTGTGATGAAATGTCACAAATAGACGATAAGTTCAATATAGCAGGACAATATTTACCGGCTTTAAAGAAAGAAGTTCGGCATTTGAGCCAGGATAGCTGTTTCCAGTCTATATGCTAAGCTAAGCTGACATATATTCATATTTAACCGCCATATATGAAAGTGGTATCAGTGGTCTCATCTAACTTTCTGCCAGAAAGCACATTAGCATATTTCTAAGTGTTTATGTTCCTCTAAGCTTGATCACAGAATAACATCTCTATTATTTATACTGGCATGAGCTGAGTCCTGTTCGAGGTTTCTGCCTCTTAAAGGAACTTTTTACTTGCCACAAGGGTGAATCTCATTCACACACATTCATACACTGATGGCATTGGCTGCCATGCAAGGTGCCAACTGCTCATCAGTTTGAGGAGTTAACCATTCATACACATTCACACACCGATGGCACAGCCTTCAGGGAGCAATTTGGGGTTCAGTATCTTGCCCAAGGACACTTCGACATGCAGACTGGAGGGGATCGAACCGCCGATCACCCGATTAGTGGATGACCTGCTCTACCTCCAGAGCCACAGCCGCCCGTGTCGGAAAGTGTCATGAGATTCTTTTATGATTTGGTTCTTTATAAATAAAATTGAATTTACTGTAAGCTCATGTATTAATGCTGTACTTTGTCCTTCCATACTATCAGGTACTATGAATAGTAAATATAAAGACTATCAACATTTTACAGTGTACAGTTACAGTGGTCGTCACATAACACAGTAACCTCCTCCGACCCACCTTTATAGGTCATATGATCATAACTTAACTTTTACTTCATAAGGCAGGTCGAGGTTCTGTTTACATACTGTAAAAGTATTAAAAGGCTCGATCCACAGAGAAATGCACACAGCCCATATTTAGAAACTGTGCCTTTAAACAAGCCTTTAACACTCTGTGATGTCACAACCATATAGTTAACGCCCTTAGCCACACCCACTGCACAGCCCACCTGTGGTTGGCCTGACCATAGGTCACTCAAGAGCAGCTTATTAATATTAATGAGCGTGAGACAGGAGATGTAAAACTATACTGAGATGAGTTTTGGTACTTTGGTACCATAAATATATTTTCTTATGGATATCAACACTGTAATGTATACCATTATGTATGGGCTTCATGAGATATATTGCTCAGTGGTATTAAAAGATTTCTTCAAATAAAAATATGAGCAGACAGTAAACTTAATAAAAGTGTTTAACATTGTATGACTCACTGAGATTAATTAAGGCGTAATAGTGACATGTTTAGGATGTATTGTCTAATACAAACAGCTTCATTAACTTTACCTGAGGAGGATTTTTGGGTGTCAGCATGTACAATTAAAGTAGCCCATGGACCCTGTTTGAAAGTAATAAAGGAAAACAAACTGTCCCCACAAAGCAGGCCAGGAATGTTGTTTTCTCTCATCTGAATGTAGCTTCCTTCATTATTCTAATGAGACATGTGGCATGGCTGCATGATAACAGAGAGCCACAGCAGACCTGGGGTCAGACGATACTAAAATATTGAAGCGGCACGGAGTAAAAGTATAGATTTTTCTGTAAAAATGCACTCAAAGGAGTAAAATATATGCTGCATTAAAAATATTCCAACAAGTACAATGTACTCCAAAAAGTTCCTCAGGTACTTATCTATGACAGTGACTTCTACTTGCAGCACAAACACTAACTTGTCCTCAGTTCCTTTTTAATCTGTGCTTCCTGTCTGATAGAGAGAGCCCAGTGTCCGGGATCTCATCGCCGCCGGGCATTTTTCTTTATCCTGTACAGTGAGCGGCCTGATGGCCTGCCCTTTTAAGGCCATAAATTGTGATTACTCTTCGCACTGCTAATCTGTGCACAATACTTTTTCCACATAAATTATCAATAAGTGAAATGTCACAGGACAATGAGAGAAATGGTGTCTGGTTAACCCGTCTCTGTGGCCTATTGGATAAACACTCCCCGAGTTGTAAATTATCCATGCATCACTGCTGCCTGTGAAGATTTATTAAACATTACAACTGCATCAGCTCCAGCACATCGCGAGGAGAAGATCTGGTGCTGTTTCAAACAGCAATATTAGAAAATATATATATTTCTTGAAATGGTTACAAACTAGCGTACACCTTCAGGACAAACAATGAGGACATTGTGGGAAAGGAGAAACAAAAACCTGAAGGTCAACACAGTGTTGCTGATGAAAAGAATGAAGATAAGTAAAATCACATTTACAGGATTCAAAGAGTAATTCTTAAGTATGAACAAAAGCTTGTTTAAAGAGAAACCTTTACTAAGGTCTTATTCACATGAGGGACTGGGGTTGTAATCACTGCAGAGATGAATAAATCCATGTCAATCTGCAATGTCCATAACTTGTAAAGATGCAAATTAGCTATGTTTCACCCAACAGAAGGTCAGAGGTCATCTGATAAATAAATAGTAATCGTTAATTCCACTTGCAAGGAAATTCTTATTTTTCAATGCTTTTGAATTACTCCTATAGAAGCTGGATGATTTCTAATATTTGGAAGAAAATCTTTTAAATTTCATCAGGCTCAATTTTTTGGGGGGAAAAATGCTTACCTGCTGTGTCTCTGAGAGTTGAGATGAGAATCACTCTCATGTAACTCAGCATTAAGACTGCAGGCAAAGGGAAGCAGCTAGCCCTGTCCAAAGTTCAGGAGTCCAAAATAACATCATCCGTCATGATCCACCTCCTTCTGATTAAAAGGTCAAATCATATGTTAGTGTTGGGTGAATTTAACAGCACTGGTGTTTGATTCATCAAAATACTGTCCACTTGAAAATTTGTTCTGATGTTTTCAGTGATGTGAGGTTCACAGTCATTACTGTTGAGAACTATTTAACATGCCAAGCATTTTTATTTTAGTTTCACCTCAGCCTGGTTAAACAAGAATGGTGCTTCTCAAGGCTAAAAGTAGGCGACCCTGGACACGTTCACATGGCTGTAGCTTTAATACTTGTTTGAAGCACATTTATTTTGTGTGTCTCCATTTTGGACACGCCTTCTGACAAGAGTTTGATCAATCAACTTGCGTGACGAGCAGATCTGCACAGCATATTTTATTACCAATAAGTTCCACTGGGTACTGATGCAACACATTCCGTGTGCGGACATTCTAGTCAATGTTTCAAACCCCGCCGGCCCAGTCGTAGTCCGTTTCAGGAGTGTCCCAGAAGCTTGGCTCACAGGCAGCCCGCGACAATCTGCACAGAGTAGCTCAAGCTGACAGGAACGACATAAAGAATTCGATCAATTTTCAAAATAAAACACTCGGTCGTAAAAACAGCCAAAAGGAAAACTAATTAATTGCGCAGAATATTTACATATTTAGAAGCCCAAATCTGAGCAAGTTAATAAAGTCTGGCGGGCTAAACGCTCCACTTCTGAAACGTTCCCGGTGGTGTTTGAAGTCGTGTGGAGAATTGACCAAAACAGCACCGTGGCCTCGCCGTGACAGAGACGTACCCGGTGAGGTTTTGGCATTAAGATTTAAGAGGTCATGTGGTTACCTGTAACATATCAAGTTTCACATCAACTTTGGCATTATGGACATTGACACCTTAGTTTGGAGTCAGAAGTGGCAGTAGTATGACAGTGTATATGGGTAACGTACTGCATTACCCAAGCATCGGTAAACAGTACTAAAATTTATGTTTCTGAAAACATTTGATGTGAGACATAGGCACTGCCTATTGCCTAGCTTCATGTGAGTTTTGTGAGCCCAGGACGGACTTACAGTGAATAACTAGTCAATCACAAGGTAGCCATTTTACTGTAAATGGGACCATAATTTACAAAATCAACATCATGCTGTGTGAAAAACTTTAAACTAGATCATAACCTCATGAGAAAACCGTTTACTGAGGTAATTAATCAATGATGGAAGTAAGCTCATTTTCTCATCAGGATCAATACAACTGGACCTTATTGTTGTAAATTGAGGCGCCCCCTGCAGGGCATTAAAGAAAATGCAGGTTTAAGATACTTCTGCGTTAGCTTCACTTCACAGATCCAGAAGCTCTGTCCACTGTCAATGGTTCACATAGACGTTTACATGTAACACCAGAAAGGCGTAACTAACGTCCCTGTTACAAATAAAACATATTACATCAAGTTTAAATTTCTAAAAAGGTAAGTTCCAACTTGGTGTACTCTGTATTGAGAAAGACCTGAGATCTCAGGACTGTGTATCACATACATGGACTGAATTATGAGGGATTGAAGAACAATCAAGACGCAGCTTTTAGTGCCAAATCAACTATTTTCAAGGCGGCGTTTAGTGTAGAATTTACACACTGACTGGTATAATGGTGCGCAGGTGTTGAGTGTTAGCCTTGGGAGGCTGTAAATGGAAGTAAGAGCGCTCGCAGTACAAGAAAAGATTTGTTTTTGCTAAGAGCGCTTAATGGCACCAGCTAGAGGAACACAAACAGTGCCGGTGGCACCTTGCCACGAGGGTGCTTCATATCGCTGTGCTGGGATTTAGATGTGCTTCCTTCAAATTCAGATGAAGCGTCCCGAACAGCACCGGGCAGAATAACAAAGAAAAAAGGAAAAAATAAAAACATCACCCTTGGGTAGAGAAGCAAATTGCACTGTAGAAAGCTCATATTGTGCAGGCACACTTGCGTCTTAACAGATTGCCCTTATATGCTTAATTTTATTTATGGAAAAACAAAAGCTGAGAGCACAACACAAATATCACTTTAGCCGCTCGTGGAGCCATCGTCCTTACAGTGTGTTCTCTATTAGAATATATTATGTTTAAAGAGGAGCCAATTGTACTGAGGGTGCTCAGGATGATTTCTAGCACTGAGAGAAATGTTTATGCATGACCGTTTCCCCTCCTCCCTCCGCTCTCTCTGTCGGATACCGCGGGAATTATTTTTGGCATTATTCAATTTTACCTTCCACATCTCATTAACGTATGGCACTTGGTACATTGAGGAATTCAAACCTCCAATTTGCAGTTGCACTGATGATTTCTCAATTGACATTTGGATGCACCTGCATAGAAAACACATGGAAATAAGCCTGATGATTATTAATGTGGTGTGTGTGCGTGTGTGTGTGTGTGTATGTGTGTGTGTGGCTGGGTGACAGTCATCCCCAGACTGATATGGTTAAGTGTTGGACTGATGGGTTAGAAGAGGAGAAGCTAAGACTCTCAGAGGATTCAGTGGAGGAGAGTTTAGCGTGATCAAATTGAATTATGGAGGTATATTGGCTATCTCACTGTACAGCCGAGTCTCCCTTTTATCACCGTTACAAGTAATCAAATAATGAAGAGAGGGTGCAGGTAAAAAAAAGTCCACAGACACACAGGTAGACTGCTTGAGATGAAAGCCGACTGAAAGGAGATCATAAGCTAAAACACACAGAAAATGTCATTATCAGGCCTTTCCTGAAACAGTCTGTCAACCCAGCAACTCAAACACAAGACTTACTTTGTGTGTGGAGGTAAGTCGGTGAGAGTTAGATTAAATATTGGATTGTCAATAAGGCGGGTTGATAATAAAAATCATATATGAGAGAGTTAGTGACATTCACCTCTAATATGATGGATATGATGACCTTTTCTTCATAATATTGTGTGTTTGTCATAGAATTTATCATTGCTATTTCTTTCTTCCACTGTTATTTATGTGCAATTGTAGAAACTTTATCTGCTGTGAATTATATGCAAGCCAAACTGCTTTGAAATACTTGAGGATCAAAATATGAAACAGGTCCATTTGGTAGCTGTTCTGGAGCTTTTCATCATATCATATGAGCTTCATCAGCACTCTCAACTCTCGCTTGGACAAGAAGTCAAAAAATATGACTATAAGTAGTAATAATGATGATAATGACAATATCAGTAGTATCTGCAGTGGGCGTCAGGGTGGCGCTAGAGCCTATCCCAGCTGGGGGTAGGCGGGGTACACCCTGGACAAGTCGCCAGTTTATTGCAGGGTATAAAAAGTGTCTGAAAATACTAGTGATTAAATATATTTTGTGCGCCATGGACATCTTAGCATAGAAAAAATCCAAACAATTCCTTTATCATGGCTCGAGCTGAACTAAGCATGCTACATTCAGAGTAAGGCTGAGAGTAAGTTTGCCATGCAGGGTTCACTGGATTAGGCTCCAGTGTCCTAGTGTGAAGCACAGGCCCATTGAATGGTCGAATTTGAATGGTTTTACAGGCCTTGACCACCACCACCATTATGAGAGGGAAATATAATCCTTGGCTAAAGTGGTCAAAACTCATAGACCTATGCAACCAGCAATGAGGGGGCCAAAAAGGTTGGAAACCATTGGTCCAACCTGTTTGTACAAGACATGCAAAGATCATGGAAAACCAGATATCCACATCAAAGCCAGAAGATAATGGAAACACAAGCGCTGGAACCAAGCTGCAACTTCCGTGGCTGTGAAATGAAGACGACACGGCGGCAAAGACTGCAGTTCCTCAAACGTCCACTTGGGGTTGGCTACAGAACGAGTCAGTCTCCATAAGTCCCCATGTTAAAATGTCCAACTTCACAGCAGAAATAAACATGTTTACAGCCTGGTACAAAAAACAGTTTTGGTCTCTATAGTAATTTCCCCGTTCATGACAACTGTACTGAGGGTGAATTTTTATACAACTCACCTGTTCAAATGATATTAAGACCTAAAGTTATGCAGAATTAATTAGCGTGGACACTTTGATTGACAGATGGTTTGTTTGAGCAACCAGGTTTCATTCAGCCCACCCAAGCTCCACCCACACTCCACCTCGTTGCCCATTTTGTGGGGCTGTGGCTCAGTGGTAGAGCGTGTGCTTCGCATGTACAAGGTCCTGGGTTCAATCCCCAGCATCTTCAGACACCCAATAAAGATGATGAAGTGACATTCTTAGATTAAAATACCCCACTGATCAAGCACCTCAGCCCTCTATTTGTGTGTCGTCCACTAATCAGAAGATCGGCGGTTCGATCCCCGACTCCTCCAGTCTGCATGTCGAAGTGTCCTTGGGCAAGATACTGAACCCCAAATTGCTCCTGAAGGCTGTGCCATCTTTGTGTGAATGTGTATGAATGGTTAGCTCCTCAAACTGATGAGCAGTTGGCACCTTACATGGCAGCTAATGCCATCAGTGTATGAATGTGTGTGAATGTGTGAATGAGATATGTAGTGTAAAAGCGCTTTGAGTGGAAGACTAGAAAGGTGTTATATAAGTACAGTCCATTTACTATTTGGATGAGTGGGAAGCCAGTGGAGACAGGACTGCCAAGATGGAGACAACCGGAGCTTCACAGCAGTTTTCAGAAACCTGTAGGGGACGCCACGGAGACTACGTCCACGTTTTATACGGTCTATAGCTGGAACAAACCAAAAGGCAAGACAGACATACAGTATAATCACCTGCAGCTGATACTGACTGGAAGGAACTTGAAGACGTCACACTGGTCAGCTTTTTAAAAGGTCATGTCTTGGTTATATTAAAGACATGTATTAATCTGAATGACATTACTGTTGGACACATGGAGGTGCCATTGCTGCACGTCCTCACCATCATAATAATTTATTCAAACAGCTTATTTGCTAAAATATGAGTTGTACTGGGGGATTCATGTTGTATTACACTCACTCACAGACATGAATACTGATCATTTCCATGTAAAAGAGACAGTTTTTGTGTGGAATAAGCCTCCGGTCACACAGAGGATTGGTTATTTTAGTGCAGGCCTCGCTGTGATTGCAGTGTTGAGTGAAGCTTACGAAGGTCAGTGGCCCCATCTAGCCTTCGTCACTGCCTAATGGCTCCTCTGTAGGCCCCGCTGCTCCGGCTCTGGCTCATACACCTGCTTCATACTGATGCACTTTGTGTTCGGTGGGCAGGACAAGCGTGCTCACTGGCTGTTCAGACCACAGAAGGTCGGAGGTTGTAACGGTGAGAAGAATTCAGCAGATTGGAGTAACACGATCAATACTGCAGCAAACAGCTTGAAAAACATGACACAGGGAAACAGTTATTCTGCATGTAAATTAAAAAATATTTTTTACGGTATTTCCTTTTTTTATTTTGTCCTGCCTGGTGAGTTTCTGCTGTCACCTTTCTTCCTTTAATAGTGTGCAGGGATTACAGCAGCTGAGTGGATTCCATGTAACAGAGATTGTAGCCGGTTCACTCTTCCTACATCTTTTCTACCATTTGTCCCGTGCAATATGTGACAAATATTAATGGATTACAGCTCTGATCACACAGATACGTACTGGCCAGTACTGGCCATAGGTTTGACAGGTACTGGCCAGTACACACCAGGAATACGCCACGACATCTGCTGTTTTGAGGATGCTCTGCAGTCGTCTGCACCATCACAATTTGGCCCTTTGGCCCTCGCTCAAATCTTCACACTTGCAGAAACAGGAGTGCAGTAAAACAAAATATGCATCACACATCGTACATGTGCAGAACAAGAAAAGATGTTGGTGCAAGTTAAAAACTTTTCCATGTTTCCCAGAGACTTCTGTATGACAACTTTAGCGCAGACTCTGTCTTTGGATCATCATTTGTTGTCAAAATCTGTCAAACCTCAAGATGCCAGGGACAGTTACATCATATCCTGTGTCTTGGTAAGGCACATTCAATTTACTGCTGTAGAATAGCTCCTGCAGAAGCCTGTCTGCACACTGTCACCAGGCTCCACCGGCTTACAATGACTGCAGAGGCCCCGCTCTGCCCCCGAGGCTCCGCTACCACAGGCGACCCGGGGAGTCTCAGCAGGATCCTGCACACTCAACAATCAGCACATCTGGAGTTCACCTGTCACATGGCTGTGTGTGTGTGTGTGTGTGTGTGTGTGTGTTACTTTAGAGTTTTATTTGAGAATCAGGATTTTATTGAATAAAACAAATGAGGAATGTTTTTCTTTATTGTCAAGATTACATTGTTAATTAACAGTGAACACTTGATGTTAATTAAAAAGGTGATCTTTGCAATTATTAAAATGTATTTGCTATTGAAAATATTAGTGCAAGTTGTTTATGAACATGAGAAGAGAAGGTTGCAGTTGTCATGTAGAAGAACCCTCCATCTTCAGTCAATGAGAGATGTTCCGAGACGATTCTAAGGATCAGTATCAGGTTTAATCGAGGCACATTTTAATTGATGATGAAGAAAGAAAACTTGATGAAGATCTGATCCTCTCGTCAATGTACTGTGCTGCGTTTTGTTCACCTCAGCCTGCTGCTGTTGTAGTGTTTCTCTGTTCCATGACAGCTGGCCTCTATACACTGCATCAATTCACTGCATATGAGACTGAAAATTAGAGTGTGTTTGATGCCATCGTGACTCTGTTCTGATAACTGAGCTGGTTAAATTCACCAAAGGTAAGAAATCCATTATTTCTACTCTCTGTCTTTTTAAAAAGATCAGTGTACAAAAAGCTAGCTGGCACTGGTCAAATAAAAACTTATTATTAGCAATAATAATATACATACACAGAATTGAGGAGTCTGCCTTCAGCCACTGTCTGCCTGTGGTTGTCAAGTGTACTTAATAAAGTGGCTAATAATGTGTTTTTGTACATGCTAACAGGCCCAGTCATCTAATATGATAATGTATTATTGTTCTTTTAGGCCTGAAGCAGACATGTTGACTGTTGACTGTGAAGGTGCCTTATATGAATAAATCTAAAAACACTAATTGAAGCCAAAATGAGTTGTTGTTATGTCTGTGGGCCAAGCAATGGTCCTCCTGTGTGAGTTTGCCAGCTTTCGTTCGTGTTATATTAAAAACAATCCCTGAACAGTGTCAGGCAGACGAGGGGAGGCATCACAAACACCGACCTGATTATTCTGGGAGTTTGTGAGTCTAAAAGGTTCATTTAGAGCAGTGATTTACAGCCTGATCACAGCCTCACGTCTCCATGCTGAGGGGCTATGACAACAACATGGAGATAAACTAAAAAAAAATACAGCAACCGGTGGAAAACACATTCATCGTGCGTCAGGTGAAACAGTTGAGATTCACCTGCATGTCAGAGAGGGAGGGAGGGAGGGAGGGAGGGAGGGGGAGAGGCAGGGAGGTGATGATGGGCCCCAGGAGACAGCAGACAGCTTGCAGCTCTCTGTTTCTCCTCATCTTCATAATCATAAGGCACCCTGGGTGCTGCAGCTGTGCCAATATTGTGCGAATGGGCCCCACATCAGTGTGTGAGGGTAGCGGTCGGGCGGGGTGGGTGGTAGGTGGGCGGGTGGCTGATTATATTACTCTATAAGCCTCGGCACTCGGGCTTCTCTGCCTGTGACAGACTGGAAAGGAGAGTGGAGGGACCTTTGAAAACAGGAGGCTTGAGAATTACGGAAATTGGATCAAATTTTGAAAAATGGCTCTGAATTTGAACGCCCAAAAGCCCCCAACTCGCCCTCCCTCGCTTTCTGTTGACTACGCCGACTGCTCGGTATTCAGCTCCACTGGTAAACAACCTAATAAAAAATATAGACGGGAGGAATATGAAATGCAGTGGCACTCTGCGCAAACACATGTTCACACACTGACGCACATACATCACCGAATACTGTACCCTCTGAAAATAAGTGGTGGAGCCAGAGGCTGAGGATTCTGTGTTTTCAGGTGCATTTCTTCAGGTTTCTTGATGAGGTGAGATCGTTAGAACGCAGCTTCATTTTATGTTATCTGTCAGGACATGAATATCAGAGAAATGGTGACCTGAAAGAATATGCCTGCAGTTTCCCAAAACAACAATGTGTTAGTTCATTTCCAGACAATGGCTCACAGATTTAGTTTGTAGTAGAGTTTCGTTTTTAAAAAAAAGAATTTTATTTAAATTTCAAACATGACTCACACAGGGAGCAGCATGATGGTGCAGTGGTTAGCACTGTCGCCTCACAGCAAGAAGGTTCCTGGTTTGAACCTCGTCTGGGGCCTTTCTGTGTGGAGCTGCATGCTCTGTCTGCGTGGGTTCTCTCCAGGGAGGGCAAAATAACCTGTAAAAGATTTACATGATGAAATGATTACATTGAAGTCAATATTGAAAAAGTGGAATTTTGGAAAAAAAAAAAATAATAATAATGCAAGTGTCAAAGGGAGAAGGTCACAAAGGTTGTTTTATGCTGCACAGATTGTGAAGCCCTTTGAGGCAAATTTATGATTTGTGATTTTGGACTTTATAAATAAAATTGCCTTGACTCTACCTGAACCACTGTTCTTTTCTGGCAGCAGGGTGGTGTGTGTGGGATTGAGTCATAATAAACTTCAGTGTATGTGTTCATGGTAATGAAGGAGCATGTCACCCGGTGCAACAGTGTGGATCATTGATGTGTTTTTAGTAGACAAGAATGGCACAGAGGAAGAAGATATATCAAGCTGTGATACACTCAGTTCTTGTTAGTAAGATACTTTAAGTCTAAGTCACACACCACCGACTATTTTACTGGTTGCCGACAGGGAGCGGAGCCAGTGTCGTGCCAGAACCGGAGCTGGACTCAGAAGCCTCTATGGACATAATGGCAGAGGAGAAGAGAGTGAAGAGGATGTTGACAGAGGAAGCTAAGTACAGAAAATGAGAGACTGAACTCTGGTGACTGGTGAGAGCTTGGTGAAATAAAAGGCTGAAAGACAGACGCCGGGCCGGGCTGGGCTGACTGCTGTTGGACTAGTAAGTAATATTAGCTGGCTGCTATGTCTTGTGTTGTTGACCTTGCTTGATGTTTGGCTGTTAGCAAAGTTGTCGACTCGCTAGTTGGATACAGTGTTGCTGTATACCATTATGATATATAATTGTGAAAACTTTGTAACAAATGGTACAAAAATATCCTAAATTATCACAACCTGCCAAAAACAAGGAGACATTTTTTACCCACCCAGTTCAATAAAAAGTATCAAGTTAACACTGACTGCTGTGTTTCTAGTTACAGTGTTTCTAATGGTTGACGTGAACAAAACAAAAATGGTTGTGACGGACAATTTAGAATCAGTAAATGTTAGATTTTTGCTTTTGTATTGTTCACACACACGGGAGACGCTCCTGATGTGATGTGATGCATACTAATTGACTGTCAGGTAAACACTTTTATGTTCCACCCACTGCCTTAACAGCAGCAGCCATTTATGATATATGAGGCTGCAGGACAAGGGTTTCCTCTGAGAGCCTTGTTTTTATTTAGTAAAGTGGCACGAGAAGCTGCAGCAACATTTTATTTTAAGTGCACTGTGATGTCTTACCAGCAGATTATAAAAGCATTAGAAGCAAAGATCAACTTTCATCACACATTAGGGAGAACATCATCAGCAACATCAGAGAATCACATTCACTTTAATATTGTGTCATTAACTAAACAGCTTTCCCATAAACTATTCAGCCTCTTACAGTTTTTGCACATTGTGTTTATTATATCTTATTGTGCTAATGATTATTATGTGCTTATTATTCCATGTAATGCCACTTTAAGTACAGTATTACCAGCATTTCTTTTTGATGGCTTGTCTTCAACCCAGTGGTTATCAATTAAGTTACACAACCAGCTGCAAAATACCTCTTACACCTAATTCTTAGGCCAAAGTCTTAACAACAAAATCCAAACACTGGCTTATACGAGTATGGGAATTTTGAATCATTTACACAGTCAATATTAAAGCTGCAGTTGTATTTATTTTTCAACCACTTGGGGGCTGTTTACCATCATATTATTTAATTTAATTTATTATCCATCTGTCCATTATCTGTAACCTCTTATCCTCATCAGTGTCGCGGTGGGGCTGGAGTCTATCCCAGCTGACTTTGGGGAGAAACGGGGTACACCCTGGACATGTTGCCAGCTTATCGCAGGGCACATAGAGAAAAACGACCATTCATACTCACTATTCATACTACATTGACACCTTGGACAGACCATACAAACTCCACACAGCCGGCTGAGGTTCGAACCTTCCTGCTGTGAGGTGCAAGTGCTAAGCCCTGCACCACCGACAATTGCAATCACATTTGATTCATGATGTCTGATTAGTTTTAGTCATATTAATATTAAGTCATATTTTATTGTCATTAATTTTCTCCACAAAGGAGCAAACATGGAAGGCCTTATCTACAGCCAGCCAGACTCTTCAGCATCTGTGGATATAAAAGCACCTTCTAAAGTGATAAAACCAAAATGATTCTTCTTTTTCACGATTATACACTAATGGAACATAGTTATGAATATTATATTCCATTTCTTTGCTATATTCTGTAAATAGAGCAGCTAAATCTGACACACTGTCCTATCACACCTATTTTTTAATTCTATTATCTGGTTTTATTCTGCTGTATATGTGCACAAATATTAAAACAAAAACAACAAAAAAAAAACAGTTATCTATTAACAGATCCAGCAGACATAAAGTAATAATAGCATTTAAATATGGAAATGCATTTATTCTTTTTTTATTTGTTTCATCTCATGGTCTCAATCAATGACAAAGCAGCACAGTTCCATTCCCTGATGAAAAAAATGTGATTGAAAGCTCTGATTAACCTCGTAAGTGAACCTTGACTTGAGATTATTTCGTCCAACAAATTCTATCGTTCATTTGGATTTGTGTTTGTGTCAGTCTGAAGTCCAACATTCACTCTCCTCTCCTTCTTCATATGCTATTCTCCATTATGCTCACCACAGTCTCAGCTATGCCTGCCTGCTGGCTGGTTCTGGACAGGTAGTGTTCAGTGGGTTTATCTTGTCAGAGGTTCCTGCTTGTTGCCGCCGAGGTTGATGAGAGCTGTGAGACCAACAGTACCGAAACAGTAAGGTCGTGGGTCGTAAAACCAAAACAATGTGCTGAAAGGCACTGAAATGTTCTGTGGCACTGAGAGACTGCAGGATCAAGTGATAATTCCCTTTGGTGTTGGGTTCATAGTGATGAACAACCTTTCAAAAATATAAAATAAATACAAAAATATTGACATGTGCAGCTTTAAATTTAGTCGCAAGCGTCTCACTTGAAGCTCCACTTGTCTCTCACAGAAAATCTGTACATTCTGATGTCTTTCTTTAGTGGTGTGTATTTTAACGACTCACAAATCAATTGTCATGTGATGACAGCAGATACAAAGGAAACCGTGAGGACAACACAAGAGTCCTGCATACACTCCCTCTACGAATGCTGCGCCGCCTGCACAGTCCAGCGGCCAGTGGATAGACTAACGTCCCCACTGACAGCCACTGCCTGTGAAGACAACTGAAGAATGATGTCTCCAATCGAGCACCAAATTGGAAACAGAGCGGGAGAGAATATTGAAGCTATTGCCTGGATCGCGACACATTGATTCAGTACAGTGTGGAGGCAAAAGAGACAGCTCTCTCTGAGGCTCTGTCCCCATGGAGAGACATGGGAACTACTATGCGGTCATAATGGAAATCAATACGTGTTTATAATCACATGTGGAATGTGGAGTTGTTTTAATATCAGAGTCTGGATGAGGGCTGAAGGGATAAGACGCGTGTGTAAGTGTGTGTTGTGTCTATATGATGTTGTTGGTACAATTGGACAATAATATGCTACCATCTGTAATATCTGTATGAGCTGATCACTGGTACCTTAGTGTCATGGTCTCTTTATCAATGAGATGGATAGATTTTATTAACCTAAAATGATCAAAAGACACTATCTAGGTTCCACATTTGTCTAATACTGATAGTGATGGTGATAGCGATGATGATGATGATGATGATGATGATGATAATTAGCCTCAGTTTCAGGGTTTAAATACTAAAGCTCTTTTAGAAACTGCACAAAGCAGTTTAAAGCTACATTATTAAATAGAGCGAGTTTAAATTATTGTTGGTTTTATTAGAAGATTTAACTAGCACTTTTCTATCTGGCAGGTAGGTACAAGCAATAATTTTAGCAAGGAAATGGTTGCAAGTTACAATCAAGCAGCAACCTCTGCGGCTATGAAATGAAGCCTATGAGGAAGTGCCAAAAACTGCACGTCGGTTTTTATTGTTTTTTATTGTTTTTTTATTTAGACATTTAGATGAAAATTAGACAAAAGATACTCTCTAACATAACTGGTGGTTAGCACTGTCTCCTCACAGCAAGAAGGTTCCTGGTTCAAACCTGTGTGGAGTTGGCATGTTCTCCCTGTGTCTGCGTGGGTTCTCTCCGGGTACTCCAGCTTCCTCCCACAGTCCAAAAAACATGAACCTTAACAGGTTTACTGGTGACTCTAAATTGTCCGTAGGTGTGAGTGTGAATGGTTGTTTGTCTCTATGTGCCCTGCGATGAACTGGCGACTTGTCCAGAGTGTACTCAGCCTCTCGCCCAGTGTCAGCTGGGATAGACTCCAGCCCCACCGTGACCCTGATGAGGAGAAGCGGTTACAGATAATGTATTTACCTGAAGCCTCTCTTTTCTGGTTGCTGGTCCATCAGAAAGCAGAATTGTCAGATTCCCTATGCTTACAGCAGTACGAGTTGAGCTTCCTGCCCTGAGCGTGGTGTCAAAGTCACTCTTACATAGTTTTACGGCCGCCGCTGTCTCGCCCCAGTATACCCTTGTGTGTAGTGTTGTGTTGTATGTAAATCTAGGTGTGTGACCGCCGACTCTTGATTGGCTTCTGCTGACGGAGGCATGGTCACCTGATTTGGCCCTTCCTGGATGTCCGAAGTCCAGGATTGGAGCGGCACCTTCCCCGACCCGCCAATCAGAGGGGCCCAATTGCCGGCATCAACATTATTTAAACCAGAACCGCCTGACAGTCAGGGCGGCTTGTGGTTGTTGTGTGGAGCTTGCCTTGTATGTGATTCGTGATTGTATTGTACAAATTAACTAGAGTGACTAATTCGTCTGTGGCGAAGGTTTTTGGGACTGGGCAGGTTTAGTTTTGAATGCACTGATTTTGCACACACTGAGACATTTCTGTTAGAATCACTAGTTTTAGGGGTGCTGTCTTGACGTGTTTTTTGTTATTAGAGAATAGATTAGATAGGGTGGTTTTTCGTTCTCGTTTGGTTTCATACAGATAGAATAGGCTCTGATTTATAGAGAGTTCTCCTTTTGTTATATTTATTTGTTTCTTTAACAGCATCCTCTCGCCCTTTGTTCCCTTATAGTTTTCCTCACCCCCTTTTGTTTAATTAATCCGAAATTTAATTGAATAAATAACTTTGTTTAAGTTTTATGACCTTTTTATAGGTCAGGTTTTTTTGTGATTTCCTGGATGGTCTGGGCTGGGATAAACTGAACTGCCTCCACAGGTTATGGTAGGAGGAGCGGACCCAACCACACACTGAGGATTTAAGGACTTAACTGGGACTGGAAAGAAATTAACAAATTATGTGTGATTGTGTGCTTATTTTAGTTGTTATAATTGTTTGTGTATTTAAAGTTAAAATACAGACGGGCTCCCAGCTGAACCTACATCTTCTGATAATTTATATTCAATTTTAATTTAATCAAGTACATTGGTTACAAAAACATCTGGTTTTATCTTACTTCCTTTTACCGCTTGAGCTGGGTCATAACACTTAGTCACTCTGTAACGCCAGTTATATGTACCAACATAAGTTACTGGTCATACCAGACCAGGCCATAGCAGTAAAACCCCTGAGTGTACTGAATTAAGTCTGGGGATATTTTTATTCTTTATTAAATTAACTTTTTTAATGTAAAAGGAAGGTTGTGTTACTTTCTTTCAAAGGTTACATAACTTTAAATATTTTAAGTCTAATTAATAATTTATCTTTAAAACAGGTATGTCAGCACAAATTATCCAGCATCTGCAGCTTCAGCCCTTAAAAACAGGTGTCTGTGTCAGCCCTCCACAAAGCCCATATCAGTCAGAACTGGTCTGAAAGTCTCTTCACCTTCGCTGTCAGAATGAATGAGTTTGCTTTGACAGTAACTTACGGATTTGATCAAATAAAGTGGGGAAGTCTGCTGCTGTTCTCTCCTCTCATTGTGCAGCTTAGAGTGCAGATCTTTTTTTTGTGTGTGGCAGGCATTCAAGCAAACAGGTCAGTCCCACATCATTAGTTATTCAGCACAGTGTCAAAGCACATAAAATTCACATTCTGCAACGCATCGCAATTCATGAATGTTTGTGATATTCTACTGAATACATTTGCATAATATCACAACGATATTCTTCCTTCAGCTGTTGTCAACAAATGATGGATTGTTGAAATGTGTGTAGACATGAAGAAATGTGCTTTAAAAAAGAGCATTTTGGAGTCGATATTTTCCCCATCTCCCTGGTGCCAGCTTCAACAAGTCTCAGCTTCAAAACCTCCACTGAGAAGCAGTGAGAAAAGAGATCAAACATCACAACAGTGAAGTCTTCAATAGCAGCGGGAGACATGCTCTTCCAGAGATGCCTAGTAGATCTGCCAGTCGCCCATGTCACCGATGGCCATGTTGCCGTCCTGACTCTGACATTCACTTTGTGCTGCCTTTTAGGATGGGCGGCTTTTTTAGTACATGGCACACTTAAACCAACGCGTACATACGTACAGGCATGCGTGCTGTCACTCTGAGAGAAAACTGGAAAGGACAAAATGAGAGAAATCAAAATGTCAAGCTGGAGGGTCACTGTGAAACATGACAGGGAATACTGTCTCTTTAGCACAGAGGGGCAGCGGCGCCGCGATTTTATTAAATGGGTTCTCCGACCCTGCAGAAATTCATTCTCAGATAAGATGACATTTTATCTCCTTGCCGGTTGCCATGACACAAATGACATTTGATGACATTACTGTTCTCTGTTTTAAATGTTTCAATTTCAAAAGTGCAGGGATAAATTACCAACCTGAATACCGACTGAGGAAACTCTACTGTAGCCTACTTCCCTTCTGTGTGTGTGTATGTGTGTGTGTTTTTCCCTGTCCTGTGGAAGCATCGCCATGCATATCAACTCACACTCAAAGCTAATGTGGCTGATTAAAGGTGAGGGAGATATCGGAGGTGACACCCACTGACACACACCTCACACCTCCAGCAACACATCCAGTCCCTCGGCCCCCGCACCACCACAGACAACCCAACCGGATCGGTGTGCCCCCGCCCTCGCAGGTCGCACTGTGATGACATCACCTCTGACTGAGCCTGTCACAATCCTCCTCCTGCTGATGCCTCCGCTGTGACACCTCTGTCAACGAGAGATGAAAGCTGTGTTGTGTGTGTGTGTGTAGACACATACACACACACACAACGCTCTATTTTTAGACAGTAAGACCATGCAATAGTTGAATTTTAATAGTTTAGGTTTAGATATATGTATTTATTAAGTGTCTCAAGAATAGCAAATAAGTACTCACTGGCTGAAAATCAGAAGAGTATCAGAGTGATGCATTTTTTAGTCCATCTTTTAGGATTAAGAGTTAAAGCATCTTATTAACTTTTCTCAGCCTGGAAATTGACTCCTAACTCTGCTTATATTTAGGAGCCCTGTTCACCTTTGCAACAGTGATAATGCTGTTACAACTAAGCTGCAAATCTATGTGGCTGTAACTGAAGCCAACAAAGTGGCAAAAACTGCAGTTCCTTAAATGGCCACTTGAGGCTGGCTACAAAACGAGCCAGTCTCCATAAGTCCCCATGTTAAAATGTCCAACTTCACAGCAGAAATAAACATGTTTACAGTCTGGTACAAAAAACAGTTTTGGTCTCTATAGCTAATTTCCCCGTTCATGACAACTGTACTGAGGGTGAATTTTTATACAACTCACCTGTTCAAATGATATTAAGCTTAAGATTTAAACTATTAAGAGTGCGGCTGCTTTGATTAACAGGTTGGTGCCATCCATTACAGGTGCCTTGTTTGAGCAACCAGGCTTCATTCAGTCCGAATCAGCAATGCCCACCCCCTTCACGTCTTTGACATCTTTGGTTTTGGATCTTCACATCCTCACAATGTATTTTGTCTGTTTTCCTTGAACCTCCGCTCTCTCCGCTTTGTACTCTGTGTTCTGTGTGTTTCCTACAGCTTATTGCAAATGTCATACTGGTTAATATCAAAATGCGATATAAGCTATTTATTTGTTTGTCATAATATTTTTGCATATAACCTGGACTACTGAGTCACTCATATTATTTGGTTTTATATATAAAGCCTACACATACACTACCCTCAAAGACAGTATTCTCCCATCATGCAACACTGTGTGGATATCAGCTAAATGGAGGTTCTAATCATTTCATCCTTCTCCTTTTGGAGCCAAAACTATTTCCAATGGAAATGACTCATTTGGTGTCTGAATTCTGTTTTTATCTGACTTTTGAGTGGTAGTGTAAATGTTACTATTTTCTGCATTCATGTTTTATTTAATTGGCTAATATTTCAAACCATAATTCACCAGTAATCATCATTATTTCTGTGAGTGTAGAATAGCGACATCTCACTATTGTTAAAGCCTCATTGTAACATTTGCTCTACCCTAAGATAGGACAGCATGGTTTTTAGCCATGGTTTAACATTTAGTGCGATTTCTAGGAGTGATTCTGAGACTCTTGATAAATATGGGCCCTGGATGCAGAGTCCCATGTGTATTCAGTTCAGTAGCATTTCATTTTCCTTCCCTGTTTTGTTTAATTATGTTGAGGACTCACTATTTGAGTGGCACTCATTACAAAATACAGAAAGTATGCCTTTGTCAGTGGCAAAATATGCCTGTAGTGACTTAAGAGCTCATTTCAGCAACCTATTCCCCTACTTAGCCCAACCACATTGTTTGTCTCCATATCACATTTGACAGGCTTGTTTTTGACCCCCCTCCTTCCTGTTAATAACAATATGACTTGTATCTGTGGTGCAGTGGGCACCATGCAGGATGTCAGTCCACTGTTATTTCCTGAGCAGAGAGCAGGACTGATAAACGGCAGTGGTTTGCTGAGCATTTGACAGTTTGCTTATTTCCCTTTTGCTCAGAGGGCCCCTCATCAGCTAATTTCAACATGGCAGCCTCAGAAGCACAAGTCTTTGGGGAAATGTCATTTTTAATTAAATCCCAGGTCCTTTAAGATAAGCAGTTAGGCGTTAATTTCACCTAGGGCGTGACGTTGTCAGGAGCCCAGGAGCATGACGTATGTCTGTCAAGATTAATCATTATACAAAAACTGCCCTGTTTTTTTTTTTTCTTCTTTCCCCTCGCATGCAGAGGAAGTCCCTAACTGCCCAGCTAGGAAAAGAAATTATCTGAATGGACCAAATTAACAGTCCCTTGGTGTTATTATGGATGGTTCCGTTGACATCCTAGAAATGTTTTTCATTATGTCAATCAGACATGTTCAGGAAGTTCTGAATGTCTATGAGACATCTTGTGAATCACAATTTTGACACGCAAGGACATAAAAATAAATATATGCTAGGGTTCCCTTAATGTCCTGAGAGCACTTTTGTCCTAATGTCAATACAACATTTTAAAGCTGCACTATTAAATATTTGTCTGTTAAGAAATTGATCAGACTGCTATGTGCAGTGTGAAAGTGGTTGCTCCTGTTGCACTTATATTGACAAGCTGGTGAACATAGCGGAGCGTTTAGCTACTATTTTCCTCAGGTGTTGGTGGAGACCAAAACAGAGCAAAAGAAGTGACTGTTGGACTAACATTCTTCGGGTGGAAACAAATATGACTCCAAATCATGCTCTGTCTTTGGATGTGTTTACTGTTTGCTAACATTATGTATATTTACTTTATAAGGTGATATAGTATAACAATGAACAAGCACAAAATGAGAAAATGCTACTGTAGAAACATGGCGGTTCAACATGGCACACTCGATGTGTATGATAGAAATGGATGGAAAATGTTACCTTAGATTGAGTTTTTTTAGATCTATAGACGCCACATGTCCTTTTCCACGGAGTCTGCCATGTTGATTCAGCAGGGGTCTTCAACCTTTTTCAGCCCCAGGACCCCTTGGACGAGAACAGAGACCCCCACATGTAATTAATTATTTTTGTGTGCATCACATTTTAAGCCTGGCCTATAATAACTTTTATATTTACTTTATTCACCTTTTATTTCACATTATTTATCTATTTAAATACTGGGTTATTAGCCTATATATGTTTATGATTGATAAAAAAGTTCATGCATAATGGAATAATTCATTTTGTAAATAGTTTTTGTCAAAAGTAGCTTATTATTGCATATTAATGCTTCCAGTTTACTCAATGTCATTTTTGTCATATTTTTTAATTCTCACAAATGATTTTGTTGAAAATTGTCAATTATTATGACAAAAATTGGCGGACCCCCTGCAGTACCTAGGGGTCACGGACCCCTGGTTGAAGACCCCTGTTCTGTAGCCCAGAACAGACAAACATCCTAGGAATGGGGATGGGAAGTTATCTGGATGTTGCAAATGAATTAACGGTGAAATGATGTATTTCTATTCAAGTGCCTTAATAAGTCATGACAGTGTGACAGTGAGCCTATACTGAAGCAGCTAAATGGAGCCATCATTCATTTTTACTATTCACACCTGTGCTTTTCCTGCTGTGACAGGAAAAGGTCAGAAGGTCTGACTAAAAGGTCTATTAAAGCCAAGCCATCAACTCAACACAAATAATTAGTTTAACAAATGTATTATGTCATTTATGTATTCTTCATATTAAAGTTTATATAAATGGCAGGTCTATGAATTTTATTGACACATTTCAATTTTAGTTCTTTGATTTATCTCCCCTTTGTTCTTCTGTGGGACAGGAGGTGTCATTTGAAAACATATTTGATCACATATAGAAATCAATCCTCTTTGTCTTCCTTTATTTCTCACAGTTTAGTAGGCTGTATTGTTTCTGCTTCCTCCTCATATCAAATCTGTTACTAGCTCTTGTCCTCACACAGTGATTTAGACAGATACACTCAAAAAATGTTTCGGCCAAAATGCAGGACTTATGCATTTCATGACATGCATTTCATGACATGACATAGTTTTAATATAAATTAACTAATAAACTTAATGTGAGCCAAGTAATAAGATTTATGTAATAGTACTAATAAACTCAAAGTGCTTCCACTACACAGCAGTGTAGTAGTAACCAGGTTTGTGCATTCAATATTAATAAAGCCAATTTGTTTGCCCAAACCCAACAGTGAAAATGAATGCAGTCATTTTGAGTTTATTAGCACCCTTACACAATTCCTATTACTTGCTGCACATTAAGTTTGTTAGTGAATTTATAATAAGACCATGTAATTTAAATGCATAAGTGCCCAAAATATTGTTTTGAGTGTAAAGTCTGCTACCTTTAACTGTCTGCCTTTTATTTTTCTAATTTCTATATGGCACATATCATAGAAGGTCGTGCCATATTTCGGTTCATTTCAAATAAACGGTGGTGTTACATGATGCCGTCCCGTTACATTTAAGAAATATTGCCTCATTATAGCACAATTAAAGATGTTTACAGTCACTGTATCCAGACAGCGCGCGCGCTGAGCAGCTTCGGATCTTTCCGTCCGTTTCCGCCATTGCATCGTCTTGCAACTTCACGCTGCCTCCATTTTGCTCTCGTGTGTGTATGTGTGCGTGCACAGTGTCGGTGTAAACTGGAGAGACAACAGGACCGAACGCGGAGGCACTGAGAGATTTCTACAGACATGGACGGGTAATATTTAACGAGCGATGCTAACTACACCTAATTGAACGTACCGTGAGGCAGTACAGAACTTGGTGTGTGTGAATGCGTCATTTAATGGAGGAGCCGAGGAGGAGTCGTCTGCTTGTGTTAACGGGTTTCCATAGCCACGCGCTCTCTTCCATTAAGGAAGTGCCTGATGTTAGCATGTTAGCATAACTTAGCTAACGCCCGCTGTTTATTCCATTCGCTGCATTGCTAACGTTTCTATCTCTCATAAAAACGCTTGACGCGTATGACGACGCCACAGGAAGACGTGTTAATAATGTCCCACTGTGTACTGCTTCTTCACAATAGTATATTGTAGCAGGGTGCTAACGAAGCGGCTAGTGAAGTTTAGCAAACCGTTATGCTAACTAATGTACAGTAACGTTGCTCCTTTGTGTTAGACTTCAGCTAACTAGCTGCGTTTTGTGGCACGAGCGGGCACAGTACTTGTAGTGGATCCTGACACGCACGAGACGTGTCCTGGTTGTAAATCAGTAGCTCGTGCGCCAGCATTACTTCAGCAAACACTAATATTACGGTGTAAAGTTCAACGGTGTGTTAAACGGCAGATGCAGTTGATATTATACTAATGGAGATATACAAAGTTGGCTATAACATCTACTTTGACATCAGGGTGTGTCATTTAAAGAGTGTGGGCTGACCATGCATTGAATAAAGCATGACCTCAGTGTTACTTGAAGATGTGATGAATCATAAATGAGCCCCCAGAGAAACATCATGAAACCAGATAATGTACATACAGACACGGCTATAAATACAGTGTACATGCATTACACAACTGTAACCTGCTTGTATAAGGGGGGAGTGTGAATTGACAAGTACTTGTATAAGAAGGCATTCTCTATTAAGAATGTATGGGATATGTTAGTAAGTATGCAGTCTATGGATAATATGCAGCTAAACAGCTGTTGTTGTTGAGCTTGTGGCATTCGTTGATAACATTCCTTTCACTCACTGTAACAAATACACGCTTAAAGCTGTCACACCACTTTGCAGTTTAAATGTGTGATGCATCTGAACCCAACAATGTAGATTGTATTCAGATAAAAGATGCGTTAAGATGTATATGAAACATGTTACTGTGTTCTTCGAAGAGAGGGTGACCCACATCTGACGCTTGTGTATCTGACGGTGTGTTTTCTTTCTGCGTTCTATTCTTTTTGATTTTGACCAAATGAAAATTGTTTCTCTTTCAGCATCAGTGATGTTGCAGTTGGAGTGAAGGTGAGTTTTTTTCTGCTCTTCTTGGTTTTTGCTCAGTGTTCCCTACACAAATCACATGACGACGCTGTAGGTGTGTTTTTTTGTTGCATTATGAAACAACATACACGTTGATATAGCTTTCACACTGCTGCAGTTGTTCAAAACACATAGCTTGATTTGAGAAATTAATATAAAAATAAAAATATACTATGAATATACTTATTAAGATATATATTTCTGCATTAACCCTAAACGCATGTCAGGTTTTTCAAACAATCCTACATACCTCAGGTCCTCCTTTAATGAGCGGTCACTTTAACATATCACATCACTTGAGCATAGATGGACAGTGTTTTTGAGCGAGTTTCTCAGCTGAAGTTGTTATGTTTCTTGACAAACCAAACGTCCAGCTATGGCCTGAACTGCTGAAGAACAAGGTTTTCCAGAAAAGTGCATTACTTTTCAGAATCAGAAGTTAGAAATTTAGCCAGGAAAACGACTTGCATGACAGTGTACAGTATGCAAACAGTATAATAAGTGAATGTAGCTTCTGGGTCTGAAAAGTGAAGCCAATGCGGTTGTCCCTTAAACCTACATTCTCTCCAATGGCCTGCATATAGTTATAGCTATGTGACCGGAACACTGAGGCTGCTTTCATTTTCGTCAGAGGGGACAGTATAATCGTCTAATACATATTTTTTTTATCATCAATTTGTTTTGTTAATCAGTCAGTGAATCATTAAAAAAAATAGTTTAAAAAAGCTCATGACAGATTCTCATAGCCAGCATGGTGTCGCTGCGTGTTTTAACAGTTAAAAACTCTATAAATATATACTAAATATTCGGTTTACTATGAGAGGATAAAATCAGCACATATTCATATTAAAGACTTTAAAACTGATGGTTATAGTGGATTTACATTAGATTCTATGGAATAAAGAGAGATCTGTCTCATCTTAAACCTTTTGTAACATTTCAAAGATCTTTCTTCCACGTTGTCCCCTCGTGTTAATGCCAGAACAATCAGATTTCTTTCAAATATTTGTTTTGGGCTTTGATAGCATGAGAATGGCTTTAATGAAATGGGTATGGCTCGTGTCCCCTTTGATCACTGTTTCGTTGTGTATGTGTATTGTTGTTCTGGCTACCTAACCTGATTTGTTGAGTGCCAGCTGCATTTCTGTCTGCACAAAACAAAGTTAAAGTCTTCTCTCGAAGGGAAACGGAACAGTCATAAAATACTGATTCCTCTGATATGGCGGGTCTTTGCCATCCTGTTTATTTCTTCAATATTTCAGTGTCATAGACAGAGCAGTGAGGGTTGCCAGCTGTTGGGAGAGAATTCTCGTCTTGGATTCTGGTAGCTCGTGCACTGTGTGCTCACATTTTGGCCCAAGTCAGACAACTTTATTATGGTCTCAATTTATTTGTGTCATGTCGCTGCAGCAGAGCCTGCAACGTCTAGTTTATCGTAACCATAAAGAATGTTAGTGACAAAAGAACAATTGGTTCAAATTCAGTCAGACAGAAACAAGGAGGGGGTGTATGAAGCTATTATAAAGTTGTGTGTGTAATGGGTCCCTAGCCAGCTTCCTCTTCATCCCATCAGTCAGGTTTAAGAGCACAGGGCGCCCGTCAGCTCCGGCAAGCCTTCTGGGACCTAGTATAGCTCAGGATGAAATGACACATCTTGACATCTTAAATTCAGCAAGATTAAACCCACAGCAGAAAAGGAGGAGCCAGGCCACTCTTCTGCTGCTTTATGTCTCTTTCCACCTACTCCTCGACCCTCCTGTTGTTACTTTAAACTGTCTTCAGAGACCTCTGTTTTATTGTTGTCTTCGAGGATCCGTCTGGAAAATGGAAATAGTTTTTCCCATTATTTCACAACTTTGCCTGACCGTCTTGTCTGTCTTTTTTCTTTTCTTCACAGAGAGGATCAGACGAGCTGAGTATGTACAACAGTCCCAACTCTGGCATGAGCAGTATCAGTGGTGAGTTCGTTCCGACCACCCCTGAATAGAGAAGGGCTTGACGGAATTTGAATGAAGCCATTTGATCGGTAGTGACAGCCGACATTAAAAGGAAGGATTAATAGGTGTTTGAAAAGTGAAACAGGCTGCGTGAGTTGAACTGTTCTCTCATGGGAGCTATTTAGTGTCTGAATAACATCACGCTCCTCAGTAGGTGGGCTCCCACACACCGCAGCATGTGACTGAAACAGACATAGTGGATACCACTGCATTTTAATGCCTCCTCACTGTTTAGAGGAAATCAGAAAAATCTCACAGAAAAATTCACAAATCTGGATGACTGAAAAAGCCGCCACAGACGAAATTACAGTATTAATTATATTATTAATTATAAAATATTAAACGCTCTGCCAACAACATAAGAACAATTATAAAGGCACACACAAGGGTTTTGTGAGATCTTTAATCAGAGTCCCAGTCTGCCATTGCTACACAACACCCACATCCGGGCTAATGTCACCCTCGGGACCTGTCTAATAAAGTGAGATAAAGATTCTCAGACTGTCTTGATTTAGGTAGCTTCACAGCATCCACCATTCCACCAACCACATGCATAGACAGAGTCACAAAGGTGGATGGATAGTTCTTTAAATGCACGACTTTCCAGTCCGGCTATGAGCTTCTAAAAAACAGAGAGAATCATTTGCAACAGATATATTCCAACGTTCGACATGTGTTAGTTGGTTGGGTTCTGCTACAAAACAGAATTAATAATCACCTTTAGGGCTGTTTGATCGGCTGAAGACTACTGCATGTGATTCTTCAATATAGCTGTATCAAAATTCCGTTCTAATTGTATGAAAGCTCACACTGACTGGTGTGTGTTCATGGAGTCAAAAAGGTTGTGGCTTGATTAGATATGCATTCTCACTTTGATGTGTAATGAGACAGACCTCTTCTACCAGTTTCACACCGATGTGCAAGAGCTCAGACAAATTGCTTTGAGTTTGATGCCATGGACCAATGAATGTGAGCTGGACTTGGTCAGATTGGTTCAATATTCAAAACTATTCCTGAACAAGGGCTCGGTATCCAGGTCCAGCTATTTAAACTGTAATTAGCAACCTGTTGGGTTGTGAAACACATTTTTGTGAAGTAAAAGAAGTTTCTGTTTCTGGGGTGATACTGCCTAGAGCTGGGTAAAGGACAAGTCTGGTGATATTCTATATTTTTCTTTTTGTCAACAAATTCCATGCTGACAGTCAAACCACTAGTGAGTCTATCCTACTAACTAGAGCGCAGACCTGTGGAAGTGTTATGATTTTACAGTCGCGTTTGAGGTGGCTGTAATGTTTTGTTGTAATGATGACAGGTTTTGTGCATGTGCAACAAATTTAATTCATTTTGCCATAGACAGCGGCGTTACAGCAGAGCTATCTCGCAACATTAACAAAGTAAAGACTAATTTGCGATTCTGCCCTGTGATTCAGATCCACGCCAGAATGTTTTGGGTTCTTCCTTTCCATGCTACACGCTGAGTGTAAGCAATAATGTATCAAGAGATGGACCAATATTTTGTCCTTCTTCGTGTCTTGGGCAGAATATAGAATAGTTTTAACAATGATGAAAAAATCTGAAGGCTGAAAAAAGCTGATTATCGTTAATAACAACACGTAGGCCACCTGTGGGCATATTCCTTAGCTGTTTGAACTCACTGTCTGACCTTGTTGTCTAGCTGGTTTTAGGCATCACATTGGTCGGCTACATTGCTGCATAGTTTAGGTATCACCAACTGTCAAGTAGCTTAATGTTTCTTTAGAGAGACTGATTATTGTCATCTGGTTGATAGACGAGGTGAAGTTTTGATGCGGTGGAGGATGGAAGGAAAGACAAGCAAGTAATACTGATAACGTTTATCATCCAGCAACAGCTAATGTTACAGGGCAGCCGTGTCCTAGATATTCTGTTTATGTACAACTAATTTGCAGCAGCAAATACGTTATGAAGGATTACAGTTGTCAACGCAACGTAATTATGAAAACAATTTAGTGAGGAGGTAAAATGCTTCATCTGCTGCATGAAAAGTGACCGCACGGTCAGTGTCTCTGTTCATCGTTTCTCTCCGTGCTCTAATAAATGTAGAATCTGTAAATGAAATGCTATTAAATAGACTACATGTCTCATTATCATTAAAAAATTAAAATTACATTTTTAGAACACTGTCAAAATGATGGACGACAAAGTATAACGCACCCTCAGAGATTTTGAGGGATGAAAACATGGTGGTACTTTCTTCATGAGATGTGTTGACAGTAACAAAAGTACAGAATATCACCAGCCTCATCCTTTAAACTAAGGGGACTACCATTGAGTTGTTGTGCACAGTTAATCAGTGTTTGTGCTAACGTTTTAGACGGGGCTTCCAATGGCAGTGACAGTAAAAAGTTGAGGGTGGAGGAGGCCCCGCCATCACGCGTGCTCCACATCAGGAAACTGCCCAACGAGGCCTCGGAGACCGAAGTCATCGCACTCGGCTTGCCTTTTGGCAAAGTCACCAACATCCTCACACTGAAAGGAAAGAACCAGGTGAGTGGAGGGAACAAACAGACAACCACAAAACAACCGTTGGGTTCAGTTTTACACCACAGATGAATTCATAGGGGACATGAGAGGTGGGTTATCTTTGTGGTGCTTTTCTGTCTTGACCTGCCAAGGACCAAGTGTCACATGAGTAGTTTGAACTCATTCAGTCTTCCTATCTTGTACTGCATCTGAAACAAGCCCCTACAAAAGCCTCTTGTCTGCCTGCTGACGAAGGCTGTAGGAGGTACTTGGCATTTGTTCCCTAGATTCCTGTTAAGCACAGCTGCTTTGTTCTCCTCACAGTACCGATGTCGGTATGTTGGCTAGTCTTGATCGATCGGCAGCTGCCTCATCTCAGCGCTCATACAACTTCATCTGTGTTGGTCTGATAAAACGTCTGTTGTTACCACAATGCTCCAATTCATGTGGTGAACGTTCTGTAATAGTGACCTCCATATTTATATACTTGCAGGATATCAAAAATGACTTGATGTGATTGAATAGTGTATAGTGTAAACAATGTAGAAATGATGAGTTCTTGAATGGTAACTTTCTTTATTCTTTTCTTCCAGGCGTTCTTGGAGATGGGGACGGAAGAAGCAGCCATCACTATGGTTAACTATTACACCACTGTAACTCCTCATGTCCGCAATGTCCCAGTCTTTATTCAGTACTCCAATCACAAAGAACTCAAAACTGATGCTGGCAATCAGGTTAGTACAGTTTATTATTATAAGTGATTAGTACTCTCTCAATTGCAGAAAAGCTTCTAATACACGGCAACTAGTCTTGTGCATCATTAGTACTTGGTTGAGAGCTCGTAGGTTATGTTTGGATGTCTTAATACTTTGATTTTCTATGGTAACGTGAGGTCTAGAACCTCTAGATGATGAGGATGATGATGTTTAGGACATATACACACATCAGTGCTTGTACTGTTTTCTTTGCATTAATAGTAAAATGGATAACCATCTTGTCTGCTGAGCTCCATTGTTAAAGACAGTGACTAACACCTTGTGTTTTGCTGTAGCGGACCCAGGCGGTGCTTCAGGCAGTATCGGCAGTCCAGTCTGGTGGTTCACCAAGCTCAGATGTACAGGAGGCTCTCGCTGCAGCCTCCAGTCCAGTGCTGCGGATCATCATCGACAACATGTTCTACCCTGTAACGCTGGATGTACTGCAACAGGCAGGCCACCGTTGTTTTGACCCAACACATTAACAAATGGTTCAGTTGTCTTGTTGTACTTGAATATTAAGGCTTGTGCTTGTCTTTGTTTTGTTGACAGATCTTTTCCAAGTTTGGCACAGTCATGAAGATAATCACATTCACCAAGAACAATCAGTTCCAGGCCCTTCTACAATTCAGCGATCCTGTCAATGCCCAACAGGCCAAGCTGGTAAGAGGCTGTTTATCTGGATCTCCACTAGTCATGTTAAGCATCTTTATTAGTGATGACCTGCTGTGTGTTTGAGTGTTTGTTAGTACTTGTAATACCAAATATAAAAGGCAAACATGGAGTGATTTGTAGAGTTTTTTTCCTCTCTCCAGGCGCTGGACGGTCAGAACATCTACAATTCATGTTGTACGCTGCGTATCGACTTCTCCAAGCTGGTCAACTTAAATGTCAAGTACAACAATGATAAGAGTCGCGATTACACGCGACCCGAGCTGCCTGCCGGTGACGGCCAGCCCAGCCTCGACCCCACGGTGGCCGCTGCCTTCAGCAAAGACTCCAACTCCCTCCTCGGTAAGATCCCAGGTAGATCACATTTTTATTTCTCTTCCTCTTTACCTTGTTGTGTTGTTGTTTGTACCCACTGCCTAAATGCTCCAAATAACGAGCCACATGGAATGGAATCTTTCAGATGAGGTTCTGGGCAGATTTAAATGGAATGAATAAATACTGAATGATAGCTGCTGGTTACCAGTCAGTCATTTTGGCTGGTTTAAAAGTTCAGCGCTGTAAATGTGTGGTGTAGTGTAAAGTGCTGCTCTCCATTCCATGATTGTCTTGTCTGCTTCCTGTCAGGAGCCCTGAACCCCCTGAGCGCAGCGGCGGCGGCTGCTGCTGCTGCAGGGAGGGTGGCCCTAGCTGGACAGGCGGGGTCCAGTGGGGTCCTGCTGGTCAGCAACCTCAACGAGGAGGTCAGTAACACGTCTATACACACAGACCAGATGGACCATCTAAGGCTGAAAGTCCACCACTCCTACCCACCACCTTCATCCCTCTGTTCTTTTGTTTAATTGGCTGGTTATAGCCAATCGTCTTCCTCGTCCTACCATCTCTATTTTCATTGTCTTGTGTCTTTCATAGAGGATGCATTAAGAGTGTCCATGGTTCTTTTTTTGGTACATATTTGACCTGAAACTGAACCACTTCATTTGGCTTATTTAATGATAACACTTCTGTGATCTTTGACAGTTGAGTTTATGCAAATATTCAAAACTCTTTCAAAATAAAAAAGCAGAGAGCTACAGCTCTTCTGTGAGAATAAATGGGTGGTTTTTCACCCAGAAATTTGAGCTTTGTAGTCAGCCTGATGATATCTGAGCCACAAAACTAGTCCATAACCCAAGAACATCTGTCATTTTTAATTTATCTTGTTGTGATAGACACTAATCACTGAAGTGTCCCAGGACACAATTGACGCTGCACCCTGGGAATCCAAATCTTTTTAGAAGAGATAGACAGGACCTCTTGTTATTCCACCAAATTTTTATATGAAGAAGTTTTGTCTAACCTTTTTTCTTTGCTGTATTTTCTAGTGTCCTTTACATGCCCAGGGCCTCGCTGTTGTTTTTTATTTTGTCCCCCTTTCAGTCAAGACTCATTATGTCCCCGTAAGAGAGAGAGGAATCGCTGTTTCTGTCACCGCACCAAACAACCCTCCCCTCTTCCCTCCTCCGATGTTCTGCCCTTCCCTCTCTTTGTCAAACTGTATCTAACTCGGCTAACTGTCTCTCTTCTGTTTTTCTCTCTAAGCTCTCCTCACCTCTCCTCAGCTCATATGAAAGCTCATATGAAATCATTCTGTGGTCTCCTAACCTGTGTCTCAGCTCTGGGAACAAATACCTGCCTTTCTGAAATGCTTTGCTCGCTGTCTTTTCTCCCTCTTCCTCTTTTTATTTTTCATTCTTTTATTTTTACTGTGACTTAAAGAGCGACTAAACTGTCTCACCTAATGTCTCTGTCTCTCTCCTCATCAGTCTGTTCTCTCTGGCTGTAAATGAATGTGTCATACCGGAGCCTCTGACAGTATCTCAACCATTCAAACTTGAACCCCCTGATGTTCAGATACTGTGCTTGAGCTTTCTTTTAGCCCCTTGGACTTGTGTGAACACCACGTTTTACTCAAGTGGCCTTCACATCAACTCTTGCATGCCAAAATTGTTCTGCTAAACAAATCTTTAACTGCATGGTCTCTTAACTAATTTTCCCCCCTCAGCTTCTCACACTCTCGTAGTACCATCCTCCCTCGCTGAAAACGTAGATCTTCAGATTTCCGACCTGCTGCATGTTGTTTTGATCCCATGGTTATGACTTTATATTGCTGATTTTATTATGATTTTGACATGAATGTACCTTTACCCCATGCTTGTCCAGGGTGAAAGACATTTTGGCACAAGTTATTTGCTGTATTTTGACTAAAGAAACATTGATCCAAGCCATTATCTCTGACCAAACTACCTGCATTATTCCAGTGTACTGACCTATATTTTATTTTTTGTCCCTCCCCCTCCTCACTTTTTATTTTTTTTTATTTTTCCTCCAATTTGCATTTGCCTCCCTCTTCATCTCCCCACCCTCTCATCTCTCTCTCTCTCTACCCCCCCTCCCCTTCATTCATCCTGCCTCCCCCTTCGTGCTGATGGGGGGGACATTTAACCCCTCAAATCACACTTTCTTCCTCCTGATGGCTCCTCCCTTCCCACATTAACCACCCCTCTCCAAAAACCCCCTCCATGACTCCTCTTCCGCCGCCTGCTCCCCTCCATGACCCACCACCTCCATCACTCTCCGGGGGGAAAACAAAAACCACCATTCCTCCTACCTACCTCCGTTCTGGATCGATCTGTCCATCTCTACCTCCGCTCCGCTCCGACTCTTCTACCTCTCTACCTGTCTCACGCTGCTTGTTGCTCTTCTCTCCCTCTAAAGATGGTTACGCCCCAAAGTCTGTTTACCCTCTTCGGTATGTTATCGTTAGCTCTCTCTCTCTCTCTCTCTCTCTCTCTCTCTCTATCTCTATCTCTCTATCTATCTCTCTATCTCTCTATCTCTCTCTCTATCTCTCTCCTCTCTTCCTCTCCTCTTCCGTTCTTTCTTTTTTCTGTCTTTCTGTTTGTTCAATTTCCATTCAATCTTTGAGACATTTGTCATTATTATTATTATTATTATTATTATTATTATTCAAACATATGTATATTTAGTTTGTGCACACAGTAGCTTGTTTGGTAATTTGTAACACATTTTGGCCCTCTGTTATTGGTTTGGGTTAATGTTGTTTACTTTGCTGCACACTACACAGTAATGAGTTAATGCACGGTTAAGTCATTGTTTTTGCATGCCGTTTTGATTTGTAGCCATCTGACGCAGCTTGATAACTGATCTGTTTAGAGGGTGTCTCTTCTCTCTTTACCTGTTCCTTCTACACACCACTCACTCTGTCTACTGTAAATTTCTTGTGTGTACTCTTGCTGTTCTCTCTTCTTTGTTTCTTGTCCTTAAATTATCCTCCGATGTTAACTTTTTTTTATTTTTCTAACTGTCTGCTTTCTCTCCACCTCACCCTCTCTCCTCCTGACTGCCCGTGGCTCTGATGCAGGAGTGTATGGTGATGTCCAGAGGGTGAAAATTCTTTACAATAAGAAGGACAGCGCTCTCATTCAGATGTCAGATGCTAACCAGGCCCAGCTAGGTGAGCAGATGTCATAACCACCTAGTTCAGTCATTCACATCTAATTGTCTTGTGATGCTGGTGGCAGTGTTTGTCTGGCAGCATTGTCTCAGAGGAGGGAGCTTTCTCCTTTTCAAGGAAACCACTGCTGCATCTAAAGGCATAAACCTGAGCCATATTGGCTGATACATGGTTTTGTTTTGTTATAGCAGCTAGTGTAGCAGTATTAAGTGCTTAAAAATCCCAGTCACAAAATACACTGTCTTTACCAAGGTTTTGTTCATCAAGGCATTGTACAAGTTGGGTTCACAGGAGCACAACAGAATTATTGATTTAAACGTATATTCAGTTGAATACCGTACAAAGATAATTAATGTTCAAACTAATATAGATTAGCATTTATCCACAGGAAGACAACAGACTGCACTGCATTAAAAAATGACTTGATTGTATAAAAGATATTACTGCATGAGCTCTGGAACACTTCAGAAGACTGCTGCAGTAAACACAGTCCATCTCTGCATCTACAGATGAAGTTCAGACTCTATCATGCAAAGAGAAGGTGGTGAACGTTTTCATCATCCAGAGTTTCAGGCTCCTATGTTGAACCTGTTCGCTCCCAAATCCATTTACAGACTTTTCAGTGACTCTGCTGTCCTTCAGCACGTAGAAAACCAGTTTCATTGTGCCTTGTTGACTGGTCTTGTTTGTTGATGTGTGAGAAGTGAAAGGAGCCTGAATTTATGAAGAGCTGTCATCACCATGTGTGTCCGGCTAAATGGATGTATACAAAATATTTTTATTTAGTTAACAGCACATTGGTACACAAGCACTCTCAATTTTTGGATATGGGTATACTACGTTTCCTCCCACAGGCCAAAGACATGCAGCTTAATGGGTGACTCTAAATTATATTTAATATTGGGATCAGTTATTGCAGTCAGTGATTACCACATGGCAGGCTGCAGTATCCTCACCATGACCTTTCTTTTCTTTACTATGGCCAAAGCAATGAGCCACTTGAATGGCCAAAAGATGTATGGAAAGATCATCCGTGTGACACTGTCCAAGCATCAGACGGTCGCGCTGCCACGTGACGGCTTGGATGACCAGGGCCTTACCAAGGACTACGCCAACTCCCCACTTCATCGCTTCAAGAAACCTGGCTCCAAGAACTTCCAGAACATCTTCCCACCATCTGCCACTCTCCACCTCTCCAACATCCCGTAAGTACTAGTCGGCTCAGGATCAGGCTGCTCTGTTTATAGATGTGTCTTAAATATTCCTCAAAACAACGAGGGCTTTTCATGCAGGTAAACTGTCAATTACACAAGTTTTTATTGTACATAAGCAGAATATATAACTAGTGCTGCACCCTCAGTCTCAGCCCTGTTTACTGGGGATGGGTCATTTATAGAATAGGCAAATAGCTCCCAGTTAATAGGAACTAGTAGTAACTATCTAGTAACTAGCTTGTAATGCCTATCCCTATTGAGTGCTCAAGTGCTTTACAAAGAAATCTAAAACCAGGTGAAGCAGAGGGAGCTCCAATAGCAAAAGTCTGATTACCTCATGTCACACACCGTGACCTGGGAGGTTTTTAGGGCAAATACTAGGTCAATAAGTCGGAAACAGCGGCAAAGACCATTTCAGGCTTTAAAAATGAGCAATAACATTTTACAATCAGGGAGCCAGTGTAGGGAGGCAAGCACAGGGGTGATGTGATGCCTCTTTGACCCGGTAATGGGTCGAGCAGCAACCTTCTCTTCCAACTGGAGATCTGGAGGGAGCCCAGTCTGATACCCAACTTAAGTGCACCACAGTAATCAAGCAAAGAAAAAATAACAGCAAAAAAAAAAATGGTAGAGAAATTACCTTTGTTTAGATATTATCCTGAGCTGTAAGAAACATGACTAAACAACATTGTTTACTCAATCATCAAAACAGAGATTAGCATCAGATATTACCTCTAGATGCAGAGCAGGACAGCTATGAATGGATTGCTGCGGCCGCTGAAAAAATTAAACTGCAACATTTCTTATTAGCCATCCTATGGGCCCACCACCCGCAGGGAGAGGCATAGGGATTGGGTGCCTTGCCAGCTGGGCGGCAGGCAAAGGTGGGGTCCTGGGGATACTCCCAAGCCCCGGCTGAGCACTGCCGTGTTGGAGTTCTCCCCGGAGAACGACAGGGTTGCCTCCATGCAACTGCAAGTTGCTGTAGGGGAAGTTCTGGCTGTTGTTTATGCTTATGCACCGAACAGCAGTTCAGATTACCCGGCCTTCTTGGGAGTCTCTGGGTGGGGTCCTGGAAAGGATTACACCTGGTGACTCCATAGTTCTGCTGAAGGACGAGGGGAGTGATTGGGATGAAAGGCCTGCCTGTCATGGATTTGCCATAACGAACACCATGTTCGAGCATAAGGGTGTTCAAAGGTGTACTTGCACCATAGGGCGCAGGTTGATGATCGACTTTGTGGTCGTGTCATCTAGGGCTGGGTACCGAACTTCGGTTCTTCTGTGGCACCGACCGAAATGCTTCGGTAGTACCGAGTATCAAAACATGCCTCGTCTTTCGGTGCTCCATTTTAGCAAGATTGATGCCAATACTGCGCGATGCAATATATGCAAAAAAGTCATAATTGCTAAGGCTGGCAATACGACTAATTTGATGAAACACCTGACCGTGCACGGAATCAATTTAAGAGCAGAAAGTTGCTCCGTGTTTGACTGCAAGAAGAGCGGACCGCAGCCATCCTCCTCTCAGCATTCAAGTCCGCCTGTGGACGTTACAGAGCCCGAGCGGCCTGATTCAAAATCTCCACCACCGGACTCCGCTTCATCTGAGAGTACCAACGACGGTGCTATGTCTGGGATATCAACAGGCACGTTTACTTAATGTTACTGCAACTTAATTTGTGCATCGCGCGGTGAGTTAAACTGGGGTCCATGTGACGCTAACTTAAGATATTACTGTAGCTTTATTTTATGGCTATGTAGTTAGCTAAATCAAGAGCTAACTAGAGATTGACAGTAACAGATAAAGCTTAGCTTGTTAAGATGTGCTCATCAATTGGGTCGGCTGGTTAAACAGCTCACATAATGTGCACTCACTGTTATGTTTATCTTCTCCTCACATTAGCCTCTGACCCTGATATGAGGGGGACAAGGCCAGCCAGTGGGAATCCATTCATTCTTGTAAAATTGGTATCAAAAAAAGTATCGTTCAGGAACCGGTATCGAAGTGAAGGTATCGGTACCGGTATTGAAAATTTTTGATTGATACCCAGCCCTAGTGTCATCAGATCTGCACCCGTAAGTCTTGGACACTCAGGTGCAGAGAGGAGCAGAGCTGTCAACTGATCATCACCCGGTGGTGAGTTGATCAGGTGGTGGGGGGAGAATGCCGGACAGGCCTGGTAAACACAAATGTGTAGTGAGAGTGAACTGGGAACGTCTGGCATAGGTCTTCAACTCATACCTCCGAAAGAACTTTTTGTGCAGACAGGCACCGGGTGGCTAGAAGGGCTGTGGCTTCAGTAGTCACGCAGGCAAAAACCTAGGTGTGGGGGGAGTTAGGTGAGGCCATGGAGAAGGACTTTCGGTTGGCCTCAAGGAAGTTCTGGCAAACCATCCGATGTTAGAAAGCTCTTTGCCGGCAAGGCACCAGGTGTGGATGAGATGTGTCCTAAGATCGAGGTGGTTTGGGCATCTGATTAGGATGCCCCCCGGATGCCTTCCTTTGGAGATGTTTCGCGCACGTCCAACTGGGAGGAGACGCTGGGGCAGACCCAGAACCCACTGGAGGGACTATATAGCCCATCTAGCTTGGGAACGCCTCAGGATCCCCCAGGAGGACCTGGAATGTGTTGCTGGGGAGAAGTGCGTGTGAAGTGCCCTGCTCAACCTGCTTGTCACCAGGACCAGACACCGGATAAGTGGAAGAGAATGGATGGATGGATTTCTTTTTAGAAATATTGTCCTTGTTATGCTGGATAAATCAGTTTTAGAGCTACTTTCTGAGAAATGAGAATGAGTCTTTATGGAAGTCTGTGGGTGTCTCATGACCTGACATTAATCTGACCTTTATTTTCATAGACAAGATGTGACAGAGGATGACCTGCGGCTGCTCTTCTCCAACGCTGGAGGCACCGTGAAAGCCTTCAAGTTTTTCCAGTACGTAGTCAGATAAGTCACAAACCCACTGAGTTTGTTACTGATGCATTAAAGGATCCATCTTGGAACAAACGTTTGATTCTTAAACCTTGGTGTCATATCTTTCAGGGATCGTAAAATGGCTCTGATTCAGATGTCGACAGTGGAGGAGGCCATCCAGGCCTTGATTGACCTTCACAACTACAACATGGGAGGCAACCAGCATCTGAGAGTCTCTTTCTCCAAGTCCACCATCTAAGAATCTGACCCACAAACTCCTGACAGCACCAGGGTTTACTGTCAGAAACCATTTGAGACTGTGTCTGGACACTGGGGGGACCACGTTGATTGAATCAGTTTTGTTGTTGGGGTTTTGTTGATCCTGTCATTCCTTGAGAGAGACTGAAACCTTTGACTTGCATCCTTTTTTAAAGAGAACAGTCGAGTATGTTGCAGATTCTGGATCCTCCCAGCTGTTCTTAACCGTACCTCCGTATTTTTATGTCAGGCAAAATATTGACGATTGATTGTCCCCTTGTACGATAGTTTGATGTAGATCAGTGTTTAATTCTTGATTTAGTTGAAAAGATACAGTAATTATGTGCCTTACTTGACAATATCAACTGTTTCTACAGCTGGACATTCATTAATTACCCTCGTATGCTTTTGGGGCACATTGGTATTGGATAATTTTGGAGGTTATTGAGAAGTTTTTAAAGCTCTGCCATCAACAAGGCGTAGCTCTTTTTTTGTATTGTTCCACAGTTTTAGACTCAACATTTTCCTTTTCAGTTTAGCAGCACGAAAGAATATTCCTGAGGCAACTTGTATGAGTTTTTACAGCAGCCTGTGACAGGCACTTGAACTTGAATTCCATTATTCCACAAGTATGCTCAGTGCAAGATTGTTTTATTTTCCCCCAGTTTTGATTTCACATAACGTCACATATCATAACGTGGCTCGTGGCTAAGTATTTCTTTATCCGTGTTTTTGAAGCCTTCCATGCTTTTTCCATAGCAGTGAGGTGTAATTGTCAGTGACAATGGTTTTCTAAGCATGTATAGTTATGATAGGATCTCCCATCAGAAAGTGTTGCATGCTGTGGAAGCAGTTAGAAGATGAGTCCACTGTGATTTCATTGTCATGTGACAGTTTACTCGAGAGGGCTACTCAGTTGGACCAAAGTTTCTGTGCCTTTAGTGTTCCTTTAATTCATTTTAACAACAAAAAAAAAGCATTTGAATAAGTGCTCAGAATTTTAAGTGTTTATTCCCTTTTTTTTTTTTTAAATACTTAACAGGACCTCTTGACTGGAGGTGTTTGCTCAGAAATATAGTTCTGTATATTTTTTCTTCAAAGTCCGATTTTATACCGCTCAAAGTGTAAGGATTTGGTATAGTTCTGAAGAGGCACAATTAAAGGATGAATTATTTTCTAACAAGGGGAGGTGCGACTTTGTTTCCTGCTTTTTGAGTTTTCCCTCTCATGGTCTCTCGTGTATTCTGCATTACGTCTGTAGCATGCCTAATAAAACTATTCTGTAGCTCTGCATTCACCTCCTCTGTCTCTCCTCTGTTCTGTCCGCTCCGCTCACATCTTCAGTCCCAGGGTGGGAAGGAAGCCAAAATTCATTTTGGAGCCACTTGAAAACAAGCTCTAATAAGCCAGATTGAGCCCTCTGATGGTACTAATTCACAAGACAAGAAGTACATTTTGTTGATGTGTTTCCCACCCTGCCAACTGACACTATCTATTCCTTTGATGTCTTGCTCTTCTCTCCTCTGGTAGTTGCCTATTTTCTAATCAGTCTCTAAGGGCCTCTGCTCTCCTAACAATCTATCTGATCTATCTACTTGCTCTCATACCTTTATCAATTACATAAATGGTCTCAGTTGTCATTTTTACAAGCTTTTTGCATTTTTATGCTGCTGCCATCTTTTGAGTAAGATTGCTACAGGCACAAGCACAGATAATGGGATGTGTTAAGCCAATTAAAGCCACATTGTACTGCTGCAGAATCTCATTGAATACCAGAATGGGGAGCTGTTTAGAATCTCAGGTATTTTGGACACAGCTTTGGTCTATAAGAATATAAATGACTGGCCTGAACCACTATTCAGACCTGCACTGGAAAGCTACTGCTCTGGACGAAGAGTATTACATCACATTTGGCTGATGCTTTGATGTCAAATGTTATTTAATTCAAAGGATAAAACTGTGTATCTTTAATGCCTCTCTTAATGGCATTAGTGCTGATAATAAATCTGAGCCTATTAATGTACTCACCACAGCCAGAAGCTTAACACAACTGCCTGTACTCATATGCTCCCTTGGTCCAACAATCTATTTAAAAAAGGGTCGCCAGACATAATGCTTACATTTTTTAAAAATATGTGCCCCCACTCAGGGCGTGGAGAATGCTGAAGTCATGTCCCTGCTCTAATTTCTGGCATTTGGGGAGTTTCAGCATCCTGGGGGAACACTTTACAAATAAAAACTCAAACTCCTCTCAGCTCTACACAGAAGTCTATGGGCTTTCATCAAATCCTTTAGGTTTTTACAGCCTGCATTTACTGTTTTTAAGTCTCACCATCCTCATCAACCATGCTTCCAACAGCAGCAGCAGGCGTCTGTTTAAGTCAAGAAGCTCCAATAAACCCACTGTACACTACCGGTCCAGCAGCAAACAGTAGACAGACACAGTTAGAGACTAGCTTGTGAACATAGAAGAGCCAGATATCTTTCTTAACAGTTGGTAGAGCTAAAACACTTAACACTCAAATTAATCATGTGAGTTGCATGCTGGGTAACGTGCTGTACCAGTCAAAACTTTGGACACACCCTGTGTCCACACTGATGACATCGAAACTGAAATAAGACATATGACAGATGCCTCCTTTGCACACTGTTGGCATTCTCTCAATCAGATTAATGAGTTTGTCACCTAGAATGATTTTCCAGCTGTCTTGAAGAAGTTCCCATACAATGCTGAGCACTCGTGTGCCACTGTTCCTTCACTCTGCTGTCCGATTCACCCCAAACAATTACTGAAATTGTGGTGTCGAGATCATTTGTTGCAGAACTCTCCTTGGTCAAATAGCCCTTTTACAGAGCCTGGAGGTGTGCTTGGGGCCATTGTCGCTCTAAGCTCAAACCAGATGGGATGGCATGTCACTGCAGAATGCTGTGGTAGCCATGTTTTAAATTTTTAAATACAATTTTAAATAAGAGGCTCAGAGGTAGAGCGGGTTGTCCACTAATCAGATGATCGGTGGTTCGATCCCCGGCTCCTCCAGTCTGCATGTCGAAGTGTCCTTGGGCAAGATACTGAACCCCAAATTGCTCCCGAAGGCTGTGCCATCGGTGTGTGAATGTGTATGAATCCTAAAACTGATGAGCAGTTGGCATCTTGCATGGCAGCTAATACCATCAGTGTATGAATGTGTGTGAATGGGTGAATGAGATATGTAGTGTAAAAGAACTTTGAGTGGTCTAATTTGAGGTGCTGTTACTTGATGATTTCTAAGGCTGGTAACTGTAATGAACTTCTCTGCAGCGGAGGTAAGTTCCTTTCTTCCAGAGGTAAGTCTTACTGCAGTAGTTGAATTGAGCTATTTACTGTATGCAAACACTGAGAGAATGTCAAGACTCTGCAAAGCTGTCTTTAAAACAAAAGTGGCTACTGTGAAGAATTAAATAGAAATATTATAATAAGTAACAAAACTAAAGAAAATCTTTTGAATGAGAGGGTGTGCTGTTGAACAAGTTCTGCTGCATCATGTGCATTGAGGCTTTCTATCGTTGAGTCTGACAGTGTTACAGTCGTGCAATGTTAAATAAAAGTTGAGTTCTCTTTCAAAGGCACTTTACAGTGAACAGTCACGTACTTCCCCATCAGAAGTTTTTCCTGGCATATGGAGAAGGCTGCATTAGATCAGGTCTGGAAAACAACAAATATACTCCGTAACTGAAGAGTCAACTGATCTTTTAAAAGTTAAACTGTTTTAGATCCTTCCTTTTTGGTATCTGGTGGCAGAGACTCAGAATGTTGATATTTCTGCAAATCTGGTTCTTGCCGTGTTTCCGCTTCTATTTATTTGTTACTATATAACAACTGTTGTATCAAAAGCAAACCCATTATTCAGGAATCAAATGCAAATCCTTCCATGTTTCCAGCTAAATGTTGGCTACCTCTGTGGTTTACATGATGCACATCCCACACTTTTTAGCCAGTGTTCTGCAAACTACAATACTTTCTAAGGTTTGAAAGTGTGGTGCGTGGACTGAACAGGCATCTGACAATAGATCCAGCGCTTCTTCAGGATGGTCATTTTGTGCTGACAAATTGTTGCTGCTAAATACAGAAGAGCTTTCCTTACATCTCTGACATGACACCTGAAGTGAAACAAAAGCTTCCAACTAAGAGTGAGGGCTGCAACACTGATTTTCGCTGAATAAAGACAAATTTTGTCACAGCAATATTTACTGCTCAAACAATGTGATAATGGATTGTATTAAATAGTGCAGATTGTAAACTGCAAGCTGATTTGAGCCAATTTAGCACCATGGTGTTGACATTTCTGGCATTTAGCAAAATATGATGAACATAATGAGGAAATGTTACTGTCACAAAAATGTTGACACTAAACATGTCAGTAAAATGTTCACTGATAACATTTCATTTGTTTGATTTAACCAAGGTGCTTTTGTTGCCCAGAGACCGGAGCCTGGACCAAGTGGCAAACTGCAGTTCCTCAAACAACCACTTGAGGCTGGCTCCAGAAGTGAGTCAGTCTCCAGAAGTCCCCATGTTAAAATGTCCAACTTCACAGCAGAAATAAACATGTTTACAGCTTGGTACAAAATAGGTAATTTCCCCGCTTATGGCAACTTTGTGCTTCCATCCACCTCCACTACCTACCTAGACCTCTACCTAGAGTCTTACACAAGTAACACTTGAGTGTTACACAAATGTAGTGTTTGGTTCAGCCAAAGATTATGGTCTCTGATCATCATCCATGGCTGTGCCAACAAATGTTTTCATATAAACTGTCCTATCAGTATTAAGTATGGTAGCACTGTAGTAGTGCAGAGTAGGTTGGGACACATTATGCATCAGTCAAACATGAACTGTTCACATGGGTGAAAATAATGTCAATCATTAATTGCACAAGACAGTAGCCAATGGAATTGTTTCTGTGAAATGAAGCTAATCATTGAAGCGTGCGGTGTTGACAGCTTTATTCATTGTATGTGGCGCGCCTCGCAGCACTGAAATAAATGAATCAATAAATAATTAATACAAATCTAATCACAGCATAATGAAAAATGACCTTTTCACCTTGTTAGCTGCAGTATGGATGTCATACTACTCTTAAGCAAAATAGATCAAAACATTTCACTTGATATTGCTGAAATAGAGGATAATATTATGTCCGTCAGTGTTTTTATCATTTATTGAGCCAGTGGCTCCTTGACCCTTGCCCTCACACCACCGCCTTGAATCTTATTTGTTTGCCATGAGTATACTCACGCTCCTGTTGCCTTCCCTCTTGCACCAAAAGTACTTTATGTTTGGAGAAAGCTTTCGACTTTTATTGTTGTTCATGTCACTGCAGACAAAGAGTTCCTCCCAGTACCCACGCTTGACTTATTTGCGAGTAGTTGAGTGCCTATTTACTGTACGTGATGTATTTTCCGGTAACTGCCACATTGCCCAAGTGCCCGTTAAGACTGCATGCATGTGGACGCTTGTCAGAGCTCACTGGGACACGCTTGATTAATAAGAACATGCTGTCACTCTCGCAAATGTACTAATACATGGTTCAAATATGCTCAATGTATCAAGGAGGACCAAGGAACAGCACAACTATCCATCAAATGATCAGTGAACTCGTGAAACCAAGTGAAACCACCAACTACTAGACAGTGGTGAATTGTGGGATACACTTGGCTCTGAATACAACTTCCAAGTAGACTTAGGATGAGTGTCCATTTTTTCTGTGTAACACAGAGATCTTAAAAAACCTTACTGCATAATGGCACTCCATAGGGTAACTTTAGACCCCAAATGTGTTTACTCTCACATGCACAGTCTGGTTTAATTGATTTCACTCTTACAAACTGTCAGAGAAGACGGCATAATGCAACATCTTTACTGCAGAGCAACTTTGGCTGTGTTTGTTGCTTCACTGAATGTAGAACTGAAAGACTAGTAAAACACAGCATGGGAGAGGAAGGATTAAAAAAGTGTTCTCTGCTCTCACTGTGCAGCCTCTGTGTCCATTCTGCATGAAACACTCCTGTACATTCCTTAAAACAGATTTCCTTCATGGACCTTTTCTATAATTGAATATACTGGCTAATTTATGGACGTTTTATAACTCTAGGCACTCCAGCGACCGGCGAAATCACAGCGACCCAAAATCTCCCTGCCATCATTCGACCGTCCCTCAGCCACAAACTTATCCAACTGGACAGTCACCCGTCTCAAACAGACCCTCACCCAACAAAACCCCCTTTCCACTGTACTGACAACAAAGCGAAACATTTCCAACTTCTCACGGACTCCCAACACAACACCACTCGCCCACGCCAAGCTTCACAAGCAGTTCCAGGTCACAGTGGCAACACCGACGGCAACACCGACGGCAACACCGACGACAACACGACGCATCCTACGACTGAAGCCCAGCCTCCTCCTTCAGCCCTGGCCCAGGGCCAGGACGTATCAAACCCCACACCTGCAGTTACAGTGTCTCATCCCTCTTCCACCTTCCTAGCATCCTTTCCTTTTCACTCCTAGCTTTGTAGGACGAGGGTGTTTAGCAGAGAGTGAAGGTTCTGAGGATATAGTTTGTGTTCAGATCTTCATCATGCCCTTATCCTGTCAGATTATGTTTAACTTGAAATATTAAATAATAATCAAAGCTTTAAAAATAATAACTTTCTTCACAGATGTGAATGAAATGCTGAGATAGAGGCCAACTGTATATTGTTTTTGCAAAGTTTTCTTACACCTTTTGAAATCAAGAAGGCATCACAACCCTGAGGGGGATCAGGACCCAAGGTTGTGAACCAGTACCTTAAAATGTCATAGTTCTTGATTCTCAGCAGTGTGTGACAGTAAGAAAAGTACAGTAATAAACTCATATAGAAACAAGAGTTTGGTCCCTGAAGGCCTGAACCCCCGATGATTACGGTCAAACACTGAGGTTCAATTTGTGTCCGGCTCAACATGACTGGAAATGATAAAGTTGGTGCCGATGTGTTGATGTAAGCAGGTGTTGCTCCATCAGGGACCGGGGCCCATCGGCATGACTTTGTGATGATGGACGTCCTGTCAGGTGTTGTCTGATGAAGATGATGCTCCACGGTCAGGCCCTGGGATGACATGATCCATCATCACGCAGACACACTGCCGCTTACAACCAGTGGAAGGAGCTTTTATTTTGCAAGCTTTCAGTGGAAGTGCCTGCGTCCTGGATGCCACTCTCTAAACAAAGATGACATGATGTATCAAGGCAGAAGGGCAGAGCCAATCAATAGCTAGTCTGGCCAATGCATCACCAGGGCAGGACACTGTGATCCTGCTCTCCATCACTCTGCTCATAGACGAAGGAACTTCTCTCTCATGTGTTTAACTCCCTCGTGGCTTTTCACCACAGCTTCTTCACTATTAAAACGTTTGGCTATCTCTGGCTTCTTTTTGCATTTGGACAGAAATAGTCTATTTGCAGATAAGAAATCCTCCAATTTTCTGCATCATAATACAAACAATTTATCTGATTATATTCAGTCATGTGACACTGGCATCCAGTGGTGCAAAGTACATGTACTGAGTTTCTGTAGTCAGTACAGTTTTGAGGTACTGCTAACTTGAGTATTTCCATTAATAAACCTGAAATTTGAAAATAGAAAAAATAAAAAAAATATGCACTGCATTTATTTATTTTCAGATTCAGATTTGACATAAAAACATAATACGTTTATAGAATACAATAGTTAAAGACATTCTGGACTTTGGTCTTAGAACAAATGGTGTCTACTTGGGGCTGCTTGTGATGTTTCACATATCTGAGTTGTCATTGCCGTTCCATTAAAGAGACATTTTCCCTCTAAACTTTTGAAGTAATTGAGGCTCAGCGAGGTTAAGTTATCCGATATTTCACAAAAACAAACATGGGAGAAAGTCTTTATGTATCAGAAGTTTGTTTTCTCATCTTTCCTCTCCCATTAATCGTCTTATGACCTCTCAGCTGCAGGGGACCCTTTGGAGAGGATTGACTCCAGGGTTGGAAACCACCTGACTAAACTATCAAGCTGTACATATCTAACTGTAAGTACAGCCATAAAATGCTGTAGTTCAGCAGTGCACAAACCTTTTCCCTTGGAGGGCCAAAACTGGAACTTAAAGGTCCAGTGTGTAACATTTAAGGGGATCTATGGGCAGAAATGAAATGTAATACTCATAACTCTGTTTTCATTAGTTGAAAATAACAATCGTAATGTTTATATTGACTTAAAATGAACCTTTTATATCTAAAGAGGAAGTGGGTCTTCTTTCATTGAGTCCATCATGTTGACCCACTAATGTTTCTACAGCAGCCCAGAAGGTACAAACCAAATATTGTCTCTACATAGGACCTTGTAGTTTCTCCTTAATGCTTAAACCGAGAGGATGAGGTGAGGGGTATTCAGTCTGTTGCAATCTGTGACTTCAACACTAGATGCCACTAAATTCTACACACTGGAGCTTTAATAGTCAGCCAAAAGCAAACACTTACAGTATTCGTAAGATAAGGTAAGACAACAAACTGGTCAAGAGGGCCAGCTCTGTCCTGGACTGCCAGAGGAAGTTGGGGAGAGGAGGATGCTAACAAAGCCGACATCCATCATGAACAACTCCTCTCACTTCCTGCATGAGACTTAAACAGCTCCTTCAGCAACAGACTGCTACTCCCACCATGTAAGAAGGAGCGCTACCACAGGTCCTTCATTCACACAGCTGGCAGACTCTTCAACACCAGCATGACTTCATGACTTTCTTCTATATATGTCTTACTTGTAAATAATTTATTATCAACCTTGTGTAGCTGCTGTGACAAGGTAATTTCCAGAAACTTAACTGTCAAGACCATGTTCTTTTTCTAAAATGTCTATTCAGAGACGTGGGTAATGTCACAGACACTTCGTCCCTGATGGCCTGTGCTTCTGTGCTTTCCCTGCTGTACATGGCGTTTACTGCAGCTCTCAACAACTGTAACAACTAACAGAGCAGTTCTACTTTTACAATAAAATAATCTTCAAAAAGCAAATGATGAGTAAGCTCACTGTCAACATCACAACAAGGCAGGCAGGTGTGAAATTATAGGATGCATTCCTACAAATGAATCTGCATCCTGCATATGTGTAGGACACAACAAAGGTTGGTGCATTGGATCCATTTTAAAAAGCTTAATAAGGAAAGAGCAAAATGAAAAGTGAAAGCAAACAGGAGTGAGCATGATGAAAGTAGATAATAAACACTGTGTCATCTCATCTGTGTTCCTCAGAGTGCACCATGTGTCTGCGCTCCCTCAAGGCATTTCTCAAAGTAGATGCAGAGTTCTCTCACATTCCACCAAATGTTAACACGTTTGAATGCAGTCAGTACATTTCGCCTCTTGGGCTTCATGCTACAGTATGTTAGTTTCCTTCCACTATCTCTTTATTTCTGCCCTCATAAAAGGAAAACGTCTGCAGCTTCCCTCAGAGAACGAATCAAACCAGCCAACAGTTTCTTGTCGGTGCCTGACATCCTGAAATATTAAAAGCAACATTGAAAATGTGGGAAATGTTTCCGTCTTTGGAAGATGCTCTGTGTTAACATGTAGAGATGTCATTTCCAGGATTTGCATACCTTTCTCTCTGTTCCCCCAATCATACAAGAAGCAAGGAGCTCCTCAGGGCAAAACGAGGCATTGAAGGCCACTGATAACTGATGTTTTTCTTTTTTTTATGATTTTCAGCATGTTTAACGGTAGGAACCTGGTGTACCAAGTGGTAAAATCTTTGGAATTACGTCTTGGTTACATGGAAAGGACTGTAATTACATGCTAATCATGTATTAGGAAAGAAATAGCATACAAGAAAAAGTAGTGCCTGCAAATGTTTCCAAATAGACTTCCACTTCCTCTAAAAATATAGTCAAATTTTTATTTTATTTTTAGTTTCTCCCTGATACATTTTTACAGAAACTCAGAGACTGACAGCATTTGTTCAGTCAAGGAAGGGCTATGTTCTTGTACCACAGTGAAGTCTGAGGCAGAAGGTCAGTGTGGGTGGCCAGCATACAAAATGCAGCACTGTCTTTGTGCTTCAGGTCAGTGTTGACTATTTTTATTGTATCACAGAGACCAAGATGTTTCCCCAACCCCAAAGTGCTGTGACTGCCTAAACATAGCAATAAATATATAGCAGATATTGTAGAAAACAAATAACTCCTGTACAACATTTTGCAGTTTCATTCAGTCTAATCATTGTGTGACTTTGCAGATACATTCGTTACAAACAGTTCCTCATTATGTTGATAAAAAAACACATAATTTGCTCCTGCAAATTAGTAGGATATGATCATAATTGAGTTTGGAGTCAGTGTGGAGGTGTGTGTTGTTTGTTGCCCTAAGGGGACATTCCAAGTTTGTGGTGGAAACTCTGTGGTGCTCAGCAGAAACTACAAACTTTAGGTCCTTTCTCAAACAGTGTTCTGTTCTCAAGTACTGTCCCAAATCAAAGTCACACACACATTTAGCCAAGAGCAGATTAAATGCTGGAAGTGTTCTTGCCTGGCCTATTTTATCCAGGATAGTTTGGGAGCTGAGCTGTGTATGTGAACCATGGATGTATTAAGGAGAACTAGGTACAGCCTTCCTTCATTTGGAAACTGTTCAGTGGGCGCATGACACCAAAGAAATTTAATTTCTTAGTAGAAATTTACCCTGGCTTCTATACACTTCCGTGCCATGAGGCCACTGGAGCAGGTGTGTTAGAGACTTGGAGACCATGGCATGATTTTTGTGCGGCTCTTCTAGGCTTTCCAAATGCTATTGGACCAAATGGATCAAATTCTGATAACGAAACCTGTATTTCTGAGGGATTGTTGTGTTAAAAGAAAAATGTAAAAAAGCAGCAGCTCAGCTTCAACTCTGTGATTTACACAGTTTCCTGATGGACAGAAAGCTTTAGCCTAACCACTTGCTAAAGTAGCTAACCACTAATTAACTGCTGTTAATTGAATCTGCCATTAGCAGGCCATAGAACTGGGCTCAGCAGCTGGACCGGACCAAGTTTGAGCACAGCCTCTGAGACCAACAAGGAATAACGTTACACTACCGATGTGATTTAAAGACTCTGCTGATGGAAAGATTGCTAAGTAGTGAACTGCTAACTGATGTTCAGTCAGCCGCATAGTTGAACTGAACTGACCCTCAGCTCCGGGATGCCAGGAGCCAAACCCAGCAAGAAAACCACCTCGGTAGGCTACTGTATTTCCTGCCATCCTGACCACCGCTGGTCTCAGTGGTTGTGTTTAGTCCCGGGTCTGGCTGTGTTCACTGGAAAGTAGATGTTACTGCAATGCATTGCAGGTAGCACATTGTGCGTTACAGCATTGGGGCTGTCACACACACTTGCTATTGGCTACTCGAAATGCCAATCAATATTCATTCCTCCCTATCTTCTTTTCTCCTCATTGGCTCAAAAGGACTTTCTTCCATACACAATAGTTACAAAAGGATTACCTATATAGCTCTACAGCTAATGCTATATTTTTGTGTCATTCATGTGGCTCGGGTACCAATAGGAAGTCTTGCATGCTCTCAAACAGCCGGGCTGTATGCTGCATGTGTCCAAAAAAAGTGGATGCATGTGAGCGATTCATGAGAATGAATAAACCTCATGTGACCACTGTCTCTCACTATGTCATGGCAAATGCAAGCATGTCCACAGGTGTACATCTATGCAAACAACAAATGAGATCAGCCTACTTGAAACTTGCTGGAGAGAAAAGATCACATTCAAACACACACATTGTCACTGCACACAGGAAAACACACACAGCTGTATCCATCACACAGCGCTCTTAATGTTCAGATACGTCAAATCCCCTCTTTAACCTCGAGGCTGCGTGACATCTAATTCAGTCTTACACAGGGCCCATAATAGCAGTATTGATTTGGCTTTGTTCTCCTTTCTTTTCCTGTCTTTCTGTATGTATGTTTGAGCACAGACAGGGACGTGACTTTATAATGCGTTTTGCTGGCCTCGCTTCATTGTGTGATGGAGATTGACAGCGTCACTGCATCCAGTCACAACTTTTAGAAGCAGGAGAAGAAGAAATAGAGTCAGCAGGCTTGCACATGGTATGCAAAGTGAGATGTTGGGTTTGCCTAAACTTATAACTGCATCTAAGGAAGCAGTGCTCTATAATTTCCTTCTGTAACACATGATGACAAGGCTCTGGGGGTAAAAGTCACTCCAACACAATAGAAAAAAAAACAATATTGACCATTCCTGGAAAGTATGTTGCATTGTCTGTTTCTTCAAGAGAAATCTGTCATAATTGAGTGTTTCTTCCAAAATTTTGTTCAATCAAAGTGGCCATGCTGTTAATTCTAGTTAATATCATTTGAACAGGTGAGTTGTATAAAGATTCTCCCTCAGTACAGTTGTCATGAACGGGGAAATTAGCTATAGAGACCAAAACTGTTTTTTGTACCAGGCTGTAAACATGTTTATTTCTGCTGTGAAGTTGGACATTTTAACATGGGGACTTATGGACGATGAAATGTTCTGTAGTCAGTCTCAAGTAGCTGCTCTGGGAATTACAGGTTTTGGCACATGCATTGGCTACATTTCCCTGCCACAGAGGTTGCATGGTAAGAACACACCTTCTCTGTGAGTAAAGCTTCACCTTATTCTCCTTTCTCCATGCTCCACATACCACCTATTTCATACAAATGAAATACAAAAATGTCTCTTGACACTTGTGACACTTGTAACAGGTTAATTAATTAGTAACTTAATTAGTCAGAATCAGGATATCTGAACACAGAAAGGTGTACTGTTCAGGCAGGTCAGGGGTCCCTTTACAATGCTGTTTCCCTTCTGTGAACCATGAAAAGAAGGCACGTGATGAAACGTGAAAAGTGATGTAGAGTTTTTCACACTCCCTGATTTAGCCTGACAAAGGAGGTACTGGGTCCAATCAAATAGGTGCTGGTCCCAGTCTGGGACATCCTAGAGCTTGTTCCAGCAGGATCCAGCACAAATCAAGCTCTGGATACTCTTTCACATTTTCAGCTTAAATCAGTTGTCAGGATGTGATCTATGCATGCTAGCTAGCTCTCTGAAGAACATCATAAGTGATGAGAGGAAACTACCCTTTGTTTTCATATGGTTGATTGTCTCATCTTTTCAAGATATTGGGATAATTAACAGCATATAAAATTATTTGCAAGCACCGTCGTTCTTGGTTTCCATAGGTCAGAGATTCTTGTCATTCTTGTCAATACAATTTTGTGGGCCACGATCCTGAACAGGTCAGCCACACACAATTGCCCAATAATGGTTGATTAGTTTTCTTTTATAGTTTTATTGGCACATAGACCAAAAAGTTCATTTTGGACCCTCAACCCTTGTTCTGGTTCCTCTCTCCAGTAGGAGTGAATGTGAGGCCATGCCATTTACAGAACCAGCTTCTGAGATATTAATCCTGCTCCTATATGACTGACATTATTGCTGCTACCTCATAGCTCAAATACCACCATGCAGGGTGGATTTTCTGCTCTGAGCTCTGTTGATTAAAAACTGCTCAATATCTAAAATATATTTTTTATACTTGAACAGTTAAAACGCAGAGCTCTATAGATTTAGATCGCCTGGAACGTTATAAGCGAATAAACATGATTTTATCACATCAACAGCACAATGAGCATAAAATGAAAGAAAATTTGCATTTATTAGAGATGCTTGTGTTTCTATCTGCATGACAAATAGAATATCTGCCAGCACAGAGGCCAGCTCAGTGATTAAGTCAGCCCAGCATACTCACAGCAAAGGAGCGAGCCAAACTTAATGCAGATTGCTCTCTTTTATGTTCCCATCGATCTACATTATCAAATCAACAGAATAAGATGTCCACTAGACATAACATCAGCGCACTTCCATCTTTACATGCCACATTACTAATTGGATTTGTCACAGATGGGAAAATATAATGGTCTTTTTTTCCCACAGTCTGGCACCATTAAGCTGCCAATGCTCTTTTTTTGTGCTCGACAGCCCACCTTCTGAGGTAAAAATTTTATTACATGGTAATTTAAGACATGGTTCGTTCATCTCAAGTGTCGCCGCTGGACATACAAATCAAAAAGAGGCCCGCTGATATTTTCATTCCTCATCTTCCAAAGCCCACACATTATCCTTTTTTATAATCTGTATTTTATTTGCATTTTTCGCCCCCGAGGTGAGGATAGGAATCCGGCAGTAGCCATGAAAACCCACAGCCACCTGCTTTTATGTGTCTTGCTTCACTGAGGACCTGGGAGATTTATCACTTCTTTATGTCACTGTGCGTTTTATGACTTACATTGATCATCAAGGTGTACAACCATTATCGCGCAGAGTACATTATCGCCCCCCCGCTGCCACAGGACATGGATAGAGAGACATCTGATTCACATCTCCTTCTCTGCCTCCATCCAGCAGATCTACACTGAAAAAACATCTGACAAAGAAGCACAGCAGTGAGGAGTCATGTGGAGAGAAAATAAACATCTCACTGCAACTTCCAGAACTTGTGTACTTTCTTAAAATGGTACTCTTCTGACGCTGTCAGACTCATGATGGACGGTTTAAAAACAAGTAGCAGAATCAGAGATATCATCTTTTATACAATACATCTTTCTTCTTTGTCAAAACCTGGTGCCTACATTACCCACAATGCAACAGTTCAGTTGGAGATTGAAGAATATTATACTCTTGCCAGCTAATGTAGCCTGGACCCTCAAGCCGGCAGCAGAAATGAGCGAGCTACAGAGGTCTGATAAGTTCACTGCTTTCTAACTCATTACTCGTAATACATTTTTTTCAATTTCAAACATGACATGGTCAGCTGATAACTGACGATGACTCAAGTGACATCACTTGAGGACTCTTATGTGACTTCACAAAACTTCCTCTCCAGCCACTAAAAACTGTAACTTTTTGCACACATGCAGTGCTACTCTAACCTTGGGAGTCATGAAATCACGAGATCATGTGAGAATCCATCCTACCAGACTTTGAGCTATGTCTGAACCTCACTGGTTTAAATCAGTCATCATCCTCTGGGAAAGGGCGAGGTGGTCTGCTGGTGGGTGTGTCTATTGTGTTCAATGTAACCGCTGTGAAACAATCTGAATAACTTTTATTTCACTGATTAACCGCCTTTCTCAAAGCCAGCGTTTGCTCACTCTCATTCACTGTCTATGTCTCTTAACCAAAGCTCTCTCTCTCTCTTGCTTTCTCTCTCTCTCAAACCATCAGACACAAACCAAAATAAACTTCTTAGTGTCACTATTTTGCAGCGTAAATTGCGATCCAGACACAGATTTAGCCAGAACACAAAAGGTAGAGTATCAGAGTTTAGTCCATGAATCCACCTGGATAGTCTCAGTTTCAGAGACATTTCAGGCTGTCTGTGGAGGGTTTGTCCAATCCGAGCATCTGATTAGCGGCCACAGCTAATGTGGAGTGGAGAAGTTTAGCCAGATCCAACTTTTGGAAGAAGGAGCCGGACGCCAGTTTTTTGGCGGACACCCCTGCGGCCCACAGTGCTGTAGCCAAAATGGACTACCAACTCAAATGAATGGAAAAACCTGCGTTTTCGCCGCAGCGCCGGATCCTGTCTAAAAGCAGCCCAATTCTTCATTGAAAGAAGAACAAAGAATGACACTGAAGACAAAAGGATGGAAACAATGTTTTCAATCTTCTCTTGAATGACTTGAAGTAAGTAAGAACTTGCGACAGTGACAGACAGATGTGGCTGCCCTTTTCCCAGACACTTTTCAATAACCTCCCAGATGGTTTGGTGTAACAAACCATGTGGTGCAGTCATGTTAGCAGTATTACCAAACACCTGGAAACAGTGAGTGCAGTTCCCCTTTAAGGATTCTCATGGTTTACAGAGAGGGAGAAGATCAAAAATCACTACACTATATTAAATAGCAACTACAATTTAAAGTGGAGTGCAGCTGATCTCAGTTGAATGACTGATTTCTTGATTTACTAATCATCAACAGCAATTTTCTAATTAGAATAGATGAGTGACAAATTTGATTCCTGCTGTGCTTCAGGGCTCACGAGAATGGAATGAAGTGGGAACAGAACAGACTTTGAAAAGGTAAAGTCCACTTCAAAGCTCCATGTCACATTTTTCATCATGAGTGGAACTGGCACCGCTGTCAACACATGACAAAAGTTCCACGCTTACATTATGACACAGGAGCCACTTCCATAACAGGTGGATGTATCTAGGTGGAGATAGTAATTCCTGTCTCCGGTGTCAGGTGTGAACGTCTTTGACCTCTTCTCAGTGAATGCTGGGAGTGGTTTTTCAGATGATGTTTCACTGATGGAGTGTAGTTCTGACTCCTTATGGCTTGATGGCTCTGAATAGATTTTATTTTTTTACAGTGCAGCAATGTAAGAGAGTCTAACTGGGTGCTGGTGGTGTTGGTGGTAGTGTCCATTCTAGATTTTAGCTGAGTGCCCCGAAGACCTGCTGCACCTTCTCTCTCTCTCCATCCTCCTCCTCACTGATAAGATGTGTTCTGTGTAGGAGGCTGCTCATCACTGATCTTTTGGTGGTTAGAGTTAAAATTGAGGTTTCTTATATAATAAACAGGCAAGGTTTTGAATTTATTTGCTATTTACACAATATTAGCTTTTCTTAATGTGATCAGGGCTTAAATCCAAAGAAGAATGTAAGATTTACTGATGTATAGTTTATATAGTTTAAGGTTCAGGTTTGCAAGCTTCAAAGAAAAAATATGCATTGTGTGAAATGCATAAAGGTTAGCAGGCATACTGACTTCTTATGATTTGTGTGGCTTGAAATAACCCACATACTGACTCCTTTTAAAAACAATTTACTGAAATTTTGCTACTGTTTAGTACACCGCCCACGTCAAGAATCCCCCCATACACTCCATCAGAATATGGATGGATTAGAGGGAACTGTGTCTGACATCACACCCAGCTATGTGGAGATGAGAAAGCAGCCAGAGTTTTAACTTCTCTCTGACTTTTTCATTCTTCACATAACTTTTTTTGTCACTTTTCATGTGAACAACCAAGTGCAAGACTATGAATATCTTCCAAGAGAGACTCCATAAAAATGTGCTAATATCCTCAAATTTAAATGACTTTGCATCTCCTGCCCGTCTATAACAGCTAATTCTACCTCTGCTCAAATGCATCTCACCTGACCTTAAAGCAACATTATATAACTTTTCTGCCATAAATTAACAGATTTAAAATTATTTTGCTACACTGACTTGTAATCAGGTGAATGGTGTGTCTGCGGCTGGTTTCCCTCTGATGTCAGCTGCCTCAACTCTCTGTGATCTACACACAGCAAAGTGTTGTGCCAGAACCGGAGCTGGGAAAGCGGGCTTAGCAGCCTCTATGGACATAGCTAATGGCAAAGAGACGTTGGTGGAGGAAGCTAATGTTTTTTTTACCATTCAGACAGCAACGACATTAAATAGTAAATGGACTGTACTTATATAGCGCCTTTCTAGTCTTCCGACCACTCAAAGCGCTTTTACACTACATATCTCATTCACACATTCACACACATTCATACACTAATGGCATTGGCTGCCATGCAAGGTGCCAACTGCTCATCAGTTTGAGGAGCTAACCATTCATACACATTTACACAAAGATGGCGCAGCCTTCAGGAGCAATTTGGGGTTCAGTATCTTGCCCAAGGACACTTCGACATGCAGACTGGAGGGGATCGAACCGCCGCTCTTCTGATTAGTGGACGACCCGCTCTACCTCCGAGCCACAGACGACATTAGTGGTGTAGAAAAATGACTTCACTGATGGGACAGGTAAAACTTACAAGCTATCAGTGCTTCACCACCTGACACACACACACGCTGACCATTAACCAACAAAGACTCTTCTTCTACCTAGGTTGTTGCTCCAGACCACAGACAGCTTACACTGCCACCTACTGGAGGGTGCAATAATACAAGCAGTATATTATGAGATGAAATGTCAAATTGAAGTAAATGGGCACATGTATAAAAGAAAACCTTATTGCAGGTGCCACACTAAGAAGATAAATGAGAGAGTGAGCAAGCAATATGCTGTTGGAGTAAATGTGGGACTGACTTTTAGTGGTTGGTGAGAACTTGGTGAAATAAAAGGCTGAAAGACAGACGCCGAGCTGGGCTGACTGCTGTTGGACTAGTAAGTAATATTAGCTGGCTGCTATGTCTGCTGTTGTTGACCTTGTTGATGTTTGGCTTAGACAGTATAAAGAATGGACGGCATGTGTGTCACATCACCCACAGGTCTCTGAAGAGCCACTTTGAAGCTCAAAATCTGTGCTGCTGGCTGCCGCCATGTTGGTAGTCCTGACTCTTGGCTAATCTGAAAATCTGCACAGACGGGGATCATCGGCAGACCTAAGGCAGGCTGAATGACGGCTGGTTGCTCAAACAAGCCATTTGTAATGGCATCCACCTGTCAGTCAAAGCAGCCACGCTCTTAATTCTGCATAACTTTAAGTCTTAATATCATTTGAACAGGTGAGTTGTATAAAAATTCACCCTCAGTACAGTTGTCATGAACGGGGAAATTAGCTATAGAGACCAAAACTGTTTTTTGTACCAGGCTGTAAACATGTTTATTTCTGCTGTGAAGTTGGACATTTTAACATAGGGACTTATGGAGACTGACTCACTTCTGGAGTCAGCCTAGAGTGGCCATTTGAGGAACTGCAGTTTTTTTGCAGCACCACTTCTGCATTGGCTTCACTTCACAGTCACGAGGTTGCTGCTTGTTACAGCTCCCGATATTTACCACAGTGGTATTGAAACTGAAACTGGGGGTGTTAATTCGCAAACATACTTCATTTGAATAGCAGCTTTTATTTGAGAACCTGTGGTTTCTTGATGTGTTTTAGACTCAGCACTCCCAGTTTTTCATCAGTGCTCATTTACTTCTCAATCCCCCGTTCACCCACCCATTCATCAATCTCCACATGCTTGTGCCTGATATATGTGTGTGTGTGTGTGTGTGTGTGTGTGTGTGTGTGCGTTAGAGGTTGCCGGGCAGCGGAAAGAGAGGTCACAGTGGTAATGGGAAGCTCTGAGAGAGACTGACAGGAGTGTGCATGTGTACATAATCTATTAATTAAAGGCGAGGCAGCAAAACGGATGGGGAACCTTTTCCTGTGTGATATCTCCATCCCCCCACCTCATCCCTTCACCCCACCTCCACCGCTCCTACTCCTCCTCACCCACTCACACACTCCAGGTAGGCAGAGAAAACACACAGCGAGACATTTATTGGGAGATTAAAACCAAATCTTCCAGATTGCCATATAAAAAGGTAATTTACAATATTAAACTGACTTTTATCTATATGCAAATGACTCCCCCTCCCACGAACTATTTGAATAATTTATGTGAAGATTTTTTGGGGAAGCGAAGTGAGTGTCTTTTCCCTCCATCTGAAATAACTCAGTTATGCTATAAAGGAGACTATTAACTTCCTCCTCCTTTTCCTTCATCTTCCATTTCATTTTTTTCTTCCCAGAGTTTATTTCTTTCAATTACACCGATAGCTTTCAGGTAGTGCAGTAAAAAGAGCTAACATTCAGAGCTTATTGCACTGCTTCCTGATTTTTTTTTTCACCCCATCATCCTCTCTTTCCCTTTTTGCCATCACGTATCGTGATTCCACTGAATGTCATACGTTGAGACATGTTGGTAATTTCATCTCCTACTCTTTCCCCTTTCTGTTGTCATTTCTTGCTTCTTATCAGCTTTGACTTGCATCTTCAATACCTGAGCAGTCAGTGTGCTGGCTGATCTTAGTGAGAGAAGATTATCATGTGGCCTCATCATCATTTCTCTCTGTCCTCCCTGCTAACGCTACTGCCTGGATTTGGTTTCACATTACTCATTACACGTGTCCCAGTATCAATTCAATCAGAACAGTTTCTGTATACTAACCCTAATGGCAATGGTTTAAAATGTGTACTGTCAGTAGGGTTGGAATTCATTAACAATTATCACAAAATTCACAATTAACACAAAATGTGGATATTACAGCAGCACAAGGATAAATTAATTAAAACTTGACTGGCCCCAATACAGGATACAGAGAGGTGTGTTGGTATATGGTCAGTTGTTTTGGGGAAGCCGAGGGGTGAAGAGTCAGCCCAGCAGACAGCAGGGCTTGTGCTGTTATGTGCTGATTTATCTTATGAGTTGATTCATCCTCATTGATTCATTTACTAAGTTTTAGTTTTATTTCTTTGCACATTTCAAATAAACACCTGTAAATAAACGTGGACCTGCGGAACCTCTTCAGTTTGCCTCCTACTTTACAACAGACCCTCTGGCAACAACTATCCTGCAGAGCTGTAAACTTTTTTCACCACACTGCATCATATTATCCCCAAATAATTCAAACCGACCCAATGTAAATGCTTACCATCCCAATTATAATTGGCTCTTTTTGTCCATCAGAATTGTTTTGATTCAATTATAAATTATTAATAAAATGTGTTTCAATGATTAAAAAATCAAAATTTTTTCATTGTAACCTATGTGAACTTTGTGTTAACATCTTTTTTTACGCTCTGCTGTAAATGCATGTGTGTGTGTGTGAGTGAGTGAGTGAGTGAGAGAGAGACAGAGAGAGAGACAGTCCCTGTCTTTTTGCCTGTCTCTTCCACACAAAAGCCCAACTCCACTTTGGGACAGCATTGTAAGTGACTGACAGTCTGGACAGGTACATTGCTTTCAGATGTCACTCGAGGTTCATTTTCCCGTTGTATGTGACAGAGTGCTTCCACAGTCTTCAACTGTGTTCTCTCCTACAATTCTACATTGACAACTTCATCAGAGATTAATGTTGTGTTTAATCGCAGTTGTAGTTTTTTTTTTTTTTTTTGAGATGTTAACCCTACAACTCTGTTGGGGTGGCAGTAGCTTGGGACAGTAGCTTGGGAGCTAGGGACTTGGCTTGGGAACCAGAGGGTGGCCGGCTCAAGTCCAGCATGGACCAAAGTATGGAAGGTGGACTGGTAGATGGAGAGGTGCCACTTCACCTCCCGGGCACTGCCAAAGTGTCCTTGAGCAAGGTACTGAACCCCTAAATGCTCCCAGAGTGCGGCAGTGTGAGGCTGCCCATTACTCCACCATCTATCCACATTTGCATGTCCATGAGCCATGTGAGTGATTATGAAATTATACTCAGAGTTGTCTGTATTAATATTAAATATGATGTAGTACATTATTTGATAAATCTGTGTGTACCATATATGTACAAGCCTATTATATATGTTAAAAATAATTAAAACACAAAAATGTGTAATCACTTGTTGTTGGCTGGGAAGGCAGAGAAAATGGGATAAGCAGCATAGGCTGTGAAATGTTGATTAAATATGTATCTGACACATCAAAATAAGGTGCTACTCATTTCTCAACCTTTGTGATGCAAAACTATTAATAGTTATGAATCGTATGCATGAATGTTTAACTGGAGTTATTCCTGAAATTGACATGACATCTAGATTGTTTCTCCAGAGAGAAGATGCCGTTCTGTCAGTCCACTTACAGCTGTAAGAGGAAGTGATACAGTGTGATGTTCCTTCTCCTTCACAAATGATCTACAGACAGCAGCTAGCAGAGGGACCACAGCGACAATCAGAAAGCCTACATACTATATGTCATTTAAATGTTTTCTACATCGTTCTTTCATAAAAAGAGTGAGAAGAAATAAAAGGCTCAATTAGAGAGATTCAAGAAGCTCTGTATTTGCCAGCCAGCCAGCCAACCAACCAAACAACCAACCAACCAGGTGGTTTATATACTGTATATCCTTAAAGGGTCAGCTTTTCATTGTTTGCAGCAGTGACATACTGTACATATTAATCTTTGGGACTATTTCCCAGAGATGTCAACTTGAGTCATTGTTACTTGGACTTGAGTCGACTCCAACTTGATTTGACAGAAAAGAAATGACTCAAGACTTTAACTTGGACTTGGAAGTTAAAGACTCTGCGAATGGCATTGTCATGACTGGATGATGAAACTGTCAGTCAAGCTCCTTGCAAAGCTACCTGATGTTCTGTGGATCAGATTGGATCATCATCATGTCTGTTCCAGTATAATGTCAGGTAAAAAGAGATCAGTGCTGAATGAAAGACCTGCTAATGTTAGCTAATGACACAATCTGGTTTCTCACTCTGTTAGCCCACTGGGTCTCAAACTATGGTATATGTACCACTGGTGGTCTGTGGCCTGAAAATAAACCATGAGATTGCTAGAATGTGTGGTGGTCCCATTCATGAACATAGCACTTATACAGCTATGTTCTGTTACAAGCTGAAATGTGACGATGAGATAGTAAGCTGAGGTAAAATTGAAGATGTTTCCAAAACAATGCAATTGTGACCCCAAACAGCAGATATTATGCAGAGCAGTGCAGACGAGGACCCCTAACCCCTCACACTAATGCTAACGCTCACCCCTTTTGCACCAAATTACCTCTGATTCTTGAACAGGTTCATTCAGGATTCAACAGCCAACGAAAATCTTGACAGGAATAAACCTGCCTTCTATGTGAACTGTCTGTAGCTGAACAGCGTTGACCTACGCTACTGTATTTTAAATGTATGTCATAATTATGGTTATTAGGAGAGCCTAATCTTTTTCTGATGTGGTACGCTGTGTAAAACAAGACACTGTGAAGCCTGATAACGCTTGATATCAGGAATCAATCCAACCACCAGAATCAAACTGCAAACCACAGATATGTTGAATCTCAATCTCTACGTTACGAAGTTGTCTCTTTAGAAAGACAGAATACTGCAGGTGAGACTGCAGTATCTGCTAGGTGTATCTGCATTTCGCTCATTTTGCACAGTTGACATCTTAAACTGTTCTTAAGTGGTAGTCCATGTTCATTCTCCAAAAATAATGTTGAAGAACAGACTGGCTGCCAGCAGCAAAGCCGAAAGAAAAACACAAGGTCATAATGCCGTAGCCTACATCATTCAGGTTTACTGACCGTTAATGTTGGAGCCATCACACACACAGACGCTTAAATAGAAAATTCGTCACCATTTAGAGAATCCAGGAGCGCACAATGAGCAGAACAAATGAGGGCAGCTTAGATTCCATTTGACCAGTAAAGTAAGTGCTTTAGAAAAAACTCTGAAATATTACTGCTGAGTGCAGGAACAAAAACATCTCCCCTCCGCCACAGAACAAACACACACTTAAGAGCAGCCCTGGCTAAATGTGATGACAAGGACAAACTCTTTCCATCAGATTTAATTTCTATACAAATCAAGGCCGTCTCTGGTAAACACACGAGAAAGTGACTTGAATGGGCCCCTAAAAGTGCACTGACAGACTTTAAGCTGTGATGATATCAAATACTAAACCATGCATGGTGCAGTGAACCACTCCACAAGCTGAGTGCACTGTTTATGGGCTATATATGAACACATATATTCCTTTTGTTTGCTAAAGTCATTCACAGACCAATAATTTTGCAGGTGGGGTCTCTCAGAGTCTCTCACTGTGTCATTTTTATGTAACCCTAACCTTGGTCACTTGGTTCCCCAGCATACTGGACAACAGTACTCTCCTGACTAAATCTCAGCTTACCCCCTCTCTACACTGGGTGTAATTGAAAGCAGTTCGTCAGCAGCACAGCAAGCAGAAGCTGCAGTCCTCTGTCAAGCTCTGCACTGAATGCCACACGACTGCTGTGTGCTTAGACAGCGCTCACTAGTGGCAGAGCCATCATAGAGACCAGCGCTCAGTTTGAGATGGCAGGAAATCAATAAGTTGTTTTCTGTTCAGTACTTTTAACATGTTGCTGAATCTCTATTAGCATCACTGTTGCACGATGGTCGCTGTTCTGCAACCATTCTTGTTAAAACCACACACGTCCTGTTGTTGCTTGTTCACGTTAAAAGCTGGAGGCTTTTATTGTGAAACAGCCATGGGGAATGTATTGTGATTGTCACTTTGAAGACCACCTGTATAGGGCACTATGGGGGCATTCATAGTGAATTATAATGAATTCATAGTGCTTCATGACTAGACTCATAAACATACATAATGTTTGAAGCATTACAAAAGTGGTGTTGTGTGGGCTGCTCAGTCTTTACATTGTCTTTGGCCAAAGTAAGACCCAAAGAAAAACAGACTAATACAGTATGGGTCACAGTTTCATGTGGGAAGTGTGAGCCTGAAGCCGAACGACTAACAACATGAAAAGCATCCAGTGCAGAGAGTGTACTGAGATACAAAAATAGAAAGGCTTTAAAGCAGTGTGTCTGCTAACCACGACCTCCTGCCCCCTCTCTTGCCCCTCGTCATAATTTTCTAATTGTATCATTAAAAAAACAACCAAATCTAACAAAGCCTCCTCTCATTTCGATAATCAAGCGGCGAGGAGATGCTGCACGCGGTTCATTTCATCGCTCTGTGTAAATCTCATGAACACCAAGCTTATGTTTCAATTCCCATTATTGCCCAGAGACCGGCTGTGATCATGAGTGAGTCACACTCCCCATAATGAGGCTCCAGCAGACTCTTAGAGGTTAGCAGAGGTGCCATCTCGACGCCAGTGGCTAATTGACGATTATGTACAGTACACGGTCTGGGCAAAATCATTCATTTTAACGGGGTGATTATTGGCAGGAAAGACATGTGGCCCCAGTGGTGGCCTCTGAGGGACGGTCTGACACCAGAGGGGTGAGTGAGGTGAGTTCACCATGGTGATCTAATCTCCTGGCAGGAACTATCAGGGGAACAAAAACAAGTTTAATTTCCTGTGTCTTAGAGTCAGGATATGTACCTCGCTGTAGAGAGGTGTTACTGAGGCTAACGGGGAAAAAAAGGAAACGCCAGTCACACAGGCAGACATCGCTGATATTATCACATTTTAATATTTCTCTCCATCTAACTGCACTGCTGGTCTAATTTGATCCATGGCTACAATGTGGATACCTGGTGCTTTATTATCTAACTGTGGAGCATCAGATGCAGAGCGCAGTCTGATATCTGTTACTCTGTGAACATGTGATCTCAACACTAGCAGGCTGTACTACCAGTTACCCATATATATCTGACAATTAGTTAAGTGTGAAACTTTGCCAGTTCTGTCCTCATTAAAGCTGTATGGTTGGCTTTATATTCTGTTGAAAACAGGTCAGCTGACAGGGTTATTTCACACCATGGTTTGGACTTTTGGAAGACTGATACCATTAATTTAAAATGGAATCTGACACACAGTAGCAGATAGTCAGGGGTAATGATTTTTTTGTGATAAATCTGCTTAAAAACAGTCTCATGAAAAGTAAAATAAATAATTTCACAATAAATGAACTAATTAAAGAGTACCATCGTGCTAAATCCACTTTTGAGTTTGTAAATGATGTACAGTCACTTTATTATGCAAACAATTGAGCCTGGTCTTATGATGTGTCTCAATTCTCATACTTTCATACCTAAACTTGCTCTACGCGTCACGTTACACAGTTCACAGTTAATTATGACAAAATCCAGTGTACTGTGAGTATGATGGTGCACAGTCAAAAAGTCGAGTGTGGAACATTGGACACTTCTCAGTCATTTGGGATATGTTGCAGATGTTGCAGTTGTTCTTTGACGTTTTACAAAAAAAAAAAAACTATTGGTAACCTGAAAAAAAAAAAAGCGAGGCTGTGGTTTGCATTCAATTCATGTTTGAATGCTGTTTGGAAGTAGCATTTTCGACTGTTCAGTTTTTGACTACAACAAATCAAGTTGTGGTTCAAGTGTTTGGAAAGCTTCTGCAGATTTGTGCTGCAACATAAAATATATTCTTTAACCAGACTTTGAATTTCTTAAAAAAACAATCAGGTGTAGTTGAGTTGATGCATTTGATCAGGCTGTAGTTGGTGTTACTAAAACTTGAGTATAATGTTGTGGAATTTGATCCAATTCTTATTGTAGTCAGTGCTGTTAAGGCACCCTTTTACCATAGCAACAGTAAATGTGTAATAAAGGGCCAATAAATATTTTGGTCTAAGCCTAGTTCACACTTCCTCAACTCTTGGAGCTGTTTTTGCTGTCCACCACAAACTGAGGGCCTTCTGTTTCTGCGCTCGTTTGGCGATGTCTTAACAAGGTCTCCTCGGCAATAGAATCCAAAACAAAATGTTGGCCTAATTGGCGCTGGTTAATAAGTTTATTTCAGGCACATGCTCGGGTGCCTTTATTATAGCTCAGAGGGGTCTTGTATTCTCTCAGGGCTTTTGTGAGAAATTAAATGAAGAATACATTGTGCTAATGAAGCTGCAAAGGGAATATTAGAGAAAGAGATTGATCAAAGAAAGAGTCTGTCGTTTTAAAGGTTACTTAGCATGGTGTGACTTGATTTTCAATTTCCTGTTGCCCAGGATTTGGCCTCTAAATCCTTCTAAAGAATCAACATATTTTGTTCACTAATGAATACTGTAGTCTCATTTAGCATTCTGCAGTCATGTGTGAAAAGCTGGAATATGCTCATATGGACATGAGTGACTAAGACTCAGTGTGCTCTGGAAGACTTTAAAATAATGTAATATGAAAGTGCTTGTTGCTTTGTGTAGTCAGAAATGTATATCATGGAAATATAACTTAAAAATCAATACAAAAACAATCACATTCTTAGTTTAGACCGGATTGATTTGACGTTAGTGGTCCAAGACAGAACGCAGATGCTTCCTTTATGGAGGGATGAGGTGCAGGAATTGATGTTGATGCTTCCATAACGAGACAGAAGGAGACAAACAGAGACACAGAGGAAGAAATGGATGATGTCACACTTAGAATTATAGAAATGCTTCTCACACACAATATGCTTCATTTCTATGAAATGCTACAGTCCTCAAGTGTTTCTTACAGTATTCACAGGGTGCTTCTGTCTTTCCATTGTTTGGTGTTCTGTTTAAATAGGCCAGCAGTAACTGGGGTCAGCCACCCCCTCCCCATGAATGCTGGAGGCAGCATTCATTGTGCTAAGTGTAGTGATGCACCACAAAAGAAACAACAGAAGAAAATAGTGCCCGCATATGCATGTGTGTGCATGTGTGTCCATGTGTGTGTATGTGTGTCTGTGCGCACACACCTGCTGGTAAAAAGAGTCAAAAGAAGCAGACAGGAGGAGGACTGATGAGATGCAGGTTTCAACCTGGATGATAAGCAGTATCATGAAGCTTATCACGTGTCTCTGTAAACACTGAGGTTTATAGCCTGTTAATGTTACAAGACAGAATCCGAACCATGGATGAAGTATTGAGGTGATCAAACACTCCGGTGGTAGTTTCAATCATCCATCCATCCATCCATCCATCCATCCATTCATCCATCCATCCATCCATCCATTCATCCATCCATCCATCCATCCATCCATCCATCCATTCATCCATTCATCCATCCATCCATTCATCCATTCATCCATCCATCCATCCATCCATCCATCCATCCATTCATCCATCCATCCATCCATCCATCCATCCATCCATTCATCCATCCATCCATCCATCCATCCATTATCTGTAACCACTTATCCTCATCAGGGTCACTCTGGGGCTGGAGTCTATCCCAGCTGACCTATCAATCAATCAATCAATCAATCAATCAAATCGATTCCAAATCAGCCAGAATAAGTGTGGTTATCCTCGACTACAATATAATATAACTTTTTGTTTGTAAACTATTCTAAGAATGTGTTGCACATAAAAGCACATCAATATATCTATTGGTCTTTATTACTTGTCACATTATTGTAAACTCAGAAGGACTTTTATCAGGATCCTGTAGGACTGATGACTGCTTTATCAGTGAACGGACATGTTTTGATGTGAAAAACATGCTGGAAAAACAAGACATGCTCATATACAGACTGTGTGCACATTTGGATGCTAATAAACTGGTTGCACAGCAGACATTGTCAAAGCCTGAAAAACACAGGTGGACTTGCTAACAGCAACAATGGCTCAGTTCCATTAAGTGTCCATGCAGGACCTCCCATAATTGGGATGCAATAATCATTTCCTGCTATATCAAACATCCTGCTACATGTCAAAATGTCTGCTGTACCACCAGTCCATCAGAGTAGTATATGTCTTTCACATAACGCCAAAAGTTATTTCTTCACATTTTGTTGATAATCTTAGCTATTTTTTGAAAGTTTTCAACTCTTACATCTCCTAAATTCTTACACACATTGTACCTTTAAAACATATTGAGCAACACATTAAGATCTGAACAGACAATGGGCATCAACTGTAAACATTTTAAAAACAGTGATTTTTAGTTACAGTATAGTTATTCTTATCGTATCTGGAGGTGAAACAGATCTATGTCTGAAACAAGCAAAATCATTATGTGACACGTTACACACTGAGACACCTACAACATACCAGATACACCACACACAGCTCCAACATGTCTTATTATTGAATCCAGATAAACTCCAGTGTGTGTGCTCATTGTAATGAAGGAACATGTCACTCAGTGCAACAGTGTGAGTTAATTATGTGTTTTTAATAGTTTTTTGGAAGCGATGGAGCTCTGTGGAACAAAAGAAGAAGATACTGTGCATCACACTATGGATATACACACAATACTTTTGTTGGTAGGATACATCCATCATATAACGATAACAAAAATTTAGAATATGGCCAATATGATCTGTTACAAATCAGTAGCCATGTACGGTAGAGTTTGACTTATTTGACAGACAAAACTTCCTCAGCTTCCTAACTTTTTTGATGAATCGTGTGCTCATAAAAGAATAAAAAATAAATAGGTAAGAAAATAACCAACCCTGTCCATTAGAACATGCTTTTATACTACGGTGGTAATCTGCAACAGTAGCTAGCTTTGAGAGAAAGAAAACATCAGAGCAATGTTCACTGAATGAATCTGCAAATCTTCTTTTTTCAGACACAATGCCATCTGCACTTTATACCTCTCTACCAATAGGTAGCCTATTGACTACCTACTACCTGTAAAAGATAAGATAGACTTTAATGATCCCACACTGGGGAAATTAACTTGTCACAGTAGCTCATACTGTAAGCTTGATAATAAATTATTTTTTGTGAATTTTTGTAAACTATTAAACAGAATCTTTTTGTTATATTTACAACAACAATATGTGATTATAATCAAATTTATTTGTTAAAACTACAAATATTGGTAACAAAAACAGAGAAATACTGTATACGCATCACAAAACAATTTTGTTAATTTGACATGCAAATATTGTAAAAACAATAGTTTTAGTCAGTTGTTTTTAAAAATACAAAAAATATATGTAAGTCACTTTACAAGTTTATGCTGTACTTTTAACATGACTGATGAAACGATGCAATTTGAGGTAGGCCTAATTAAAATGTTTTCATAAAAAATTTCATTATGAACCTGAGAGGCTGCAATTATAATAACATTGTTTTTATAATTTAGGCTATTTGTAGCCTATTGTAGAGTGTGTGATTTATGCAAAGTAACACTTCTGTTCAGTCCTAATCCTTGTACCTTGAATTTACAAAAGTGAAGTTAGTAAAAGCAACACAATTAATTTATATTCTGTTTGTGAACATGGTTTAATCAAGTACACTTAAGTTGTTTATAAAGAATGTTGAACTAACTAGTTTCTTGCAAGTTGATTGAAATTAATCAAATAAAAAAAAAAACTAAACTCATTGTAATCGAGTCTAGTCTCTGCCGTTCGAATGTCGCCAGGCAGTGTCGTTATCCCTCCAGAACAGAAGGTGGCGCTTACGCACCAAAAATAGACCAAGAAGAAGACCTCTCAGAAGGAAAGCCTGCGAACCATAATACATCCATGCCACGAACGGAACGTTGTGGGAAAGTCTCCATGTTTTGCAGCAAGAGGTCGCGACTGAATATCTGAAAAAGTAAGTTCTTCAGATTTATATATGTTCCTGTTAGAGTAAGTTGGGCGACAGTCGACTTGAGCCATGTTTTCAAACAGTAATGTAATATAACAAGCCTATTAACTCTGTGTACTTATAGCCTATTTGCATAACATGTTGGGGAACTTTAGCTAACACCCGCTAGTTATTTTACCTATAGACAGTAAGCGTCAGTGTGTGTTTCTCCCGGGCCCGCTGCTGCCCACAGTGCTACAGCCGTTGGAGAGCAGCCGCTAGCCGGCTGTGTTGAGTGAATTTCATCGAACTTCACCTCTGCACCAGACTGTGTGTGTTTTTTTTTTTTTTTTTGTTTTTTTTACTGAGACACCTGACTGATGCTAAATATTTTCTTTCACAGGTTCACTGTCCCATTTGCATACCATACATTCAAAAAGCTCTGTAATGGGTAGGTACTCTCCCATTTATTTAAGCCCTAAATTTGCATCTTCATTTACCTTGAGATACCCTCTGGGGACGGATTGGACGGATCCGCCCAAAAAAGTCTAAAGTTTTACATATCTGTGAATATCTCTGAAACGGTTTATGATAGAGAGATGTGTTTTTTGCACTGTTTTCCTGAGATTCCGCTGAAGATGGAGATGTGTGGTTCCTTGTTGTTTTATGCCACTGCGTAAAAGACCAATTGAAAAATAGATGTTCGGCAGACTCCATACGCAGTCGACGAATGGACAAACGTTACTAGGCAGACTAGTTTCTTTTTCAACCAATCAGAGGATGTATTTATGACGTATTCTAGCCAATCAAAGGACTCTGGGGTCTTGTGGGGGAGGGACAACAGAGAGAGAGAGCTGTGTCCTTAGAACAGAGTGCAGGGAGCACACAGAGCAGAGTGACAGAATAACTTCATAAATACTATTTCTATTGAATGACAGGTTCCCCTCAACTTTCTGGAGGGTCTTTGCTTTGCTAAGTGGCATGCCTGAGGAAAATGAGGCAAAAACACATGGGACCTTTTTTATTGAAAGGGCATTATTTTATTGTTCTTCACACATTTGGTTGAAAAACTGCATATGTATGTCAGGCAAAGGGATTGAAAAATAATATTTTCATTCAAAAACTCTTCACTACTACTGTTTGAGGTGTGATTTTGAGAAAAAATGACAAATCTACTACTACTAGATTTTTCACTCATACTTCCTTTATAAGCATAAGTCTAGGTTCTCCTGAATCTATAGATAACAAACACATGTTCCATATACATAAAGTATTGTTTATAAGCCCAAATGTTAAAGAAGTAAAAACGAGCTGAAAATGGTTTAGTCCCCAGAGGGTTAAAAAGAATGTGAGATATTGATAAAATGTTAATTATATTTTTTCACATTTGATTATAATCGAAAATATTGACTTGCTTTATTCTGCCAAGTATTGCTGGTCCAAACAAGCAAGCGCTAGTCCTTGTTCCTTGTTCCACTTCAGTCCAAGTTCCTGTCTCAGCTAGACGTCCACTCTGACAATCTGACAAGGCTGTTCCAAAGGAGAGGAGGACAGCTAGGGGAAAAGCTCAACAGAGTCACTGCACAAATCACTAATGTAAGTGATGCAGGCCTCCTACACTCCTAGAAATGTTTTTTATGTATGTTTCATACAAAAAATCTATACAGTGTTTCTGGTTGATGCTAAATGAACTTAAAGGTGGAATGAACGGTTCTCAAGACTTTTTGTCAAATTCAGCAAATATCTCATGGCCCACCAGCTGTCTCATCTGTGTATGTGCTGAAAGAGAATCCTGTGTTCATACACAGCCATGGATCTGTAAATGTGCAACAGAGTGGCTCAAACTGCATTCAAAGTGGTTTCTCATGGAACAGATAATGATTCCATTTTATTAAATGTTTATATTTGCCTTGATTCTAACTTTCACCTTACCTAGATCTATAGTGTCACTGTTTTATGTTTATCATTTTCTTGATGGAGCTTGGTGAACAGTTTAGATTTGGCTAACTTTGGTTTACTTTTTGTCTGTTTTGTACAGAGCCTGGATAACAACACCATCAATGAGGCCATTGAAGACACCACTGTTAGGATCTATGTTGTCAAAGAACATGCTTCAAGTGATGAAGTAGAGGACATTGGCATTGTTCTTGAAGGCATCAAGGTGTTACAAGATCTTGATAATGTAGCATCAGCTGTTCCTATGGTGTTCGGACTGATGTACAAATGTAGCAACTCAAAAGTTCCCGTGTTTCCGTGACTGCTCCGTGACTGTCACTTTGCAGGTACGTGACGGTAATGTGATCCCCCGCGATGACGTAGTCCCGACTGGAAACGCCCCTAAGCAGCCTGGGTGAAAACCAGCTGCAATGCCTCATTTGTCCACGGGGAGGAGCAGTGATTTTAACAACAACAACAACATGCCCCCCTCATAAGCTTTCCATGTGTGGTCACGAATACCTGGAGGATGACGTCTTTACTGTGTTTTTACAAGCAGTTTCGTGGATATTTTTATTTAGATCACGTCTGTAATGTATGATCTACAGTACTGTATAATCTCAAAAGTAGATCAAACAGGAAATAGGACAAGAATGGCCGTTTGCGTTTTTTGTAATGTATTTATTTTTTTATTAAGGAGCGCTTTGGTAGAGATACTTTCTCGTCCATACGAGTACGTTTTTGTCGAATCCACATAAATAATATATCGTTTCGGCCTCGCGTCCAGACGGATCCGGCTTTTTCGAGGTGTGAAACAGGTATTTTTTTTGAACGGGTCCCAGAGTGGGAAAAACCTAAAACGCCGGATAGCCGGGAGTCGTCTGGACGGCGAATGCGGATTTTTTCAGAAACGATGACGTATAAGTCCCGCCTCTCTAACCTTTAACCTCAGCCGCTGCCGCTAGACGCGTCATAACAACAACAATGGCGGACTACAGGCTTGTGCTCGTACTACAGAATCTACCTATATTACTGCGAGGAGCAACAAAAGAACATGTTTGTAAACAGCGCGTGACCTTTATACGCATACTCCATGGCTTCTCTTCCGGTTTTAGTGTATTGGTGTGACGGTGTCACAACGCCACATACAGGCCTGGCATATGTACTACAGCGTTTTGGGTCGTTTCCAGTGAATCCGTGTGGACGCAGATATTTCTGGAAACGACGCCGTGTTTACGGAGGTTTTTTTCAAAACGACAGCGTATTGGGTGAGGCCGCGTATTCGTGTGGACAGGATAGAGTAACAACACAGAGAGCGAGCGCCGGCCTCGATAAAGCTGTCATTAATCAGAGAAATAAAACGTTATTTCTTGATTGTTTCACAGCTGTTACATTCAGCAGGTATAGACACGCCCACAGCAGCCCACCTCAGCTCCCCTCACCCCCCCACCACTGCACTTCCCCACCACCGGTTGCCGGTTTCCCTGTCCCTGTCTGAACCAGCCCATTAAGTGCAAACAAAAGGTTGAGCAATGAGAATGCTAATGTGGTGTTTGTACGGTTTACCTGGCCTAAAGCATGCACTAAATACCGGCACAACATCAGAAATCTTCCAAAAGGTTGTTAATCACCAGTTATTCTTCCTCTTTAAATGGCATTTCACAACGATCAAACTGTGATCAAATATTCAACAGGAGGTATTATTACTGTTGTTATTCTTCCTCTTTAAATGGAGGCACCACTGCAGCCGAATAAATAGACATTTCGAAAAAAAACGCTCGTATCTGCAGCTCTATGTCACGCACAACAACAACAACAACAACAACATGCCCCCCCTCCAAATAAACTGTCAGTCCCTTAATGTCTGATTGACCGTTTTTTGTAACTTTTTTGAAGGGTTAGTTTGATGTTTGATGCTTTCTGAAGCCTATGAAACATACTAGATTTCTGAGTATTTATTCCTCAGACGTCATAGCAGTCATATTGATGGCTACATATGAACAGCTGTTATAGACCAATGTGGCCAGCTGTGGCTTTCACTACATGCAGAGAAAGAGTGCGCCAGCACAAGAGAATAGACACTTCCGTAATTATGTAAGGACAGAATAGCCGAGATGTCATTGATTTAGTAAATGGTGACATGTTAGATATAAACACCTTAAATTTAACTTCAATTAAATGTATTTATGCGGGATTAGGCCTATGGGATGAACAAAAATGAAAATACAGTAAATGAGTCATCCTCTTGTTCATGAACACCCTCAAATCACAAGGCTACTGTATACGGTAGTCAAACCAGCTGCATTTTCGGCTCTGTGATTTGTGTGACACTGGGAGACCAAAAAAGCCCATTAAGTGCAAACAAAAGGTTGAGCAATGAGAATGCTAATGAGGTGTGTAAGCTACGTCATCTCCAGGTCGAACGACTGTAAAAAAGATTCTGTGAGAGAGGCGCCATCTCCTGGTCATACCCTGTAATTCAATGAATAGGTGGAGTTACAGTAAAAAATAGACACGCCCAGAAGAAGGAGGGGGTCATTCCAGTCGCTGGAACTTAGCAGGTACTTGGCAGGAACTTGACTGGAACTTGGCTGGAAGACGGCAGCCATTCAGCTGGCTTTCAGCTTGAAGGGGAACTTTTGAGCTGCTACTACTGTATGTGCTCAACCTTAGCTACCCTGCTGACCTCTGCTACACTTTCGAGGTTATCCAAAAGATCTGGATGGAACTGGATGGAGGTAAGCTTTCCAACAAAGCACTTGCTCTGAAAAACAGGCTCTCTCAGTTTGTTTGCAAATCTACTTTGATTTATCATCTATGTAAAATGGTTAACAGGGTTAACCGTCATGGTTAAAACATTTTTATGAACACTAGCTCTTACTTGCCTAATTCAGATTTTGGCATATTTTGTTTACTGGTTTACAGTAAAAATACTTTTATTACTGTTGTTATTTTGTATTTGCTATTGAGGATACACTTGCATGCAGTAATAACTGTTCACAGTTTTTGAGTGTACTGCAATAAGTAATTTGTGGTTTGTATTTTGAATCTACTGGTATTATAATGGTTACAGCTTTGTATTTCAATGCTAAAGTTACTGTATGTGTGTGATTTGCAAAGTTTTATGGAAGAATACAGTACATTTTTTCAATGCAATCGGTTTTGATTTTTGTATTTGCACACAACACAAAACTCATGTCTACAATGCATTTGGCTGGCTTTAACAAATCAAGTTACATTTAGAGACCTAACCTGGGTTGTAAGGAAATAATAAAGTTGCTTTTAATTTACATAATACATTTAAATAATATAAGCATTAACAAATCAAGTTCATTATATTTGAAAATCAGGTATCCTGAACATGATAAAATCGCTTTCATACTACTTAATTAGTTGGTGTTGCAGTAGCTTAAAAAAATAAGTTAACTCAACTTGATTATTTTAAATACCTGAACATGATTGAAATATTTTGTTTTAACAAGTAATAATTCATTGGGAAAAAGAAGGACATTTTGTCAGTCATCCACATTCTTATCATGTGGGAAAGATGTACACATTAAAATCAAGTAAATCCAAAGGATTCTTTTTTTCAGTGTATGCTTTTCTTGTTTCTTTTAGTCTTTAGCCTACTGGTTTTCTATTTATATTTATAAAAAAATAATGGTAATTTGAGCATTGTATCATTATCACAGGCTAAACAACCTAACAGTGCCTCCTCTGACCACTTGTACTCTTTCATTGTGAACTGAGTCCGCCTAATTTTGATTTTAATTTTGAATTTAAAAGTGCGCAGCTGAAGCTCGTCTCTGATTGGATAATGACGTGAGGGCAGGAGAAGCGGCAGAAGCGCGAACTCCTTGTTCACGGCTGTGGCTGACGTCACTAACGAGCGAGCCAGAGCAGCGCTGGAGCGGAGAACACAGGAGCAGAGCAGAAATCTTCAGACAACATTTTAAAAGATTTTAGGACAAATCTACGATTTTAACACAAGTTTTTTGGAGGGTCTGTGGCCGTTCAATTGGAAGGTAAGCTTCACATTTAGGCTACTTTTTCTTCGAGACCAGACGAAAATGTGTGCTGAAAGCACATGGTGTAAGCTAGCACCAGTCCATATTTAAGACCAGTAGATCAATGTGTGATAACTTAATTCAGCTGAAAAGCACAGGCAAACACTTGGAATCCTAAAAATGATCACCTGCGTCTTTTGGTAAAAACAAATTGGTTACATTAAGAGGCTATGTACTACATTGCAGAGTGCATAGGAATGGGCCTCATTGTCTTTTCAAATGTGTTGGCGCCAACTGTAGTCAAACATTTACCACTTACTCAGCTTTCAAGGGCCATTTTTATCGTGTGCACAATATACTTGCACTGCAAGCTGCTCCTAAAGCTGTTGAGGATTCAAAATGCGCAGTTTCATTATGTGCCCGCCATTTTCACATGGTGAAAGAGCTAGTGTCTCACTTTAAATGATCATATTGGAGAGGGCAGGTCTGTGTCATGTCCAGTAAGTGGTTGTAAGCATGTGTTTACAAAAAAGTCATCATTTACTTCTCACATGTGTAGAAAGCATAAAGCATGCTCCCCTGATGGTATCGATTCTTCCATGTAGACCAGGGGTCGGGAACCTTTTTGGCTGAGAGAGCCATGAAAGCCACATATTTTAAAATGTATTTCTGTGAGAGCCATATAATATTTTTTAACACTGAATACAAATAAATGCTGCATTTTTTGTAAGACCAACAGTTTTAGAGTATAATAAGTCTCTGAATTTATTCTTTTTAATAACGTTGTTATACTGAGGCTAACCAATAATAAATAAAATACTTCTTAACATTAATGCGACTTCTGGTGCTGCATGGTCCCGATCATGCACCAATCCCCATAGCAACCGCTGTGTTTCGGATGTAGACGCGCATGCGCACTCACGTACTGCTGAGTGAACTCTCCGGTCGTTAGCTCACAAGCAGTTTCTTTTCCGAGCTGTTCTGTATCGTTAAAACTGAACAAAATAACACGAAACACAACTGCTTACTCTCCTACTGATTTTAATTGGGACATTTTGCAACAAACGTAAAGACATTAAACGTGTGGTACACGTTTGGAAGGCTGGGCGCAGAGGAGACCACCGGGCTCTCTCCAAGGGGAGGGGGAGAGAGGGAGATGCCCGGCCAAGGCTCCGTCCAGCATGGACTAAAACACAGCACGGACAGTTCAGAAACAATTCGGAATGAGTTAAAAGGAATTTTTAAACTGACAAAGTAGTTTTCAAGACTGCATATTGCTAGCGGATCTCTTTTCTGACCCAGAGTGCGGCCATGACTGGTTCTGAATGAGGCTTTATAGCAGGCAGCCGCTCTCCCATCTTCCTGGTACTGCGTACCGTCACTGAATGTTTTAGTGGTACGCAGTACCGGACCATACCGGCTTACTTTCACCCCTGTCTGCGAGCCAGATGCAGTCATCAAAAGAGCCACATCTGGCTCGCGAGCCATAGGTTGCCGACCCCTGATGTAGAAGATGCATGTCTGGCAGAAGAGGTCCAACTGGAGCAAGTGCCTCTGACACCCACTGTTATTGTCTGTGGTAAGTCTGTTTCATATCTCTTTTTTAAAAAATTGCACTGTTTATAGAATTTGTCATGTGAGTGCAGCGCTTATTAATATAACCTGTTAAATAATTTGTTCATAGGACAGTCCTGCTATTCCTCAACAAGGTACATGCTGAGTCTGGATCGGAACCTTATCAACACAAACATCTCCTCCTTCATTTCTGCATTGTGCCTCATGTTCAGGAGCTACTTCTGTTTCAACATCCATTATCCATCTGAGCTGGATTCAACTCTGGAGTTTCTTCAAAGGTGAGTAAACATGGCTTACTCATTTCTCAGACCTGGGACTCTGGGACCTGGAGTCTGGCTCCGAGGTCCCGGTCTTAATCCGGACCTTAACTAAGGCAGAGAGTCAGACCCAGACTAAGAGCCGGACTCAAGCCCGGTTTTAGTCTGGGTCTGACTCTCGACCTTGGTTCTGGGTGTGGCCTGAGTCTCGGTCTTGGTCCAGCTGTGACTTTCGGACCGGACCCAGACTGTTTTTTTTAAATATATATTATTATTATTATTTTTTTTTATTTATTTATTTTTTTTTAATGATCAATTAAAATGCTTAATATGCTTTAATATGCTTTTATTCTACAGGTATTTTTTCTCGATAAACCCAGAAAAAGGAACCAAAGTGGAGAATAAAGACTTGAAGAGTCGTCTCAACGTGAACCCTCGAGTCCTCACCCTGATACAGGATCTCTCCGATCACAAGTGGCGTTAAGCCTAAATATGGACTCTCTGTGCACTCTGACTGTTTGTTTGAGAAGAGGTACTGTTAGTTTTCACTTTGTGCTATCCACAGTGTGTATTATGGTAATTAAGGCACAACATGTAATTTTTGTTTTGAAGTCTTAAGGTGTTACTTTTTCTGGTAGAGGGTCCGCCACCTGCTTGTTTCATGAAGATGTTCGTGCTTTGCAGGAATGTTCCACAGTATGGTATAAAACTTATCTATCTTGCATTTATTCAATTAGAACTGTTTTTATTGCAAAAAAATACCTTAACAAACGTGCATTTTTAGTTTGAGGGGGCTCGTCTCTCCACAGATCTGACCTGTAACTTGGCCTGGTGGCATCCCCTGATTGTCTCCATGGAGATAGATAGGTTTTATGCCATACTGTGGAACATTCCAGACAAAGCAATAACATCCCCATGGAGACAAGTAGATGGCAGACCCTCCACCAGAAAAGTTACATGCTGCACCTTAAGATAACATCTAAGCATGTAAACAAAATTTTGATTGAATTGGGTTGTTGTTGTGCGCCTGACACTTAAACTTTGTTAAAGTGACATAACAATGTCCAGATATAAAGAGGCTAATCTTCTGGAGTATTTCAACTTGGATTCAGTCATAGTTAAAAGAACCATTAGTAGCTTCTTTGCATGTTGTATACGTTGAAAAAAAATGCATCCAGTTGTTTACAACTATTGACAATGGCTGTTAAATAAATTTCCCAAAAGTGATATTTCCCTTTCTTGTCATTTCTCAAGATGGATTTTTGGAGGTTTATAATTAAATCTTACATTATAACTTATTAAAACATATAAATACAGCATATTTTGAATAGATTTTATGAACAGCTCCATTTAAAATGCAAAGTTTTACTGTTGTTCTACCAGTTTAAATTAGTTCTTTGTTTGATATTTCCCTGTTATTTTGATCATTTATTGATGCACAATAAGCAGTTATTACACGTAAAAAATACAGGAAATGGTCTATTTATATACAACACTGTTATGTGAAATTAACAAATTTTTTGGTGGAGTTTTTTTAATGTGATTCAGCCGTTATTTCATTCACTGTAAATCAATTTACATATTTCGTCTGTAAAGTTATCTACTGTGCTGCTGTATTTTTTACAGGAATTATCTGGTAACCACAGCTGCCAGCGTTTTCCTGTAAAAACAACAGTTAAAATTATATTTTAGATATTATATATATATATATATATATATATATATATATATATATATATATATATATATAATATTTTTTCCTCTATTTTGACTACTGTGTCTGGTTTGCTCCCTTGTTTCTGTTGGCCACTTGAGTTTTTGTCACAGAGGTTTTGTTTCAGAGTGCACTTCATTAGACTTCTCAAAGCACTTGGTTCAGGTTAGTGTTAGGAACACAGTGGAACATTTAGCAGCTAAAGAGCTAGATATTTTTCTCAGGAGTTGGTAGAGAGCAAAACAGAGCAATGCTAAGTTTCCTTCAAAATGTATTTGGCAAAACCATTTTGTAGCATATAAACAGTTTATTAAGAAACAGGTTTGAAGGTGCCATGATGTGAACAGAACTGGACACAAGTGTCCTTCAGATTTGAAGGGTTAGTGCAGCATGGAGTCATGACGCTGGTGGTGTTGTGATGTTGGAGCCATTGTCAGAAGATGTTATAGTCACAACCCTGGTCAGTAACTGGATGAACCATGTGCTTGTTTTCTTGCTGGAACCGGGAGTGAGTTACTGTTTGAGTTTTTTAATCGAGGGAAGTGAGAAATAAGGACAGCAGCCAAGAGACAGGGCTCAGTTTAGTGGTGAATGGAGGAGTGGCACATGTAGTCTGCCTGATTAAACTTTGACTAAACTCCATTTGACACATTTTGATAAAGAAAAAGCCCCAAAAAACGGCACGATCAACGTTGTTAAATATGAGATATTAAATGTTCTTTGAAAATCAGAAATAAGAGAGTAAATTCTACATGAGCATCTGATGTTTTACTCTTTAAAGGTTGAGTCTTCATCTGATGATATCCTCTTACAGTCAAGTGGAACAAAAGCTTAAATTATGGAAACTGATATTAAAATAAGATATTAATGTAGTGAACAAAGGGCTCAGGCTGTGCACTGTGACTCTCATAATGTGTGATTGTTAGGTAGCCGAGGAGATCCTCATTATTACATCAGGTTAGACTTCAGAGCAGAATACACAGGGGCTATAGGATGTGAAAATGTTCCAAATGTTCCAGCACAGATTAGAATTCAAATCCCTATATGGAGTCACAAAGATGTGGAAAAACACAATCATTAAATAATGTATCTGTTGGAAATCCATTCAGTGTGGAATCAAAGACTTTGAAAAGAAGAAAAGTGTTGTTTTTTTTAAGGAACACAAGCTTTGCGGCACAGTCTGATTCATTTAATCTGGCTCTCCTGCAGGGAGCATGTTCCCAAGAGACACCGCCTGGGTTTGTTGGCTAATTGGGATGATTTAACCAGAGAAATCTGTACGATAGAAGGAGTCTGACTCGCTCTCTCTGCTGTGCTGGAAGGAAACCAAACATTTACATGCTCATTATCATCCGTCAGTGCTCTAAAAATAACATGTGGCCATCACAGGGTTATGGAAGTGTTGCTTGAAATGAGCGCACATCTCTTACATATTCTCTCATCAATCCATGTCCACATCTGGCAGTATGATATGATCTATTTTTTAAAACTAACAGCCTTCTAATAATATAGGTTCAAAGATAGCCAATATTTCATGGTGGTGATATCCATACTGGGATTGTATAGAAAGGATGTATAGATAGATAGGACGTTAAAATTCATATTGTGTATATTACAAATGAAATGATATACAAAGATACTGAGCTCAATACAAGATATTTATAGACACCCTCAGAGTAAAACCTTCAACAACAGCTTCAGTTACCCTAACCCTAGAGAGCAGTTTTCATACTAATATAGAACCACTCCAATTTTCAGTAATTATTGTGTTCATTTTTTAAAAATTTGAAAACTATGATGAAGAACATTCATTTACAACAATTGTATCTATCTGTAGTTTACATCTACAAATCCAGAGGTGAGAATAAGGTTGTGGAATGTCGAAAGAAACCAAATAAGACATTATCAGAAAATTAGACGAAAAGCATCAAATGGATCAGAATGGTGTTTCTGTCAGGACGTTTTATAAAGAAGCTGAAGAAAAGGCTGCCCAACTGAGGAGGCGGATCTGTCAAAGAAGAGCCAGGATGTGGTGGAGGATGGAGAGGAGATGTGCCATGTTAGCATGTCTCTCTAGCTTTGGAGGTTTGTCTAACCAACCATGATGCTTTTTTGGTAAATGTCTACCCATTCATATGTAGACAGTTTTCTTAGTACAGAGAGTTAAGAGTTAAAAAAAAGACTAATGCAGTTTAGAATGTCTCTATTTAATATTTGAGGCAAGTGTAGATTCATTTTTTGTGTCAGCTGTAGTTTGTGGTGCTGAACTGTTTACTGGTTGTTATACTGGGTTTTTTCTCATTCATATGAGATGGACAAACACCTCTCAAAAATAGATTAAAAAAAAAAGATAAAAAACACGATTTTAAAATTGTGTGCTGAGGTTAACTTTTATTGCAGGCCTGTTGTATTACATTACAATACATTAACTTTATCTAGGACTAAACTAACAAGTAGAGGGGAGGTATGATACTTTTAATATCTTAATAACACTGAATTGCACTAGCCTACATTCCACATACATACCTGCTGTTTGTCTTCATGGTAATCAAACAACAACAGGTTGATGCTCTGACAGGCGCTGTACAGTTAGGTGCATAAACAGCACTCTACACATAATGTCAGCATTACCTGCACCTCTTCTACTTAGTTTATTAGACATTAATGAGGACAGACTTCAACACAAACTAACCATTTCATGTCGGTGCTATAGTACAGTGCTTTACACTGCTGATCAAGCAATGATACAAACTGAAACCTTCTGAAGAATAAGCAAACACTGGACCAAAGAGGTCAGACGTTAGAGAGGAATTCAAGTCTGGTAGACTTCAACAAAAAATACCTTTCTTATTTTTAATAAAGGTATGCACAAATGAATGATTAATCACAATGTTTTTCCTGGAGCTGACTTGAAACCAGCCTTCAGGTTATCCAGAAACAGCATCAACGTGCTGGTCCAGGTACTGCCCTGACGAAAAAGGATTAGATGAGATTGAGGTCCTGGTCACGATCACTGGACTTCCTGTGGAGCCCCCTGCAGGGTAACTGCAGACATCTATGCTATGCCACTAGCTACACTTTTCAGGACGGTCCACAGTGTTGTGGAGGAAATGATCATCCTCCACAAAGCTATTCATTTCTCCAAAACCAGAGGAAATGGAGGAGGTGGGGGGTGGCTTTGTTCACCTTGCTGGCCATAAGGCATAGCGCTGTACCGCCTGTGCCATTGATGGGTGCCACATCAGGAGTCTTCCTCCTGCAGAGCCACAGACAAAATGTTACATAAACAGAAACATTTTCCCCTCACAGCTACTGCGGCTGATCTGTGATGCTGACGGCACATTTGTGCATGTGTACATTGGCAATCCAGGATCTGAATATGCACTTGTCCTTGCAGATCGCCCATGAACCAACAGGCCCTGTATCCAACAGCTGGGTACTTTTCTGTCACGAGATGGAGGATACCTGTGCCTCTAGCATCCTGTTGCTACTGTTACACCATACTGCCAGCCTGTAGCAAGTAAGAATACTCTCTCTGTCTAATTAAACACACACACACACACACACACACATACATGGTAACACATACAAGCGCAAGGAACATTATTGAATGCACCTTCGGGATCTCAGAAACGTGTTGCCGCTCTATCTTCCTGAGGGTCCTGGAGATCCAACCTCTTTTTGCCCAGAAGGTGATTGGTACCTGCTACATCCTCCACAACATTTGTGTGGTGGTATTCTGGAGGACGAGGAGGAAGGTAGCCCGGGTCCAGACGACTGCCAGGATGACACGGAAATGCAGGAGATGGACCTGATGGAAACGATTTTCTTCTGAAGAATTGCCTGCACGTGATCACGATTATGTCCAAACAAACCTCTCCAGACCCTGTCACATTTACTTAATGAACTTGTACAGTGCTTTTCTTCTCTACTGACCACTCAGAGCCCTTTAACGCTTGTCACATTCACCCATTCACATTCTAGTTGGTCATCTTGTAACCTACATGCTAAATCAGATTACTGATTACTAGATTATTGATTGAGCCACAGCCAGCCCTAAGAGTTTGACAATATTTATAACTTAGTTTAGATGGGATAGATAGATTTAAATGTAACTGCATGACTGTAAATAATTGTATAACTAACTATAAAATACGTTTTTCTTGTTTTGTTATAAAGATAGACAATGCAACGTTGCTTTTAAGAATAAATTGGTTGATATTAAAACTGAACAATATTCATTAACTAACTATTAATTAACTGCCCCTGGTATCTTCAGACGAGGCAGAGGCCGGTGTGTTGACCGAGCCTCCTGTCCTGGCAGCTGAGTCAGGTTCGCTGCAACAACCAGCGGCGGACTAATCGAGTGCTGCCCCTGGAGTACAACATCCATAACATTGTACCACTGCGAGGTGGCATCAGTACCGGCCTCTGCCCCCTTGCCTGTGTGTAGGTCCTTAAGCTCCTAAAAAGAGGGTATTAATTACTACACTGAAAAAGACTGAATGTATTCACAGTCCCAAAGTACACTTTATTTCAAGGGCCACTGCATCTGTGTTGTTGTTTGTGTTAGTTTTACTATATGGCCTGGCAACCACTAAGTAGTTTTCTTTTTTAAATGAATCAAAAGAAGGCTGCCTCAGTCTATAACACAAAGCAGGCAAACAGGCAGATTAGCTTCTTTGTGGCCTGTTTGGCAGTTATTGGCAGGCCAGAAGTGGTAACAAAAGTCCCTGAGCCAAAACATAAACAAAGAGTTACACACTGCCACTTCAATAAGATATAATATTAATCATTATGAATGGAGACTGCTCAGATCTGGTCCCAGCCCTTCCCCAGACATACAGGCAATGATACAAGCACTCAAAATCAATACTCACTCGCATCCAGATTTCACTGAATTTTGCCTGCCGGGTAAAAAAAAGCTCTTGTTGGCCTCCCGCCAGTCAACGAGGGCCCAGGTTTCCTCAGTTTCCCCTTGATTAAAATATTGCTTAAATGTTAGTATAAATGGAAAATAATAACCAGTGTAACAATTGTGACAAGTTTATACACTAGCAAATAAAGACAAGCAAACAATTCGGTCAAAAGTATAATGATAGGACTACTCTGTCCATGTCTCCACTACAGAGACATCCGAGACAGACAGATTTCAAAAGGACTTGCTGACATCTGGCTCTGTTCAGCAGGGTACCATGAGCACTGACAGTCTAGTCATTTTGATTGTTGTCGAGGCATGTTGGCTGTACCGCAAGCAGCACCTTGCATCTCCAAAAAAGTCAGAGCAAATTTACAACTGGGCTCTATCTTGATAACGACAAAAATCAGTATTTAAACAGTTTGTAACTTACAGTTGTGAGCCACCACTGGTTGGTGCTAAATGCATTCTGGGATACTTGGCTGTCCCAAGTCTATATAAGTTACCTCCTGATGTATCCTCGTACTAGACTCTTGAACTGGAATAGTACCTGGGCAGTTCAGGTCCACAAGAACTGACAAGAACAAAGATGGAGGAAGGCCTGCCTCTTTTCCTCTAACCTTGTGATAGATGAGAACAACACCTGTAGCCATGGTAACTTTAAACAAACAGATGGTGACAATTGTAGCCTTAAAATAAAAAAAAAGCCAAAAAAATAAATAAATAATAATAATAATTGATACACATGACAAACATGTGACATAAATTTGACTGAACCCTAAACCTGAAAACTGAGTCTGAAATGACGTCTACAACAGATTTTATTCATACTGAATCAAAATCAGTTGCTAAAATTAACACTGGTCAGCGGGAATTCTATGAAATGTACTGAAAATGAGGTGAGGCATGCTGAAGAAATCACCTGCAAATGTTGAAATGTTGACATGGAAACCTGTAGATCAATGGAACGAAGTCGGAGACCGTTGTGTGGACGGCACATTTTGTCCATCAGACTGCTGAGCTGGCAAAGACATTTGATCAATCACCTGTCCACTGAGACCATTTTCTACTAAATAAGATGGTAAGTGTTTTACGTCTAGCTTATACAGTCGGAGTTCTGTGGTGGGCCCTCTAGTGGAATCTTCCAGTAATGTGGGGAGTACACAGGAAAGTATTTAAACAACTGGCATGGTTTATGTCTCCAGGTAAAGTAGAAAAAATATATTGAAAAATATTCATTAAGGGAGGAATTTCATTCACTAATCACTGCACCTTCCTGTATAAAACAGTTCAGGTGAAAACCTCAAGCCAACTTCAGTACAAATACTGTGTATGTGTATGACATCTTTTCTCACTCCTGGGGGTTAATGCTTCTGTTTTCCTGCCTACGTGGGTTATTCAAGGTTTCAGATCCAACTGGCATACTTCTTCTGCTGGTCTATGACTATGTATCATCATTTATCTGTATTCATAAGCACTCCTCACAGTTTGATGTACACAACATTCGCGAAACCTTTTGATTTTGCCAGAATCAGCCTGTGGTCAAAGCTAACATTTCCTTCAAAGGGATCGCTTAAATACATTAATTCAGACCTACATACAGCCAGTTAAAAACTGTCGACAGTCTTTTCATTTGGATTTGAAACACTTCCTCAATGTCAGTGATATGCGAATTTATTGCAGTGTGAAATATAGACATTCAATTTTACTTAAAGGTATTCGATTTTTTTACAGGTATAGGCGTTCAGGCCCACCAGGCTGGAAGCACATTTCGAAGATTATTTTTCCTCTTCTCCTGCATCCTTCTCCTCATACTAAGGCCGGAGGGAAATAACTACCTCGTGTTAGAGTGATAATGTTAATAAATAACTTTATAATCCATATCACTACAGAAAAAAAGGAATTAACCCACACCAGATGGTGGTAGTTCTTTTCCTCATATCCAGTGTTGGTTTTTCATTTGGATTTCAACTTAAGAAACCAACTCCAGTTCATCATCTGTCCACCCTCACCCTGCGCTAAAATTCCACTTTAGCCATCTTCACAGAAGACTTTTTAGAGGATGCATCCAGTGTTTGTGAGCACTGCTTCACCCTCTTGCTGGTGTGTTCAACAGCATATGACAGCTGCAGTCACTTAGCTTGGACAACAGCGATTGTACAGAAGATGATGAGTTTACTGTTTATCAGACCACAAATGAGACAAGAAATAGTTGGATAGAAACCAGCAGAGAGTGTTTTTGAGGACTGGGCCTCAAACTTTTAGAAATGTATTCACTGATTTTGCTGAAACTGGATCATATGTTATGGAGAAAATATTTTCTGGTCTTCCCTCTGGTGCTCTGCCTCAACTTTTAGTGACTTACAAAGTTCCCTGGTGGACAGACTGCTTTACCTCTTGTTAGTGGTTAGCAACTTGAGCCGCTAACTGTAGCTGCTGTTAACTAGTTAGCCATGCAGGTAACTTATGGTCCTTTCAGACACAATGCTGCTGTGCATTTTCCAATTCAGCACGCTCTGCTGCCGAAGTTCAACCTGGTTGAGCACTGCACACTGTAACAAACATTATGAGTTCTTTCATGGGTGGGTATAGGGTAATGGGTTGGTCATGACTTCTTTTTTCTTGGTTTGTGATTGGTTTGGTTTGTGTCTATATACATATTTATATAAAATATTTTTATAAAAAGTGGATACCAGAACCTCACACAAATGTAATACTTGAATGAATGTGCTTAGTTGCCACCTGTCAGATGGGTGTATATGCAGTTTGTGCCTCACACGCAGAGCAGAGCTGCACTGTGGAGAAGCCAGCCAGCTCTGTGTGAAGGACACTATGCTTTTCTCTCTCCAGATGGGCGAGAGGCTCTTGACGGCACCAGCTCTGACCTTGAAAGCAAGCTTGGCATGCCACTTCCTCGTGTTGAGCAAAATGTAGATGATATTTCCCTCAACAGAGCACAACATCCATCATTTGCATTCAGCGGCTGGACTAGGGCCAGGCCGAGTAAATATTATGTACGGCCGTGGAGGGAGCAGCTGGAGGCTCAGATGAATTGGGCTGAATGGGGAGCTGGGCTCTGATGATGATAGCACGTGGGATAACAAGGCATCTCACAGACTGGAGGTGGATGCTGAGCTCCATGGTGGGCTGCCAAAACATGATGATAATACTGTTTACAAAGACAAGAAGAAAGCAGGGAGGGAGAAGTTTGAGAGCAGAGGAATAAAATTAAAAAATAGCGATAAGAAATATGGGTTTTGCTATAAAGCAACAGTTGAATGCAGCTGTTAATCATCCAGTCTGTTCTCTGTTCATCCGTCACTGTCAGTTTACCAAACAGGAAAGAATCAGTGGACAGTCAGGACTTTGGAAAAAATCATTGATACCAACCTACCCTCTGTTTAAAACTTATACACCTCCAGTGTCAGGAAACATCACTGCAGATCCATCACACCCCGCACACAACCTGCTCCGACCTTCTCCCCTCTGGTAGGCACTACAGAGCACTGAACACTGAAACAACCAGACACGAGGGGAGTTTCTTTCTACAGACCGTCACTCTGATAGTCATTTCAATCAGTCATATAGGGTCATATCTGCTCTTGTTTTGCATCTGTTGAATGTTCATCTGCAGTTTTCTGTAATCGGTGTTTTGACTGATGCTCATGCATCTCAGTGCACGGAAAGCTGCTCTCTGCTGGACTGTTACAGTAGATTTTATGCTGTTTTACAGTTTCAATTACCAGCAACTCTCTGAAGAATGCTAATAATTTCCACTCTAATTGTGGGTTGCTATTAGCACTGGTGTGCAAATTATTTTCTCTATTTTAAGCCACAACCTGTTTAGCCATGTGTTGGGTGGGATATCAAGAGCAGCTTTTGGTGTACAGATCGGTAGCCAGAAGCTGCGGCGGTGGAGTTGGGCCCCACCTAATGTTGATCCAAGACACATAATATCAATGTTTGCTACTCGCTCATGCCTTCAAGATACTGTTGTATTATTCAGAAACAAGCTGTGACTGTAGACTTGTGCTGTAAATGACGTAGAGCAATACAGTGATAGCTGAACTGTGACAATCACAGTCAGGTTGATTCAGTGTGGACAGCAAGTGATGGCCAGAAAACAGCTTGTGAAAAATAAGAAATGTAAAGCTGTATAAAGCTGACAGCTGCACTCACATTAATTAGTCAAAGTTCAAAATACTGTCAGGAAAAAGAAAAGTCTAATTTCTCTCAGTGAAATGTCAGGAAGAGGAGAGCTCTGTGCAATTAGATCTTTTTCTCATTTGTTTAAACTGATGTGTTTTTCTATCAGAGCTATGTCTCAGTTTTGTTGTTGTTACTATGGTTATGACTGCATATGTCATCACAGAATGTCTGAGGTGTCTAAAAGGTGTCCTGATTTACATGTTTATACCATTAAACACTGTCACTATGCATAAGAGGTGCATGGACTTAAAACCCTATTATGTAACTTTTGTATCTTAAAATAAACCTTTACCTTAAATCAGGTTGATGCTACACTGATGTGTACTAGTGAGTAGTGACACCTCTGTCATTTGTTGCCTGTTCACACTAACTTTGGGCTCTCAGTCAGGATAAGTACGTAGCGTTTTATGGCACTAAGTAAGATCTTGGTGGTCTGTGGGACCCGTTTTCATTTTTTATCAAAAGAAAGATGATACGATTATTCATTTTTTCAAACTGAGACTCATTGGCCTTGCCCCCCCCCACAAAATAATGGAATGGTCCTCTTGGCCAAGAAATGAGCCACCACGCATGTCTTTCAGTGTGATAAGAACAGCCAACATGGATGGCAGTTACTCATGTGCAGGACATTTGACCTGAATGGGTTAAATTTCTAATGTTCAAAAAAAGTTCAAATGAATGAAAATTAATAGTTATGAAAAAACTTGCTTCATTTGTAAATTTGTTGAATGTTTTCCACTCTCTTTATTTAATTACATTTTTAGTAAAAAACAAACAAAAACGAGTAGCACTTTAATACATAAATGTGATCTAACAAAGGTAAGGGGCAAATATTAATCAGGTATGCTGTTTATATTGTTTGTAATTGGGATGAAGTAAACATCTTTTTAGTTGAGTATTTTAACATACAATTGTTTGATTGTGTTGAATTAAAAACCCCAAAATGCAGCGGGTCCACCAGACCCACAAACACTGGCTGAGTAACAAAAATATGAACAGAACACAAGGGTTAAAATGTGAAATCGTTTTCTAGTCGCTCTGCCTCACCTTATGATTTACTCGTAATCACTCTGTGATTTACAGTTTCCTGGTGAACAGGAAGCTTTACTTGTTGCTAAAGTAAGTTAACCTCTATAATAATTAGCTCAGTCTGTGCCCGTACTGAAAGCTCAAAGCACTGTGGAGTGTTGGTATTTATACCGCTACCTCCACAGTGATGGAGGAAACTAAGAGAAAGAAAAGGAGGAGAGGAAAGGAGAGAGAAAGAGTAAATCTGGGACTGACTTTTAGTCGTTGGCGAGAGCTTGGTGAAATAAAAGGAACAAAGACAACATCCATGACTACCTTCTAAAGCTAAAACAAAAGAATAGGTTCACAATTTTACAATTTTAAAGTCTGACCTTCAAACAATAGATGTTCACATGAACACTGGAACAATTTTTATATGTTGCTTTGAATGTAATTGATGTTTAAATTATGTTAAATAATGATGTAAAAGAATTTACTGTGGCTCATAAACTCTGCCTGTTGACCAAGGAGAAGGGCAGTTCTTACAGTTCTGCACAGGGTGTGTTCGTTTGTGAAGACGAAGTGACAAATGAAATGCTTCATTAAAACTAAGAATCTCATGTTAAATTTCAAATATATATATATATTTTTTTTTACAATTGGTTCCACATACTGTGAACTGAACTGTGGATCACTTTTCATTAAGACAAAGCACATCTATTGAATCTGTCAAAATTCACTGAAACTCAACCACCAGCAAAAGAGGAGCTGATTCACAAAAGAATATAGCTTCAAACATAGCTTAACTATGGTTAAACTATGTTTGAGTCAAAATGTTTTAGAAATGCAGTTGCCAGAAAACTGTTTGATAAAACAAACAAATGTTTGATTTGAAATTGAATTTCTAACTCTAACTGACTATTATAATCACTGTGTATTGAGTGTTGTCAGACTGATTGTTATTTTTAGTATTTTAACTGTGCGCTCCTCCTCATGCGTCTCAGCTCATGGAGAGCTGTTTTCTCTCCTACTCTGCTCTCTGCTGGACTGTTACAGTGCGTAACCATCGTCTGTGTTTCTCTCAGCAGTATGTTTGCTGTTTTACAGTTTCATTGCCTCATGGTGAATATCAGATATCTGTGCCACCTGTACGCATGATGTACTGTGATGCACTATTGCTTCTGATCTCTGGATGCACCTCAGTTACCACCAACTGTCCGAAGACGCTAACTGCATGTGTCTATCAGCGCCGTTTTTTGTGAATTGGACCTTTTTTTGCAATGGGGCTTATTTACATACAAAGCTCTACAACGCTTCTTGCTTGGGAGTGCAGTTAGGTGTGAATTTCACCCTTTTCACCCTTCAACAAAAGCCACATAATTCTTGTAATTCATGTTGCAAAACAGTTTGGAAGCAAAATGCATCATAATGCAAAATGGCTGTAAATTTGATCCTCATTAAGACAGATACAACACTGAGAAGCTGTTTTCAGCCCATGATGACATCTTTGAAAAAAATATTGCCAGATGTGGAAAAGCTGCATCCAGAATGTTTTGTAACTGTATGGGACAATGTGGAGTTGCAGTGTTCTCTTCCAGTCACAGAGTGGTTTACAGCACATCCAAGATGGTGTTTTCACTTTTCCTTCCACCTCTTTACCTCATCGAGGGGGAAAGTTTATGACCAGCAGTGACACGATGACATGTCCTGCTTGGAAGCAATGAATGTTAGATGTGTAGAAGATTGCCAGGGATGGATCAGACATCAAAAAAAGATTCTTTCTAAGGTGGATTAGCAGAAGAGGACAGAAGGGGTGATGTGGATCAGAACTTATGGCCAAATGTAGAAGACAGGGTGGACTGGCACTGTTGGATTTTTATATCTGTATCTAACCTATAAGTATGTGTATTGAATATGTATAGTTTTGTGTTGCATCACCAGAATTACTTCAGTTTCATTTTGTGTGCTTGGAATTACTCTATGTGATGGCAAATGGCAAATGACAAAAAACAATGCTACTGGAGTTAACAGAGCAGGTAAACGAGTCACCTGGAAGTTTCTCCAATGTCTCTGACAACCTGATAGGACTTTAAAGTAATACAGTCACACTCAGTGGACACACTGCTTGACCTTTAATGTCACATTAGTCAAGTTTTGTATCACATTTCTGTGACAAGCTACTGGACAATTACATGTTAAGGTCCACTATTCTCTCCTAAACAAAAGAACATGTCATCAACACTTTTGAATTGGCTCATTTAACAAATATAATTAAATGCAAAATACACAAAGCTGAACCGCCTCCTCAGACTCTCCTGGACGTATCCAAGTAACAAAAAGGTTTTCTTCAGAAGTGTGTATCTGTTCTGAGGCTCACCACATGCCTGAGTTGTGTGTGTGTGTGTAATTAGTCCATAATTACCAGTTGGGTGTTTGACAGGAGAGAAGGTGAGTCTAGGAGGCTTCACCAGCAGGGCATCCACAAATGAGACAGCTTTACAATTAACTAGCATCTTCTTCATCCCAGCTCCGCCAACTAATGCAGGATTTGCATCACTTTTTTTAGAAGGCGTTGAAACAAGTCAACAGGCAGAAAAACTCAATTAACTCTCTCAGCCGCCTTAATCGTCCCACATGAAGCACAGCGACTCTGACCTGCTGCTAAATCAAGGCACCAGAAGTTGTTCTCATTAGAAATAAGAACAAAATAATTTTTTTGACTCTTCATGATTGGAAATCTGATGGCGAGTTCAGTTCATGAACATGAAAATGAACAACTTCGAGGGGTAATGATTTTATTTTAGGGCCAGTGATGTTTTGAGTTCCAGTTCAGAGCAGAGTACAGTGAGTTTTGAATCAAGGAGGACCAGTGTGTTTTTTTTAATATGTGAATACCCTCAGTCAACATTTTAGATTTCCTTAAATACATACCAGGGGCTCGTGATGCATTTATATTAAAACAGCTTAGTCATGGTTAGAGTGAGCACTTTATCACGTTTTCTCCACTGAAAGGGCACATCAAGTTTTACCTCCCATAGGGGCATCCAAGAGGGCACTTTTGAGGCCCTCTTATGAGGTTTAGTTATACTTATCTGTATTTTAGACCACATAACACTGCATTATCACACACCCACGCACTAACACTACTGATCTACTGATTGACCATTTCATACATTAAGTTAATGCATTCTGGTGCCATTTGGGTGTTTGTTCTTCTCAGTACAAGCATTTCCCTCCTTTTGTCGAGAGCCGGGTCATGACAGATACAAATTATGTTTTGAATCATTTTAATACATTAAAGCAACATAGTGTAGAAATGAGTATTTTTGCAATACTGTGGTAAATATGGACAGATGTACACGTGTAGTTGTTCTGATTACATTACTTATGATCAAAAACTAGAAAGTCGTCAAGCAAGGTCAACAACAGCAGACATAGCAGCCAGCTAATATTACTGACTAGTCCAGCAGCAGTCAGCCCAGCTCGGCGTCTGTCTTTCAGCCTTTTATTTCACCAAGCTCTCACCAACCACTAAAAGTTAGTCCCACATTTACTCTTGTCCAGCAGCTTTTTGCTTGTTCACTCCTTTTCTTTCTGTATCTTCCTCCGTCAATGTCCACTTTGGCCTCTTTGCCATAGAAGCTGCTAAGCCCGGTTACATTGCTCACTCATCCAGCTCTGGTTCTGGCTCGACGCCGGCTATGCTTCCCAACAGCATTCTCCGCCTCCCAGGCCTGATAACCACCTTTTCCTGGTGGTCCAAAACGCCTGTGGTACAAACACTAACACTCCCCCAGTGCTCTGAGCTCACAGTCCGGGCAGCCCAGCTAACAAACTGAGCTAACAGTAACTAACAGCAGTTATTGGCAGCAGCTTACTTCACTGTCCATCAGGAAACTCTGTAAATCACAGAACACAAAACATTTTATCCATAAAATCTGATCCAGTTTCACCAAAACCAGTCAAATAGTTGGTGGTGTGTGACTTAGTGTCATAAAACATTACATACTTGTGGCATTCGCTGTTGCCACCGCGGGTTCTTCAGCACAGATGATGTTAGACAGATGACTTTGGATTATCCGTTTATTATCAACAGTAAACACACAGTGCATGGAAACGTTCACAGGCTCCTCTGCCACGCCCCTGCTGCCGTCTCTCCCTGTGTGTTTCTCTGCTCTCACTCCTCTCTCCTGGTCCAGCACGCTACTGTGTTCAGAAGGGAGAGTGATTAGCTAACTGGATACAGGTGTGCCAATCACTCTCACCTGGCGCTGCTCTCCTGGACCACTGATTACAAGTCAGTGTAGCTTCAATGTGATTTAAATCTTATATTTTATGGTAGAAGACCAAAACAATGCTGCTTTAAATGTGTTTGATTTTATGGTAACCATGGATACTGAGTCAATGAATACAATGACTACTTGAGAACAGTCAGACTTCTTTTGTGGCAGCACAACAGCCAGTGCAAGCAGCACTCTGACAGTTTTGTATTTTGCTGACCTTGACGTTCTCTTTGTCCGTCTGTGGTATTTTGGTGCATATAAGGTTCATTCAGACAAATGGTAAATGGACTGTACTTATATAATGCCTTTAGTGTTCCAATCACTAAAAGCGCTTTTACACTACATATCTCATTCACCCATTCACACACATTCATACACTGATGGCATTGGCCATTGGCATTTAGCATAAGGCAGCTTAAGTGGGTTTCAGATGTTGTTGATGCACCAGAAAGTTCTCTCTGAAGACTCAATTTTTGGGATGTGGTTACAGTTTTTCTCAGTCGCTTTGGTGCTTTTCTCAGATCAGAATGAAAGTTCTCACAACTATTAGTTCAACCTCCACGACATTGAGTCATTTGTGCACATCATCGTAGCAGTTTCTCATTCCTTTGAACAAATTGCAAATGCTTTTGGACATGTATCAGTTGCTTTCATACAATTCTCTGCTGTTTTATAACATTATCATTTGCTTATGTCATGTCAGTCAAAATGAAACATACTTATGAATGCTGAATAGTCATTCCCTATAAAACTAATAGTCCTCATTTCATTGCTTGAGTCATTACATACAAAATTGTTGAACTAGTTGTCAAAATCTGTCAGATGTGGCCAGACAGACAGGAACGTGTGGATGTCCAGGAATAATTTATGTTCAGTTTACAGTAATATGTACTGTTATATTGTTTACATTTGTGCACAGTTCTACCATAATGGTATTTCTTATGTTTGTTCTAAATAAGTGACTGTGTATTTTTTTTTGCACAATGCTGTAGAATTGCAAAGAGCATATGCAGTAAATATGTGAAACATACATATGTGTCTTGTACTCAGTTACCTCACTAAATACAGTAATGTGTAACTTTACTGTAGTTTTCAAATGGCTGTACAGGTAGTGTATAGTGCTGTCTTGAGCATTTTCAGGTAGTGTCACCAAGATCTGACTTTTTTGCATTGGAAAACACAGAGAGGGTAAACTGTCACAATGAAAACATGACAAAGCCATTTGACTGCCTTGTTCATAAACAATGGTGTCAAGTTTCATTCAATATATTCAAAGGTTCACTCCATATATTCAAGTTTCATTCAATATATTCAAAGTTTCATTCAATATATTAAAGGTTCATTCCATATATTCAAAGTTTCATTCAATATATTCAAAGGTTCACTCCATATATTCAAGATTCATTCCATATTCAAAGTTTCATTCAATATATTCAAAGGTTCATTCCATATATTCAAGATTCATTCCATATATTCAAGATTCATTCCATATATTCAAAGTTTCATTCAATATATTCAAGGTTGATTCCATATATTCAAGGTTCACTCCATATATTCAAAGTTTCATTCAATATATTCAAAGATTAATTTCCTGAACGGCATGCCATAGTATGTATATATATATATATATATATATATATATATATATACTACATCCTGAGTCCTGCTATGATGTTGCTTAACCGAACACAAGTGCAGAGAACACAGCACACATTTCAGTCATTTCAGACTTCAAAACACTTCATATTTCTTTTTTTTTTTTTTTTTTTTGCTGAAGCCAAAACAAGAAAATCTACTGTCAGTGCAGGCAAACTGGCAGGCATAAAACCAAACTTGCCAAATTAAAAGGCACTTAACTAAAGAATTGAGAGGTGATAAGTGTGTGAGAATTGCCTTGTTTTCTTTGAAATATGATTTTTGGTGGATTTGACTCCACAAAAGAGAACAAGTGCTTGTATGGGCTGAAATATGTGCCACCAGAAACTGAATTTGAATAATTTATATTTGAATTTGAATTGCTTCACTTGAATAATTGCATTAAAAAACTGAATTTGAATCACATAATTTGAATTTGTATTGTTCAATTTGAATCATTGCATTGAAAAACTGAATCTGAATTGTAATTTGAAATTGAATTTATAAGTTTGGAACTGAACATTCAGTTTTCAAAATTCAAATTCAGTTCTTACAATTCAAATTCAGTTTGCACAATTCAAATTCAGTTTGCACAATTCAATTTCAATTTTCTGTGACAAAAATAGATGTTCGGCAGACTGAAAGCGCAGTCAACGAATGGACAAATGTTACTAGGCGGGATATTTTCTTTTTCAACCAATCAATGGAGGGTACCTATGACGTATAGAGAGAGCTGTGTGCATAGAACAGCTCTGTGTGCTCTCTGCTCCCTGCACTCTGTTCTACCCACACAGCTCTCTCTCTGTTGTCCCTCCCCCCCAGGACCCCAGAGAGTCCTTTGATTGGCTAGAATACGTCATAGATACATCCACTGATTGGTTGAAAAAGAAAATATCCCGCCTAGTAACGTTTGTCCATTCGTTGACTGCGCTTTCAGTCTGCAGAACATCTATTTTTCGATTGGTCTTTTACGCGGTGGCACAGAACAACAAGGAAGTGTCAGACAGACTCAAACCGCACATCTCTGTCTTCAGCGGAATCTCAGGAAAACAGTGAAACAAAACACATCTCTCTATCGTAAACCGTTTCAGAGATATTCACAGATATGTAAAACTTACGAGGCGGATTAGGCGGATTAGCCCAATCCGTCCCCAGACGTTAAATAGCTACAGAAGCATGGGAACCTTTCTGGACTACAGAACGAAGGAAACCAAATAAAGTTTTTACATTTCCCTCCTAAAAACAGGACAAATTGTGTCCCGGGAGAGATTTTTTTTCCCCCTGGACAGCTGATGAAAAAAGAAAAACGGGACGGGTGGCAACACTACACTCAAATATAACGCCATAAAGCAGTTCTTCCTCCGTTTCATGGCGGGTGGCAACAAATGACCACTATGTTACGTGCTCAGAAACGTAGGTGCTGATTGGCCGAAGAGGCGTCCTGTGTATCTGTGCTCGATTGCTCTGCCTCAACTACCCGGATGTTTGTCACAGAAAATTGAAATTGAATTGTGCAAACTGAATTTGAATTGTAAGAACTGAATTTGAATTTTAAAAAATTAAGGGTCAGTTCCAAACTAATAAATTCAATTTCAAATTACAATTCAGATTCCGTTTTTCAATGCAATGATTCAAATTGAACAATACAAATTCAAATTATGTGATTCAAATTCAGTTTTTTAATGCAATTATTCAAGTGAAGCAATTCAAATTCAAATATAAATGATTCAAATTCAGTTTCTGGTGGCACATATTTCAGCCCATATGCTTGTTGCTTTCTACTCACTCTCAGCTGTGTGACCACAGGTGAAGGCCAAATAAAGACATTGCTTGAAGACATTCATGTTGCACTCAGTTGTACACAGGAAAATAGTTGAAATACTTGTGAAAAGAATGAATCGCGACAAGGTCAAAACTGGGACATGGCTGGACCGTGTATGGTCAGTGTGCTATACTGAGGCCAAAGTGATGTCAGTGTGTAAAATGTAAATTCCTGGATATGAAATGTTCATCTGTAGTGCTCCCAGTAATGTTTGTTTGTATGTTTTTAAGGTGTACTGAAGTAGCTTTACATGACATGGAATAAAAAAAATGCAGTTGGAGGAACAATGCTTTCTACTCATCTTAAAATCTTTGAATTATTCTAATTCTAATTCTAACTATTCTAATTATCTAATAACTCTCCTCTTTTATTTATTTCTATCTGCAGGGTGTCATTTTTCTGTGACTCTGTATCAAAGTTAACTGTGCATTCTCTCTCATGCCTCATGCATGAAGTTGATGTTTTCTCTTTGCTCTCTGCTGGTCCGTTACAGTGCGCAAGTGTTGTCAGCAGGTTTTATGTTGTTTTCCATATCAGGTTCTGTACTGTCACTGTGGCATCTGGACTGTGAGCATAATGGACTGTGATGCACTATTGCGCTGTGAAACACTGGCAAGGTACGGACTGGTTATTGATTTCTCATGAAGTGGGTGTGTATTTGTGCTTGGAGGTACCGGACGGACCTTGTGGTACATCTTATCGCCCTTATCCCACACTAGTGAGTGAGAGGCCTATATGAAATCATATCATAAATCCAGATTTTTTTTAGCTCAGACACAGCCCTCTAAACTGTGGACACACTGCTTTCTTTAATTAGCTTTTTGGGAACTGATTGTCTGGTCTCAGCTCAACTTGTACACAAGGTGAGACCAAGGTGGCCACATAGTACAGTAAGTGGGCGTTAAAGTACGTAACTGACATTAGTGCCTACTCATTTTGAAAAAGCAATGGCCATTGGGGAAACTTGAACTACCAATGGTGTAACTTCATCACTCAGTAACTCAGTCATTCAGGGACAGATTTGTACCTTTTATTGGGCTGGCCGGCTTAGCAGTGGTCCAGCCAGAAAGAGATAAATCTGAACCCTGGCTCCTTTCTCACCTCCATATAACTGACCAATCACTGAATGAAGTAGGTGTGAGAGATCTGATCCGACGTTGGAAAGGTGTTGAGGGCGTTGGTGTTCCAAAGATCTGTTCCGTTAGACCATTCAACAAGTAGCTTGATTCCCACACGAACTGAAGCATGATGGCAGCTTGTCTTCCTCAATGAGGCAGACTGGAGTGGAGTGAATTTGCCATTTCCCCTCAGAAACCAGGATCTGGAACAACAAGGTATACACAGTACAGTGAGCCCTGCAGATGAGGCAAATGATGAGGCTGATCTGAAAGAGCAAACGATTGGCCATCAGTCACCATCGATGGGATACCAGCCCACTGGTATGAATGTCAAGGAACGCTCATGACAGATTTAGATTCAGAATCCTGGACAAAGACATGATAATATATGACATACAATACAGTTAGATTGATGCAGGCAAATAAACATCTGACAAACATTTTCTCATAGCATATTGTGATAGTTACTTTGTTTGGTCACACACGTGATGGAATAATATTTACTTTTGATGTAATATTTGTTCCAGGTACAATCATATCTGCTCTGATGTAGTGTAAAAATTTTGAGGTTTTGTTATCGTCTAGTATACATTTGCATGAGGTTGTTGTTGCATTGTAATCTGTGATCAACATCCTTTTTGTAATAGATAGATTGTTTGTAATGTAACAAGAGTGAAAATACAAGTAAGACAACCAAAGCCATAAGACTTAACAATGTGAATCAACAAGTGTGAAGATGAATAAATAAAACTTAAATTCTTAGAAACCTTTAAAAATGCAGTATAGAGGTTGCAAATTAATTGTGTGGAAAAGGGAGGACAGACGAGGCAGGAAACATAGACACGAGGTAGAAATGCAGCCCAGACTTCGCCTGGTCAAGGACACGCGGAAAGTTGAAATAAAGTTGAACAAGGTATGGACGGGGTTAAGCGCATGCTATGTCAGTTTTAATATATGCTATACTAGCAGTATATAGTAGCAGTTTTAGGAAACCCAGCACAAATAATTGATTGGATTCTAAGAATCGTGTGATTTTGATATTATTATTTTATTGAAGGAGAATGAAAATGGTTAGTACCAATGTTGCGATTATACCGTTATAAAAGATGATGCTTGAGCTAAAAAACTGTTTTTCCTGCCTTCTTTGAAGACAATGAATTTATGAACAAATGTTGAAGGAGTCAGGACTTGAGTCTCTGACTCAAGATCCAGACTCCTGACACACAACACTGACTAAGTTATTTTGGGGTCAAAACCGGTCATCATTTTAAAGCATTATGCCAGATTAAAAGCACAACATAACTCTTCTGCTTGGTCTATGTAAAGGTTGAATTTCCACTGATCACAGTGATTCCATTGGAATAAATAAAATACAGCTAGATTAGTGATTAGATTTGCTCACAGGGGCCAAGTAAATCTGCAGGACTTTATCGCAATGACTTGAACTTTGAACACTGACCTGCAAATTTGCACCACTGACCAAAATCAAGCTGTCATGACAGTGCTAACTTGAGAAATTTCTTGGAGCTTTGTGACTTGCTCACCTGCTACAGCAGTTCACCAACTAGCTGTGGCGGTAGTCATGACATCACCACATTTCCAGAGGGAAATATTTCCCAAAGACTTAGGGATTCATTTTGCTGTATCACTCTCTGGTGTTACCATGCCTCAAGAGCATCTAAAGATTCCCTGGACTACTGCTTATGAAACTATCTTTCTGTATTTAGACAGGTATTTGTATTTTGTAGAACTACCTACAACACTTCCCCCCAAATAGCTTCTTTCTGAGTAGCATTTGTTGGCAGGAGGGAAACGTGAACTTTCAAAGCTCGATTCCCACATGAACTGGGCCGATTTATTCTCTTTGTGTGCTGAGCCCGACAGATTCAGGAAGGGGAGGGTATTGCTGAGTCTTCAAGGGAGAGGGATTCCTTTTGTGACTTTATCATACATTTAGCAATATATATGACGCCATGCTCCGGAGGTAACGCATTTGTTCCGTTTGTTTTATCTCTTTTTCAGACGCTGCATCTTTGTTCTACAGAGGAAGGGCAGATGGATTGATCTGCGAGAGGGAACTCGTTGCAAAGTCCCACAGCTGTTAGAGGAAAATATCTTTTCCATCCATGAATAAAGGATGGAAGATGTGAGAAGGTTATTGAGGGATTGGAATTTCTGTGATACAAATGCTCTTACACATTCTGTATGTAGCACATGACATTCACACTACAGTGAGTACACATTCAGTCCCACAGCACAGGCCTTTGTTAAAATATATACACACAGGAAGTTGGCATACTTTAGATGCATGGTTCTACACCTTGTTAATGCATGGGAATATTCAGATTCATTTCGGATATGGTTACTAGAAATGACTTTCAACACAGGCTTGGATCCATTAAAGATGCATTTTAAAGTACTGTTCAAACTCATAAAGCCGTATTTGATGTTCTGGTGGGGATACCAAAACCAGTATGTGAGTAGGCTGAATTATAGTGAACAACTAAATTATTTATATTGGATGAAAATGTGCCGCAAAACAATATGTCATCTTAGGTGGTGAATTTTTGACTCACGCATTTCACAGATGAGTTTCAGAGCATCAAACGTGACCTGTCAGGAAGTTGTTTTGGGGGCACTGTCTGAATCTGTATTACCCAAAAGGCACAACTAATGGAAAAATGCATTCAAATAATTTACTATATCACTGCCACGCTGGGTCGCTACATTGGAGATTTAAACATACAGCAAAAATATGGAGCAAATTTGGCCCGTTGTGAAACAGTTGGGTCAAAAGACCAGTCCACTGAGTCAAAAACACCTTTAGGAAACCTATGAACTAAACTAAGCTGATTTTTCTGTTACAGCTTACCCACTTTGGAAATCTCCAACCGGACCTTGCTTACCCTGACCATAACCTGCTCACTAATGTTATAAATGTAAAGAAGCTATCAGCTTTTTTTACAGGAATTTAGCCTTTTTAATGTCAGAGTTCACTTCCCATTTGCAAATGTTCCACCAAAACAAGTGGCTTCATCCTGGGCTCCGTTCCACCCAGGATGCTTGTCATTGGTTTAAAGAAATACAAACAAGCTAGAGTGTTTTTGTCCCATACAGCAGAATGCTGATAGGCACAGCCAGTGCTGGCACAATACTGTGGAGATAGTGTGCACAAGTGTACAATTGGTACCATGTAGCAATTAAAACCTAAAAAGAAATTTGCATTCCAGGATGCATTTTAATGAAAACTAAAACCATCATTTAATAAACATCTGAAACATGAAACTGTAAACTTCCGTCCGGAAACATGCACAAAGTAGCTAGCAAGAGAGCCTTACTGGCTGGATTGACTTCCTGACAGTGAAGCCTTTTGTCTCTTTTTCCCCCAAAGTTGACGTGTATTGTTGGAGCAGCACATTACAGACAGTATGTGGTGATTTACAGGTGAATTTTTTTTTTTGACATTTTGCTGTCTTGTCAAATGTGTCTACATTTACTACAGGGTCTCATATTTCTCAGCAAAAACTGGTCAAAAGATGTTTTAAGGAATATAAATCTTATACATTTTTTTACAATCCAGTGATACATGCAGATTTACAAGCTTTGCCAATGCAGTAATGGTGGCTTGTTTGCTTCCACCGACAGTCCTGAAAACAGTATTAACAGATATCTGTGTAAAAATAAGCTATGTTTATAAAATCTGAAATTCAGAGCAAGATCAGGGTTCAAAAGGTTAAAAGTCATCGGCTGAGCGACGCTGTACACATTAGAATCTTCTCTCGGTGTGGTAAATAGTGTGTTTAAACGTATTGCTTTTCCTTCCTGCTGCTCTTCATGGCTCAGAGGACGGAGCTGTGCTGTTTTGGTATTTTGTCAGCGCTCCCTGCGTCGACATGGACGCAGCTGTAGAAGAGTGCTTTGGGATGGTGAATGTGTGGTGCTATGTTCTTGAAGAGAGGAGGAGGGTATTCCCTGTGGTACTCCAAATGCCTGCAGGGAGGGATGGATCAACCAGCATGACACACATCATCTCCATCTCTGCCTTTCTGTCTGCTTTCCCATCAGCCAACGTGCCTCACTCTCTCCAAGTGACAGGAACAAATAAGTGCGTCTCTCATCACTGTGGTTCAGTTGTTCTTTCATGTTCTTGTAAAATATAACAATCATTTACCTTAATGCACATTTCATTACATGTTTATATATGATGTATACTTAGGTTTAAAGTTCATTATTGACCTTGGAAAACAATCTCTGCTCAAGGTTATTTAGTAGGTGTTCTGGATGTTGAATGAATATTAATAATAATAATCAAACGTCCACTTGAGGCTGACTGCAGAACATAAGCTCCTATGTTAAAATTTCCAACTTCACAGCAGAAATAAACATGTTTACAGCCTGGTACAAAAAACAGTTTTGGTCTCTATAGCTAATTTCCCCGTTCACGACAACTGTACTGAGTGTGAATTTTTATACATCATTAAACAACCCAATGAAAATATACAACACACTTTGATTTGCTGGGATAGAGAGGTGGCATGGTGTCGCAGTGGTTAACACAATCACCTCACAGCATATAATGTTTTATGACTGTTGATTGACTGACTGTTCACTATGAATGCCCCCATAATTCACCATACATGTTGTAGGTAGTGTCATCACACTTTCTAGTGCTCACAATGATACTGAACTCATCCATACACCGACACAGCAGCCTTAGACTAGAGTGTAACAGTTTAGAGTTTGTTCTGTGTTTCCTGTTTTATTTTGTAGTTCTACCCTGTCTGTGTCTTGTCTAATTCTACTTCCTGCCCTGTTTTTGATTCTGCACCTGTCCTGCATGTCTATTTAGTTCCTGTGTTTCCTTTGTTTCCCTGTCTGTCCGTTATATGTCTTGTTCCTCAGTGTGTCTGTCCTCTTTGTCTTTAGTATATGTCTGTACTGCAACTGTGTGTGTCTGAAGCTTGCCTGTGTTGCTGCCTCTGTGCTGGATTTTGGTTATTGAGTCTTTTGTTTGTGTTTTTTCCCAGATCTCCAGCTGCCTTTTGGTTAGTTTGTTTTTTGTGTTCCCTGCTCCTGTGTTTCTTTGTGTTCAACACCTACGTCTTTCCATGTGGCTCTGTGTCTGCAATTGGGCACACTCCTGAACCCCCCTCCCCATGACATAGAGATTACAAGACGACTCGCTCTACAACCTGAGTCTCACCATGCTTTAATAACACCTTATTTACTTTTACTTCAATAGATTCCACACCTGTAATATAACTTTTATTTTCTTCAGGAATTATAAAGCCTTATTGTCACTTAGAAATACTTTACTAAAATGTGAAACTTTTGGTATTATGCACACTCATGCTGCGAGGTGAATCACTGCTCAGATTTGCATGTCTATTGACACTACAGCCAGTGCAGGTGCACACAGACCTTCTCCACAACACCCTAAATGTGTGGACACACGGAGCAGATCCAGAATGTGTCATGTGTGGGTGTTTACAAGCAGCAAGTTTTAACAAGGGGCTGTGCTAAATTTTTGGTATAAATTTATCTTTTGGACTCATCTTGAAATCTTTTAATTGGCTTCACAACACTTGGATGATGCTACACAAGCTGTTTGGGGTGATGTTATCATCATTTAATCATTTTGGATCTCAGAGCAGACTCAGTAAAAGTTCTTTTAACTACTGTATCTTCTTAGTCACGTATATCAGGAAAGTAACTAAATGCATTTACTTAATAACTGAGCTTAATTATAGGTTTGCTATATTCCTGCTTCACTCATTTATTGTCATTTGAGGAGACTTCATTCAATTCATTGCTGTATATATCAGACTATATTTATCTGTAGTCAGGGCAATAGTTACTTTGCATATTTGGATTTTACATGCAAAAATAATTAAACAATATGATAGACAAAATACATATATTGTGCACCAGTCGTGATACATTACTGCAGATAAACTCACCAAAAGTATATGAAGTACTACAGTGAGGCAAACCATCCACAACATTTACAATATAACTGAGACAGGCTGGCCTGGAGCGATGAGTTATTTAAACCTCCATTGTGAAACAGAATTTCCTCAAAATACATACTTTACACTTACTTGTTAAGGTTTGAATTTACATGATACTCATGTTTTTGGGTTGTGGTAGAAGACCAGAGCTAGTGGTTTTTGAACCCAGGACCTCTTTGTGTTGTGAGACCACAGTTAGAAGCTAACCACTGTGCCAACCTGCCCCTCTTACTGCCCCGTCACCTTTCAATAAAACCAATAAGAAAGAAAAACAGGTTCAGTTTTATTTGCTGATGTTTCAAGATATCCAGCTGTGAGACATCTGCCACCACAGCCCAAGGAAATATATTAATGTTGGATGAATTTGCAATACTGATTCAAGGCCAGTATTCAGTGTCAACGCATAAACCAGAGTGGTGTTTATTGAGCAAACACAAAGTAAAGGTGTGGAAGCCGGGGTGGTGGATGAGCATGTAAGGCAGTGGACATCACATCCTGTTTTTAAAAACTTAACCACAGTCTTTCCCAACCTTAACTGTACTGTACAGGTATTGTTCAAACATGATGTAAAAACGTCACTGAACTGGTTTTGCAAAATTGTCAAATATTTGGAGGTAGATAGAGTTCAATGGAATTGTGTTTGCGGTGCTCACATCACTGAGTAAAAGTTAGCAGCATTTGGGACCAGTGTGTAGGATTTAGTGGCATCAAACAGTGTAGTTACTGATTATTCACACATTGCCTCATCCTTCCATTCTAAGTGTGAAGGGGAAACTACAGTGGCTGCTGAACACTCGAGTAACGTGAAAGGCTCTAACAAGAACCAGCATTTAGTGTGTCCGTTCTGGGCTACCATAGAAACATGGTGGTTCAACATGAAGACCTGTGGCATGTGTAGATATAAAAGGCTCATATTAACATAATGAAAACATAATGATTCTTATTTTCAGGTGATCACACACTAATGAAAATATAGTTGCTACCATAAAGCCCTCTAAATCTGACACATTGGACCTTTAACTAAAGGATTAGAGTACCATCACTGCGTGTATTAATTGTTATTATATTCAAGTTACATAGTTACATATTCAAGTACAAAGCACAAATAGTTTATACCATCCTATTACAGAAAGTTGAGTGACATTATTAAAATAAATCACTTGCATACAGTATCTTAAAGGAGTATTCTATGTAAATATTAAGATCTAAATCTTAACATAGAAATGATAGTGTATCGTGTAATGAAGTTGTTGAATACATACAGCGTGCTTCACCTGAGGTGACTGATTCTCCTTCAGTCCCGGCAGTGGCGCTGGGAGCTGAGGAGGATGAGTGGAGTGCGGAGCGGCAGCAGCCTCCAGCAGTGCTCAGTGGATGCTGTGGTACTTGTGGAGTTTTCTCCTGCAGGGTTTCCCACCGGCTCAGGGGTCATTGACTCCACAGCATTGACTGCAGCTCTTTCCACACTACATTGGCCAGCTCCACTCCACTAGGCTCACACACACACACACACACACACACACACAGGGGTCGGAAAAACAAAGCAGTAGACATAAAGGCAGGAGGGAACACAGACAAATGCACACAGCAGAAAGGATAAAAACAGCAAGAGGCTGAGGCACAAACACAAGGCAGAAACACACAACTACTGCATACACGAACGGCTATATGCATATGTTCGTATTACTCCGCTTCCGTTGCCTACATCGAGACTAATACTTCAACCTCAACCTTACCCTCTTTATCACTGACTGAGTATGACCATGATGGGTGTCTTTAACATGGAAATTAGGTTGTCCAGACACAAGAACCACACTCCCTTATTCAAAACAGCAGCGTCAACATTATGTCCACTTATTTGAAAAAACAAAAAACATTGCATTAGACCACCCTGAGCCCTGATAATACTTCTAAATTAGCAACCACTGACAACTTCATAACCTATTCCATTTATTTACCCTACATTCTTTGCTTGTGGAAACTAAAACATGATTAGCTTGGAATGTGTTTGTATGTGTTTAATACTAGTATTTAACCAAAATCTGAACAAAACTGAAAGCACGACATAGACCTGGTTTCCAGTGCGAACGTCCTGCACTTTGTACAGCCAGGTCTATATTTGGCAAAACAATTTAGTAATGTGGCTCTGAAGGACAAGTAAGCTGACTGGTTGATCATCCCAAATCCAATGTTGGCGCTGAGTTCAAAATGGAAAAGAAAAATGTACAAACAAAACAGCCAATTCCAATTCTCCAAATAAAATGGGATATGGCTGCATTTATATGGCACTTTTATAATTTGACTGTCATTCACATATTCAAGCACGCACAGCAAGCTACTAAGGAAGGTGCCCAAATGATCCTATTGCACATTCACCTACATGTAACCTGAAAAAAACACGTCATGAACACAAGGTTGACACAGCAGCCTCAAGTTTGGCATTGTGGCCGTCTTGGTGTCTTGAAGCCAGAAGTGACCATATTTGGACAAGCATATGGGGCTGGTGGGTGATGTACTGTGAGTTAGGCTATGCTTGGTGTGTTGCACTGGATGACTTGTTTGTCGCATAAGAGTCAATGCAAACACAGCTATCTCAGCCAATGGTGCTGCCCCCGCTGGCCATTAGAAGAATGTACGTTTAAGGCTCCTCCACGTTGGCTTCATTTCACAGACCTGCAAGCTCTGCCCACTAATTATGTAGTGTTAGCGGTCACACACAAAAAGAACACATATGACCTTATTCCATACAGCAGCTTCAACACTTTGTCCTTGCTATTGGAAAAGCTACATGGACAAAGTGTAACTGTTGGTTTCACCCCAGGAAAAATAAACCAAAGCAACATCCTTTAAAGACATGGTAACAAGGATTTCACAGGTCTGTAGTGAGCAATAGAGGCTAGTCTGTGTACTGGTGAAACTTGATCAGTTTATATGGCCACTTCATCACTTGATCTATCTTAAGGCCAAGCCACATGGAAATACTGCCCTGATACAAATATGTCAAGAAAGAAGGCTGCACCATAAATCTGTATCACTCATGCTTTTAGACAGGTTGCTTATTCTGTTTATCTTATAGGACATAAGGGTCAGAGATGTACTCGTCTGTGCAGAGATGGTTTATTCCACGTGCACTGGATTCCTGCAGAGATGAACTGTGAGTAGTAATTCAGCTATCTTTATTGAAGGTCCCTGCAATGAAATCTTCAGACAATGAGAGTTAGTAAATGGTAAATGGACTGCACTTATATAGCGCCTTTCTAGTCTTCCGACCACTCAAAGCGCTTTACAGTACGTATCTCATTCACCCATTCACACCCATTCATACACTGATGGCATTGGCTGCCATGCAAGGTGCCAACTGCTCATCAGTTTGAGGAGCTAACCATTCATACACATTCACACACCGATGGCACAGCCTTCAGGAGCAATTTGGGGTTCAGTATCTTGCCCAAGGACACTTCGACATGCAGACTGGAGGGGATCGAACCGGGGATCGAACCGCCGATCTTCTGATTAGAGTTAGTCTCTCCCACAATTAGGAAATGAGGCCCTCTGGTTCTCACTGCCTTTCTCACTCAAGGCAGACTGAAGTAGAATGGGACCCTGAATTCCTGAATACTATTGATGCTGAACAGCAAAATGAGTCTAGACAGTCATCTGTGTTATGCTTTTGCCATTCACAAAACAATAAGCCTCAAGATACGTAAAATGTAGGGATCCACTACAGCAATCACAATGGGCAAGAGGGGCCGAGACACAGCCATCAGCTCTGATAGTCATCATAGTGATTGATGAGACAAACTAGGACTAGGACACTAGAGTGTAAGGGTGACCAGTGAGATAACAGGCCATTGTGGCATCCATAAAATTCTTAAAATTAATCTTTGCACACAAGTTCTCACTAGAAGGTATGTCAGGATGTCTGGGTTGACCACAAATATTTCAATAGAAGAAAAATGGTCTCCACCCCGAATGTCATGACCCCTGTGACTCCAAACATTTTTATACCATAGCACCCCTTCAGAGAAAAACCTTTGTTCCAATGCATACAGTGTATACACTATAAAGTTTTAACAATTCTGGATTTTCTATTTTATTATAAATTTAAATAATATTGGCCATATATATATAGATGATCAAATGTATTTCCCTACCACTCTCTTCAAAGGAGGACAAACAAAACAAAGCTAAAAAATGTTGATGGTGATGAACTTAAACTCGACAATCCATTTACAGTGTTATGTTGCAGTTTGATGCAACTGAAAAAGTTGGTTACTCAACTGGAATGGAATTCGATGTCTCAGCATGTCATCTGTGCTGACAGCAAATCCGAGTAAATGAACACTGGTCGTGTAGTAAAGCTGTTTTATATGCTAAACTGTGATTCATACATGTGAAAACTGATAAATGTCACATTCAAGGCATTCAAGGAAACATTAAAGTATAAAAGAAAAAAGCAAACAAAACTGGAATGACCCTAAAGCAGGTCTAAACTAACTACAATTTCCAGTTGGTATTTCAGGGTGCTCCGTCTGCCAAGTGCACCACAGGGTCAGGGAGTAAATATTCAACGCTCCCCTGATTCAAGTCAATCCACCTGCTCGCTCTCTGTACAAATGGACTATGCCAGCACCATCACAGAGTGGTCCATTTTCCTGGTGAGGTAACCACTTCCATTAGTGTTCATCAGCCTTGCCTACCGAGGGACCACTTTACTGACATCTGCTTTATGCTGGCATCCACACGCTAAAAGGCGAAATGTTTCTGTAGAGAGAGAAACAGAGAGAAAGCCTCTTGGCTCTATGGCTCCATGAAAGAGTGCCAGGGCTCCATGAGAATTAATTGATGGCTTTTGGGCCACATCATGGTATTACTGGTTAAAAGGCTTTTCCTGCAGTCTTATGGTGCCATGGACTAGCATTTGGTTATACTGATATTCTATTTGTTTGCTGATAATGGTGTCCTTTTATAAAACAATATCACATATCAGCTAGTTATTGTCAATTAGGTTTGATATAATAAATATGATTACATGTTTCACAGGTGTGTGTGTGTGTGTGTGTGTGTGTGTTATTTATTGTCATATGCACAATTACAGTCAAGCAGTAAGTACTTGCAGGCAACTCAGGCTTCAGAGCTCAGGCTTCTTCCAGGTACTTACATTTATGTGTAAAAATATGTATAAAGAAAGTGGAAAATTAAAATCTAAGACATAAAATAGTGCATCAGCTATATAGAGGAATATCATATAATATAGAATATGAAATATCATACTGTGGTAGCTTGGTGGGTAATAGTGTAGAAAATGTACTACAACCTGTAATGTAAATAGGTTGTGGACATAATGAGAACAAGTTGTAAGCAGCTATGCACATAAATACACTGTATGCTGTGATGAATGAACAGCTTATTAACAGGTAGTAAAATAAATATATGTACTGTGAGTGATAAACAGAGATGTAAACAGGTTGTAAATTGGCAAACTATACTGTATTAACTTCAGTCACTCACATATTAACACATACATTGTTACTAACACTCATTCAACACTAGCACACACACAAAGAACTACTAAGTTCATGGAAAGAACTACTAATCATGACGACGCTCGTCTAAACAGTTACTTATTACATCAAACACAAAATCATGTCACAAAATGACACAATTAAAGCTGCTTTTACATTAGGTCCTAATCCAAGCTAAAGATAGAAAAACTAGTTTTGTAGCATCTGTGGATGACAGAGAGAGGGCCAAAGTTAGCGTCTTACTCATGGCAAAACTTCATTTCTGAGCTGCGCATGAGCTGAGATCACCGTGAGCTGAGATTCTACCGTGGAACCACTGAGAGCATCCTGACCAGCTGCATCACTGTGTGGTATGGCGGCTGCACTGCATCCTGCAGGAAGACCCTGCAGCGCATAGTGAGAGCAGCTGAGAAGATCACCAGTGCCCCCCTCCCCTCCCTCCAGGACATTTACAGCACACGCCTGGCCCGCAAAGCACTCAGCATTGCAGGTGACTTCACCCATCCCACCCACTGCCTCTTCAGCCTCCTGCCCTCCGGGAGGAGGATGAGGAGCCTCCGGGCGAGAACCAGCAGACTGAGAGACAGCTTCATCCACCAGGCCGTCAGGATGCTGAATTCCCTCCCAGCACTGCCCCCCCTTCCTTCCCTGCCCTCTGCCCCCACAAACTCTGGACACTAACACTGTATACATCCTATATATTTGATATATACATCTCACTATTTATACTGTTAATTCTGTGTACACTGCTGAATCGCCTATATTTGCCATATTTATATACTGCTCATTCCGTTAATACTGCTGCTATTTACCATATTTATACTGTCTATTCTGTTTATACTGATATCGCCATATCATACTGTTTATATCTTAGATTGCCATATTTTTCTTAGATCTTTTTAACTTGTATATATTTTTTATATTTTATGTTTCATATTTTATAATTCATGTTTATTGCTGTTTGCACCAGGGATTGGGAGAAACGCTATTTCAATTCTGTGTATGTCCTGTACATATAGCAGCAATTGACAGTGAAGTTTGACTTGACTTGACTTGACTTGAATCATAGCTACGGTCTCCCTAATGGATCCACAGCAGCACCAGAGTGCCATCTACTGACATAAAAGTGTACTACCTTGATGTAACAAGTGTAAGAATAGACTGTGTGAGGAGTGTAAGAATAGTTCAAATATTAATAAAAAATAGGGTGAGATGACAGTTCCACATAGACAGTGTCTACGTCATCCATTTGATGGGCATGGCCCAGCCAGTGGAAAGCTTGCTGCTTCAGGAGAGATTACATGCTGGGAAACTGTGCTCTCTCTAAGACTGCTGTGTGTGTGTGATACTGTCCCTGCAGGTGATGAGTATCCAGTATGGGCATCAGGCAGCACAGGTGGGAACTGGGTTTCAGTGGCCTGTCCCTTCCTTTTGGTTTTGTTCAGGCTGATGGTCAGGCTAGCATGCTTTGGTGAATTAGTTCATGAGGGTTTGCAGGTGTTCCTGGAAGTTTGGGGCCACTGTATCATCAGCAAACATCACAAGCAGCATATATCAGATGATAGATGGTTCAATTCGATTCAACTGCACAATATCAATATCATAACACTTTGCATACACAGCAGGTCTAGACTGTACTTTTTATAAACTGACCTTTTAGTTATCAGTCGAGTGAGGTTGAATAGATTATCGTCTGTCCTTTTGTGTAAACGAGTCCCTCAACTGATGTTCTGAAGGCTTGCAACAGAAGGTGGGAAAATAATACCCCAAGCAAGATGACTGGCATGTCGGTACTGGCAGGTGTGGAGATGTTTTGGGGGGAAACCTTTCATAAGGTCACTGTCCATTTAGAGTGACTTTCTCTGCTCTCTGCACTTACTCGTAGATTTAGTAATGCTCTTAGTGGTCCAGTTGTTTAGAGTAGTCAGTTATGGTTCGTCCTGAAGCTGATTTAAAGAGAGCACTGTGTGAAGTGAGATGTTGGTAGAAGCACCTTTTTTATACTGTCATACATACCTTTAATATTGTCTGTTGGCACAGTGTTGTTGTAGGTTTGGTAAGTTGTGAGGTCATGTAGGGTCTTTGTGCATTTGTAATTGGTAAGGCAAGTATGTTTTCTTCCAAGATCGATGCCTATTCCATTTGAACTGACTTCAAACCACCTCATGAAGTCCGCAACCAGGCTCCTGTTCTCCCCCACTCGTCCATCCTTGATACAGCCAACTATCACAGTGTCATCTGAGTATTTCTGCATGTGGCAGAACTCAGAGTTGTACTGGAAGTCAGATGTGTACAAGGTGAAGAGGACGGGAGAGAGCACGGTCCCCTGTGGTGCTCCGGTGCTGCTGACCACAGTGTCCGACGTGCAGTCCTTCAGTCTGACGTACTGTAGTCTCTCTGTGAGGTAGTCTGTAATCCATCTCACCAGGTGTGAGTGCACCCTCATCTCTGTCAGCTTGTCTCTCAGCAGGAGGGGCCAGATGGTGTTGAAGGCGCTGGAAAAATTAAAAAACATGATTCTCACAGCACCACTCTCCTTGTCCAGATGAGAGTAAGCCCTGTGTAACAGATAGAGGATGGCATCCTCCACGCCCACCTTCTCCTGTTATCCAAACTGCAGTGGATCCTGTGTGTGGTGGACCTGGGGTCTGAGGAGATGGAGCAGCAGCCGTTCGAAAGTTTTCATGATGTGGGATGTTAATGCAACTGGTCTGAAGTCACCCGGCTCCCTGGGGTGTTTTGCTTTAGGAACCGGGATGAGACATGAAGTCTTCCAGAGCACGGGGACCTTCCCCAGCTGCAGGCTCAGGTTGAAGACATGCTTAAGCGGCTCCCCCAATTCAGCAGAGCAGGCCTTGAGCATTCTTGGACACACTTTGTCCGGGCCCGCTGCTTTCCTTGGGCGCAGCCTCCTCAGATCTCTGCTCACCTGATCCTTGGTGATGGTGAAGGGGAGGGGGGTTGAACTGTCCGTGGTGGTGGTGGGGAGGGGGAGGGGGAGGGGGGTTGAACTGCCCATAGTGGTGGTGGGGAGGGGGGTTGAACTGTCCATGGGTGTGGTGGGTGGGGGGGCTCCGAGGTGATGATGGACGTGATGGGGGTGTGAAGTGGGCAGTCACTGTCTGTAGGAGCTGGAGTATCAAACCTGTTAAAAAACAGGTTTAGCTGGTTTGCTCTCCCAGCATCCCCCTCTTCTGTGCTGCTGCCCTTCTTCTTGCAGCCTGTGATGGTTTTCATGCCATCCCAGACCTCCCTCATGTTGTTGTGCTGCAGCTTCTGTTCCACCTTCCTTCTGTACTCGTCCTTTGCCTCTCTCAGCTGGACCTTGAGTTCCCCCTGTACGCACTTCAGCTCGTCTCGGTCACCATCCTTGAATGCCCTCTTCTTCCTGTTAAGGATGTCCTTGACATCACTGGTGATCCAGGGCTTGTTGTTCGGGAAGCAGCGTAAAGTCCTAATGGGGACCACAACATCCATACAGAAGTTCAGGTAGTCAGTAGTGCAGTGGGTGACCCCCTTGATGTCCTCACCATGTGCGTCCTGCAGGACGTTCCAGTCAGTAGATTTAAAGCAGTCCCTCAGAGCCTCCACTGCCTCAGGAGACCATTTCTTGAAGGAGCGCGTGGTTGTGGACTGTCTCTGGATCTTTGCCTTGTAGTGTGGTGTGAGCAGGACCAGGTTATGGTCAGACTTTCCCAGTGGGGGCAGAGGAGTGGCAGTGTAAGCTTCCTTCACGTTGGCATACAGGAGATCTAGAGTCCTGTTCTTCCTGGTGGGGCAGCTTACAAACTGGTGAAAGTCTGGTAGTGTGGAGTCCAGTGTGACATGGTTAAAATCCCCAGAGATGGCGATGAATGCGTCTGGGTGTTGTGTTTGCAGTCCCGCTATGGTGAAGTGGATGACGTCACACGCGGTCTCAGCCAGAACTCTCTGGGCATGTAATACGGTCTGAGACCTACTGCCAGCAACTCAATGTCTCTGTTGCACTCAATCTCCTTCACCGTAACATGCCCCGGGTTGCACCATCTGATGTTAATAAACAGTGCGAGTCCTCCACCTTTGCGTTTGCCGCTGCGTCTGCAGTCCCTGTCCGCTCTCACCGTCGTGAATCCAGGTACATCCACATTAGTGTCCCGTGTGTTCTGGGTGAGCCAAGTTTCAGAGAGACACAGTAAACTGCTCTCCCTGAACGTCCTGTCAGTCCTCACAAGGGCAGCCAGCTCGTCCGTCTTGTTGGTGAGAAAGCTAACATTACCCATGATGATCGAAGGAACCGAGGGCTTGTACTTCCACCGCTTAGCCGCTAGCCTAGCCTTCACCTTCGCCCCGGCTCTGCGGCCTCGTTGCCTCCTCCTCAGCTCCTCAGGTATGGGGTGAACAATGCCGGCTCGTCCCATTGTTTGGAGTGAAAGCAGCTTCTCCCTTGAATAAACAAGTTGTCCACCGCTGTGTTGCCGGTAAAGAGACATTGTATCCATAGGATATATAAAGTTCTTGTTAACGTTCTAACATTTGTTAATCAACATGAAACAAAAGTACAGCTGAGACTGATGGGAATGTCAGAACTATTTCAGTTGGAGCTAGACAGATAACTAGCCATGGCCATGCTTTTGGTTATTATTGTGGTATATCTTATAATTCGTGTAACACTAACTACATGCAGGGGTTGTGTGTGTGTGCAGTGAGTGATTTATAGATGCTAATGTAGCCATATCCACAGCATCGTAGATTAAACAACATATCAAATCAAATCAAATCAAATTTTATTTGTATAGCCCAAATTCACAAAACACATTTAGCCTCTGAGGGCTTTACAATCTGTACAGGGAGTGACACCCTCTGTCCTTAGACCCTCGGTTTGAGTGAGGAAAAACTTGCCCACAAAAAACCCTTTTAACAGGGAAAAAAGGTGGAAGAAACCTCAGGAAGAGCCACAGAGGAGGGATCCCTCTCCCAGGACAGACAGACGTGCAATAGATGTCACGTGTACAGAACAAATCAACACAAACATATTGTACAATTACAATGAATGATAGAATGACAATGAATTACAATGAATGATGAAATGATTACAGTAGCAGTGGAACCTGTGATAGAGATAGAGAGACACAGATGCACAGCAGCAGCAAGTCATCAATTAACTATAAACTGTAATGGAGATATGGTAGCAGTAATGACAGTAATAATATATGTAGTGGACGTTGTGCAGGACCACAGCAGCAGCCACGATCCATGAGAACCTGCTGGATGAGAGAGCACAGAAACTCCGGGGAAGAAGTTTAGTTAGTAACATGCATTAACATGCATTAATATCTAGCCACAGTCTGGGCAATAACCATATCCAAAGCCAGAGCTTCATCCAGCACAGTCGGATAGAGCAACCACAGCTGTTCTCACAGCCAGTGGCTATATGCTGGCGCTACTGCCATTTGGGAGCAATAAATGCATAATATAAAGTGTCACATCATCTCTCCTTTCTGTAGTATCTGCACAGTGTTTCTCTTAACTGGCAGTGCATTATAACTGGACTGGACCAATCCTAAAATGTTATTATAACTCATAGAAATAATGGGCAAGCCTACAAAAATAAGACACAAGTTATATAAATATAGAATTATCACTTAATCTTTTTAATAAACTAAAACAATCAGCTGAATCCTATGATACAAAAAGATGTGCCTTGAGTCATTTTATAAATAAACATTTCCACTTCAAGGTTATTTGATTTGCATGCTTAATGGTTTAGAATAAAGCATCACCAGAGGACAATTTTGGAACTAGAGCCCAAACTGAAGAGTTCAGGTTCTTTGCTCAGTGATGTACCGCTTCATAAACCAGGAATTTCCTTTAACTGTTATTCTGTCTCTTTGTTTTTCCTTCATCCAACTATCTCTGTCTCAAATCATTCCTTTCCTTCTCTGTCCCTCCAGTCCAAGGTTTTGGCCCAGTGTTTTCTCCTGTGAAACCTTTGACAGCCATGGTATTTGGCACTGAGCTCATCCAACCATGCCTGGTGGCAGTGGGCATCCCTCCAGCACCAACCCCACTGAGCAGGCCTGCCCGTCTGCCTGCCTGCCTGGCGAAATGAAATTAGGGAAGATGATGGCACAGTCATCCTCTCCCCACCCACAGGCTGATTGTATTAGCCGAGCATAAACTCGATTTGGTACTTTTCTACGGCCATCGGAGAGGAATTGATTTGGATTTAGCCTAAATGGCTCAGCCACATGTCCTCAGCCGACAGGGATAATATCTGAGGGACATTGGTGGGATGATGATGATGATGATGGTGGTGGTGGTGGTGGTGGTGGAGATGGTGATTGGAAGGTTAGGTTAGGAATTTAACTAGCAAGCAGTAAGCCTATATGAAAATCTCAAAGTGACGACCAGTGAAGTTCAGCTGTATCACACTTTAATATTCCCCTGTAGATGAAGTCACAGAGGAGATCTTTTGATACAGACACTTCTTTCATAAGGCTGCACTTGTTTTCATATAGATGCATATTAAAAGACTTTTCGAGGTCCATACGACTCTGCCTACTCATATTTCCTGCCCATGAAATATGGAATATTGTATAAAATATTTGTGATAATGAAATACTATAAAATTGACGGACTGTAAATAGGTCTGTCCAATATTGTAACTGTGATGTACAGTGCAGACGGTGCCTTAGTGTTAGATACTGCTGAGGCCTGAGGTTTCGAACATATAGAAAAACTGAATATAAAAACACAAATGCCCTCTGCAGAGGCCCAATGTGCAAGAAAAAGTGTTGGAGTGGAGAAAAAGTTACAGAGTGCCATACAAGTTGCCCTACATGCCTCTAAATGGTTAAATAGTCCATAGTTCCCTTTTAAAAAATTTTTAAAATTTCATTTTATCTGAATGTGTTTTAATTTTAACCAGGATTTGGAACTGTTTCTCTATGAAGACATGAATTTCTGCATGCGGGGAACTAGCATGTGTGGCCACTGTGACGTAAATCCATGGTTTGAGGACATTTTGAAGCTTAAAGTTTGGCATTAATTCCATTGCCATCTTGGAAGTGACCATATTAAGTGCACCAATCACAAGGTAGTCACCCCCTAAAAAACATACACCGCTTTATCGTCTATTTAACTCAAAATGGGAGCAAAACTGGGTGGCATCGGTGGTGTAGTGGTGAGCACTGTCACCTCACAGCACAGAACTCCCCAGCTGGCTGAGGCCTTTCTGTGTGGAGTTTGCATGTTCTCCTCATGTCTGTGTGGGTTCTCTTCAGATGCTCCAGCTTCCTCCCACAGTCCAAAGACATGCAGGTTAAATTGTCTGTAGTTGTGAATGTTGAGTGTGAATACTTGTTCGTCTCTGTGTCTGACCCTCCTGCTGAATAACCGCTTGTATGGAAGAAGACTTGAATCTAGAGAGGGAGAAAATGTTTACTGAAGTGATATATCAATGGGGGGAAGGAAGGTTATTTCTTCATGAGGCTCAATACAATTGGACTTCCTTGTTGCAACCAAACCCCCTGCAGGCCACTGGGGTAAAAAAAACAGGTTTAAAACACTCCACAGATTCAGAGGCGCTGTCCACTAAGTATATACTGTGAATGGCCTGCAGCTGCATGGTGTTTTTTTTTTCTTTCATTTTTTCCATCACTGCCCCTCAGACAGTGTGAGTGTGTCACTGCTCAAATATCTTTGACATATCTGTGGTCATTCCTTGTTACTCATCTCCTTATCCTAACTGATAAGTTAACAGTGGTATGCTTTATAGGCCAGGCCAATGCAGTTAAATTATTTAGCTTGATTCTTATACAAGAAAAAAAGTGGAGCAAAGTGAAATTTTAGTTCCATGCACAGGGGAAAATCTCAACATGCTTATGATGTAACACAAAATTGCACTGTTCAACACACACACACATTCATGCACACCCACATATACCTGTGATAGACATCGACATTTCGACTCTATGGACCTGTGATCAAAGCCTTGTCCTAAGGATGTGACAAAGTAATTCTCCCTGGCAGGAGGCTTCAAAGAGGTCCTCAGCTGGATGCAGGGGCCACGGTGGGTTTGGTCTACCAACAAAAGACACCGACCTGACTTTTTTGCTTGTGGGTTGAAAATAGCTTCCTGTGCCCAGAGCAATTACACTGATAGAAGGAGTTGTACTGCATCACCCCTCACCTCTAATCCAGCCGTGGCCAACTCAGGATGCTGGATGATGTACAGACCACATCAGTGTGTGGAGAGCACACATAGTTGGCTATTATTGATTAAAATAACTTCTGAATGTACTCTCCGGCTTTAATTGATTTGTGTTGTAGAAAATGTACTTTCAACACAGAGTGGAAAATATGGACATAGTATCAGGGACATGACCTATAGGCAGGGCCGGATACTAACTTTGGGGTCCAGGAGCAAAGCTGAGCTGTGGGTTCGTGTTGAGTGTATTTCCCCTTTAACTACATTTACTGGTTGGCATAAGTAGTTTAGCTAGCCCTGTTACTTGCTTATCTCTGCTGACATAGTAGTTAAATAAACATCAATAACACTGTTTATAGGTCACAGTAAAAACCTATAAAATGACACCAAGTGAACTATAGTTGCTCTACATTAATTCAACATTTTACCAGACACTTTATTGACTCATAACTTTTACCACTATTATTATTCATTTTGTCAACATTGGTTATGCTAGTAACTGATGCTAATGACTTATGCTAAATGCCTGTGCTAATGTTAATAGGTAACGCTAATAACTAATGCGTCAGGCTTTCAATCTGCTCACATGTTTCCACTTACCCTCGTTAGTTTGCAGTATAACCGGCCCATTCCCTCATTTTCTACATGATCATCAATGTTGCCATCCCTAAAAACATGCCTGCCTGTCTGTAACCCCGAAACCCCCCTGGACACGTGTCTGTTCCATTGCGGATGTGCAGCTGTTTTGGTCCGTCCTGCACGAGACTTCAAACCCCACCGGGAGCGTTTCAGAAGCGTTTATCCCTCCAGACTTTGTTCACTTGCTCAGATTTGGTAATTTTCCTGGTTTATGTTCTTCTAAATATGCTTCTACATGTGTAAATATGCTACGTGGTTAATTAGTTTCCCCTTTTCTGTTTTTATGACCGGCAGTTTGTACGGGGTATTTTATTTTGAAAATCCACCGGATTCTCTTTGCTTTTTCTGTGTCTGGCTTCCTGTCAGCTCGAGGTGCTCTGTGTAGATTGACGCGGGCTGCTCGCGGCGTCCATCAAACATAGAACAGACGTGTTTCACGTGCAGCCGAGTAGAGGCCCGCTTCTGGGATGCTTTTGAACCGGACCGCGGCGGAGCCGGTGGGGTTTGAAACATTGACTAGAACGGCTGCGTATCACTTTGGCGACCGCAGCGCACATGCAATGCTGCGTGCCCATGCCCGCGCCCGGTGGAATTTCTGGGTAAAGCTTTTAATCTAAGTCTATGCAGCAAAATGATTCCTAGAAGTTTCCTTTAGTTTGTGTCCAATGGTTTGAGAGAGAAAGAGTACTGGTCGAGTGACATAGACAGTGAATGAGGGAGCACAGAGAACATATTTAGCCTAAGCCTGTCTAAACTGAAAAATACACCTTCCAACACATTTAAAGCTAATACCAATCTTATTCAGGATCAACGATTGTGTCATGGGTACTGTAGGCATTAGGTTCTGAAAAGAAGGAATGAGACAGTGTCACAAAATATTGGAATGTTCCTTTGACACAGTACTTCACTTTGAGGCTGGTCAACTGGGATTAAAAGTTTGTCTACCAAACCCCATCCCCATGTTTTCAACTATACATTTCTACATTCATCATGTGTATTCATGCATTCATGCTGTTTATTCGTGTAATTGTGCAGTGAAACTGTCATCCACCAGGCAGGCCCCTTACTCACTGTGATATTTATTTAGACCATGGTCATCAAACAAGCTCATCACATTTTCAGACAATGATAAGACGTTGTTATTTCACATTTCATTTATGCCCCTATGTGAAGGGCATTCAAGTAGACACACACACACACACACACACACACACACACACACACACACACATGCACACACACACACATACTGAAAACCTCTTTGGAAGCATCCTGCCTGTTGTAATTATAGGAGGTCATGGTTTTGCATTGACTAGCAGCCAAAGCCTGGCGCATTGCTTTGTATCGTTATGCTAATCTACCTCTATGATTACTGTGGCTTGGCTTTTAGTCCTCAATAGAACAGTGTAACTAGGGTTTTGGTATGTGTGTGTGTGTGTGTGTGTGTGTGTGTGTTTATGTGGCTGTTAGCCCAAGGTTTCCAAAGCTTGAATGGGTATCCTTGAATTCATTATAAAGCTCTTACACTGAGTGTGAATCAGGTAGAGCACTTGTACAGGTGTACTGTTTTCAAGGCAAATGGCATTTCAGTAAGGAGAGGTCAAATGGATGTGGATAACAATGCCTTTATTAAGAAGTGAGAGAGAGAAAGATCCAAATCTATAAACATGTTGCATTGATGAGCCAAAACAGGAAGGCTGAGTAATCCTGACTGATGCTGCTTGAGTCAGTGTTGGTTGAAGCTGAATACGAAAAGTTTGAAAATAAAATTTAAAGATCAATGTTGATGTGGGGTCACAAAAGAACCTCTCAATCTGCTCTCTTAATCCACTTGAGGCTGGCTCCAGAACACGTCAGTCTACATAAGACCCCATGTTAAAATGTCCAACTTCACAGCAGAAATAAACATGTTTACAGCCTGGTACAAAAAACAGTTTTGGTCTCTATAGCTAATTTCCCCATTCATGTACTGTGAACAACTGTACTGAGGGTGAATTTTTATACAACTCACCTGTTCAAATTATATTAAGACTTATAGTTATGCAGAATTAAAAGCGTGGCTGCTTTGATTGACAGGTGGGTGCCAATACAAGTGGATTGTTTGAGCAACCAGGCTTCATTCAGCCCGCCTCAGCTCCACCTCTTTGTCCATTTCTGGATTAGTGTGGAGATAACGGAGGCGGACTGCCAAGATGGAGATGGTCAGAGCCGCCAGCCCTCTATGCTTTTGACATGAATAACATCTGGATAAAAAAAAAAATAATCATGGTGGGTCTATTGTGAGTGTGAGTGCTTTCTTAAGCAGAGGAACACTGACAATACATTTATGACTGATGATCAATAAAGAGACAGATTAAAGGAAAAACATGATGGTTGAACTTCTCAAAGGCTACATTTACAGTCAAAATGTCAGTTCAGGACCATTCACACCATTGGATGCATCCTTCCATACCGTCTGAAAACCTGCAACTGTACATCATCCAGCCCCACCCTCTCCTGCTCACCTCACCAACTAAATAAAGACGTCATTGAAATTCAGTTGACCCCCCTCCTCTCTCTTTGCCGTCCCCTTTTGATGACAGCGCTGCCTATTTCCATGTGCACTGACGAACTGTGATGGTGTCACTCTACTCCCCCCCCCCGGCAGCAGAACATCATCTGTTGTGACATTATTAAAAACGCTTGCTACAGACCAGGAATGCAAATACACAGAGCAGTGTAATAGATAGCATCACGCATCATTGCCCTGAAGAGAGAGCTGTAGAGAGGAGGAAAAGAGAGAGAGAGGAAAGACATATATGGGCGCTGCTGTAGCCTCAGCAGCATCATTTGAATTTGCATGTTATCAGGCACAGGACGTCTCCATCAAAATGTCAGACTGGGCCCGCGGTCTGTCACCACTGATTTATAATAAAGGCAATAAGTTAAAGTTTGGCCTTTTCATGGGAAGGATACTCACACAATAGCAGTTTGCTATCTGCCGTTTCCTTTTTTTTTAAATGTCAAAACTCAAGGCTGCTGGAGGAATTTCAGCTGCTGAATCCAACCTGTAGCACACATTGTGTACTGTCAGCTCTGTTGTGATGTTTGAGAAATTGTTCAGTGCAACTGAGAGTAAATAGTTCAAGGATGATTGGCATCGTTTGACAGGGAAGTATTTCAGCTTGAATTGAGGACAGACTGAAGATAGACACATACACTGACAACAGACTGCACTAGATGAAGGAATGTACCTGTATCCACTCACAAGCGTACACAAGCGTAACTAATGTACTACACAACAGATTACAACAAAAATGGAATGCAGTTGATATTATTAATTACAGCTGTGCTTTACCTGTAATTCCATGATAAAAGGCGATAAAATCTGTCCTCTAATCGAAGTCAATTCACCCAAATCATTAAAGCATGTTTTAGTCGTACTTTATAGTATCTAGGGACTGTTTGTTTACTAGAAAGTAGAGATGTCAGACATCAGTATTGGGGCCAAATTGGGAGTGTTTCATTGGATCTGTATTTCACTAACAAGGAACATCAACGGACGAGATTGAAAGATTTACTGACAACAGACAAAGTGGTGAATGTACTATGGTATTGAACCTTGCGATGCGGTTGCGTTGTGGGGAGCTCCGAAGGGGAATCCGCTGTAGCTCCCGGGCGCGACGGACCCCTTATAACCCTATGGAGATTGGAAGGAGAGTAAGGAGTAAAAGAACAGAAGGGGTGAGGGAGGGGGGCGCAGAATGCGAAAGTGAAATGGAGGACATGATGAGGTGTGTATTTATGGTTACTGCTGGAAGGGGCGTGGCTGAGGCGTGCTCCGGCTCCTGAAACTCTGCTTTAAGCTTCAATTCACTAGCAAGGAACCAATCAATGGACGAGATTGAAAGATTTTTTTGACAACAGACAAAATGGTGAATGTGCTATGACCGGACTCGGAGATGAATAAGGGTTCGGTCGAAGTAGAGCTCTGAGATTTTTTCAACAAGTAGTTTGTCAGGACTTCGAAAGGATTCAGCGGTGATTGGAATCTGAAGAAGAAGACTGGTGTCAGCCGGCCCGATATGTTTGTTTTGGTTTGTTTTAAGTGGAAAACCACGGTGTCTTCGGAAAACTGGAAGAGGTCGGAAATGCAGGCTTGGGAGGCGGCGAGGAATATGAGCGGGCTCTTGACGTAGCAATCCTTGGAGAAGTAGGGATATCCGGGGATGGTTGGTGGTTAGGCCAGGGCAGCCGGTTAGAAGTTTTGAGAAAAAGTTGATTCCGCTGAGGTAGCCTTTGATGGTATGCGCTTTGATGGCCATTACAGAGTGAGCATGAGTAATGAAGGAGGTCATGGTAACCAGGTCGAAAGACAGGAAGGTGATGTTGTACTGGAGATGGAAGTGGCGAAAAAACTTTTCCAAGCTGACCAGTAAGATGGGAGGGTTGATGGTGATATGCCGTTGAGGATTGTGTTTGAGGAGTTGATGATCAGAGGCACAAGAGTCGGATTTACACGAAGAATGTCAACGCTGAATATGGAGGAACTGGCGTGGGGTGTGGATCGGCATCGGGGGCCAAGTGTCTGAACTTATGGAATGAGAAACGAGAGAGGGAGTCAGCTATTGCATTGGACTGGCCGGGAACATGGGCTGTGCAAAGGATGTAATGGTGGGTGAGGGAGTGCCAGGTTAAGCGGCGCATGAATGGCATGATGGATATAAGGTTCAGGTTCAGGTTCAGGTTACTTTATTTATACCCGTGGGTAGATTTGTTATGCAGTGAGTTAACGCATAACATTCAATCATACAAACATAACAAAACATAAGAAACCAGAAAAGCATGATAAAAACATGGTAAAATCATGACAATAATCATGACAAAAGTGCTCCATAGCATAAGCTCAAGGTTCCACCAATAAACACACTGATCTCCTAAAAAAACACCAAACAAAGATACAAAGATACTTAGCTACAATAGAATAAAAGTAACAATAACAGATAGATAAAATAAATAAATATATAAATAAATAAATAGGGCTTGTACACAGTGTCTAATTACAGTTTGTTCAGTTCTATTACGGCAGCAGGAAGAAAACTGTTTCTGTAATGTTTTGTCTTACATTTTGGGACTAAGTACCTCCGCCTGGAGGGGAGAAGCTGAAATTTACAGTTTAAAGGGTGAGAGTCATCATTTAAAATAGAAAAAGCAATCCTCTGTAGCTGTCTGGAATACAGGGATGCTGAGGAAAGTTGAGTCTCACCAATCAGTCGCGAGGACCATTTAACTATTTGGTTTAAGGCATTCCTCTCTTTTAAGGTTGGATGTGACCAAACCATAAAAACCAAAGAAAAAGAATAAAACCGATTCAATAAAAGCACGATAAAACATGGTCATAATGGTTCGGTCAATATGAGAGCGCGAGAGCTTCCTTAAACAGTGCAAACGTTGTTGACCCTTCTTGCACACAGATATACTATTATATACAAATATATAATAGTGGTGACAAAACACAGCCTTGAGGTGAACCAGTGGATAGGCACTTTTGGTCAGAGAGAACACCATTTACTCTTACCCTCTGTGATCTGTTAGTTAAGAAGTTTAAAATCCAACCCACCAAATTGTTTTTCAGCACAAAGTGTTCTTGTTGCCTTTTCGTTAAAATGTGAGGTTGGATTGTATTAAAAGATTAGGAAAAATCCACGAATAAAAGTCTGCCATGATATGGCATTGGATTAACCTTTGTCGGTAATGTCTACGACAGTGAGGTTGTCTGAGTATATGAGGATTGATTTGCGAGACCATTCATGACCCCACAAGATGGCAGCGGCTAGTATGGGGTCGATCTCGAAGAGCGCCAAAAAAGTGGCTGTGCTTTTGTTAGATAGCTCTGGGGGCCATTCGGCTGCAAACCATATTCCATTGTAAAAGCCCCCAAAACCGACAGAAGGAGTGGCATCTGTGTACAGATTGATGTCTTCCAGGTGAGTCAGTTGTTCGTCATAGAAGAAGGTGATTCGTTCCAGTTGACAAAGAGGCGTAGCCAGAGACGGAGTTCGGCTCAGCTTGGACTATCTAAGAAGATGGGACTCAAGAGTGATGATACGCAGAGTGAAGTTGAGGTGGCCGAGTAGACCAAGAAGTTGATGTTTGGTGCAGCATGGAGCAAGAAGAAAATTGGATATCAAGAGGCTGATGCGGTTCAACTTTTCTATGGGGAGTGAGGCTTGGAATAGGTTTGTGTCGAGCGTGATCCCCAGAAACTCGAGGGATTTGGAGGGGCCCTCTGTTTTCTCTACTGACAGGGAAACCCTGAGATCAGAGAAAACGGACGTCAAGGTGACCAGACCAGAAGCAGGTGGTGATGAGGGAGGGGAGATGATGAGAAAATTGTCTAAGAGGTGAACGAGGAATGGGACTTTGTGGTTGTTAACCAGGATCCAGCAGAGGGCTTCTGGCAGGGTGTCTAAGAGCTTGGGGCTGCTTTTGCAGCCGAAGGTAAGTCTGTCTGCGAAGTAATATGCCCCTCGCCAGCGAATGCTGAAGAAACGCCAGAAGTCTGGATGGATAGGTAGGACTTTAAAAGCGCTAGTGATGCCTGCTTTTGATAGCCATGACCCTTTTCCGGCAAGTTTGATGAGGGCTATGGCGTGGTTGATGGTGGCATAGTGAAGAGAGAAGTCTTCACTTGGAATCAAGCTGTTGATGCCATGGTGTGCTGAGAGATCGATGATGAGGAGTTTCTTTCCGGAGTATTTCCTGGTTGCAATGCCGAAGGGGCTGATGCGGAAGTTAGGGAATCATGAAGCCTTCTTTGACTTCTTTGGCAATTAGTCTATCAAAAGACTCTGGCTCTTTAATGGCGGACTGGAGATTTTCGCATGTGAAGGTGGTGGATGGTTACCTGGGTGGAAGCCTTTTCTGAAGCCCTTGATGAGGAAATGAATGAAGGCTGGGATGGTTTTGCAATGCTGCTGCTGCTAAGGCTGTAAAGCTGGGATATTGATGGGTGTTGAGAGAAACTACCAAAGGTATGTGAAGTGGGGTGATGTAGGCAGGGAGGGCATAATGAGGAGGGCGAGATCTGTATAGTTACCGTTTAAGATTTGTTTATGGAGCCTGGTGGGTACCGGAGAGGGGCGGGAGATGCAAGCATTAGGGTAGCAGATGGGAGGATTGGCTGTGGACAGTGTAAAGATGGTGGATCTTTGCTGAGCTAGAAGGTATTGCGGGGGAAGCTGCTGGACTGGTGGAAGGAAGCTGTATGCCGGCTATGATGAAAGTGGCTGAATGCATTGCTGCTGTGGGACTGGAGGCCCTGGCATCCCGGTGCCCCGGAGCCCCTCCCATGGAAAGCTACTGAGGTTGCTGAATGAGTGCGGTCGGGGGCGTTGGCATCCCGGTGCCCGATGCCCCTGCTGCGGTCAACTGCTGTAGTTGCTGCAGTTCTGGTGCGTTTTGGTTTGGCTGCTGAAACCTGTGTCTTCCTCTGCTGTTGGTCTGCTGCGGTCCCTTTCCTTTAACTGGAGCGGTGACGTCACATCGACTGCGTGTGACTCTGGTCTGTGCGATGACGTCACCCGGAAGGGAACTGGTGTTTTCGGAACTATGCATGCAGTGTGCTGACATGAGGATGTTTTTTTTTTTGTTTGTTTGTTTTTTTAGATAATTTTTTGGCTTTTTTTCAAGCTTTATTTTTGAGACAGCTGAAGAGTGACAGGAATGTGGGGAGAGAGAGATGGGGAATGACATGCAGCAAAGGGCCGCAGGTCGGATTAGAACCCTGGGCCGCGGCAGCAAGGCTTCATACATGGGGCGGATTATTATTTTTTATTAAACCTTTATTTAACCAGGAAAAGTCCCATTGAGATTAAAAATCTCGTTTTCAAGGGAGCCCTGGCCAAGACAGAACAGCAGCACAAACAAGAACAAGTCAAACCAAAACAGATACAAGACACACAGATAATATTACAACACATAATGGTCTAAAAATGAAAATGCTAAAAGTACAATACAAGTCATGAAATCAACAACAACATCATCAGCTAAAACAACAACATCTGGATGATTCATTCTCTTGCTCTTTCAATATGAATTTAAAAGCATTCAAAGAGATCAGATCTTAAAACATTCTGTATTCCAGAATGTTTTAAAACTCAAAGATCTGATCTCTACCAACTGAGCTAATCGACACCCCCTGACATGAGGATGTTAAAAAGTTTTGCTTTATTGTCTCTGTGGAAGAGGATACCTTTATCCCTCAATGTTTTTTGCAGGGATGCCACTGTCCAGTCAGAGATTTTTGGCGAGGTTTGATAGTCGGGAGACCTGGCTGGAGCATGGTGGCGTTGAGTCCAGCTGCATGTGGTGAGGCCGGGGTAATGGGGAAGATGGCGGGAGGCTGAGGTCTGTCTTCGAGGCGAAGGCGTCGGGGAAGGGTGATGGCGACTGCTACCTGATCTTGAACAACTTCTTGTGGAGGAGGTGGACTGGGGGAATCGTCAGATGAGTAGTATTGATTTTGGATATTAAGGAGTGATGAACTGGGAGGGATGCTGACCATGAATGGAACGGTGTGCGTTCTGGACTGCTGGGTTGAGGAGAGTGGGGTCTCGGGCACGGAGGCATCGGAGAAGTTTCCGACTTCTGCTGGCGTCAGTTGATGTGTGTGGCGGCTGCATCAGCTGCTGCACGCTAGTGTTAGTATTACTTTTACACTTTTACACCTTTTACACCCAGACATTTCATCAAATAATGACATTACACATAGTCTTTTATGTTCATACCACACTTTATTCATTTTGACAGTTTGTTCTCTAATTTGGGTGCACACAATTTGGTTAACATTCTGTCACATGGGTCTTAAGTTGCAATTAATACTTACCTTTTTGTTTCTCCGAGCTCCATGGGCAAAAGGCTGGAGACCTGGGCAAGAGGGCCTTTTAAGGACAGCCCACAGGAAGTGGAAGGAGCCAGGAGGGAGAGTGGAACAGGGGGGGATTTGATTTGAAATTCTAAGGGAAATCTTTGTTTGGTTTTTTTTGATTTTGTTTCCTGTAAAGATAATTATTTCTTTGTATATAGTTACTTTTGATGGTTGGTTATATTTAGGTATCTTTAAGTTTGTTGAATGTTTATTGTTGTTGTTGTCAGTTAAGTTCCCCATGTCTCTGTCTAGGTTTAGTCTTTGTCTATATAATCCCCTTGTGTGTCATTTGAGATAGGTCTGTTTTAGTTATGTTGTGTTAGGTTGAAGCCTTAGTTCTTTATTGCTTAGTTGACCTCATTTTGATTTTGGGCCCAAACTTTTGATAGCTTATTTTTTCCTAGTTGTTTAAGTTATTTGAATGACTTTATTTGGTTATTTTGTTCAAGAAATTAAAAATAATTCTTCTTTTTACACCGTAGTCCTTTCACTTTTTTGCTTGGTCCCTGACAATTGGTGGCAGCGGTGGGATCATTCAGTTAAGGACATTGGTGTATTTCTCCTTTTTTTTAATTTATTTTTTTATTTCCCCCTTCTTCCATTTTTGCTATGAGCCATGCCCGGAGGGAAAGGAGGCAGATTGAACCAATCAGGAGCCCAGAGAAATAAAGAGGGCCAAACAGATAATGATAATGAAGAGTGTGGTGCTGCTGGGGGGCCATTTGGCGTTGAGGGTGAAGAGGACAGGGAGCCTACAATCTCAGACCTGGCAAACATTCTTCAGGCCCACATAGGGCAGCAGAAAACTCGAGAAGCTTACTGGGATAAAGAGGTTGCGCGACAAGACCAACGTTTTGAGGTCCTTCAGCATCAGTTTAGCCTCCTTCAGCTGGAGGTACAGCAAGTACAGGCCCCTATCTCTCCCAGGTTGTCGCCTGCACCACTGGAGAGGCCTCAGGGGGACACAGGCTCGGGTGGGCCTTTATCCGAAACAACAGTCCCATCAGGATCCTCCCATTCAGGTGACTCTTCTCATGTTCGCTGTCACTACTTTAAAGAGCCAAAATTGCAAAAAGTGATGAAGATGATATTGAACATTTCCTTATCACTTTTGAACGCATAGCAGTTGCCTGCCGATGGCCAAAATCAGATTGGGCTTTCCACTTGATTCCACTGTTAACAGGTAAAGCGAGGAGTGCTTATGTGCATATGGATGTTGATGAATCAATGAATTATGATCATGTTAAGTCTGCTGTTCTCCAAAAGTATGACATCAACAAGGAAACTCACCGTCAGAGGTTTCGCTCTTTCCATGTTGAACCAGATGAGACGCCCAAGGAGTTGTATGTAAGGTTGAAGGAGCTTTATGGGAAATGGGTTCAACCACAGGGTAAAACGGTTGAAGAAATCAATGAAATTATTATACTTGAACAGTATTTACGAATGTTGTCTCCAGAACTCCAGGTCTGGATTAAGGAGCGTAATCCAAAGACTGCAGCTGAGGCTGCCTCCTTGGCAGATGTATTTGTGGCAGCAAGACGTAAAAACCAGTCATGGGCCTGCAAAGGCTGGAAAAAGGACAGCCAGGATCCTGTCTCAGCCCAGCCGGGCCCAAGACCAGTCAGTATGGGTAAGCCTCCCACAAGGGAGAGATCCTTCAACCATAATGCTCCAAAAGCTTCTGGTAGACCCCCTATTTGTTATTTGTGTGGACAAGAGGGTCACACCAAGCCAATGTGTCCCCAGAACCCAATTAAACTCTCTCAGACATGCTTTGTGCCCAGGAAGAGGTTTGAGCCAGCTGGAGTTGTGCAGCCTTTAAGGGAGACATCTGTGGAGGTGAATGGCCAGACTCTCAAAGCACTCATTGACACATGGAGTACACAGACCCTTGTGCAACGCAGGTATGTTTCACCTCATTCCATCTGCCCCACTGACACCATACCTATCTGCTGTGTCCACGGAGACGAGAAGCCATATCCTACTGCAGATGTCTACATAAAGGTGCGAGGGCATACGTACCTGTTAAATGTTGGTGTTGCAGACTACTTATCTCATCCTGTTGTCTTGGGTGATGACCTGCCAGTGCTACTTGATTTGTTACAACCTCAGCATTGCAGTGTTGTTCTAACTCGAGCCCAGGCAAAGCAGTCAGATAAGAAGGAACCCACTCTGAGTGCTTTACCATTTTATAATGCTGAGATTGATGCCCTGCCAGCCAAAGAGCGCAAGTCCCGCAGACAACGGAAGAGAGAGAAGTTTCAGCACACCGCTGTGACTTCGTCTTCACCACCAGAGCCTGACGTACTGCTGGGTTTCAAGATTCCTGGTAACATTGTTGAGCTGCAGCACCAGGATAAGAGCCTGGCGGAGTGCCTTCAGAAGGCTAGAGAGAACAAAGGAGGGGGAATGAAGATGGGTACTGTTTGCATAATGGGATTCTTTACAGGCAGCATGGGTCAGTGAAACAGCTGGTGGTCCCCAGAGTAGCAAGGGAAACTGTTCTGGGCTTGGGCCACTCAATTCCCTGGGCTGGCCACCTGGGGAAGCATAAAACTGTGGCACGTATTATTCGTTGTTTTCACTGGCCTGGTTTACGTAAAGACGTTGCTCATTTTTGTAGGAGTTGCCCTCAATGCCAGAAAACATCAGCCCGGTTCCCTACCAGAGTTCCCCTCCAGCCTCTTCCAGTTATTGACAACCCCTTTGAACGTCTGGGCATGGACATTGTAGGCCCTGTGGAAAGGAGCAAGTCAGGTAACAGATTCATGCTGGTTATAACAGATTATGCCACAAAGTACCCAGAAGTGTTCCCCTTGAAGTCAATCAAAGCGAAAGCTGTTGCATTCTGCCTTGTTCAGTTTTTTTCTAGGGTTGGGTTTCCTCAGGAAATATTGACAGATCAAGGAACGAACTTCATGTCAAAACTGCTAAAAGATGTGTATCAACTGCTGGGCATCAGGGGGCTGAGGACAACACCGTACCATCCACAGACTGATGGACTCACAGAGAGGTTTAATCAGACTCTGAAGCAAATGCTTCGTAAATTTGTTAATGAAACAGGCTCAGATTGGGATCAGTGGCTCCCCTATCTTCTTTTTGCTTATAGGGAAGTTCCACAGGCCTCCACAGGTTTTTCACCGTTTGAGTTGCTTTTTGGTCATGAGGTAAGGGGACCTTTAACTCTCTTGAGGGAAACCTGGGAGGGTAACAAAGGGAGCAATGAGCCTGTTAATGTTGTTTCTTATGTCCTCCAGATGAGGGAGAAGTTGGACAAAATGACCAGGTTGGCCCAGGAGCACATGGTGGCCTCTCAACAGCAACAGAAAACCTGGTACGATCAAGCTACTCGTGAGAGGGAGTTTCATCCCGGTCAGAGAGTCCTGGTGATGCTGCCCACAGATGAGAGCAAGCTTCTTGCTAAGTGGCAAGGACCATATGAGGTAACACAGAAATTGGGGCCTACCACTTATAAAATTTCTACTCCAGGCCAGGGGCGTGCCACTCGGGTTCTCCACATCAACCTGCTGAAAGAGTGGGTCCCAAGAGTGGAGAAGAAATCTGTGTTGCTCATCAGGAGTGTTGCAGATGAAGAGGTAGAAGAGCAATATTTGCCTCTGCCAGTGACTTCTGACCTCAGCCTGGACCATCTGTGTGAACAGCAGCAGTCGCAGGTGAGAGCCCTCTGTACCTCTGATGTGTTCAAGGAAAATCCTGGCTGCACCAATCTGATCATGCATGATATTGTTTTGAAAGAGAATGCTGTACCCAAGCGTATGAGCTATAGGATTCCAGAGCGCCTCCTGGTGGCCCTTAAAAAGGAAATTGACCTAATGCTTTCCCTGGGTATCATTGAAGCCTCCCAGAGTGAGTGGTGTAACCCCATTGTCCTGGTTCCGAAGAAGGATGGCACAATCAGGTTTTGCATAGACTTCCGTTATTTGAATTCTATTTCAAGATTTGATTCCTACCCTATACGCCGCGCATTGATGATCTGATTGATCGCCTAGGCAAGGCAAAATACCTTACCACTATCGACCTTTCCAAAGGCTATTGGCAGGTTCCTCTCACCACCAGATCTCGTGAGCTGACTGCATTCAGGACACCTTGGGGACTCTACCAGTTCACAGTCATGCCTTTTGGGTTACATGGAGCTCCAGCTACATTCCAGAGACTCATGGACAAGGTATTGAGAGGTTTGTCACATTTTGCATCAGCTTATCTAGATGACATTGTAGTGTATAGTAACAGCTGGGAAGAACACCTGGAACATCTTAAAGTGGTTTTTGAGTGTCTCCGCACTGCAGGTCTCACAGTTAACCCGGCCAAGTGCACCCTTGCTAAAAGCGAGACAGAGTACCTTGGCTATGTCATCGGCAATGGTGTTATCAAGCCTCAGGTCCAGAAAGTCCAGGCTATTCAATCCTGCCCTCTGCCCCAGACTAGAACACAACTCAAATCCTTCCTGGGCATGTCAGGTTGGTATCACAGGTTTATCCCAAACTTCTCTACTAGAGCTGCTGTGCTTACAGATATGACCAGTTTAAAAGGGCCTAACCAGCTTCTGTGGTCAGAGGAAGCAAAGAATGTCTTCAAAGACATCCAGCAGGCTTTGAGTGGACATCCGGTGTTGCATTGCCCTGACTTTCAGCAGCCCTTTATTTTGCAAACTGACGCCTCAGATCGTGGGCTGGGTGCAGTCCTCCTCCAAGGCCCTTTGGAGGACCGCCATCCCGTTGCATTCATAAGTCGGAAGCTCTACCCCAGGGAGACCCGCTATTCTACAGTGGAGAAGGAATGCCTGGCTGTCAAGTGGGCCTTGGACTCTTTAAAATACTATCTCTTGGGAAGACAGTTCATTCTGGAAACGGACCACAAGGCCTTGAAGTGGCTGGACAGGATGAAGGACACGAACAGCAGAATAACCCGCTGGTACCTTGCTATGCAGCCCTTCAAGTTTGAGGTTCATCACATTCCAGGCAAACAGAACTCCACTGCTGACTACCTTTCCCGCTGTCCCAGCGAGTGTCCAGAGGAGGGGGAGTGTGTGGCGGCTGCATCAGCTGCTGCACGCTAGTGTTAGTATTACTTTTACACTTTTACACCTTTTACACCCAGACATTTCATCAAATAATGACATTACACATAGTCTTTTATGTTCATACCACACTTTATTCATTTTGACAGTTTGTTCTCTAATTTGGGTGCACACAATTTGGTTAACATTCTGTCACATGGGTCTTAAGTTGCAATTAATACTTACCTTTTTGTTTCTCCGAGCTCCATGGGCAAAAGGCTGGAGACCTGGGCAAGAGGGCCTTTTAAGGACAGCCCACAGGAAGTGGAAGGAGCCAGGAGGGAGAGTGGAACAGGGGGGATTTGATTTGAAATTCTAAGGGAAATCTTTGTTTGGTTTTTTTGATTTTGTTTCCTGTAAAGATAATTATTTCTTTGTATATAGTTACTTTTGATGGTTGGTTATATTTAGGTATCTTTAAGTTTGTTGAATGTTTATTGTTGTTGTTGTCAGTTAAGTTCCCCATGTCTCTGTCTAGGTTTAGTCTTTGTCTATATAATCCCCTTGTGTGTCATTTGAGATAGGTCTGTTTTAGTTATGTTGTGTTAGGTTGAAGCCTTAGTTCTTTATTGCTTAGTTGACCTCATTTTGATTTTGGGCCCAAACTTTTGATAGCTTATTTTTTCCTAGTTGTTTAAGTTATTTGAATGACTTTATTTGGTTATTTTGTTCAAGAAATTAAAAATAATTCTTCTTTTTACACCGTAGTCCTTTCGCTTTTTTGCTTGGTCCCTGACAATGTGGATATTGGAGGGAACCGTCCTAATTCAACCGGAACAAGTCATCGTCCGAAGAAGACAATGAGATGGAGTCAATGCTGGGACGAGGTGAGTTAAAGGCTGAGTCTTTCAACCGTTGGTGAGAAACGTTTGAACCGTTGACAATAGCTTTGCTGGCTCGATATGTTGCTGTCAGGTCTGGACCTGGAGCAGAATGCGAAAGTGAAACGGAGGACATGATTAGGTGGGTATTTATGGTTACTGCAGGCATGGTTGAGGCGTGTTCCGGCTCCTGAAACTCCGCTTTAAGCTTCAATGGGTAAAATAAATCCCACATAACTGAGAGGATGTCCTGCATTTTCCCTGATTGTTATGCCGATGACACCCAATTATATTTATCGATCAAGCCTGATGAAACCAATCAGTTAGCTAATCTTCAAGCATGCTTTAAGGTTAAAAAGTTGGATGACCTACAATTTTCTGATGTTAAATTCAGACAAAACCGAAGTTCTTGTAATTGGACCCAAACACCTCAGAAACTCTCTTTCTAGAGACGTAGTTACTTTAGATGGGATCACCCTGGCCTCCAGCTCCACCGTAAAGAATCTTGGAGTTGTTTTTGATCAGGATTTGTCCTTTAATGTCCACATAAAACAAATTTCGAGGACTGCATTCTTCCACTTACGTAATATTGCAAAAATCAGACGCATCGTGTCTCAAGCGGATGCAGAAAAACTAGTCCACGCATTTGTTACTTCTAGGCTGGACTATTGTAACTCATTGTTATCAGGCTGCTCCAATAAGTCTCTTAGGACTTTGCAGCTAATTCAGAATGCTGCTGCACGTGTTCTGACAGGAACCAAGATCAGAGATCACATCTCTCCCATTTTGGCTTCTTTGCATTGGCTACCTGTTAAATCTAGAATAGAATTTAAAATTCTTCTCCTTACATACAAAGCTCTTCATGGTCAGGCACCATCATATCTAAAAGAGCTCATAGTACCTTACTACCCCTCTAGAACACTGCGCTCTCAGAATGCTGGGTTCCTTGTGGTTCCTATAGTCTCCAAAAGTAGATTGGGAGCCAGAGCTTTCAGCTATCAAGCTCCTCTTCTGTGGAACAAACTACCATTTTGGGTTCGGGAGGCAGACACGGTCAACACTTTTAAGAGTAGACTTAAGACTTTCCTTTTTGATAGAGCATATAGTTAGGGCTGGCTCAGGTCATCCCTTAGTTATGCTGCTATAGGACTAGACTGCCGGGGGACTCCCCTCCCTTCTCTCTCTCTGTCTGTCTCTTTCAGGGTTATGCCTAGTCAGGCACGGTATTGGTTGAACATGTAGTCACATCTCCCTTTACTGAAAACTCTACTCCAACCTTCTCTCCCTCCATCACCATCTTCATCTGTAAACATACATGTCTCATTAATGCGTGTTAATGCATGTTACTAACTAAACTTCTTCCCTGCAGTTTCTGTGCTCTCTCGTCCAGCAGGTTCTCATGGATCGTGGCTGCTGCTGTGGTCCTGCACGACGTCCACTACATATATTTTTACTGTCATTATTGTTACCGTATCTCCATTACAGTTTATAGTTAGTTAATGTTTTGCTGCTGCTGTGCTCTATCTCTCTCTATTTATCTGTCTATCTGTCTGAATCTTTACGTTAAGTCTCAAACATTAAATTAGGAAGAGTACCTTTTTTTCCCCCAGCTGACTAATGGCGTTCACATTTTTCACTTCAATCAATCTTTTGCTACAACCTCTCAGACAACCATTTTGTGTCTGTCAGTCTTTTAATCGGTTCCTTTCTCTGCTGCTGTCAGCTGTCATCTTGGTGCCTAATTGACATGACCCCGCCTCCACCCCTCCACCTCCGCTTTCATCAGAAACTCGACCAGCTGTGCATTCGGTCCTACAGTACCACTGAGCTTATCAAGAATCCTGCTCCACATCACATCCATCCAGATTTTTAGCTTTGACTGTTCATCACTAGACCCGGATTCCATCGGGGAGTGACACCTGTCAGTATATTACTTTACAGCTATGGCAAGACTAAAAATGATGACATCACCAAGGGGTCTAATCGCCTCACATCTCTCCTCACATACCTCTTTTATGCACATATAAAGTTCAGAGTGTGTTGTGTCCTCACTGTTTAGAGTTCCATCCTGTAGTAAATTGGCCTCCTCTGATGTCATATGTAGTCTTTGCATGACACACACACACAGAGGGGTGCCAGACTAGTGGGCTCCAGGCCAGCAATTGTCACTTAAATTTCCTTTAATGTCACAGATAAGTCCTGGCAGGGCGGGATATTTATGAGCCAGAGGTGATGTGGACAAGCTGTAGTTAGCTCTCTGTGGATTCTTTAAAATTCATCATCAAAATCATCATCAGCCTATATTTATCATCCCCCCGAGTAGTCCTTTAAATCCATCTCTCCTGATCGATTCATTGCATTGAGGTGGATGCAGAGATGTAAAACATGGGCAGATAAAATAAGCGAGGCATCCTTTTGTTCTTCTTTTTGTTATTTGGGTGAACCACACTCAATAGTAACATTATTCATATAAATATTTGCCTGTGTGTATAATTCCATGTTATTTAGCACATTTGAAATTATTCTGATGACATACAGAAGATGTTTGCTTGTGGGAGAGGAGACAGTTCCATCTGTTGCTCTCAGGCCTTCATTCTTCATGTTCCTGGGTCGGTTTAGGGGTAAACGACCACTAGGAGTCACTAAAATCCAAAGTTTTCAGATCCTCACATAGGGGCTGTTATCTCCCACATGTTCTGCCAGTTGTTTATCGTGTGCTGAAGTCAAATGTCACAACTTGTAGACTCAGGTATCACGGGACTATTTGGCCACCTGTATGCAACATTACCTCTCAGACACACCACCTGCATCCTTGCATTCTGTCAGTGCAACTAACGTCAACTGAACACAGAGAGCTGGAGGGCATCACTTCAGGAAAGAAACAACAAAATAACAAAGAGGCCCTTTTCCATTCCAAACCATAAGCTGCTCCTCAAATGTTTGAGCTTTCTGGAGGACGGACAACTACACAGAGATTCCCACTTTAATCTTGTCTTTCTCTTTCTGTCCGTCAATCTCATCCTGCCTGTGCAGCCTGATGCTCACATCGCCTTACCTCTTTTACTGGATGTTGGACTTAAGAGTGATTGACAGGCAGTCGGATGGACTGAGCTGTGAAGCTGTCAGGGTCTTTCAACATGCATAATGACCAACAGCAGCTTAGTCAGTCTGTTGCATGTGTGACAAAGCAGTGACGGAAAGAAGAGCTGATTGATTTTCATAGTCACACCAAAGCATGTGTTGAAATATTAAACAATATGAAGCAGAATGTAAATATGAATCACAGCAGATTAAAGCTGTTACATGTAGCATTTGAACATCCAGAAAACATCAATGTGTTCATTTTGACTTAGGTCTAGAGCTGATAGCAGTTTACACCTAAGAAACCTTCACTGTAAAGTACAGTGTTAGGCAGCACATACAAAAATGCAAAATGGTAAATATCCATTTGTCAAGATGGAGGTTTGAAACCTAAAGGTAAACCATAAATGGACATTAAATGAAACTGCTGGACCAAAAGAATGTAGGCCAACAAACTAAAGATGGATATTTAAATGAATTTGCAATTAACACACTTGGCGGCATGCAAACAGAAATTGTTTTGTTGCTTATACACTTTTGTGTAATGTAAAGATCAGGCTGCAAACAGCTGGAAACAATAAATAAAAGTCTGACTGTGTCTTTAAACAAAATGATCCAGTATATCAGTACATTAAAGCCCATGCGTGCAGCCTTCTTTATATTAAATAAAGAACTAATATAAACTATAAAACTCTTTAAGGACCGACTCTATGACGAGAAGTCCTCAAAGTGCTAAGAAAAATAAAAGGAGACATTTGAACATTCATTATGACAACATTTTGTCTTATTTAAAGGCCACATTTTTTAATCTGAACAATAGGTTGTCATCAACTTCCAGACTGACCCAAATGACAAAGTGTTTTCTGCCAGCTCAGTCAATAAGGTTTGGTTAATTAGTTTGGTTGGTAGGTTGTTTTTTTGTCTTCAAACCCAACTGACACTGACTCAACACCTGGAAACAGACTCAGATGTGTAAAATTGGTTGAGATTAGGAAAAGAGCTTGCTGTGGTTAAAAGGAAGGTTGTTGGTTTATTACCCTCAGACCAGCAGGATAAATCTGGGTGGGTAAAGTGGAAAACAATGCTTGCCCCTCCCTCAATTACCACTGCTGGCCAAATCAGACTGTGGTTGTACTGGGCAGTTTCGGGTGTGAATATGTAAAGGTGCTGACACAGAATCAACTGAACTACTATGAACCACTCTCTGGCCAATGGCCAGTTGGGTGATGCTTGGTATTCTCTCATAATACAGATAAACAGAACACTAAAACATGTTTCTCGAATATTTTAGATGGGAAATAGGCAATGCAGTAACAAAATCGTGGTTCATATTTGATCAGCACTTGACATGTTTTCACTTAACTCAACGGATCCAGTGTGTCTGCGCCATAACTGTGAGTGAATGTGATGGTAAATGGACTTGTATTTATACAGCACATTTTCTAATCTACCGGCCACTCAGAGTGCTTTACAACACTTGTCACATTCACACACACATTCATGGCAGAGGCTGCCATGCAAAGTGGCAACTGCTCCTGATGAGCCATAGCGACATTCACACACCGACGTCACAGCCATTGGGAGCATTTGGAGTTCATTATCTTGTTCAAGGACACCTTGACTGGACGGAGGGCAGCCCAAAACCGAACCGGCGACCCTGCAATTACTGGAAAAAGAGAGCACTGCTCTTCATAAAGCTCTCCTGAACAAATAAAGGTGAAAAAAATGAATCAACTGTTGGTAGGAAATAAGATATGAGGTTTCCAGATTTGCACCTTCCACCCTAAACTCAGTAAAGAGTTTTTGTGGTCTTATACCAATGTCAAACTACCAACGCTCCTTTGCTCTGGCAGAAAAGAGAGGTTCATGTCAGCTAAATGTGAACATGGGTCAACATGGACCTTCAAACAAATGAGTAATGCTGCTGTTGCTTTTCTGGTAAATGCAGTCTTAGAGAGGGTGAGAACAACAAGGTTTACGGGGAACATGGTCTTCATTCAGAGACACAACACAGACAATACCACTAGACTGCTAACTGTATAAAGATAGAAAGCAAACACCATTTGTTTACAGTAATTACTCTGTACCAAGATATAACAATTAATTTGACAAAGATGTACTGCTATTTAAAAACTGCTGTGTGTAGCACCTTTAAGACAAAATTGGAGATAAAAGGATTTTTGCCGACAGTAATGAATCTGCGCACTGCTGTATGCAAATGACGGTGGTGAGGCTGCATCACAGAGCCGCTACGCTGCTAAACTGGATTCTATTGTTTTTCTTTCCTCCAGCTACTGTTTACTTCATTCATCATTGTTCATTTTAGTTTGACTTTCCAGAGCTGTATTGAGTTTACTCTTGCTCTCGCCGGGCGGAAGCTAAAGTAATCCCTTTGAAATGACTTATTGTATTGTGCTTTACAGACAATGTCATCATTTGTTTTAATAGAGAGCAGCTCCTAATAACATGCCCCAATGAAAAGGTCAATATTATCTCTCCGGCATGGGCTGTATGAGCTAGGGCCCAGATTGGAGGGATGAGAGAGAGAGTCAGAGAGAGAGAGAGGGAGGCAGCGCCTATTAACATTTATGAATAATTTAATCCTGCATAGCTGGCCAAAGTCCAAGTGCATAATTCACTAATTGCAATCAGAGAGGGGAAGCTAGGGAAGCGGAGAGCTGTGTGTGCGTGTATGTGTGTGTGTGTGTGTGTGTGTGTGTGTGTGTGTGTGTGTGGTTCAGAGATATGGAGGTTGGGGAATTGGCTTTGTGAATGTAAAAGGGAGAACCGAGCCTATCATTCATGCATGGTAAAGCTCTTCTCACTGGACCTGCTTTGCTATTATACCAGTTAACATGGGGGCCTGTGTGTGTGTGTGTGTGTGTGTGTGTGTGTGTGTATGAGTGAGTTTATCACTGCTCCAGCGTTCACTCATTAAAGAATGAGTTATGACAGACATTATAAAGAAATATTGAATGATTGGGTGTTGGTTAGCTCAGTTGGTAGAGCATCCGCCCCATGTACAAAGGCTCAGTTCTTGCCGCAGCAGCCCAGGGTTCGAATCCGATCTGCGGCCCTTTGCTGCATGTCATTCCCCATCTCTCTCTCCCCACATTCCTATCACTCTTCAGCTGTCTCTATCAAATAAAGCTTAAAAAAAAAGGCAAAAAAGAAAAAGAAATATTGAATGATTGTGCTGTTTTTAAATATTGCTTTGAATTACAGTATAACTAAAAGGAGATGACCGGATTTTAGACATACCGTACATTTATGCAAGCACTTGTACCATAGGCAGTTTCATCATTCAGTGCACAGCACACCTACCAAGCAAACTATGGACAACATCAACACAGCATTTTCATTTACTTTACAAAACATGACAGAAGCCTCATCGGACTCTTTAAAAAAGGCACGCTATCTTATCTTTTCCGACAGCTAACTGTTAGCATACTTGCAGGTTCTGTCAGAAGGAGCCACATTGTTATGTTTTTATATTGGGTTAGCTAATGAGTGGGACAGAGTATGATAAATGTCTATGTAAGTGCTGAAAATGTGTGTGATATTATAATTATTTTAATTGTGGTGAAATTACATTTCAGTGTTTTACGGATATTTGTTGGGGACTCAACCAATAGCAGCAGATGACCATCCACCATGAGGTTCTGCTCGAGGTTTCTGCCTTTTAAATCAGGTTTTTTAATTGCCACTGTCACCAAGTGGAGAAACTGAAGTGGACAAGAAAAAAACAACATATGCAAACGGTTCTGTCTAGAGCCGTTTAGTTTGTCTCTTCTGGGCTACTGTAGACACATGGCAGTTCAACATGGCGGACTCTGTGGAAGAGGACTGTCTGTACATATAAAGGGGCTCATTCTGAAGTACAAAAACATTCTTATTTTCAGATGATTACGCACTAAGGACAACAGTTATGAAAGATGTATTCCGTAAATACAGCCCGTTAAATAAAGCGCTTCACCCACTGAACATCTGACTAGTGGACAAGGCGCTCTACCTCCTGAGCCACAGACACCCCATGTCAGACACATTACACATTAAGTGAAACATCATCTACAAAGTCCCCTGGACTGCTTCTTATATTAGTCATGAACAGTTTTTTTTGTAAAAACATATTTTTGGCATCTAATTTTAACAAAATCTGTTAATCTGTTAATCAGTTCAATGCTGCTCTGACAACACATCATTGGCAGCTGTAGGCTACTGTTAATTATTATTACTTTCTTCTAACCACTACTGAAACTTTTACTCTTCAGTAAAAGTATTTTGTTTATTTTGTGAATGAAATCTGCCCACAAACAGAGTGCGACTTTACATAGTAACTTTAGGGGCATCATCAAATCTCATTAGCACAATCAGTGCCTCTGAAGTTTGGGGAATTTATTTGGTGAATCGGACTTGAGATATGAGCCAACCTAACAAAAATGTAAGTAGTTTTAAAAAAGTAGATTTAGTATAAATATCTAAAAATGTTTGGCCCCAATGTATCAGGGTTTTTCTTTGGTCCAGACCAGAAACTGAAATACATTGAAATAAACTTTACTGTTATTGGTGGGGCTCTTTGGAGATGGAGAAGTGTATTAAGTCGAAGAGAAAAACAACTGAGTCATTTTTTCAACCAAGAATCCGCAGTATAGGCTAAGCAATATAAAAGACAGGTTCCAGTCTACACACTGTTGCTGCATTCAGAGAGAACTTTTAACTCAACTCTTCAGAACAAAAACAGGATTGGATAGAATCTGTCCTGCAGCACAGCTCTGCAGGACTGTTAGCAAACTGGCAGCTTGCTGGTAAAAACCCACAGCGGTCGTGTTTAGAGGAAACCTGGTTGAGAGAGAAAGCTCAGAATCCCTCCACAGAGAGAGCGTTTAGGTAGACATGTTACCACAACCCCCTCAATCATCCATCACTGTGTCTGACAAGTCCCAAATGTCAGGCAGGGCGATCCCTCAGAGCAGCACTAACTAGATAGCGACAGAGGACAGATATGGTATCGAACGGCAGACAAAAAGTTCTGAGATAGTGCTTTTGTTCATTACAGTCCACCTGATAAATGGCTCGCGGGTTGAGATAGTTTCAGCAAATAGTTTCCAGTCCCCACTGTCACTGCCAGCGTCCTGCAGACAGGCCTGCTTCCCATCGGCAAAGAAAGTTTCCATCATTGTCCACACTTGTCAACTGCTCCTGTTGTTTTTTTACTCCCCCAGTGACAGACTTCCAGGCTGAATTTTAAAGATGACAGGCCAAAAACTTCCATCCAATGAATCTTTCAAAGGAGAAAGCACTGAAGTCAGTTTGGGTCTTTGAGATGAGATTATTTCAAATGCCACTGTCCAGAATGTAAAAAGGACTGCAGTATACTCTGAGGGGGTGGACTTCAACGTGATGGGGTGTATTCAGAGCCTACTAGCTGATGTAGACTGACACATTCTTCAAACAAAACCATAAATTCTGTATCTGATGCTTGAACTTGTTCATTCACTCCTTTAGTTTTCTGTTCCTTTCTTTTTGAGTCCGGTTTAAAACTCATCTTTAAAGAACCCTGTGAGCCCATTAACCACAAATCACATAGACCCTTGTGAAAACAGCAGCAAACACTATCAGAGTAATAAAACACTGATTTTTGCATTTATGTAGGAAGTTAGGGCATGGTGAAAGACAGAAAAATTTGGAGGGTTGGAAGTTCATCCTTTGTCTGGTCTAAACCTCTAAATACTTCCAAGTACTTTGGGTTTTCAAGTGTTAGGCTCATCTTTCAGCCATCTGTCTGAAAGTCTCACCAAAGTCTGCAGGCAGCAGGAATAGTATCCACAGGCTAATATGAGACAGCCATTGTCTGACTCTGGTTCATGAATTGATCTGGTGAACCCATGAGCTCCCAAACTCAGCATACAGACATGTACAGTACAGGATGTGTGGAGGGCTAGTATGTACGAGAACTGCTATCAGCAGCAGCCAAGTCAAATCGACCAACACTGACATCCCTAGAGACCAGGAACTAGCTTGGACAAAAACCCCACTGTTACTTTCCAAATTGTTACATGCTAATTTCTGGCTCTGAATGTTGGCACTGGATGCAAATTGCACTATTATCCAATACCAACGTTATTCCAAGAGATGCTCTGCTACTTCGAAATAATAGTCCAACCAAAATGAACAAGTCTTGCCATTAATGTGTACAGTGTCAGCAGCTCATCGTGCCCTTTGGGTTAAAAAACAATTGAAATTCTGAATGCTTACATGCTGATCAGAAATATAGCAGTATCAAGCTTCACAATTTACTGCTGCTTGCAAATTGCAGATACTGTATGTTTTGCAGTCTTGCAGGGATCTCTTATGTTCATTCATGGGTTGCAGTATAGACTGTATAAAACATGGCCACACTGTTAATTCTGCAAACTTTAAGCCTTATTATAATAAGGTAAGTTCTATAAAAATTCACCCTCAGTACAGTTGTTGGGGAAATTAGCTATAGAGACCAAAACTGTTTTTCGTACCAGGCTGTAAACATGTTTATTTCTGCTGTGAAGTTGGACATTTTAATGCGGGGGCTTATGGAAATTGACTCACTTTTGGAGACAGCCTCAAGTGGACTTGAGGAACTGCAGTTTCTGGCTTCACTTCACCACCACCAAGGTTCAGATCGAAGTCCTCTGTCCTTATTCTGCTTGATTTATCATCTGCCTTTTACACAGTTAACCATCGCATCCTCCTCTCTATTCTCTCAAACATGGGCATCTCTGGTTCGGCTCTTTCCTGGTTTGAATCCCACCTGACAAGGCACTCATTCAGCGTATCCTGGCTTGGACAGCTGTCCACTTCTCATCACCTCACCACAGGGGTACCCCAGGGCTCAGTGCTGGGTCCCCTTCTATTTGCTATCCACACCACCTCCTTGGGTCCGATTATCCGCTCACATGGCTTTTCCTATCACTGCTATGCAGATGACACTCAGCTTTATCTGTCATTTCCTCCTGAGGACCCCTCGATCTCTGCTCGGGCCCCTGATTGCCTCTCAGATATCTCCACATGGATGAAGACACACCACCTCCAACTGAACCTCTCAAAAACTGAACTGCTGATCCTCCCAGCCAAATCTACTATACACCATGACATCAACATCAAAATTGACTCCCTATGTCTTGCCCCCACCAGGGTGGCAAGAAACTTAGGGGTTATGACTGATGACTAACTTACCTTCACTAATCATGTTACCTCAGTTGCCCGGTCATGCCGCCTTGCACTTTACAACATCAGAAAAATCAGGCCTTACCTAACTCAACATGCTACCCAACTCCTGACACAAGCTGTGGTCATCTCAAGACTAGATTACTGTAACGCCCTCTTGACGGGCCTCCCAGCCTGCACAGTGAAACCCCTTCAGATGATCCAGAACGTGGCCTCATCGAGCTCCACTGGCTACCTGTTGCAGCCCGCATTAAATTCAAATTGCTAATGCTAGCCTAGGCCGGTGCATATTCTCATTTGCCCAGGTCATAGTATTTCAAAGGAGGTTAAATCGAAAGCAACTGGACTTAGTTATTTGTCTAGGAAGACGTTTCACCTCTCATCCAAGAGGCTTCATCAGTTCATGTACGCATCTGACCAGGCTGGGACTGGTCCAACTATCTGGTGTGGAGACTCACTATTTAACCTCTTGTGTGGGCGTTCACAAGGGTGATGATGTCACTGGTTCCCTTTTGTGCTCCAAGTGCCAACGACTATGCTAGACCTAATGCTAGCCTACAAAGTTGTTTCCGGCACTGCAGTCACCTACTTGAAGGCCCTTATACAGACATATGTTACCTCACGACCGTTGCGTTCCTCCAATGAATGACGCCTGGCTATACCACCCGTTTGCTTAAGGCAATCCAGACTCTTCTCATCTGTTGTTCCCTGTTGGTGGAACGCACTACCAGTTCCTACCAGATCAGGGGCATCCTTCTCTGCCTTTATCCTCCTGAAGACCTCCAGCTCTTCAGAGAGGACCTCCTCTACAACACAACCAACAACTGGACATGATAAATCTACACCTTTAAGAATGTCACAGCACTAACTGCTGCACTAACACTTTCTTATCGCACTGTACCTTGATTGTTTCCCTTTTCTGTAAGTCGCTTTGGATAAAAGCATCAGCTAAATGACTAAATGTAAATGTAAACGTGTATAATACATCTGTTGTGTATTATACCACCTCACCTATCTTCTTCTTTGAGAAAAGCCTGAAAATGTACAGTACAGTAGATAGACTTACAGCATAAGGCAGTAACTGTGTCCACAACACTTTGCAGGTCAGAAAAGCAGCTCATGTTGCTGCGCTACAGGACTGAGTGCTTCAGGAGATCCTGTGTCTCCACGTCTTAGACAGAGCAGAGGAAGAGCCACAGCCACTCTGAGCAACAACCACATCAGCTTTCCTGCTAAAGTCTTCTTCTTCTTATCTAATGTACAAACACACATCTTGTCCTGCACCATGGCTTTTCGAACAAGCAACCAAACAAACATTGACAGAGGAAAAGTGTTCCGCTATCGGCTAGATATCTAATTAGCTTCTCAGCTGCAGCACATTAAACAGCATATTTGAACGTACCTGTGAAGGTCACTTAGGTCCAGTTAGACGCTGGTGTGCTCCTTTACTCTTCAGTACCACTAACAACATGCTGTCTACACATGACATGTGCACTACAGCACAAGTTTGTTCACTCTGTCTCCAGTTCCCTACAGCAGTACTGCCTGCCAGCTGCTGTCAATCAAACACAGACACGGACACGCCCCTCCAGCCAGCTCTGACCTAAAGGAGCATTTCACATTTTTTTTTCTATTAACAACAAATGGAAACACGTGATTGAATTATTTTAGGTTGAATGTGATTTCAGTTTGAATTTGTGCTACTCGCAGTTAACATCCATAGAGAGTGACACAAAGAGCTAATCCATCTGTTGTGTCAGTGTATGAATTATGTGGACATGTGCTAATTGTTACTTGATGTTGTTTGTCAGATGTGATTTGAGCTCATAGATACTAAACCGCTGTCAACCGATGAGCTTGTGAGTTGTATCTGCTAGCAGAGCACTATTATTGGTCGGTGTGTGTGTTCTTCCTGGCCCACTCCTGATCAAACACAGATGAGGAAGGTGTGAGGCTGAAGACCAACAGTCTCCTCTATAGTGGGTGGCATCCCATCAGGAACCACACCTCCCGCACCTGACAACCTGCGGGCAGCTCAATCTGCTGTCAAACCAAATGCAGCTCACTGCTGTTATTTAGGTCCACACAGTAAGTGAAGTAGATCCTTGTGGTCTTCATACTATTTTTAGTCACTCCCACTTTCATTCAAATTAAATCTCTTAAATCTCTTTGAAACACTGAAATATATTATATATATATATAATACATGACAGGACCGTAGTGGTATTGCATGTATGAAATAAGTGAAGCAAACATTACTTTCTTTAGGGCTGCCCTATGTGTCCTCACAGATAGATAATAAAGTTGAAAGTAGCTATTTTGCCTATTTTGTCTGTCTAGCAATCTGAGTGTGCTGTGTCAAGAGACAAAAAATAAAAAAGACATAACTGTCAAAGTGCAGTTTGAGAGATGCAGCCGACCATTTGAAACGATTTGATTGTTTTCCAAAGTTGACCCCGTCACTTTAATACTCTACTGAAGCTGCTGATGAAATCCAGTAAAGGGAATGAAAGCAGGAGTGATCTGACATGTAGTCAGAGGCACGCTGGCACACTGCTGTCAGTGGCCTGAGTGAGAACACTGTGTGTTTTTCTCTGTGATGCTGCAGATAAAACTGAGCTGATCCACGTCTTTCGCCTTCTCCTCTCTTAGCGTAAATGAAATAATTGCTTTTAGACAAAAATCACAACATGACAAAGTTTGGTGAACATTTACTCCACAGACTTACAAGCCACGAGGGTTAGCTGAATTGAGATACTTTCCGCAATTAAAGCGATGTGTTGCTATAGCAACAGTGTAAAAACGAGGGATGTTCCACAGAATGAAATTCAGTAACAGTCGGACATAACTTCAAACAGACAGCGTTTTTCTCTCTTTTTGTCCTTTTCTCTTTCTCTCTGTCTAAAGGTTAGCAAAGCTTTCATTGGTCCGCCACAGATCCTCTGTCCTCGCATCACCTCACACACACACACACACACACACACGCTCTTCTTTTGCAACTGCAAGTTTACAGCGATCCAAAGTGACTCCTTCAAGCAGGCTGGAACAAAGGAAACCATGACAACAACATTCATTGATGTGCTCTTTTCAAACGAGGCGGCGGAGCTGGCTGTGCACAAATCTCCCCAGTAATGAGACTGAAAACCTTGGAGCTTACTATACCAACGCTAAGACTGTGCACGCTCTGATTCCTACCTCTGATTCTACAGAGGTTTGAAAACTATGTTGTGGTGTTTTTTTTTGTTTTTTTTAAAGAGCACACATACCTTCAGCCACTTAAATATACGACACAGAGATGTGATAATGTATACCCAGTGCAGGATTAAGGTGGTTTCTGGGCCCCTAGGCTACTGTGTCTGTGGGACCCTGAACCACTGCATATTACTAATAGATTCAATGCCATGTTTTCAGCCAAAGCCTGCTGGAAATATGACACACCACATGCATGTATGCAGAGATCTAAACACACAGACAAAGCACAGACATTGACTACAGACACAGTGTTGAGTATTTGGCAGCACTATGGAGAAATGTTTTCAGGGGCGGGTCGCCTAAACCAGATTAATTATGATAGATGAAACCTGTTTTTAGCAATGCTGACACTCAGCCAGTGAACACACACAAATATGTATGTTTTTTTTCCACAGTGTCAGCTGAGGCTTTCCTCTCCGGAGCTCTGCCCTCATGCGGCCTCAGACACACCACAGCTCCTTCTTCTCTGCTGCAGCTGCTGATTTATCACCTTTCTTTTGAGATGGGAACAGTTTGAAGTATTCAAGTAAAATAACTTTGTGTAAAAGTGTACAAAAAAACAGTAAGAGTAAATGTGATGTGTTCCTTCCACTCATGGCGACAAACATCGCAATGCACCAAAAGAGGAAGTGGAATGTGATTCCCAGCAAGTAAGCACACATGTCAATAATGCAGTGTTTCAAATATTAAATATATCTACAATATTAAATATCTCCACAAATATTTCATGAGGTAGGGAATGTATTCAGTATGTTGTGTGTGACATTGTGTTTTGGTGAGGACTGTAACACTGAATGTAATCATAACATTTGTTTGCTTACAAGAGAAGTGCTGCAGGGCAGCTTTAAGGCTCATTGCCTGACTGTCTATACCCATGAAGTTTTCAGTTCATCAGCCACACGTCTATTCAACAGATATTATTAAATTGTGCATAAGAAACTGTAACATCTATCTCATGTTATATGATTATTTCTCATAGGAAAGCAGCGTGCATGTGGTGCTTGCAATTATAAATGATATCAGTAAGTCCAACCTTCTCCCTGTGACAGCTGCAGCTGATGGAGAAGTTGTTTAAAGGTGCAGAAATATCAATTCTTTGTTGCCAGTTTTCCGATAAATAAATCTTGGATGGATTTCCATGTGGTACTGACTGAGGGCATTCCCCATAAGAAGTACGACACACAAGGAATTCTGAGTAAATACATCCACCAAATGTAAATAATTTAAAATAATCTAGCCAATCCGGGGCCTTTGTACATGAGGCCCCCTGGGGCTGTAGGTCAGTGTATTTATACTCATCTCTATGGTTGTCAATAGAGTTCTGAGGGATCTCCAGAGAGAGGGTTAGATGCAGCTATATATTCAACATGCTCGTCCTTTATGTGAGCATTTCCATAGCTCTGAGACATGCTCGTACGTGACCTGAGTTTTGTGTTCCTCGTCTCTCTTTTTTTTTTTTCTTTTATCTCTGTGTGTTTCTGTTGTTGACTGCGGCCAGAGGGATGCACAGGGTCTAATGAGCTTTGCTCGAACTCGCTGGCTTCATTCCAGAGTCAGCATCCAGGATCAATATGTCCGTCTGCATTAATGCGAAAACATACACGCCGATCGCTTGGCCCCTTATGTTAAAGCCGTGTTCTCGCCTGCATCGCTCTTATTGCAACGCCATGTTTGACCCCTCCCCCACCCCCCCAGTGGAAAAGGGGTTAGGAGGCATTTAAATAACGTGGAGAGAGCACTAGATCTCTTCCTCTCCTGGGTTCTTGTGTCATTAATTCAAGTATGGGGAGGAATAGGGAGAGAAATGAAAGGAGAGATAGGGATCATGTCATATACAGGCCCTGTTCTCCTCTTGGCTAATGGCTGCCCATAGATTATGAGTGGTCCACTGTTGTCACGTATTAAACCTCAGATAGATGGCAACTCATTGTGTGGCTACAGCCTTTTAGCCCAGAATGCGCTGACAGACATTTGACACTCTATTATAACTAGCCTGCTAATGTGACCTCCTGGATTTCTCTGCATAGCTTGAGCCAGGAGATAGTGCTTGTCAGGGGTCAGTTACATATTAGCGGAAAGCAGTGGTTTCACCTCATTTGGGAGCAGAGGGAAGCCGGTGATACTCCACCCACCTCCGGCTCTCCTGCCACTGACGGTGTGGCTGATGAGCGTTTGTTTGGCCTGGAGTTCATGGCCGCAGCCCCTAGATTGATGCCATGTTGATATTTAATGATGTGCTGCCAAACGAAAGCAGACGCCGGCGCTGGACAACACAGCCGGAAACCGTTGGCTATGCTAAATGTCATTCTAATTATCCATCCCTCTTTTGCACTGAATGCAGAAGTAAACATTTGCACAATTCTTTGCCCCCTTGATCCCTCCATTCCTTCATTTGCTCTCCTTTTCTTTATCCCTTCAGCCAAGTGGCTAAATATCACAGTTTTTTTCTCAGGCTGCTTGGATTAAGGTGTCCCTGTTTGAATAAGGCACTGAAAAGGTTCAACGCACAGGCAGAATAAGATCATATAATATTAGCCTAATAATTGGAGTTATTGTATATTGCATCCTGTGAAGAGTAGAACAGGCGAAATGTTGAATTTAATAGACAGTCCTCTCACTGTTCCGTTCTGCAGCTCGAGCACAGACCTGTATACTGAGAGCAACTTAACAAGACATTTAAGTTAATCACAGAATGAAAGGAGAAGTCTGATGATAGAAAAACTAAAATACTGATATATTATTCTTGTGAAAAGACCCAAAACAACAATCAATGTCTCCTATTGTGTTTGTATCCAAAGCCTGATTTTACTCCTCTGTGTCACAGAGCTCCATTATCCCAATAATTCCGGTGATTTTTACTCTTGCAGACAAATTTCATGTGGAGACTCAAACCACCATGAATACACACACTGCAGTTTATTTGGACTCAATCCCACACACACTGTCCTGCTGCCACAAATACTCACTAAAACACCAAATATGGATTAATCCACCGCTGGAAACAGTCCCAAACAAAAGCACTGTTTCCTCCTGTTTGAGTTAAACTAAGATAGACTTGGACTTGAGAGCCACAGAAAGAGTAGGAAAATCATAAGTACTGAGAGCTAGACTGGCCAAACACATTGTTTGTTTTGGTCTATTAATTAAATTAATTAATTAACTTAGGTTGGGGAGCAGGGCCAAACCTCAACCACACCTTTAATCACCTGTCTATTTCTACCTGGCCTACCCTTCTGTCAGTTTTTTTAAACCATCCACTCACTTTCTGTACCCACATCCCTTCATCCTCCTTTCCCTCCTTACCTCATCCCTTCCTATTCAGTCTGCTGCATACCATCGTCAGAGAGCCTGTAAGCAGCTCGGGTGGAAACACACCTTAGACAGAAACCCCCACAGTCTCCCTCCGCCCGGCCTTCAGCACGTACTCCCAGATCCAGCCTAACCAACGACATCCCTCCTCCACACCCGCCCCTCCACATCTACATCCATTCACCAGTCCTTGACATCAAAAAACTCACAAAGTTCCATTAAACCATTACATGAAATACCGTCGTGGTGCGGTGCTCGCTAGTAAAATTGGATTTGTTGACAATAAGAAAAATCCAGATTAAACCAAACTCACCCTTTAAAGTTAATTGGTTACAGCTGATATAATCTGCCAGAAGTCATGTTTGTCAACCAGTGAAAGTGACAGGCGGCACCGGCTCAAAGTGTGAAGCAAAAAAGGATTTAGCAGCAGATTTGTTTGTTTCAGATAAAACCTCAGCAAGTTCTCCAACCTGTCAGAACTTAGTCACTCATGTCAGCCTCACACATTTGTACATTCATATTTGTAAGTGAAATGTTCACATGTTTGGATCAGTGTTGCTCTATTTGGGTATCAGTGAATCGAAAAAAATGCAAACATCTCTCAGACCAGTGGCCTTTTTATGACACCATAACTACAGTCTACTATACATTTTAAAAATCTGATTCATATGGTGAACTGCTTAACCTTACACCCACATAATTACCATATAAGGACTAACAACAGGGGTCCCTGAGGACCTCAAGAACTACTGTAAGAACAAAGCATCACAGCAAAATGTTCAAAGCATTATGGGCCCCAACGTCATCTTAAAAAACGCATGCATGACACACTATTTTACAGTCGTATCTTGTATAATAGAACATAATTAATAACATAATTTAATATCATGGTAATAAAACATTTAATTATGAAAAGATGTATTGTATGTTTGACTTTGAACATCATCTTAGGCAGAGCAGTATTTAGGCTCGTTGACAGACCACATGAAAAAATCTGAGTCTGTCTTAAAAATGGTAGCATGTGATATTTTACATTAGGACACATGGCAAATGTAAACACAATAAACTTCCATGCATAGGCGGAATTGGGTGCTTTTGGGTGTCAGGGACCTCCAGGACCAATGCACATTGGTATTTTTAGAAATCACTAATTAAAACCGAAGCAGAAAATAATGATATGAAGTCATTTGGAACACGCTAATTAACAAAGTCATGAAAAAAATATCCCTCTTGGGTGTGCGGGTACCCAGTCAATACAGAGAAGGCTACATGCATGAATCACAGGTGCTGGACCAAATTCAGAAGTGAAAATGATTATTTTCATTTCAGCTAATTTACCACAGAGCAGAATTGTATTCTCAATAACTGCATTATAAAATCACACCATGACAGACAAATGATGACATGAGAACAGAGCAGAACCGCTAATGTTGTATTTATTATCACCCAGAGTAACACTACTGGCATGGCGTAGTGGATTACGGGCTGTATTGCCTGAGATTACATTCATTAGTTTCATGCTTGGTGTCTTTTATCTGCTCTTAGCAAAGCTTCCGAGCTTTAAGCACAGTTAATACAGCCGGAAGAACAAAAAAATCATGTAGACTTCCAAGCAGAAACAAGTGGAGTGTATTTTTAGACTCACTGGGCTGTGAGAAGTCAGTGCGTTTCAACCTGCACAGGACGAGAAATGGCAACGCAAAGGCATAGTGACGTGTGGACAACATTCAGACAGGTACCCGCTGTGCTGGCTGCAGTGTGTATTGCTCTGGCCCCTTTGGCTGCTGCCATTTTGTCTTCACAGTGTGACATGGAACCTAAGCACAGCTACGACCTGAGAGGGAGAGGGGGAGAGGGAGAGCGGTCACGCTTGACCTTTTCGGTGTTTCCCAGTAAATCAGGACTACTCTTCATATCTAATGATGCAGAAACAGTCAAACATGACCTTTGAAGTTACAATACTGTACTGTGGCACCGCAACGCCCCCACCCGCACCCTCAATATCCACCAGCACGTACATGGATTGCTGATTTCCACACTTACATGGCTCCCAAATCAAGACAAATGGTTAGGCCCACTAAACATAATCAGTATGTAATTGACATTGATTTGCGAGATTAAGCGTGGAAAGTGTTGCGAGGTGCAGGAAGGGTGGGAAGGCGGAGGGAGGGAGGGGGGGCCCATGGATACATATTGTAGGAAGGCGTTAGGATTTTCAGCTTTCCGTGGGAGTTTGATCAGCTGTTTAAACAAGCTTACTGAAGCATGGCTTATAGCTGTTTACCGCTGTGGAAGGAGTTAGAAGCAGCGTCTGACAGATACAACTCCTCCAGTTGTTCCATTAAGGACAGAGAGATACAAATACAAAGAAAGAAATGAAGACAGACAGGAACATGGAAAAAAGAAGGGCAGACAGGGATTTAGAAACAGAAGGAAAGAGGCTTGCGCTGCCAATCAATGGTGGAATACAATAATAGCCATCCATCTCTCTTCATTACCGGCCCCTTGTCCGTCTGATGATTTCCCGGTGACCGTAATGTCTGTCTTTACTGCTGGGGGGCCTCGGCCATCTGCTGTCATCTTTGTGCTTGTTGCAAAGTATAGCCCTCATCAAAAGGAGAATCATGGGGGCATTTCACTGTGCTGCATAAACATCTATTACCCCCCCAGACCCCTTCACCGTCATTACCGTGGCCCTGAGAGAGACAGAGCGAAGAACACAAAGGCTGATTGGTGAAAAAATTAAAAGACAGAAGAAGAAAAGGGCTCGACATCAACACAACAACCTCACCGTTGTGTAGAAATAACTTGTTAGTGTCTGAGTTCCCCCTCGATTGTTCCTGGATAATTGGCTACTGGGAGGGAAGGGTGTGTTGGGGGGGGGGGGGGGGGTTGTTATGAAGGCAATTATTCTAGCAAACTAATTACTTATTTCTCCTCACATATATTAATAGTTGTATTTTTTTCCTTTCCATTTGCCTTGAGGTGATGCTACTTGCCCTCTGGTGGGCGTAAAGCAAGGCCTCTCCTCTTACATCAGTAACATTAAAGAGATGATACTGCTTGTCTGAGAACTGCACATGCGGCTAAGTGCAGCAGTAAACCGTACCAAGGCGAGGGCCCTGGAATCCTGGAGGCCAGGGGTGGGGACAGCAATCAGTACCAACAAGCAGGGCTTCAAAAAGTACATTGTCTTTATTATTACACATATTCTTCCTGGTGTCTACAATATAACTTCCAACAGTTTGGTCAGAGATATGGGTGCTGGTAGCAACCATCGGGCCTCATGCATGCATCATTTCTACACACAGATTTGATCTTTTTAGGAACATTTGTTCCTAGTTAAAATCAAAGTTTATGCAGACCCAGATAAGTCGACTTGTGTATCAAGGCGCTATCTCCACATCACTTAGGTGGATAAGAACTGACTTGGCTTGCCAGACTTGGTGTTTCATGAATTCATCATTCATTTAAGATGTAGAACAAGAAGAAATAAGTAGTAGTAAATAAGAAAACATTCATATATGACTGAATATAAAGAAGAACGAACACTCCAAAAAAGAAAGTCAAGACACCATGATTGCCCTGATCACTGCTGCACAGATTCTGGCTCCAAATGACGTCTCCAGCATGAGATGGCAGCAGTTGTATCTGGGATATTGGACCTGTCATCCACCTTTGGTATGCTTTGTGCTGTGTTTGCAGCTATTGCTCTACACCACAGCTGATGATCATTTATGTATTTTGAGCTATGCTGGACACGTGGTGTGGTTCAGTGTTCAGTCACTCAGTCAACATGGGTCCAAACTGAAATATCTCCACAACTATTGAATTGATTGACATGACAGTTTGTCCATTTATGTTCCCACAGGACTGAAATTTCTCAACATCCACTAAATGGATTGACCTTTATTTTGAAGCGATGCTGTTTGGTGAATATTTGTGAACACTTCTCTGCGTTATGTTACATCCCTTCTCTCTGTTTTCTGTCCACCTCTCTGCTGTAGCAGGCTGATTGGGCCCTGTTGGTGCTGGCAGTGATCCAACAGACCTGGATGATGGTGGAGATGCTCAAACATAGGCAGCACAGCTGCCGGTTACCTCTGGTGGAGGGGTCACTGGGCCAAGATGAACATGGGGATCGGAGGGTTGAAGATGGGGGAATGTGGAAGAGAAAGAGAATGGGAGGCAAAGAGAGAGAGACACATGAGAGATGATAAAAAAGTGAGAAATGGACAAATAGAGGATGTGTCAGGAGGTGAAATGTGGAGTATGAGTGGAGGAACAAGGAAAAGGGGAAAAAGGGGGGGCAGAGAGGCAAATAAGGAAGAGGAAAAGAGGAAAGGTGGAGATGTGAAGAGGGGTAGGAAGAGGAAAAGGTTTAGGAAAACAGAAAAGAGATGAGGAAGGAAGGACAGAGGAGGAAAGACATCTGCCACTAAGAACAAACATCACTACCAAATAACAGCAAACTTTTATGTTATAATAAGTTCTAATAATGCCTTTCTGTATTTTATGATTCTCATTGAGATATTTTCCATACTTTGTTCACATACTAACCACCTGCATCATTTATTTATCCAGTGTTGAACATGTCAAGTTTTTCCTGGAAGTGGAAATACATCACATGGTAGGTCGGCAGGTGTTCTTTCTGACCGCCTGTTATCAAAAGGTGTGTTAGTCATTTGGCCTTATGTCCGTGTGTCAGATCTGGGTGGCCCATGTCCCATTCATTGATGCAGTCGGGACAAAGCTGTTCTTGTGGTGTGAGGTTTTGGTCCTGATAGATCACAGCCTCCTGACCCCCAAATTCCACCGGGTGCAGACGTGCCGTGTTACGTGTGCGCCGCGGCCCCCGCAGCGCTACACAGCCGTTCTACTCAATGTTTTAAACCCCACCGGCTCCGCCGCGGTCTGGTTTTGAAGCGTCCCAGAAGCAGGCCTCTGTTAGGCTCCGCGTGAAATACGTGGCTGTTGTATTTTTGACGGACGCCGCGAGCAGCCCGCGTCAGTCTACACAGAGCCCCTCGAGCTGACAGGAAGCCAGACACAGAAACAGCATAGAGAAGCCGGTGGATTTTCAAAATAAAATACCCCCGGCAAACTGCCGGTCAAAAAAACAGACAAAAGAGAAACAAATGAACTACGTAGCATATTTACACATGTAGAAGCATATTTAGAAGCACATAAACCAGGAAAATGACCAAATATGAGCAAGTAAACAAAGTCTGGAGGGATAAACGCTTCTGAAACGCTCCCGGTGGGTTTGAAGTCGCGTACAGGACGGACCAAAAGAGCGTTGCAGCCACGATGTGACAGAGATGTACCCAGTGGGGTGTTGGGGTGACAGAGGGGAGTATCTCAAATAATTTATGTCCAGAGTGTGAGGAACCATGATCTTAACCGCATACCTGAGGGTCCTGTAGGAGTATTGCAGCCAATCACCTTATCTCATCAGTTTTATAGGCATTGTTAACCAATCAAGATTTAGACTGTTGACCTGTATTTACTGTAGCTGGTGAGGTTAAAGGGATAGTTCAGGTTTTTTGAAGTGATGTTGAATGAGGTACAGAGTAAGAGAACATATTTTAGACCAGTGCATAGTGAACATATTCTCAGTCTTTTACTTTGCCACAAAGAGATGCTGTGTCTGCAGAGGTCACTGAGTCCACTTAAATCACTCACTCCAGTTACACAAGCAGCAGCAGCACACAGCACTGTAACAACTCATTCTCTACATCCAATAAGCCACATTCAGCAGCCTCACAGCCTGCATTATACATGTATGAAAATCAACAGGCAGCATGATATTAGATTTTGATACCTATTCATCACTGCTATAAATAATTTACTGTGTTTGTTGTTCATTGTCCAGACAGCACTGTGTGGATAAAAAAATGCATCTTTATAAAAGGGGGATGGAGGGAGGGCACTACAGCTATGTCCCTATACAGCTGCAGTAGAATGAAAGAAAACACAAAAGAAATCATATAATATATTTCCATATGTTAAAGCAATGTGTCACATTCTAATGTGCCTCAAAGGAGACTGTCAATGGACTGACAAAAACAGTAAAACAGTAGTGCCATGTTACACAAATCTAACTTAATCAATCCTCTTTTTTTCTGCAGGAATTTGCTTTTAAAAAGATTCATACCAATATATATGTATATATATATATATATTTATGATCATAGCCATTAGAAAAAGAAAAATGAATGGAACAAATTTACAAATCTTTCCATTGGAATTTATTCAAGGCAGAGTGGAGAAGACTCACAATTCACAACCAGATTCATCTGTGAAGAAGAAGAAGAAGGAAAAGAAGAAGAAGAGGAAGAAGAAGAGGTGTGGGTGTTCAGACCAAGCGACAACCTCTGTGGCTGTGAAATGAAACCAGTGCGGGAAGTGCCAAAAACTGCAGTTCCTCTTGTCGTCCACTTGAGGCTGGCTCCAGAAGTGAGTCAGTTGTCTGTTCAATCGAAAGACAGAATCAATGAAACAGAAACGTCTTCTTTTACAGAAGACTCTGTTTTTAGTATTTCTCGGTTGCTTGGAAACTTACCGTAAATTTCGGACTATTGAGCGCACCTGAATATAAGCCGCACCAGCTAAATTTGAAAAGAAAATACATTTTGTACATATATAGGCCGCACTTGAATGTAAGCCGCAGGTTTTCATGTTGTAACATGAGATATTTACACAGAAAGACGGTACACGGAAGATTTTTTTTTTTGTTTTAATTTAAGACACGCTTTTTTCAAACTGTGCCTGAAAATCGGCAGTACGGCACCAACACGCCATCAACACGGCATCGACACAGCACCAACACGGCATCAAGACAGCACCAACACGGGATGAACATGCCTTCATGGTTAGAAAATAAAACACAGCACCAACATGGGTTAGAAAATCGGTTTATAGTCCGAAAATTACGATAGTGTCTTCTTCGGCATAATCTTTCCCCACATCTGTCTCACTTTTGCGTTTACTGCTAGAGAGTGCCCCCCGGTGGCAGTAAAAATAATAAATAAGCCGCACCGTTGTATAGGCCGCAGGGTTCAAAGCGTGTGAAAAAAGTAGCGGCTTATAGTCCGAAAATTACGGTAAATCTGTCCAATTAGAACACACTTGAAAGTTTAAATAGGTCTCAGGAAGGAGTCAGGCCAAACTCCAGAAGGAGTTTGTCCTGTTGTCCTCAGGTTGCTTCAGGGATCTTTCATCCCAAGTGCTTTTAACATGTTTAACAGCAATTAGAACACTGGCTGCAGTCCCTGCACTACCTTGATATATTTGTACATGGTGTCCATTTCCCAGCACTAACTGATATCCTGTTGTATTCTGTTATTACGTGAACCCCTGCTGCATAACACATTTAGGACAATTAAGATAACCCTGAACTTTGAATCACCTGTCTGTGAAGACCAAACCTAAACCACTTCCAGCATCCACCTGAAAGAGGTCAAAGGTCATGGACCAACAGTCAGTGGACTGTCGGAGGGAGATCAAGGAGGACATTCATGTCTGACACCAGAGACCATCTTTGAACAGAGACCAGTTTTACCATCTCCTCCCACATACAACCACCTGTTATCATCTTTGAACACTTAGAACAAAACTTTAACATTTAAAATGAGGAAATTCCAAGGTGTGGGTGGACAAAGAGAGAGTCCTCCATGCGCGCTTATGTGTGTGTGTGTGTGTGTGAAAGCTGCCCTGTGTGACAGTACCATATAATGCCTGATAAATGCCTGTCTTTATTAGAAACCATTAATAAGGCGGAATGTCTCTCCCCATCTCATCCTCTCCAAGACAATGTGTGTCAACATGAACAATTACCAGGCTGATAAAACACATGCGGCCCCGTCTACTCCATCGCCAGGGCCCTGATAGATTATTGGGGACATTTATTTAGCTGTAGAGGAGCCCAGATGAATCCTGTAATATATCTGTTGGCCTGTGATCTCTGCTCACTGGATGAGGGATGACTTCCAGGAGTTTTTTGTTTTTTTTTGCACATATATATATAGTCTATGATCAAAGTGAATTTGATCAATATGTTAAATGTTCCTGTCTTTATTTTGTTCTCCTCATATCCATCTGCCTACGAGGACATGCTCATATATGTCCTGCAATACTGAATTCTTCTCACCAAGAGTAGAAAACTGAAACAGAATAAAAGAGGTTATATAATATTTAGGTTAGGTAATGCCCAGATTAATTAAGTCAGAAAATACTGTCAAGTCAGTCCCAAAATCACAAATCATTTCTCTTTCCATACACCATTCAACACCCTCTGTCCTCAGACCTTCCATTCAGCTGTCAGAAAATTCCCCAGAAACCCTTTTAACATGGGAAAAAGTGGAAGAAAGCTCAAGAAGAGCCACAGAAGAGAGATCCCATCATGTTCACCAGCCTCTACAGCAGCTCCAAAGAACACTGGAACCCAGCGATCGTGGCGCTGGTATACAACGTACATGGAGATGAACTGTACTGTATTTGATGATTGGACTGCTAGGGTGAGAAGAAGATGGAAAGACAGAATCAGATGCAGAGTGTCCAGAACAAACCATATTTTTCATCAAAACTATTATAACGCACTGGTAGACCACACAAAGAATGAGATCAACAAAAAACAAAAATACACATTGTATAATGTTTGACTGTCAAACATAAGTGAAGAAAATGGATCCAGGAGGACATTCGGTAATCCAGGTGTCACCAGACTTTCTTCTTTCTGAGTAAGTTCTTATCCACCTTTTGTATATGAGCTCATGTGACAAGTGAATTCCCCCAGTGTGAAATAATTAAAGTCTATCTTATCTTATCTTAAATAGGTAGAACCTGATCCACAGAAGCTCGTCGCCAGCGAGGAGAAATATCTTGGAGGAAGATAATCCAGACCCAAACGTCTGGATGATGCACAGGCAGACGATCCAGCATAAAGAGAGAGAGACAGCTCAGCAACAACAGATATTATTTCTAATAACCCTGACTTTGAATATACTCGTACGCATGTGGGGTTTAGAGTTCTGTTTGTCAGTGACCAGTAATGACCTCGACTGGAGCAAACATTTTCTGTTCCTCTTGTGTTTTGTGCTTTATTTGATTGTGTGTTTTTCTTTTGTGTATATGTATTCATGTTCAGACGGCAGCATAAAAGATTGGTCATTTCAAAATAAAAAAGAAAGTTGGAAAAAAAAATAGGCAGATGCCAGAACCAGAGAGTGACATCAGCCTTGATGGACAATTACTGATGATCCTCATCTCTCAAGGATTGTTTTTTTTTTCTAGTCTAAATGAACTGAAACCAACGCTGGATGTCATTGTTGCAAAGACTTGTATGGGACCAGAGTGACCACAGACAACCATGTTAAGCTTATTGGGGTTCAGGTAAGGACTGCATTCTGTCTTGTTGTTGACAGTCAAGGAATTCAGTGTATTGTGTGTCCTGTTAGTGGCTGATACAGCTGCAAGCTTAGTTGTAATTAAATCCCCTGGAAGATTTCCACCACAGGAACATTCCCCAGAGACCGAGCTTCTCTTGCAGGAGCTCAGAAACTTTGCCTGCATTTCCACTGGACTAAATTCAGTTCCTGTAGGACAGTTCAAGGTAGACAATATTCTATGTTGATGATGATTCAACAGTGTATTTACCTGGCTTGTCACTGTCATCACTTAAACAATGTGTACGGAGCAGATCCATCCAGCCATCCCATCTCCTGGTCACTGCATATTAGAAATATTGTTTATAAAATAGAAGAGGACATCGCTATGAGCAGAATCTTGAGTATTGTTCAGTCATTCGATCTGCTGCTAATAAAAAGGATGTTGATAAATGTCAGTCAGGCCCAGATCAGGCTGCTGTATGCGTGAAGGACAATCATGACACCCGTCTGTTTGTTTTCATGAGGAAATTTTTCAGGTATATCTGAATCTGATAGAATACACCTGACAGGCCTCAGTTACTATATAACTTAATAGAACTGGAATGTGCAAAAAAAAAATACTAACAAACAAATGCAGGTGAATGTAAACATATAGCATATCTAATGTCATACCTTAGTTGTCATGAATTGGTTGTATGTTGAAATGTAACTGTAATGTTGTAACCATTAGTTGTCATGGTGTTATACGTGATAACTTGAACCACTGATTGATATTACTGGTAGTTTTGTGTTCTTAATCATATAGCTGTGATGTAACAATATCAGTTTTATTTTTAATGCACCCAGTGACCTCTGAGTATTTCTATGATCCAATCGTTGTAAAGGAAAAGGCAGCATGATACTGTGAAAACATCAATATATATTAGCTCATTATTATCAGGTCACTTCATTAATTAATTCTTTGTCTTTGGCCCTCGTTACTCTGTAATTAACTCTAACATTACCCAGACATATCCTTTGTTAATGCTAAACTACTACCAGCTTATTACTTTGGTAATTACATGGTATTGCTTAATTATTTTTACCTCTTTACTATCAAACTATTACTTATTATCAAGCTGTAATGTGTTTTGGCTCATTCACCTTGAATATAAATATCTCTTGCAGCTCCATGCTGTGATTGAGACTAAGCAGACAGGTGTATTATTACCTGGAGGTCTGCAACTTTAAATGTCCTCGCTCGCTGACTGCAGATAACCAACGGCCTAAACTGGTCTAGTTTTCGACGATGGTGTCGAGAAGTGATCTCCTTTTCTGTTCCTTGGGATTCGTTCTCGTCAAAGACTCCTTTGCGGTGCCTGTCTTACCTTTGCAGACTCTTTTTCTCCTCTCCTCTGCTGAGCAACAACACCAACACACCTCTTATTATGCCGTCAGAGGACAGCTAACAGCGAGAGACAAAGAGCCCCAGCCGTCAGCCCATTATTATTAAAACCTTGCTGTTTACTCTGGAGTAGTGGCCACTGTTCTTCATCCACCAAAAATTTAATGAGATCCTTTCTGCTAACATTGACACTTTGAGCTTAGTGAGCAGAGAAGCGGGGGGACTCCAGAAGCCTTTGATGAGCTAATAAGCTTTTAGTTACACAGTATCTCTTCATTTAAGAGCGCACACTGTGTCTGTGTAGGTTTACCGTCCACAGACGACGCAGCAGAGGTGGAGAAACAAACAGTAATCTACTTCAGCGTCCTGCTTCCAGAATCATATGCTGTATGAAAAACATTTTAGAGCAGCTACAGTCTGCAGTGAATGAGTTTTATTCCTTCTCTCTACGTGTTGCTGTGCATCCTACATAATATTGAAAAATTGTTTGGGCTCCTGAAAGTGAAATAAGAGCTGATCGCAGTCACACACTGTGCTCCTCTCGCAGATTATTGTCTTGCTTTTTACTGTGTTTGCATCTGCTGCAGGCCCTCTACTGTAAAATCATGCAATATATTTGCAAAAATATTCATTCACCAACCAGGCTTAAGACATTGCCGTGTCAATGAGCAGCAATTGCTTGCTCACTCCAAATGGATTCTGCCAGCTAGATATCCCACTTGAGCATTTCTTTCTTTCTTTTTTTTTTTTATTTCTTATCCAAGGCTTTTACTTTTGCAGTGCAGGTGATGCTGAATATGAGAGCATTACCTCAAGCACTCAACAGCTTGTCTGGGAATGGGCTATTTTGTTTCACAGTGAAAACAACTCGACATTTCTGGGAAGAGGAAGAACAAAAAAAAAAAAAAAAAAAATGCTATCCCTGATTGTTTCTGGAGAAAATATAATCCGAGAGAGAAAACCATGTTATTGAATGCATTATCATATCCACGACAGAGCCGGTGGAGGCAAGGCCGTGCTGATAAAAGCAGTGCAGGAGGCATATTCATAATGTGCTGCTAAGCTCCCATCAGCTGGAAACCTGCTGTTTGCTGCCTGAGGACATCACTTTGTGAGGATTTCCAAATGAAACGCTGATGTGAGGTGGATGATAACTCTGCATACTCTAATTACCTCAGTATTGGAGACACAAGCAGACAAATCATGGAACCATTTCATGGAAAATGAAAGGGTGAATCTGTTTGTTTTCAGAATTGGCTGTAATTCTTAATGTTTTTCTATCATGACGATTGGAAAGTTGAAAATAATTTGAACTGTGGGCTCCACATGTACCAAAACTGAGTTCTTATCCCAGTGGCCAGGATTCAATTGTCTCTCTCTCCCCCCTTTCTTGTCTATCTTCAGCTGAGGTCCAATAAAAGAATAAAGGCTAGAAAAAGAAAAAGAAAAAGAAAAGAAAAAAGCTTGAGCTGTCATTTAAACAGAGAGAAAACACTTTGGCAGCGGACTGGAGGGTGGGGTGTGTAAACGGAACTAATAGTGTGGAGCAGCTATCACTTGGCTTGACTTAGAGGTTTGTCCTTGCCACCATCACCAAGTGCTTGCTCATAGTAGAAATTGTTGAGTCATGTAAATACTTTTATAAAGAGTACAGTCCAGACCTGCTCTGTATGGAAAGTAATGTGCAATAGCTGCAATCAGAGACACGCATGCATTCATTCACTCACACACACACACACACACACACACACACACACACACACACACACACACACACACACACACACACAAACACTTGACCCCAATGCCAAAATTCAACTTGTAATGCATCTTTATGTTATAAGCCACTTTCATTGTTATGCCCTTTTTTTTAGCCAACTGGCATTGCAATGTAAAGAAAGGTCACTCCCTGCCCCTTTTGTTCTGCCTCGATTAGGTGGTTTGAGCACCTACACCTGTCTGATAGAGAGGCATTCCCTGAGATGTAGTAGGCACAATGCATTAAAACACATTTTAATGTCTTTTGGATGCAGTCTGATATGATATATATCTACCAGCAAGAACAGTTTTCAGTTTTGTTAAGTTATTAATGCTACATTATACAACATGTAGGTCCAACCGAGCAATGTGATTGGTCAACTAGACGTTTAGAATGTGCTGAAATCAGCATGACAGCACACCTGACTCATGACTAAAAATATTACTCCACCATCTCCACATTGTCACATCCTGAAAATATAGAACATGTAAACAAATACGATTAAGTCCACTGGAAGTCAACTTTAATAAAGTAATGTCTGAATTTAGATCAGAACACAAACGGCGAGCAAAGAAATGTTTATTTTAAGGAGCAAATTGCCCCAAAACATGAATATCTTTTGATTATATATTTTAGTTGGTAATTGTTGTATAATCGCAATATTACACTCGAGGGTGTGCTTTAACTTATTATTGGCACTTCAGTGACGCTAATGGATCTCGGCACAAGCGCCTCTGTCCTGACCGCATCACTGTCGTGGCAATAATGACGTTAAAGCACACCCTCTCGTGTATTATTCCTTAATTAGTTCATGTTGAGAATTGAGGAACTTACATAAGAAATAAAACAATGCATCGTAGCATCCATTTCACGTCCTTCTCATCTCTGTTGAGAGCTACATATGCACAGTAACAGTGATCAGACGTTGACACTTCATGCCAAATTTCAGCCTTGGTTGGAAATTTTTGTCAAATAACTGACCGACCAACAGAGCAGTAGAGTCCTGGAGTACCCCACACACACCTCCGCACACACCACCACCACATGCCTCTCCACCCCAGCTGTACCAGGCTACTCTGAGAATGTGACAATACCTTTCAGGTCAGGGTATGTCAAAGGTTTTTCACATATTTTTGTGGCATCAAGTGGACAAAATTACTGGGTTTTCTTTGGAAAAGGGAAAATAACTTCTGTTGCAATGGACATGAAACAATGGCACAACCTAACCAGGGTGAATAGTGTACTAAAGTGAGTGTACATGAAATTTACTAATGGATTTCATGTTTTCTGAATACGGTTTTCTGTGTGTAAAAGTGTAATATTTTATTTGTCAGCTCAGTAATCCACACATTAACCATTTTCTGTTAACTGGCAGCAAACTGACAGGTTTTTGTTTTGCATGTTGTCTTTATTTTTATATGCATGAAATAATTGCTGGCAATCTGGGAATGAATAATGTTTCATTCTGATAATGATCCACAAATAAACTGGGATTTTTAAAATAACAACAAAACTGAACCCGAACAATCTCTACCACATTCTGTTGGTCATCACAGTCGCACGTCTGTACTCTAATTATTAAAAAGAAATGCGAAGCTCGAGGCAGTGCTTTGGCCAAACGTGAAAAAGAAAATGGTGCATGCAGCTGTTGGCCCCGGTTAACCGGGACGAACAGTCCTGAGGGAATTATTAGAGAGAGAGAGAGAGAGAGAGAGAGAGAGAGAGAGAGAGAGAAATTAATTTAACTGCAATTTTGTGCTATTTATAATGCTGAAATAGAGACCTGAATATCAAGGAGAGAAACATTAGCTTCATTTCAGCCATTGGGGATCTTCTGGTATAACAAATATTAACAGGGACAATACTGCTGTTCATTAGATGCATATTTAATAATTCCAACATTTAAAGATCATTTATTCATTTTTATTTTAGTTTGTAGAGTTTGACTGTGTCATTTCTTAATTTGCATTTAAATTTAGATAGTGGAGAGAAAATATTTTAAATTGTTGTTGAAGTTAACATACTGCGTTGTATGAGTCTGCATGGTAATGTACCGAGGTTAGTGTGAAGATAAATCTCCCAGCATGCAACAGAGACATGCTCAAGTCTCATTATCAGTCTCTGAGATGTTTGTCCTACATTTTCCACTGTTTTCACAACCCCATTGTTGTTATGGAGTGAATGCAGTTAGACTGTGAGTCATGACATGTGCACTATAAGTGAGATGTGTTTATTAGACTGACATAGTTTCAAGAGTGTATTGGCAAATCAAAGACATTACACATTTAATAGTTTACCTTATTTCAGTTAGATGAGTGGACTAGTCTTTACTCAAGTTGTAAATATGTTGAACATATGTACCATATATTACACACACACACACACCCACACACATATACATACACATATATATATATATATATACTCTTTCCATATAGAGCAGGTCTAGATCGTACTCTTTATAATAACATATACAGAGACCCAACAAGTCCCTCTATGAGCAAGCACTGGGCGACAGTAGCAAGGGAAAACTTCCTCTAAGAGGCAGAAACACAACTGAGCCATCTCCATGGCAACTGCCGAAAGCCTGGTAAGTGGACCATGAATAAAGATTATTTCCTGAACTTTTACACTCGATAAAAATAACTGTGCTCTTTCACTAGTAACATGTAAAGTGTTTTTGATCAGGATTTGTCCTTTAATGTCCACATAAAACAAATTTCAAGGACTGCATTCTTCCATTTACGCAACATTGCCAAAATCAGACGCATTGTATCTCAAGCAGATGCAGAAAAACTAGTCCACGCATTTGTTACTTCTAGGCTGGACTATTGTAACTCATTGTTATCAGGCTGCTCCAATAAGTCTCTTAGGACTTTGCAGCTAATTCAGAATGCTGCTGCACGTGTTCTGACAGGAACCAAGATCAGAGATCACATCTCTCCCATTTTGGCTTCCTTGCATTGGCTACCTGTTAAATCTAGAATAGAATTTAAAATTCTTCTCCTTACATACAAAGCTCTTCATGGTCAGGCACCATCATATCTAAAAGAGCTCATAGTACCTTACTACCCCTCTAGAACACTGCGCTCTCAGAATGCTGGGTTCCTTGTAGTTCCTATAGTTTCCAAAAGTAGATTGGGAGCCAGAGCTTTCAGCTATCAAGCTCCTCTTCTGTGGAACAAACTACCATTTTGGGTTCGGGAGGCAGACACGGTCAACAGTTTTAAGAGTAAACTTAAGACTTTCCTTTTTGATAGAGCTTATAGTTAGGGCTGGCTCAGGTCATCCCTTAGTTATGCTGCTATAGGACTATACTGCCGGGGGACTCCTCCTTTCAGGGTTATGCCTAGCCGGGCATGGTATTGGTTGAAGATGCAGTCACATCTCCCTTTACTGAAAACCCTCTCTCTCTCTCTCTCTCTCTCTCTCTCTCTCTCTCTCTCTCTCTCTCTCTCTCTCTCTCTCTCTCACCCACCATCACCACCACCATCTGTAAACATACATGTCTGTCATACATGTACATTAATGCATCTTACTAACTAAACTTCTTCCCCGGAGTTTCTGTGCTCTCTCGTCCAGCAGGTTCTCGTGGATCGTGACTGCTGCTGTGGTCCTGCATGACGTCCACTACATATATTATTACTGTCATTAATGTTACCAGATCTCCATTACAGTTTATAGTAACTTAGTTAATGATTTGCTGCTGCTGTGCATCTGTGTCTCTCTATCTCTATCACAGGTTCCACTGCTACTGTAATCATTTTATCATTCATTGTAATCCATTGTCATTTTTCATTGTAATTACACAAAATGTTTCTGTTGACTTGTTGACTGTACACGTGACATCTATTGCACGTCTGTCCGTCCTGGGAGAGGGATCCCTCCTCTGTGGCTCTTCCTGAGGTTTCTTCCACTTTTTTCCCTGTTAAAAGGGTTTTTTGTGGGCAAGTTTTTCCTCACTCGAACCGAGGGTCTAAGGACAGAGGGTGTCACTCCCTGTACAGATTGTGAAGCCCTCCGAGGCAAAATGTATTTTGCGACTTTGGGCTATACAAATAAAATTTGATTTGATTGATTGATTGATAAAGTATCACAGCATACGCTTCACTGTCACTTACTCATCACCACTATGAACACTGTAAAATGTATAAATAAAATTTTGATTTTCTGTTTATGGTGATCACACGGGTGTATGTGTGTGTTTCTGATGGTAAATTTATAACTAATGACCAGTTAGGTTGTTCAACTTGGGACAAAAGGCATGATGGTCACTGTAAGTCTCCAGGACATGAGTGCATGTCATTTTTCCCAATGTGTGTGTGTGTGTGTGTGTGAGTGAGAGAGAGAGAGAGCGAGAGAGAGAGAGAGAGTGAGTGGTTCTCAACAGGCCTGTGCTCCTCTCTTGGTGTGTGTCTAAGTGGAGAAGTTACCCCTGACTTGTTAATTCCCCATAATTAGCATATTGATGACAGTCAGAAGAGGATTGTACATGCCACCACCCCAGACTGCTGCACAGACCTGAGCAGCCATGATGCCTTGGACGTTCGTCTGACTATGTGTGTGAGACAGCGAGTGAGAGAGACTGGAAGCAGTAGGGTTAATTTGTCTAGCCGCACTAGCGTGCGACTCTGTAGTACACACAGAGAGACATGGGGGTAGTTGTGCGTTTTATGAAAATTGCCTCCATGCCACAGGATGCCAAGTTGATCTCAGGCACAACATGCCACTGAGGCTCTGTGGAAATGCAATCAGTCAGCTCCGACAGGGGTCCCCGAATTCATTTGAAACTGCAAATCTCAAAATTGGCCAAAGGAAATTGGGTGAGACCAAGCTGGTCAAAAGCATCAACATTGATTTGCCTTTCAAAACAACAACAACAACAAAAAGACTCTGTAGCATGCTAACATGCAGTCCAGAACATTTTGACAATGAAGCAAAAATACTCACAAAATACAAAGACACACACACACACCTTAAAACTGTTGAAAACGAGCAGTTACAGTTAAGCTGCGCAGAGAGAGAAGATAGAGGAGGAATATTTTAACATTTATATGCAGGAGCTCAGCATTAGGAGAGTACAGGGTAGAGTGCTGTCATGCTGCTTTGAGACCAACAAGGTCAAATGAAAATGACTGGTTTGATGCAACGTCAAGTACTGACACCACAACTATAAACATGTCTCCATCAGATGATGCACTCACCCCATGGGGGGCAACAATCCACATATGATACTAGCTTTGGGGTCAAAAATGAAGATTTCTAAAACTACATTAATGTGTACGATTCTTTAAGAAATATAACATTTGTATTGAAATTATAAATAAATTATAAATCCTTTTTATTTTACAATGGATTTCTGACTCTTCGAGCAATTCGACTGTCACATCTCTTATCAGCCTGGTTTCCAGCAGCAGGCAGCTGTTATTAGAGAACAAGCTCAGGTAAACCCATTGTATGCTACCTGCATAGCACCAAACAGCAGACTGACACAGACTAGCTGGTGAACACAGTGGAGCATTTAACAGCTAAAGAGAAACTTCGAGGAGTTGGTGGAGACACAATCTTGGCCATCAGCCAATTTGTAGCCAGCAGACATCAGGAAAAAGGATAACATATATCTGGGCCAAGACTTCCTCATATGACATATGAAGGCAGATAAATGAATAAAAAGTCTAATTGTCTTCATACGACAGTCGATGGGTTCTGAAAATGCACTTTGACCAATACATGACGATAAAGCCTGCTCAAACCAGAATGCATCCATTGTCAGAATCTCGGTCCCTTGTCTACAGATTCTGCATTCAAATGTGGATATCTGTGGAGACCAAACCAGAGCTAAAATGATTTGTGTCATCAGGTGAACACAAACACACAACAGCTAATGTTGACTCCATCTGCTGGATGTATAATGAAGCACCCGTTTGCGAAAACATTCACAATAAGGTGAAAAGCTTGTTTTGTTTTCCACAAGTAGACAAAAATCAGTGGGGCAGCTTTAATATTTCTGGCACATCAAACCCTATTTTAGATAATAATTTTGGCCAGCTTTTTTCAGTAGTCAGTAGTTCAGCAGAAGTCATTTAAGTTATTCACATTCTATGGCTATCCAGTCTGTAGGTTTCATTGTTACTGGTGGAGTCCTAGAAACCTTTCCTGAACGGATTCCAACTGCTGATCCACCTACAAGCCATTCACAGGGAACAATTAGTGTACATACTGGACATGATGCCCAAGATGCCTTTTTTTGGTTAAGTCCAGTTTTCCTGGGATTTTCCATACCATCACGTCCAAATTCAGTGATATTGAATCTAACAACTCACCAAATAAGTGATGATTGGTCTACAGCTCTGCTTCAGTCTTACTGGAGATGATAAGGAGTTTTTGGTTTTCTGCTCACCACACCTATTTGTTACCGCTATACAAAAATTTAATCTTACTGGGTGAAGTTGTTGAGGCACCAATGGAGAAGTGGCATTGGAAGGCCTATTAGATACTGTTAAGTTCTTGGGTTAGAAAGCCCAGCTCTGACACCAATCGCCACCTTGGTGGGAGAATCTAACCCAACATCTATGAATGAAAGCACACCCTGAATTCCTCTCGACACCCCGATGCAGGTTCAACATTCTGTTGTCCAAATGAATTTGGTTAATTCACTGTATTTAATAATTACTGTAAAATTTTGTGATTTCCTTTTTCAAACACAGCACCAACTACTAAGACATCTTTATCTGACTCCTCAATCCTCCTAACCTAGTTAGTTTTAGGGCTAGGAGCCACAAGTGATCACCAATTGATGGGCTAAAAGTGATCAACGCTCAAACTAGAGCATCTGTAGATTAATACCTGATATTACATTACCAGATTAATGAATCTTCTTTTCCGTTGACTTCATCAACATGTATCTTGACTGGAAGGTAGCCCACTGTACATGCCCACTCTGCATCTAGGTGAGGATAATAAACAAATATCATGTGCGTCATCATTTACTGAATATCGGCTGATAACAATCGATCTGGACATCCCTCTTAACCGTTTATAAATAGCCCAGTTGTTGTGTTAAATATTGGCTATCATATGTATCCATCCAAAACGATCAGTAGCAGCCATATCAGTCAAAGCCCAGAGCTGACAGTATGAGTGACTACTAGAGGAGGAACACTTTGATTACCATGGGACCTGCTGAGGTAAGCAGCTCATCTGGCATTTGGAGTGAGATCTGGGATTAGTGCAGATTGGGGAGATTTACATCACTACACCTGTAGTTTGGCATTTCACAGACTCACACTGACTGTATCACAGTAATGTTCTCCGTCTCCTTCACATCTGTTACAGCAAACTGCACTCACACTGGGAGACACAGAGAGCGAGAGAGCTACAGATGGTCGGTAGGTTTTATCACTACATCAGCAACACAAACAGGTGCCACTATATATTTTGCTGTTCAGTGAGAAAGTTCTTTAAATTAGCAGAGCTAGAGATTGAAATACTGAATACTTGTTAATAGCATGAAGGTGCTTGAATAAAATATTATACAGTCCATACTATATATATATATACCAGCTCATGCTCTGAAGCAAACCACATCAACTCTGAAACATGGTGGAGGCAGTGTGTGGCATGGGCATGCATGGTTTGCAATAGGACTGGGCCACCGTGTTTACTGATGATGTGACAGAAGACAGAAGCAGCTGGATGAATTCTGAAGTGTATAGAGATCTACTGTCTGCTCAGATTGAGCCAAATTCAGCAAAGTTGACTGGACGGTGCTTCACTTTACAGAGGGACAATGATCCAAAACATTTAAGGAGTTTTTTAAGACAAAGAAGTGCAATATTCTGCAATGCCCAATCAATCACCTGATCTCAACCCGATCGAACATGCATTTCACTTGCTGAAGACAAAACTTAATGTAGAATGACCCACAAACACACAACAACTGAAGACAGCTGCAGTAAAGACCTGGCAAAGCATCACAAAGGAGGAAAGCCAGCATTTGGTGATGTCCATGGGCTCTAGACTTCCAGTGACCATTGTCTACAAAGGATTCTGGACAAAGTATTAATAATAAAAATTTTATTTATGAATATGTTCATTTGTCCAATTACTTTTGAGCCCCTGAAATAAGAGAACTGTGTATAAAAATGGCTGCAATTCCAAAATGTTTCATTCAATTTATTTATTTTTTTGTTTAACCCATTAAATTAAAGCTGAAATTCTGCACGTCAATGGCATCTCAGTTATTTAATTTCAAATCCATTGTGGAGGCATGCAGAGCCAAAATTATGAAAATTCTATCACTGTCCAAATATTGTTGGACCTAACTGTACATTTAACTAATAGTTAAATATACTTTGTTGGCTGAGAAACTCGGTGAGTACTAGTTTCTCCTACATATATGAAAAGGTGAGGCAAGCGGAATACCACAGGTGTTTTGGACCAGGGAATGTGTGTGAATGGGATGTGTATTTGTAAAAGTGCCTTGAGTGTTCAGAAGAGTAGAAAGGCGCTATATAAGTACAATCCATTTACCATCTACTGACATTATGACTTTGGTGATTCCCTGACGTTTCCTCTAGCGTCACCATGAGGTTGACAGTTGTAGTAATTACCATGGCGATACTTCATGGTGTCATGGTGAGTTTAGCTTTTAGCTCAGAGCACCGCTGTGTTTAAATACAACCTCACAGAGGCTGTTAGGCTCTTTTTGTCAAGAGTGTCAAGAGTAATAGCACCTTTACATCTTTACTGTGAGGACAAAAGAAGGGAAACAATTTTCCATTCAGAAACTACCGTACCAGGTTGAAGAGCATGAGGCACCACCATGCACCAAACTCCAACTAACTCAATCCCTATTCTCTCTTCTCTCTTCTCAGTCTCTTAGTCTCTCGTTCTTTTTGTCCCCTCCCCCTCGTTCTAGATCCACTTTTCCACTTTTCTGCAATTTGTCTCCCCCTCTCTCACAGAGGGAGTTTTGCTCGCTCTGATAGAAACATTATTTCCACCCATACACACGTTACTATTAAGAAAAGACATCAGCTTATGAATAAACAACAACAACAACAAATAGATGGGAGGAGAAAAACAGAAACGAGGGGGGATAACAACACAGGCGACGGGTGAGGAGCATAATAATTGTGTGATTTATCCTCACTGAACTACCGCAGTCATAGCATAATTAAACATGAAAAGCTAAATTTATCGTGGTGCGCTCAGCCTCCTCATTAATTTAAAGCTGAGACATTCAGGGAGAAGACCTTTTCTAATCCACCCACTGTTTCTCTTGTTGTCTTTCCTCCCTCTTTCCCCTCCTCTGCCATCCCTCCATCCCCTCCCATTACGGAGCATTATAATGTATATTACCCTCAGAGCTCCATCATCATAAACCACAGGGTCCGCAGAGGGGGATGGAGGGGAGGGGATGAGCTGGATGAAATCCTCAGAGGGAGAGCGAGATAGAGGGAGAATATGAGGATGAGGGAGAGAGTTAGTTAAGCTCATTAAGGATAAGAAAGGCTCTCATTAAGATGAAGCTGTCTTTGGTCCCATGTCCTGCATGATAGCCACCTATTTGTTGCCTAATAGCTTCAGCCACTGCAAACTTGCGAGATCCATCTCCTATAATGAGAGGTAGCAGAGGTGACACCTCTCCCACCCAGAATGCGGAGTGCCTCTGCGTCATTAACAATCACCCCAACATCCACTAATTGGCCGCTGTGTATTTTTCGTCTCCTTTTCCTCCTCCCTGCCTTCCGTTTTGCACGTTTTCCCCCAGCAGACAAACAAACTTGTCACCGGTTTGATTTGTTTATGTGTTCTATTTGTTATACTCGCTTCCTTAAACTGTAAATCAGGGGAGCAGCGTAGCATGGGGAGCTAATAACCCGCCTTGTACATCTGCCTTCATAAATTATGCAGCAAGCCGCGGTGCAGCTTGTTGTCTGTCAGGCAGGCTGCTCAGGTCCTGTCAGCGCCCACCACATCGCTGAAAGTTGGAAAAATGATTCTTAGAGCTGCCTGGAACCTGGATCAGAGTGAAGGGTGGGTGGAAACTGTCAGTAGTCACTTTTCAACTCTTATGAAAAAAAAAGTTCATCCAAACTGGCAATTAAAAAACTTCATACTAATGAGCAACTGGGTGCACTTTGCCTCCTTGAATTCGTCATAGCTCAAGTTGAATCAGTCTTGGGCTTGGGCATGGAACAAAAGAAAAACAAAGCACAGAAACCTGACTGGTTTTGTTATGCCAATTAAGTAAGAAAAGACGCTTTTGTTAGATTTTGTTACAACAAAGCACGGGAATGTGTGATGTTATATTTTTGGCTGCCATCCTTGTAAGTTGTAGACCTTAGAAACAACAAAAGTTACATGAAGAAGAAAGTAGAAATAAGATCCAGAGTTGTTTATGCCTCAGAGAGAAACGATTCATATCACTGAAACACCAAATATCCAAATATTTCTGTTGTTAATAAAAATAAGTTTTCTTTTTCTGCTTGATATGTATATATATATGGGAAAAGGAATGTACTTACATAGTTCCTTTCTAGTCTTCCGACCAATCGGACCACATACAAATTCATACACTGATGGCATTAGCTGCCATGCAAGGTGCCAACTGCTCATCAGTGTGAGGAGCTAACCATTCATACACATTCACACACCGATGGCGCAGCCTTCAGGAGCAATTTGGGGTTCAGTATCTTGCCCAAGGACACTTCGACATGCAGACTGGAGGAGCCGGGGATCGGCCTGCTCTACCTCCTGAGCCACAGCCACTGTAAATATATCTTTACAGCTTAGACAGAGTTTGAAATGCTAATGCATTATAGCATCATAATAGCAACATAATAGCATAATAGCAGCACAGTGAAAAAGTTGGGATCACCAGACTGAGGCTATACAATATTTGTTTCAGTTATTTAACACTCAGCCATCTGTACCTGCTCTTTAAGACGTACATGACAACTTCCACTTGTGTTACTGAAAGGACACGGCAAAGCTGCCTTAACCAGTGCTGCCAACTTAGAGACTTTTCAGACTTTTGGAGCTCATGCTAGCTACTTTCATTGAGGAGGTTGGCAGCTAGTAGTTTGATGATCACTCTGCACCTCCCCTCCTTACATGCGTAGCTGCTACGTCACATACAGCTGTTATCTTATTGGTCGAGCTTCGAAAGGTCAGCAGCACTCGAGGTCAAAGTTAAACTAATATTAGCTTTGTGGGTCACCAGTGTTACGCCCTGCCAAAGATTGCGCTTTACCTAGCTGGGTGATACTGCTTACAGGAAAAGAGTAGGACTGCCAGCGTGATCGTCAAGTATGGTGGCTTTAATTACTCACAAGGTCACTTGACAGGAAAGCTATCCATCCTTTATAGTGTTTGAAAATAATGCTTTTGTTTCACTGGTTAGAACAGTCCCCTTCATTAATATTTCCAGAATCTGTGAAGGCCAGGCTGCTTATTCAGAAGATTTAGCTGCCCTCTGCTCCACAAATGTAGTTACATGCTGCAGGCTCTGCGACCCTGAACAGCAGACAACATGAAAACAAAGATTTAACTCATACTTTTCACTTCTATAGTTCGTCTTATTTATCTGTAATACTGGAATGTTTGGCTTAGTCATTTTTAAACAAAAGAGGAGGGAAAAGTGTGTTTTGCTTATTGTCACTTTACTTGGTTGGTTGATCTCCACTGTGCAGAATAATGTCTGTGTTTAACACCTGGAAGTACCAGCAGGATTTTTGTGACATCACAGCTATAATGGAGCCAATCATGAACTGGTCATAAGTGTGATGTCAGAACTGTTTCCAGCAATTAAACTTTTGAAATGAATATATATATATATATATATATATTTGCACATAAATTCTGGCTTTCTTAATGAGGCAATCTACCGAGGAGATGAATTTTTAAGAATTTCTAAGTTGTTAATTGAACTTTTTTTGTGGACATAAACATATTCAATTATTATTCACAGCAAAATATTTTCATGAGTTAAAACATGTGTGTAGGGGACCTTTAGGCAGGTAGAATAAAAGAGTCTCTGGGCCTCAGCGGATCCTCCTACACTATCCTCTCCATTGTCCTGTCCTCTCACCGATTAGCCCTGACCACAGTCAAGATGTACAGTTATTGCCACGGCTGTCTGGGGTTCCTCTATGGGCTGTTTCATTAGATCGACTCATATCAGGCCCCAGAGACTCTCCGGCCAAATAACTTCACTCTCCCACCTCCTCCCTATCTCTGCCTCCCCCTCTCTTTTTCTTTCTCTCTCTGTCGGCACACCCACAGGGTAACTATGAAGTGAGCCAAACCTTCCCATGTGCAGTCAGAGGGAACAAATGTATCCTGATAAAGATGGTGGATGTATATAGTTTACATTTTTATTTGGTTTTTTCATCTTTAATTTGTTCAACTATGTTATTACTTTTATAATATTTATAATAATACTTTGACAATGAGGCCCGTGCCATGCTATCACAATCTAATACCATTTTACATGTATGTATGTATTTACATGAACATCATAGACATCATCACTGTGTGGCAGAATCCTTCTATTGGATTGCATTACATCTAAATTCCACTGGGCACGGCTGTGACGCATTCCCGCTGCGACGGTTCTAAACAATGATTGTGATTCCACCAGAGGCACCACAGCACGATTCAGAAGCGTCTCTGCACTCTGTACCATGGAGAACACACGTTTATTTTAGACTGATCACGGTCAAGCAGGACAAAACAGATCGAGCTGGCCAGAACTCTGACACCTAAACGGCATAGAATCCGGTCAGTTTTCAAAATAAAACAGCCTGTGAAGACTCCTGGTCATAGAAACAGACAAAAGGGAAAGTTTTTAACTACGTAGTCTACTTACTCATGGTAGAAGCACATAAACCAAGCTCTGTGGCTGCAACGTCACAGAGCCATGCCCGGTGGAATTCAGGGTTTGTACACGTGAGAGTGGATTTCACATGTGAAAGTGTTTTTAAGCAACTATCATGTAAAGTGATAGTATCCATCATCTTTTAAAAACATTACAACAGTCTGTCATATTCTACGTCCACTCCTATAAAGCTGATGGTTTGATGACTCGAGTTTGTTCTACACTTTCACATCTTTATTACCTGACACGGAGCAGACACGGGGAACACGCTGCTGATAAAAAAAAAAGCACAAAGCGTTGTGTCCAAAACCAGCTCAGCTCTAACCGAGCCTTCAGCCAGTTTGTTTCATCACCGCCCTCCCACCTCTTTGTTTTCCTCCCTCGCTCTCTCTCTCAGCCTCTGGTCTCCAGCAGCGTTGGACAGTCTGTCTGCTCTGAAGTCTTCATTAGCGCTGCTGGCCTGCCAAGCTGCACAAACGGACAAACGGCTATTTAAGATCCTGCGCTCCTCTCTCCCTCCTCCCACATCCACCTCCTTCCAACAAACCTCCTCCTCCTTTCCCAAAACTTCTTCTCTCCCTCCCACTGCGCTCAGCTCCCTGTTCCTGACTCCTCTCCTTCAAACTCGCTCCTGTTTTGATACCTCCTCTTTATTCTCTCTCCATGTTGCTGCCGACCATCCAGCCCTTTTCCTCATCCTCAGCTGGCTACCTGAAGATCAGAGGGCAGATTGTGCTCAGTAGAACATCATGCTGGTCTGATCTGGTCGGGGACCAATCAGCCCGTTTGGGTTTGTGTACGCCATTTGGTCACCACAGTGCCCAGCAGCGGGGGCTCCTGGACAAACATACAACTAGAGATCTGGGAGGCCCTTGAACAGCTCAGTGAAAGTGAGCGTCACACTGAGAGACATGGAGCTCACAGCATTGCTCACACGAGCTCACACAGAAACACTACTGCTCACACACTATTTCTGTCCTTAGAGTGAGGACGTTCCATTGTCTGCATCCATATGCTTCACAAGTCTCTCTGCCATTTAAGAACTCTTCTGTGTATTGTTGTATAGAAGATTTGCACGTGCACAAAATTCTGTAAAAATACTTAAAATTATAGAAATAAAAAATATAATGCAAAAAGTAAATTAATAGGCCAGGCTTAGATTTCCTTCAATCACTGAACTCAACCTGCTGATATCTGGAACACAACTGCTCAGAAAAGATGAGACATATGAAATTGTTGATTTAAACCAGGATCAATAAATAAATAAAAAAAGACAAAAAAACATTTTGATTATTTTGATCAGTGGACCCTTACAGACTAAAGAAAGGACTAAAGGACTCCACAGGATCATCTGTCTTGTATAGCATGTATACCAAAATCTGAAGGAACTAAACTTCAGTGCATGGTTTTTATAAAATGACAACTAAATTGTGTAAAATCTCACAGATCTAATGATGAGTAGCATATCCATATTGGAAAAAAAGTTTAAGGATTTACATTTGTATGTGCCATCTACACAGCTTTGGACTAGCTCAATGGACAATCTGGTGGGCTTTAAGACCTTTTAATTATATATATGCAAAGAACATCTATAAAAAACAGACCCAGCCTCTATTTGAGACCTGCTTTTATTTGGCAAAACATGCAGCCACACCCAGCGAGTGCACAGGACTCTGTGTTTAACTGGATCTCTGCTTTTAGTGAAAGTTTCACAGACTAAATATGCAGACCCTTTAGCTTTAAGTTAAGTGCAACACATACACACACTGTATGATGTAGCTCCAAACGCCATCTTGAAGTGCATCATAGCAGGTCAGACTGTCAACTCTTAATATCATTATAACACTCTTTACTCTTTACAATTGTTGTCTATGAAGTGCAGTGTTTTGTGTTGAGATGTCTCTCAGGCTCATTTGGAATCATTGCCACATTTGTTTTCACAGAAGATGAAACTAGCTTCTGCTGTCCATGAAAAGCCATGAGCCAGGTAGCTTAGTAGTAGAGATTGTAGTTCTTTTGGTCATCTCAGACATTGTTGAGAGCTCTGATGTTTGAAAAATTCTTTGAGCTCTTAACACTGACACAATGTCTACACAGCCTGTATTAGTGAAAGCAGCACACTAGCAGAGCAGCAGGAGCTCCAGTCCTCCATCTGTGTCTACACGGGATGTGGTCGGACACACAGTCACTAGCGTGTACACATGTAAAAAGGTTAGAAAATACACCTCAGGTCACAGTAATAAAAGTAAAAACTGGCATAGTCATTTTCAAAAAAGGTCCCTTGACCTCTAAACTGATCTGAATGAAGATGGGTTCAATGGGTACCCAAATGTCCCCCCTTTACTTGTCCACTTTATATTAATCCAGCTTTGGGCAAAAACACAGCAGCACTGCATGCAGAGTAGATGTGTTAATTTGGCCCCGTGTATTTGAATATTTCTGCATACTGGGGTCCCTGAACAGTATTGGAATTGCATAAATTGGGTCTGACTGGAAAGCTGAGACTCTTGTGGATTCCCTGAGCCCAATTGTATTTACATGTGATGATGTTAGTCCCCATAGGAGCCATTTTATTGTAGTAAGCACTGAAATGACCTCACTGTATAACATTACCTACTGTGACCTCACTAATAATCACAAACGACGACATTCAGAAGATGGAGAGCTTTCCTACATATACTGCTAAAAAGGGTTTCTGAGCAATTTCAGGAAGAGAAGTGCTCGCCATTCATTTACCGAAATATGCAATTCTTGTAGTTTTTGATACAAAATCACAGCATGGATTTATTTGTGGTGTTCTTCAAGCTGTCTTAAAGTGGTATTTTGGGAAGATTTCTGACTATTTTTATCATCAGAAATGGTTACATTTTGCACAAATACTGTCAACCCAAAAACTGCTGCAACTGACTGATGCACACACGCCAGGGTCATTATGCTGATTTCAATGTAAGATAGTCAATATGCTCTGTGGAAACATGTAGGCTTCCAGCTATACTGCATATATATAAATCTAATTCATGCAAATCATTTAAAATATTAACCGTAAATGTGTCTCATTGCAGTGTTTTTTTTATTTTTTATTTTTGGGCTTACATCATTTCATCGGACAGTGATATACTTCTATCATAATGTGCTGAGACCTTATACACTCCAAACATTCAGTTTTTCAATACGATCCTTAAGAAAACAATTTATTATAGATTTATGACCAGAAAAACTTGACCTACAGTAACAAGCTGCATCTCCACTCAGTCTTCAGGTTCAGATTATGTGTACCACGTGTGTTTACTATTCACCTGCTACATGCCCTGCTTCCCCTAAAAAGAAAACAAATATAAATATGTATATACAAATATGCTTTATTATATGGAGGGGTGGAATCGAGGAGAGTAACTTAGCAGTGATGCTGGTTGTGGTCACAAATAATCTTGAAACTTCAAGCAGAGACAGCATCAGCCTTATGTAAAGTTATTCTTTAAGACACCACTGGTCCACGTGTCTACTTTCAGACTTATGGAAAGCTGTATTCTCTGAACGCTACATTCATAATTGGTTCATCTTTGTCGTCATATTTTACAAGTCTGAGTATGAAGATATCAAGTGATCTCACAAGCTCTTAGAAATCGCTCTAAAATTCATAAACTGCTTCAAATATCGACTTGTGTTGGGTCAAATGCACACACAAAGTGCTTTGGTGTGTGTTTTGTTTGTGGTCACATAAACAGAACAGAAATTGATTGTCAGATCTGTTGAAGTGAAGTGGAAATACGATCAGATACCCAAAGAGCCCTCTGTCATATTCTATATCTACGTTTGTATTATCCGAGATGTAGCTTCACCTTGATCTCCTAAATGTTCCCCCCTCTCAGTGGAAACCTGTCTCTATCCATCTCCGTCCACTGGGGCTTCTTCCTCTGTTTTCACCCCCTCCTCCCTCTGAAGTCCTCCTCTCCAGCCTTCCATCCTTTTTCATCAAAGGCGATACATGTCGTCCACAGCTCCCACCACCGATGCCACCTCCAGCCCCCACCTGTGCTGTGCAGTAAGTAATGTGATCGTGTTAACCCCTGCTGTGTGTGTCTACGTGGGTGAGTCATGCTGGGTTTGTGTCATCGCCACCCCTCCACCCCCCCCTCTCTCTCTCTCTCCCTTCCTCCCCCCTCTGTCTGCCTGCAGGCCAGCAGTGCCCTATGCACCACAGGTGAGCTGTCACTGCCTGTCTGAGCTTCCTGACACACTGGCCTGCCAAGAATAGACTCGACTCCACTGTTTGCAAATGATACACACACTCATGCACACGCGTGGACATTCACACCTGCCTGCACAAATAAAATGCACATATACTCTCTGTGCTGAAGCTTTTTTTATACTTGAACATTTAAAAACTTGAAATAAAATTACCAGAGTCGGTCAAAACTTCACTGAAAATCATATTTTTAAATTAATGCAAGATGATCGGAGGAAAGAAACATCACAATATAAATAATACCATGTAACACTGATCAGACTGCATCTCAGTTAAATCCCATTGTGCATTTATTAAATCATAAATTCACATTCTACATCCAGCCTTTCTCTCTGTCACTTGATTATTTTACCATTTTACCAGGGTTCTGATGATATAATATGTTATACGAAGGGTTATTTAATAACACAAAGTTTAATACATTTCCCCACATTTTGTAATAAATTATTATATATAGCAGCGATTATTACAGAAGGCAGTAGTGTTAGCGCCAGGTAGCGCTAGCATACCCTCGGTGGAAAGACCGGTGATCCCTGCTGAATTGAGGAGAAGAAGACGAGGATGCAGAGCTGGATCTAAGTGCCAGGAGCAGAAAAGTCGCTACAAACCATCCGTACCGTCTGTTATCATGGGAATGTAATGTACCCAATAACATGGAGGAGCTAACGGCTAACGGTGCTGGCCAGGCTACGGAGGGAGTATGGAGAGCATCGTGGCTGGATGGGCTCGCTGTGGATTCGCTGGTGACTTTGGACGTCTTTTAACTTGTGAGAGAGGACAGGAGAGCGAAGGATGATGTGTCGGTGGCCTGTGGGCATGGAGGAGGTGGGAGAGAGGAGGATGCTGGCAGGGCTGGCGTCCATGCATGAGACTGTGGTGGCTCCTTCAGCAACAGACTGCTACTCCCACCATGTAGGAAGGAGATCTACCACAGGTCCTTCATTCCAGCAGCTGTCAGACTCTTCAACACCAGCATGACTTCATGCCTTTTTCTATATATTTCTTATGTGTGTGGGATCATTAAAGTCTATCTTATCTTATCTTATCTTATCTTAATGAAAATGTAATAATATGGTGTTATATGTAATTACCAACCAAAATGGATGTCTTCATCTGTACACGTTGTATTTTTAATATTAACAGCAGTAACAACATCAGCTTAGAAAAACTGCCAATCGCAGAGACTTTGTGTCCAAAGCCGGCCTGGAAAAACTCATTTTTATTTCAAGCAGGGCCGATTACAGCGATGGTCCCCAGAAAGAGCCTCAAGAAGCTTCAGCTTACTCAAAATCCAGCTGCTACAGTTCTTACTGAATTCTTAAGTCACTACACTCACTTCCTCTCAGCAATACAACTAAATATAAGACTGCTTGTCTACAAATCAATACACAGAGTGAAATACATTACAGACATGTTTTAGAAGTACACTTCTACTTTTAGTCACAATACAGCGCATCTCTGAAAGAGACTCCCTGTATGCATGTAAAGTTGTGATTGAGACATATTCTGCTCAAGGTTTCTGCCTCTGTTGCCAAGTGTTTGCTCCTGGTGGTACGGTCAAGACCTGCTCTACATGGAAAGTTTCCTGAGATAACTTATGTTATGATTTGGCGCTATATAAATAAAACTGAATAGAATGGATGACTGGATAAAAAGTGGTGAGCTCAGTATTTAGTCAAAGTCAAGCATTTTTCAACTCTCGGTGACCAGAAAAAAAGTGCTAAATATGCAACGCTCTGTGTAAAATAGACACTCAGTATCTTCTTATGCTGCAGTTTGTATAGCATAGCATACAGTAGCAAAGTGTAAATACGCAGCTCTCCCATTACAAACAATTAAAAAAAATATGCTGCCACTTTGGTGGACACAACCGTCAGAAAAAGTGCTGAGGAAATGTTTACAAGATCTTTTTCTCAGCATATTTTTCATGATATAACTACACAGTCTAATTTTAGCAACGTGTACCTTTGTCTACAAAATGGCGACATGTGTACAACAGGAGGCTCAGCATCTCTTCTGCACCTAATAACCTATAAACAGTATAATGCTGTTAATAAAAATCTATTGTTACTATTGTACTTTATTTATTGGTACATTTTGATAGTACATACATGTTTCATTTCATCATCTCATCAAACCATGTCTTTATGGACCTTGCTTTGTGCACTGGGACACAGTCATGTTGGAACAGAAAAGGGCCTTCCCCAAACTGTTGCCACAAAGTTGGAAGCACTTTTTTTTCACTTTAAATTTGATCTTTTTTATATTCACACTGTCATAATATTTTTCAGCCCCTCTTTTCTACATACAAGCTTATTGTGATGTATCCTATTCACTGCCGCTACATCACAATTTCTTAATCATTTCATTTTAATCTTACCATCCATTCTCAAGACCCTCTGTGAAACGTCACTCAAACCTAACAACTTGTGACTGTGTGACAGGCTTTCAGATGCACAGAAGAGACAGACCCCAGGATGTTTTCCTCATAACACTGAGCTGAAATGTCTCCTGCTGTATAATCAAGATGAAGGCAAGAGTCCAACCTTCAAAGAGCAAAGCGATCACAGCTCCCCTTAAGGCCTGTTATGGCTATAGGTCAACAGTCCAGCTCAGTTCCCGACAACAGGAAATACATGGCTTTATTCTGTTGACTGAGAGGTGGTTGTGTGTGTGTGTGTGTGTGTGTGTGTGTGTGTGTGTGTGTGTTTGTGTGAGGTTGGGAAGGGTTGAGAGAGAAGTCCAGAGAAAAAGAAAAGCAGGGGAAAAGAAGTGAGACAGACCCAGGTGCTGACCCTGACTGTGAGAGACCTTTCTCCTTAGGTTTGCTAGGAAAAACTGCTATCAATGAACCCAAACTCTATCTGTAGTTCTACATCTTCTTTTGTATATTAGGTCCATCTGGCAATGATAGTTATAAATCTGAGCCAACACATAGGGCTGCATGCTATAGTGTTACTACGAGCAACTTTAACATTCATACTGTGGTCACAGTAAAACCAACCAACATTCCAAATATTGGTTAGTCACCACAACAGCCTCAACAATACTGATACTTCTGTCTTTGTCATTGGTTATCTCTTTGCATCTAACATTGCAAAGAAATAAATATGAAAAAGTATTTCTACCAATTAGATCTTGGTGCTGTAATATGTAGTCCTTTAGTTAATTAGTCAGTTTTAGTTTTGGGGCACCACATCATCCATGCTATCAGGTCGGCGTTACTGACACAATCTGTGCAGTCACTGTCATCAAGTTAGTTTTAATCTGTTTTTCTAAAAAAAAAAAAGAAAGAAAGAAAGAAGGGGAAAATATCAAACATATTTGTACAATCCACACTGTAAGATACATAAATATTAATATGTATTAATAATAATAAAAAAATTAAACTCATAAAGAAAGTTAAACAATGATTCATTTGTTAGCTTCAAAAAAAGCTCATGGTATCCACCCACTCTCTTGAACTAATACCTCAGCCTGATAATCAGTCTCAGTTGCCATTTTGTTACACTTCACAAATTTAGCCTTCTTCTTCTTCTTCTTCTTCTTCTTCTTCTTCTTCTTCTTCTTCTGGTCCATGTCAGTTAATTTCTTGTCGGAGGGGTGGAAATGGAGGCTGAAGTATTCTTCTGGTCCATGTCAGTTAATTTCTTGTCGGAGGGGTGGAAATGGAGGCTGAAGTATTGTTGCTAAGAGCAACTTAAGTTTTTCATTACGGCTGGAAAACAAAGTGTTGTTATTTTTGGATTTCAAATATCAACCAGCCTGTCCACAGCTGTTTTTCGGTCTGTTTTTCTTGGACTGTAGCAAGGTAGTTAACTAACTAATCATATTTGTGGACAGCGGTTCAGAGGTCTCCATGTGGCAGTGGCAACCATGCCTGGACAAGCCACAGCCACTTGGACTGGCCTCACTTTGTCAAACAGGTGTCAGTCTTGGACTTAAAGAACTGAAACGTTACATAAAAACAGTATTACCTCCTTCTAGACCAATGGTATGAACAGCACTCTTAAGCATGGTCATTCCAAGGCTAGATTTTTTAGTAGTTTTTGTAGTATCAATTTGTTGTCCTGAATACATTTTTCTCTGTAGTAATCAGCATCTATGAATATTTGAAGCTTCGGCTTACGGCACTGGTTCAGCAGAACAGGAGCCTTACAATGTACACTATATAGACAAAAGTATTCAGACACCTGACGATTATACCAACAGGGACATTGTATTCAAATACATATACTTTAATATGGAGTTGGCCCCACTTTTGCAGCTATAACAGCTTCCACTCTTCTTAAAAGGCTTTTCACAAGATTTTGGAGTGTTTCTGTGGGAATTTGTGTCCATTCATTCTGTAGAGCATTTATGAGGTCAGGCACTGATGTTGGATGAGAAGGCCTGGCTTGCAATCTCAGTTCCAGTTCATCCCAAAGGTGTTCAATGGGGTTGAGGTCAGGGGTCTGTGCGGACCAGTCAAGTTCTTCCACACTAAACTCATCAAACCATGTCTTTATGGACTTTGCTTTGTGCACTGGGACACAGTCATGTTGGAACAGAAAAGGGCCTTCCCCAAACTGTTGCCACAAAGTTGGAAGCATAGCATTGTCCAAAATATCTTGATATGCTGACGCATTAACATAGACCTTCACTGGAGATAAGGGGCCTAGCCCAAACCCTGAAAGACAGCCCCATACCATTATCCAACAAGACAGGTGTGGCCAAATACTTCTGTCCATATAGTGTATGTCATAAATCATCTCACACAATGCTACTCAGCCAATCAAATCTGTGCATTCTGATTGTCTCATACATTCAGAGATTATAGCGATTATTGAAAGCATCAATGGAAGGTGCCACTAACATTAAGAGACAAAACACAGAGCATCTTTTGAGCAAACATAACCACTCAACATCGATAAATATGCTAATACCAAAATTGAAAATCTAATACCTACCCAATGAATAAATATCTGAACGTGAGTCCAGCCACTTTACAGATGTCAGAGGTTTTCTTACTTCTAGAACTGAACATAGAAGTTGTGGTTTGGTTTACTCACAGCCAGCATACCTTTAGAACCAAAACCTGATTATGAAAAAATAAATAAACTAATCATGCTGTAAAATATTACACTAAAAACAGATCTTGTTGTTGAAACTTTATTAATCATGTTATACACACGAAATTATTTCTCCGCATTTATCCCATCCAGCTGGTACTTGTCGGAACACACATGCACATGCACAGGAACACACACATAGTGACAGATGCCAGATACACACACTGGAGCGGTGGGCAGCGATTCGCAGCGCCCGGGGAGCAGATGTTGGGGGGTACGGTGCCTTGCTCAAGGGCAGTGTTGTATTAATCATTCAGATGTAGATGATGTTGGACAGTCTGGCTTATATCTGATATCAACCCCATTTATGTGTCTAACTTTGATTTATTTCCTCCATCCCTTCTCTTCTCTCTCCTCTTCCCCCTTTTTCCTTTGAGGCTTAGAAAATAAAAGTTCCTTTCATTGTCGAAGCCACACAGACAATTTGTTTGACAATGTCAGTCTGTGCAGCGCTGCAGAGGAGAGAATTATTTCGACTTATCACTCCTCTGATATCCCTCCCTCCCAGCCTTGCTTAATTCTTTCCCTTTATTTCCTCCTCCCTTCCCCTCTACTCATTTGGCATTAACATATAACTGCTGTGAGCCCTGCCGTAAACACAACGGGAGGCTCACTGTGTGTGTGTGAGTCAGTGTGTGCGTGCCGCTGTGTAAGCCCGGGTGCCTTTGATCCGATAAAAACCTCTAATTTGGATGGTTGAAAGAGTTTACATACTTTTTCTTTTCCTCCATTCCTCTTGCTTTTCTTCTGTTTCCCCATTTACATTTGGCTTCACTCCGCTGTCGGAGACTTGCAGCTGAGTTTCACGATGTGGACCGAGCCAACGCTACGAGGAGGAAATGTTTTGACAATTGGCTTTGTCAAATTTGGTTTGTGATTTCTTCATCGCCTTGCGCGGCAGACCATTAGATTAAGACTGCGCTTGTGTAAATCCTTTTCACTCCTCACATGATTGATGTTCTATTTCAAAGTAAAGCAACAACAAACAAGTTTCCACAGAGCGAGGGCTTTTGAATAGCATGCCATTCATCACTGGCGTGCTTGGCCTTTTACATGAGTGCCACAAACAGTCTGAGAATGGGAAATGTTTTCAGACTCAGTTATCACACAGGCATTTTATTATAAAGACTTTTCGCTTTTGATTTGATTCAAATTGATTTGAAGCGTTTGCTTTAAAGTTCTTTTTTCTTGGATGGAATACACTGGGTAGAAACAAAAAACACAGCAGCCTTCAGAAATGACATTGTAGCACAGAGCGATACTTTATATTTCTTAATTAGAATTACTATGCAAACAGAAGGACATGTCTAAATTTAAATATGAAAAATTAAATACATTGAATATATAATATAACATTAAATATTGTCCCGAATCTTTCTGTTGTGAGACCAAGAGATAGTTTTGCTAAAACTATCGAGGATGAGCCAATCAAGCAGAGAATCATTTTTTACACTACAGGTAGAGATGATTAATATCACAGGTCAGGGCTGAGCCATGTTCCAATGCTGTGATCATTTCACATCTCTTTGAGTAGAAATGGCTTCGAAAGCAAAAGTCAAATTGAGATACTAACATCACGGTGTGTTAGGCTGGATGAGCCAAAAAAGACACCTGTTAGATTAAAGTGTCCAGAATATGTGTACACTATGAACCACGTGTTAAATGACCAACCTTTTCTCTGACATTTTTATGCAACTAAAATATGTTTGTGCTTGAACATACCTGATGTCACATGGATTGCATTTTTCCTCTAATTATCCAATGTTATTCTCAAGTTGAACATATATTATCCATGCTTGCCAACAAGAGTCTGGATAAAGGTCCACTGTGTCAGATTTAGGGGCTCTATTTACATAAAATGGCAGAAATCAAATATAATATCTATGTAAGTATGTTTTCATGAAGGTATACTCACCTGAACATACGGTAGGATTGTTATGTTTTTTGTTTCCTTAGAATGAGACTTCTATATGTACAGATGCTGCAGATCTTCCTCCACATAGTCTGCCACGTCAAACTGCCATGTTTCTACAGTAATACTTTTACAGGTATCACAGCTACTATAGTTCCTCCTTTGAGTTTGGTTGAGTCAAGGGGTATTCAGCTGGTTGCAATCTGCAGTGTCACCATTAGATGTCACCAAAACATACATACACGCTCTTTACGTTTTGGCAAATAAAACCATGTTGTTTGGTTTAGGGGGAAAATGCTCACAGTTAAATAATTAAAAATGTCTACACTGACTATATGAGACTTGATGTGAGTGTCAAGCACAGTAAGGCATGAATATTTTTACTGAAGTTTTGAAACCACAAACAATATGCATTCATCCTTATTTACTAAAGGAAGAGCTGAAAACTATATTCAGCCTAATGCAATATGTATTTTAAGAGTTTCCTGTTCAGAGGCACACAGTGAGGAGGAAATGGAAATGTATACAAATAGCTGCCGCTCCTGATTTATCACAGACTGACCACTGCTGCAGAGGAAACTGTCTGAAATAGGAAAAAGCAGGTGGAAAGTCTGCTACACGAAAAGAATGAGAGACTATAGTCAGGTTTAAACAGTGAGAGAGAGAGAGAGAGAGAGAGAGAGAGACAGACAGACAGACAGCAGCTTCACTTCAGTGTGATGATGGTTGAAGCAGTCAGGAATACTTAAGAAGGCTGGAGATCCAGTCCAAGTCTAATATCCCATACTTCATGACTTCCATCAGTCATTGATCTTTGTGTTGATTTGATATAATCAGAATATTTCCTCCTCACACACACACTTCCTTCCACTTGCAGGGTAAATACACAGTTCTAGTTCAAAAGGTGTCTTCTCTCTAATCAATAAGTATCAAAATTCTTTCTTTAATGCTCCATTGCTCTCCGAACTTGAATCATAACAGAAGTTGACACTTTTCATACAGAGCAGGTCTAGACTGTACTCTATAATATTATTTACAAAGACTAACAATTCCATCATGAGCAAGAACTTGGTGACAGTGGCAAGGAAAGACTTCCTTTAAGAGGCAAAAACCTCGAGCATGAGCCATGACTGGTTGAGTTTAGAGAGACAGACAAAGATGCACAGCAGCTACAATTATAATTTGAATAAAATATTACTTATGGTAGTAATAATAATAGTCCTAATCATAACAATAAAAATAACAATAATAATAATAACCCTGAGAACCTGCAAGACGAGAAAGCACCCTACCGGTCTAGGCCTATAGTAGCAGAACTAAGTGGTGGTTGAGGACTTATCTAAGCCAGTCCTAACTATAAGCTCTACCAAAAAGAAAAGTCTTAAGTCTACTCTTAAATGTGGAGAGGGTGTCCAGAACCCAAACTGGGAACTGGTTCCAGTATTATTATAATTTCTCCAAGGCCATGAGGTAAAAGAGTCTGTGCATTTCTCACCACAGAGTCCATATAGTCAGGTGATCTGATGTGGATACCAGGGTACCTAATCTGTTAACATGCCCATATTGCTAGCTGCACAGAAATCTTATTGCTTATTTTAATTTTTATGTTTTCTGTAGCATAAAGTGACCACACATAACCAGCTGCAATAAAAACACCTGTATGCTTCATGTTTGACAGATATTTAAAACGTTCCTTTGACACGTCACGTCATCTCCTACTTAATGGTTCCTTAAATAGAATCAGGTCTCACTCCAAGACTCATAAAAGCTGCACTCTGTAACTTCATGTTGTGTCAGTGGGAGATAACTGGCTGGATTTTTGTAAGTTTGAAGGACCTCATTACTCTGAAAAACATGCGTCAGTAAAACTTCACACCCCTCACACCCTTTCACTGGCTCTTTTTATTTTCACCTCCTCACTTTTCCAATTTATTCCGTTGGCCATTTATTCGCTATTTTCCCCATGAAACATTTTTAATTTTCCTCACATTTCCCTGTATTTCTACTTGCTTAAGCCTTAACTCCTTCTTACTCCCTTTATTTACAGGATTATAGCGTAGACACTGTATGTCTGCTGCTGAGAAAATTGCCATAGCCTAATAAATTCCATGGGCGTTTGAAAAACTCCAAACTTGAAGGATAACTTTTTAATCAATTTCTTTTACCAAAACAGCTGCATACTGCACACTTTCTGCACTGACTGATCTATTGGTTATATTAGCAGAGGGGCAGATGGATATGTCACAATTTTTAAACTCATTAAAGTTATTATTTCTAATAAAGGACGACAAAGTGGGTGTTTCCGTTACTCTGAATCTATGTGTTCCCCCATTTAAAGGTGGGGTAAGCGATTCTGGGGAAATCCAATACCATGACTAAGACCAAAGACCAAGAGTTTTACTCACATAGAATCAAGTGACAGTTCTAGGAGGGATAGATTTAACATGTCCAGTTGTGGATCGTGCTAGGAGAGGAGGTACTCTCTGAATGTGTTAATGAGTTTTATGAAGGTAGGATCTGGTAGCGTGTTCCACCAACGGGAAACAACAGAGTTTGAATTGCCCTGCTCATACGGATGGCAGAGCCAGGCGTCGTTCATTGGAGGAGTGCAACGGTCAGGGAGCAACATATGTCTGTATAAGGGCATACAAGTAGGTGGGTGCAGAACTGGAGACTACTTTGTAGTCAAGGTTTGCAAACAAATGTTCTGCTGCGCAGCTAACATGCAGAGGGGATGAAACCTCACAACTGCCCTGATACTATAGTTAACGTCAAAACAACAGCATCAGAATCAAGTTTATTGCCAAGTAGGTTTTCACATACCAGGAATTTGACTTGGTGTTACTGGTGCACAATAAACATTAAGTAAAAGTACAATATGTTTTAAAGTGAACAGAACTGAGCAGATTGTGCAGAAATATACAGAGTATACACAGCATATCTTGGCAACCCCCTCTACTGTGGAAAACTAGCAAGCCCTGAGGACATATTCACTGAATTACCTAGAATCACTTACCCCACCTATAATGGAGGTGGCCCTGTGGATGACCTGTGCACCTGACTCTGACCCTGCCGTGGCTTTACAACACGTTTGAATTATTTGTACTCACTGTATCTATTTTTGTCATTTTGTCACTTTTACAACTCCATAAATCCCCAAAACACTCATACATAAAACTCATATGCACACTGAACACACTTATGCAAATGCTTGTGCATGAAGACACAAGCATCTTTTATTTATACCCATCTGGAAACAATAACTTATGCAGGATATGATCATACATTTACATACAGCAGAACAATGCTGGCTATTCAACGTGGACACATGGCTGTATCATATATTAAGAAAACAAATGGAATTAAGGGCTAAGAAATAGGACACACTTCTGTCTCATTATATGCACGCACACACACGCGCGCACACACACACACACACACACACACACACACACAATATCAATGCTCTTTTCTGCCATTCATTAACTATTCCTTTCAGTTAATTAAAGGTTACTCAGATGGAATAAGGCTTATCTGGAGAGTCACTCTGAGCTAACTGCTGACACGTACACACACCCACACAGGCGCACACACCTACACACACGTTTAACTTAGACTCCTCACTGTGAAAGCCTTTCATTGGGCTTATCTTTCTGGAAAGACTATCAGATCTGCATCACACGCAGGGAATCTTTGTCTTTTTTGTGTTTCTGTCTCCTAAAACACACTTACTACACACACACACACACAAACACACACACGCACACACACACTCACACTGGGGTGAGTGTTGAAGCATGTGAGATAAGATGTGCCTATCATACAAAAATCACACAAGTGCACAAACGTATCTGGAGAAGCCATCTCTAGCAGCGAACACGTCGCTCCATTGATGTGAGCGCGAGAGGCTGTTGCTGCAGGAGGATTAACGTAAAAACCAAATGCTACATGTTTCAAATGTGACAGGAAGCCACCTGCTTGCGTCTGTCTAAAGGGTTTCCTCTGTTCGTCTGCCTCGTGATCGTGCCTTCACTCGCAGGGAAATTCCAGCTTTCGAATAACAGCGAGTATTTGCACACTTTTTTTGTGTAGGAGGCAGGGCAGCAGTGTTGTTTTACCTTGCTCACTGACAGTCACAACAAATTGTTTTCCTGTGTAGAAAAGCCAAGCTGTGCCGCACTGCTTGTGTATTTAAAAACTGCATTTTCCCAGTGCCAAAGCCCCCATGCTGAGTTAAATGAAGGCATTTATTCTCCAACCGAATCGGGCCTGGAGATATGCTTTCATTAGGACTGCGATTAGCATAGTGCTTGTTACCGCTGGGCCTGTTAGCGAAACAGAGCTGTCTGTCTGTCTCTACACGTCCCCTCATTACAAACAACATGGAAATCAGCTGTAGAATGGAGTTATGCACATCACAGATAGGACACATAGGTTAGAGTTGGAAAACAGTCTAATGGCCTGAGAAAAGAACGCTGGCTGATTTTAATGTGCCTGAGCATATGGACAAATAGGGGAGAGATTTGCTAAAGTTTGGTATTTTCATCTTTTAGCGCACTGTGGCAGTTAACAAGAGAGAAACAGACACTAGTTCAAATAGTTCAGTGGGAATTATTCACAGAGAACAGCTGCTGAGAGACCCTCGATAGAAGACTGCAGGAACCGGATCACAGGTTGTGATGCTACATGGTGGGTTCTGCTTTAATCATTCCATCTATCAATTATTTTTAAGTAAAGGACGGAATGTCTAAGGGTGTCATGTTATACAATAACATTGGCAGTTTATTAAAGTATTCATGAATTCACTAACCTTCCTCTTCTCAGATTGTGTGAAAAAGACCTTAAAATATATTGTGAAAGTCTTTTATATTCTTTTTTTTTTAATGCTACTGTGTTTTTTGTGTTTCAGAAGATTCTTTCATTGAAAACACATTTGTTTATGGTCAATTTTGGAACTGAGCTATGACCCGTACGGCACCCAAAACCCAGCTGCCCACCTGCTGTGACTTTGATTCTGTAGCTGAGAAAACAATCTCACCACCAAGTCAACTGAGTAGCTGTTCTGGAGCTTTCAATCATAGCAGACAATCTTCCACAGCAGATGGTCAGGTTTGTTGAGTTCTTGTGAAATTGCAGATGTTCAGTTTTTTTCTTGTCCACGTTGGCTTAAAAGCTGAGGTTCAAAGGTCATTCCTGAACCTGGAAACAGCAGATGAGGAACCAATCGGATTGTTTTCTCACTTTTGTAGTTCTATCAAGAGGAAACGTTCCTGCTTGTCTGAGCACCAACAGGAATCTTTGAATCACACCAAAACACAACAAGAAACATTCACATTGTCATTCATGTGATTCCAGCTTGTCTGTTTCTGAGAGATTTGTTTTGGAGCTAAATCTGTCACCAGTGAATACTAAGATTACACATACTGAGAAACAGCAAGGGATCCTGGTTATTTAAAAAAAATATCTAAGTAATGATACCTTTAGAGGAAAGTGAGAAAAAAGATCTGCATGAGATTATGTCATAATTATTATGTCACAGCAGGGATGTCCTGATTTCCTCGTACTCTCTGACTCATGGGCTGTCTGAAAATCATTCCCTATTTATTACATAGTGCACTACATTTAATACCCACCGTTTTACCACTAATGATGCAATGTGATGATTAGTAAGTAGTTGGACTGTCTGTACTGTTTCTGCCTCTTAACCCTTTAATTTAAAATTTCAACCCTGGAGTGTAATTGGTGGATATAAGAAGACTTTTTTGTTTTTTGAATTTTTAAAAAAAAGTCAGTTTTAGGCTGCAAATCAAAGTCAAAGAAGTTACCATATACGGTCCCTCGCCCACCTAGGGTAAAAAAATCCCCAAAATATGTGGAACATTTATTTCCAAATGAACAAGCAGACATATGTCTCACAAAACTTATGACACTTATTTCAAAATATAACGCCTGTGATACATTGTAAAAAATATTAGGTTAGGGTTAGGGTTAGAGGATCCAGTAAAGGCCATAGCAACGTTACCTGTGACGTAGCCTGACATTCACTGATTGACTGGAGAAAGTCACGTCTCTTCATTGAGAGACATGGGGCACCATTTTAAAAGCCTGTAGAAGTGACCTTATGTGGTTCCTCGCCGGATAAAGGGTTATTGGGTTGTTGGGGTTGTTATAATTTGGTACTATATAAATAAAATTGAATTGAATTGAATTGCTCATTGTACATTATCTAGGGAGTATTGAAAGAGTGAACAATGGGATGATTTCAGAGATCCATGTACTGTACAGTATGTGTGAAGTCTAAATGCCAAGGACTGTCAAAATCCACAATTCATTCAAGTCTGCAAGGGACCTCAAGCAGACAACTTCTAAAGACATCATGAGAGGGCACAAATGTACCAGATTCCTTTGAAGATCACACGCACACACACACACACACTGAATTCAATTTAAAACTGTCCAGACAAATACTCTTACTCCATTTACTAGCCTTTTCTGAAGCTTTCAACCCTGTCTCATCGTCTTCATCAGCAGATAGTGTTCATGTAATGACTCAGTTAATGGCTCGGTAAATATGGAACTTTGGTCACATGATAACAGGTGGTTGTATACGGGTGGAACTCCTGTTTCAAAGATGGTCTCTGTTGTCAGACGTGAATATCCTCCTTGATCTTCCTCCAGTCGTCTGATGACTCCTTTGACGTGTTCCCCATGGATGCTGGCAGTGGTTTTGGAACAGTGTTCACAGGCAGATGATGTCTGTTTCATTCACTCTCTTGTTCAGGGTCCTTGCATCTCACTGATCATCACAGCTGTCACATGCAATGTTGTAATGATGACATACACCACTTCTGTCATCCTTTCATGGGTCGTCCTCTGCGTACCGGCAGAGATCTTAAGGTGTTGAATGCTGACTGTTGAAGATGTTCTGATGGTCCAGTCAGCTAAAGATGGCTCAGTGTAAACTCAGATGGATTACAGGGTTATATTGATGGCAGTAACTGAGGTTTGAAGTCTCATTTCATTGTATATTTTATACCCTTGCGGCCCATTGCCCTTGCAGACACCTCAGACACATCTCAGTATGTATGACCACAAGGGCCCAGTCCAGACAATGGACAGTTGGATTCAGCCATAGTGAGCAACGGGGCAGCAGTTTTATTGCCCATTCAAGCAAGTGTTAATTTACCATTTATAGTATTATCTCTTTTGTGTGTCTCATTTGTCATACAGACATCTTTTTGAGTCACCGACCTCGCCAACCATTGTACAGCTCATATTCTAACAATAGACAGGCTTTGTAATAACCTTTAAATGACTATTTTGCTGAGTCTGGATTTATTCATTGCTCCAAAGAAGAAACGCGTATGAGGGCATTTCATCTTCTTATACAGAGCAGATGTCCTGGCTCACTGCATTTAGCCTTGATGTGGCCCGTCTCCTCAAATAAATCGAAGTGAGAATTTCTAAGTAGTTCCCAGGCAATTGAGACAGCGGGCTTGTTTTATTGTCTCAGAAAACTGGCACTGCACATTGATTCAGCCCTGCCTGAGATCTCGCCTGATGCTTTTAGATTCCCCCGTGCTTTCTGCAGGGCTTCATAGTCTCTCTCATTTGTCATCTCTCTCACACATACACACAGAGCTCTTATTACAATGGTTAGACGGTGAGACAATTTGCAAATATTCCAAGCCTTCACTGGCATTTTATTAAAGCTGCAGTGTTTTTTCACAGTGTATTGGAAGCATATCTTTAGTCTTGCCTCCCCTCCGCTCAGTTGGTCAAGTCTTCTTCCCAGCACCTGTCATTTATCTTGCTGAGCTGTCTACCTGAAAGAAGCATCACTTTGGGGGCTGAGGTAACTGGCAGCTGTAAAGTCACCACAGGTGTCAAAGAAGCCAAAAGCAAATGCAGCCAGTCTGTATTAAAACAGCCGCACTGAAGTTCAAGTTGTCAGTGTGTTTCTTCTTTCTTTTCCTACTTTATCCTCTGCAGTTGTTGTTGTTAGCTTCTTCCTGTGGCTACCAGCTAGCACATAGCCATTGGACTATTTTGAAAAACCCTGACATACATGAAATGATGACTTGGGGTATGCACATGGCCACTGTGGTATGGCAAAGGTTAGAGAAAGACTGTGCTAATGAAATTGACTATAGTTAAGATACTTTTTAGGGTGACGTAACTAACACACTTCAGGTCAGATCATTTTACTGTTCATCCCATCCCAGATTGTCAAAGACCGGCACTTCGTCCCACCACTTCGTCCCACCACTTCGTCCCACCACTTCAGCATCTCATGAAGACACACATGGCACCCCTTAGTGTCTGTATGAAACACACCAAACTGTCACAAAGCATTTTGACCAGAAAGCCTTTTTAACACATGGTTAACATTAGATAGGTCACTGTTTCACACATGCACGTAATGTAAGTTAAAACTTGAAATAACTCATTGTGAACTTTTGGTTTGGTTGGACTCTCCTGGGTTTATTTGTTTGTCCAGCAACCCCCCCTCCTCCTGCAGACTGTGAAAGGGTACCCTGCGCATCTGTATGAGTCACTGAGGGGCATGACAAACACTGTTGGTATTGATAGCCTCGGAATGAGAACAGGATGGGATATGTAATCCCTTCAACATGTTCTGGGTCAGCCTTAGGGTCTCCTCACAGATGGAGGTGCGCAGAAAGGGCACATGGGGGACATCCTGATCAGATGCCTGAGCCATCTCAAATGACTAAATGTCCAGGCTCCCCACCCTAATGTCCCTAATGATGACATGAAAGTATTTCCATCCTGTTAAGGAAATTCATTTCAGCCACTTGATTTCATGTTTGGAGTCACCCAAAAGACACAAGGCTCGTTGCATGGCTTCCTGACCTGTTCCCAGCATGATCAGATATTTAGTCTGCTTGATGTCTGTCAGGGCTCTGTAACACATGGCGATCATTGTTCACGATAGTGAGCCCTGATTTGCCTCTCATTTTGGACTTTTGTCAGCGATCTCCAATCTGTCAGAGATCTCCAAAAACGTGTAAGTTGTCATGCCCAGCACCCACGTTGTGTAAGTAGCAAATATACTTGCACCCATCTGTGTGCCCATGGGCATGTTGGTCTTCAAATGAGGCGTGAGGCAAAACAAAGTTCAATAAAGGTTCAAAGTTGGGAGTGCGTTACCCATTCTAGGCAAGTACAGTTCATAATACAGCTTTAAAAAAGGAATACTTTTTAATCACGTTACTCTGATACTACCCACCCCTGCCCGTGCAAAATGCATTTGTGCGCTGCATTTCTTTGCAAGTGACCAGCCTGAGTTCTAGAGGTATGCTAGGACAGCTGGAATTAGTCTCCAAGTCATCTGATTGGAGGTTTCAGATGTCTGTTTGAGTCTGGCAGAGGATAAGCACATAAGCATCTCCATTTTCAGCAGAAAAATCATTCACTCGCCAAGTAAATAGCTCTTATATACCTTGCTTATCAAGAGACTTTGAGATGATCTGACTGGTTGAATTCATTTTACACCCAACATACTTATGCTTGAGTAATCAACAACCCCTTTGCACCATACGCCTTAATTTGCGCCTACATTATGCGCCGTTTAACTCGCAAAAGTGAGTTGGAACGTTACATTCTTGCCCTCAGTCTTCTTCCACACATTTAACCATGGCACCTTACCAACATCTCCTCAGAAGGATTCAGAATTGAACATCCTGTATGAACTGTATGAATAATTCACACTCTGGCCTTCGTCTTTCTCGAAACAACTGTGAGGCTGTGATCACTAAATCCAACTAGTAACTGATGCAGCTCCTGAGCATTTACAGGAATATTGATGTATTCAATACTCAGTCCAGCAGAGCTCACACAGCATCACTATTAAAGAGAAGGCTGTAGTATTTACAGTACATGTACAATATGCATCTTGTGTTTTGACAGGTATTTTTTTAACACTAATGCTACGTTTTATCACCCAGTTGTTTTTTCCAGCTCCTCAGAGAAAGCACTTTTGTCATCATTTGTTGTTTTTAATTCGGCTCTATAAATAAATTGACTTGACAATGAAGTCTCACTTTTTGTCTGTTTAATTTCACAGATGATAGCAGGCAGAGGCATCTTGCTGTGGTTTATGTGTTAGCTTGCCTGGCTTGTGACTGACAGAAGGTGGGTCCTAATGTAATCACACATAAAATGCAAAATGAGGAAATCAGAGAAGCGTAAGTGAGTAAGACACCCACTTCTGTCTCCTCTTGGCTTTCAGTGTTCCCAAATATACTTTATTTATTAATATGAAACAGAGGCTGAAATGTTTGACTTTCTTTTTTGGAGTCTGATAGCGCTGTGATGCAAAGTTACAAAATGTGATAGTCAGTTACTGTTTCACAATCATGGACTATTTTCATCAACTGAATGAAGATATTTTCTATGATGTTATGGAACAAAATACAGACTGAAAACACTGCATCAGTTTGTTAAAAAAAAAACTAGCTACAACTAAAGCAGTCTAACCAAACAGCTATGTGATAAACCTGCCTGAAATTCCTCATGTTCAATTTAATTTTAGAGAGATGTTGCTTTCACTTTATGGTCAGTTTAGAGCAGGGGTAGTCAATTATGATTTCAGGAGGTCCAGATAGAGAAAATTTCCTCATGTTCAGGTCCACAGCATCATCATGTTTAAGTTGCACATTGACTCACAGTTTGACCTCTTTTCTCTCTCGTCTCCTCACTCCTTTATATTTTTCTCTCTCTTGTCTCCTCACTCCTTTATATTTTTCTCTCTCTTGTCTCCTCACTCCTTTATATTTTTCTCTGTCACTGCCACTCTATTCAGTGAAGGCCCGCCCTACTCTGCCTGTGATTGGCTGACATTCTTGCCCTCACCTTGACCAATCTCAGTCCTCCTCATGCCTAAACCCAACCAACTCAAACCCACGAAGGCAACGAATGTTTATGTATATGTATGTATGTATGTGTATGTTGTTTCCGGCTCTGGGTCCGGACAGGACAGAGTCGCAGCTGCAGTCCACATATTAGTGACCTGTGTTTTAGAGGCTGATGAGTTCTATTGAGTAATACTTAATTGTTGATTTCTGTCTCTCCTCATTGATATAAACCTCTTAGGGAGGAGTGTGAGCTGGAATCAGTGTTGAAGCATGTACACGTACATCTATGTTAAAATTGTCGCAATTAATAATATAACATCTGAAAATGTAGAAGTCCCAAAGCTTTTGGCCTCTCAGATTCAGATATTCTCTCTGACATTTATTCCAGACTCTTCCAGTTCTCCAGACTGGAGAATCAGATAGCTCATCAGCTGCCGTGGCGCCGCAGTGAACTCCTGCAGACCTCTGAGCTTTTAACTCACAGAACAAAATGCCTGAAGGATGCCACGCGACACAGCCCAGTGATATTTTGTCTTATTCCGCAGGTAGAAAAACAGTGGTTGGAGGGCAGGCAAATACATTTCATGAGTCAGTGAATACGAGCAATTACTTCTGTCAACAGAGCGCACTCACAGGGTGAACTCAAGTGGACAGACAATAACTTTTTTTCTTTTTTGGTCAGCTGTGGGGTGAATGCAGGGGCTGCTGCTTTCTAACAAATCAATAAAATGTAACAGTGAGCAGGCGGTCAGCTTGTTTAGGCGGGTTTGCTCATACTGTCGTCACTGTGGCTGCGTTTTTAAACAATGTAATGCATATGTGTATATTTATTATTACAGTGTAGAAAAAATCGTGTACATTTGATCAATAAGACATTTCAAATTTAAATGAATTCTCTGTCAGAACTGATTCTTTTCATATTGGACAGTAGTCTTGGAAAAATAGATTTTAAGAATAACTGAATAACAGAATAACTGCATGACTTTGAGTCAGTTTGAAGGACTGCTTTTCTCCTCTTTAGATACAGAGGTCAAAGTCAAAGACACTTGGCTCTTGGTCAACAGCACACATCTGAATGTCTTGAACTTGAACGTCGATGCAAAACATCATGCAAATCTTATTGCTGCTACAAGCAAATCCATCAACTCTGATATAAATTAAATTTGGTACAGAATATCAGTGTCAGAAAGGCTGGTGTGACCAGGCCCTGAGTCTAAGACCAGGCGTAATCCTTGTCAATGAAATCATGTTAATCCCACTTTGCATGGACTGTTTTTAAAATTCTGCCTCTCCCACACTATAGGCACCTCACAGCTTTGTTTAAATATAGTGGGCACAGGGCAATATATTTAACCAGCCATCATAAATGACCCGTAGTAACTACAGAACGAGTGGACCACCTGGACTTTGTTAGCTGTTGCTTCCTGACACCTCTACCTGCTCCTGGAGGTGACTCTAAAGGTCCGATGTGCAGGATTTAGAGGCATCTAGTAGTGTTATTGTTGATTGCAACTTATCTAGACCACATCTAGAGCTGGTTTGTCCATTCTGGGCTACTGTACAAACATGGCAGTTCAACATGGAGGCACGACATGGAAGAGGACCCGTAGACTCATTCTAAGGTGACAAAAACACAATTCTTATTTTCAGGTAATTATAATGAAAATGAAGATAGTTCTATATTCCATATTCCATTTGTGCTGTATTCTGTAAATAGAGCCACACTGGACCTTAGCTTAGCATTTATAAATAGTTTTTATATTGTTTAGTTATAGTAGGCAGTCATACAGTAGAACGACCTGGTTTTAGATGTTTTATTGAAGCATTGATCTGGTTCAGTTTTAATTGAAACACTGTTTGGCAAAATGTTTGTAGGAGGATTGCAGTGGTGTGAATTAGGTGACTTACCTCAGGTGGCTCGTTTTTTGTTTTTTTTATCATTACATGTTTTATTTATTTGTTTCATTTTACTGCATGGTGTGTTTTATCCCTTGTGTGAAGTCACCTTGTATTATGTTAATTTGGGTGCATCAGTTCTCTTTTAAACTTGATTTTTATTATTTTAAGGTTTTTATGACTAGTCCTGTTTTAGTCTCACTTGCTTGTTTTGAACTTTGTCATCAATAAATTATATATTTATTTTTTATAAGCACGTCTCTGATTTTTATTTGTGTGGACTTACTTGTGGGGACCTCGTTGTGAAATACTTAAAAGGTGGCGTTGTCAAAAATGCACCTAATTTGTATTTTAGCAATTTTGGTCTGGTTACAATAACTTTTTGGAAATAGCTCAGGAGGGCTACCCTGCCTCTGCCCGAGGCCAAATTGATATACCAGCACCATTAAAGCTCAAAGGTCAACATGTTAGGGGGCGGCGTTTAGCTCAGTTGGTACAGCTGCCGCCCCATGTACGAAGGCTCAGCCTAGGGTTTGAATCCGACCTGTGGCTCTTTCCCGCATGTCATTCCCCGTCTCTCTCTCCCCGCATTCCTGTCACTCTTCAGCTGTCTCTATCAGAAATAATGCTTGAAAAGGCCAAAAAAATAATCTTTAAAAAAAAAAAATGGGTCAACATGTTAGCTGATGAACTTTAAATGTATTGGTGGGCAGATTGTCTCACTTTTTGACAGAGCCAAGTTAGCCATCTTCTGTCTTTATGCTAAGCTCAGTTAATGTGATGCAATCGAGTGTGTTTCCCAAAATGTGTAACTATTCCTTTAAAGTCAAACTGAAAGCTTGAAACAACAGACGTGCCATATGCAAACACGTGGCATTGTCATGGAGGGCTGGCTCAGTGGTGGGCACAGAGCTGGACTCTCTGGTGACAGTGGCAGAGAGAAGGACCCTGGACAAACGCCCACCACCCTCTGCACAACACCTTCATCAGGCAGAGGAGTGTGTTCAGTGGCAGACTGCTGTCTCAATCCTGCTCCACCAACAGACTGAAGAACTCTTTCGTCCCCCTGGCCATCAGACTGTACAACAGCTCTCAGTGATGGCAGGAGACACAATAGACAATGGACAAATCTTTTCCTGGACCCACTGTCATTGCCATGTCTGACTACCTCTGCTACATGTGGTGACTGTGACTTTCATTCATTCATCTGTTTACAGCCTAATTTAATTGTACACAGTCCTCCCCATTTGTAGTTCTTTCTCATATTTGTATAAAACATTTCTACTTCTACGGTCATTTTATATTTTTAATATAGTTTATACATATACATTTTTATTTCTAGTTGAGTGTGCCTGAAAGAGCATACTATATGTTATTCCTCGTGCTTATTATTATTCTTATGACGTTTTTTTGGCTCGCTACTCTCCTGCAGTTTTGGTCGCACATACACAAAAAAGGTATCAAAACGGCTCGGACTGGAATCGTGCGCTATGACTTTTCTAAGTGTTTCGGTTTGCCTAAAAATCGCCAAAAACCACGCCAAAAAAATGAATGGGTGTGTATTGGTAGAATGTTCGCGAGCTAGAGTGGGTGACATCATCGCTAGAGTGGAGAGGGAGAGAAAAATTCGTCGAAAAATAAATTTGTAAACTGCAATCGAGGCCGCAAATGTCACTCTACAGAAATAATTTATAGCTAGAAACGTAGGAAAATTTGTCGTCTCACTCACATTCGTCTACTGAAGCTGTCAGACTTATAGTTTGGGCGTGAGACGCAAAGATGCACCAGCAACACCCATCCACAGCCTCATAGACTGCCATGTTAAAAAGGTGGGAAAATGTATTTATTTATGTAGGAAAGCAGAAGTAACGTTTCTTTGAATCACTCTAAAGGTCACATTTCTTCACTTTAGTCACACAAGATACTTATGTAGACGTTCAGGAAGACCTCAAGATGCTCAAAGTGAAGCCGGTTCAATGATTGGAACTACGGTTTGGTCAGAAATCCTTGTTGTTCGAGGGTTACTTTCAGTTTTTCTCTCTCTCAGCGGTGTCAAATGTCACAGGAGCAGCTGCGGTTGACTGCTATGCTCTGATTGGTGGGCTCCACCTGGCCCTGGTTGCTTGGCTACCAAAGCCTGCCCCCAACAAGCCTGAATGTGATTAACTTTATTGAACTGTCAATAATACAGTTTGAATGTCGGCCATTTTATCCATCTCTCTCACAGACAGGCAGACACACACACACAGAAAGACAGGACAGAAACACACACACACACACAGACAGGACAGACATACACACAGAAAGACAGGACAGAAACATGGACAAACACACACACCAACACCTGCTTTATTTTCTTACATGACTTCCTAGTCTTTTCTATTTTGAAAAGTCTTTCAAAATAAGAGTCCCTTCAAAATAAGAGCCCATTAAAAAGGCAATGATGACACAGCTTGTTGTATTAATACTGAATTTGCTGAGCAGTGTATGGGGGCGCACACACACACACAGACAAGACAAAAGTCTTTTAAAATAAGAGTCCCTTCAAAATAAAAGACTTTATAAAACTCTCTCATCAACAGACACAAGCACATACACATACGCTGACAGCTATTTAATGTATGGGGGCGACGGGGCCAGAGTCAGGCACACTCAAAATTTCTTTAGAAATTTTTCTAGTTACTTTCTATTTTTTATATAGTTTTTGTATAGACGTTTAGCACAGGTTAACTTAACACAGTTATATATTTATTTTCTATGCAAATGTTTAATTCCTCTGCACATTTTTAATTTCTCTGTACATATTTAAATTCTATGCAAATGTTTAATTTATCTGCAAATGTTTAATTTTACTACATATGTTTAATTTCTTTGATTTCTCTGTACACATTTAAATTTACATTTATCTCAGGTCAATTTCAGCGTATGGTTACTGTGTTATAAGTTAACTCTAATGTATGTTCAATGTATGTTACTGCTACTGGATGCTTGAATTTCCTTCGGGATGAATAAAGTATCTATCTATCTATCTATCTATCTATCTATCTATCTATCTATCTATCTATCTATCTATCTATATTGATTGAGAATAAAATTGGCAGTGATAAAAAGAGGAAATGCAAACAAAGCCTCTTCAGCCCCCGCAGGCTGAAGGCATACTGATTTGATCAAGCAAAAATTTTTCTTTTATCCTGTAATTAAAATGATTTCATTAAATCAAGGAGTCTTTGGCTCCGCTGCTAACGATCCCATGTCGAGGGATTTTATGAGGCGAACAGGTGAAGGCAGTAATACCAAAAATATTAAATCATTGAAGGAGAAAAAGAAAACAAAGAGCAAACACATTTATTCACAGGGTGTGATTCAATTTGCATGCTGATTTCAAAACTGATTACTCCCTTGGCACAAACCACTAAAGAAGCAGTGAACTTAGAAAAATACTTTCCAGCTTAGAGAGTATGACACATTCCAATAAAGAAGTTCAATTACTGGTCCCAGCAGCACACGACATTGTAACACACTAGCACACACACAGAAAAAGAGAGTGAACAGCGTGCATGCTCCTTGTTTTCGCTGTACAGTGGGTGTAACGTGGCTACAGTGTACATAAAGATGGCAGATGGGAATCAACTGTCCACAGCCTGGGCCCCAGCATGAGCTCCTCCATTTTTAATGGCACATTATTTAAAATCTGACAAATTCTTGTGGGTGTGAAGTATATATGATGAAGGCAGAGTTTGTTTTTATTATGATTCTCCAAAATAGAAAAGATCCAACATGACGAGAGTTAAAAAAAAAACAACATTAAAAACAAGCATGAAAAATAAGAAGTCTTTCCAAAACCTCCAGTACAGCATGGCATGCCATGACAGATTCAGTCTATGAGAACAGATGGCTCACTAACTTCTATCATCCAATCAGTAACATACTAAACACGCTCAGCACAATAAAATCAATCACACTGACTGGATGAGTGAATATGTGGTATCACATCATCAGGGAGGCAGAGGGGGGAGGGGGCATCATTGGTTGGTTTGTTCATCCATTCTGTATAAAAAGGCCATGTCACATGTCACGTGCCCACAATGATATGCAGTTAGCTGATATATTACAGCAATCAAAGCAGTCAGAGCTGCAGCAGTTTTGTTTTTTATCCAGCTATCTTATCCTTCTTTCTTAATTTCAGATATGTGAAATGATTCACAGTGATCCTCTGCTATTCAAACGATGGGTAAGATCTGACCTCAGAGTTCTGAAGCAGTCAGTAATGGTCGTGTTTTTTCTGGACTTTTATTTAAATGACGGTGGGGATGTCTTCATCACCAAGGACAGTTATACTGTTACATGTGTAGCCAAGTGAGCATAGCATCGACTCTTTTTGCCCTGTTTAGATAGTTATTTCATGTTAGTATGTGTGTGATTGCAATGATGTGACACTGTCACATAGCACATTGCAAATCATGTGAGAGTGCTGTGTTCACGTGAGATTTCGGGTATACAGAGGCGGCAATCCTGCGAACAGTGTTGATGAATGCTGAGGTGTGTATTGTGAGAGATCTCTCCATTAGTCTTGAGAAATGCAGAAAATGGTTACCAGTGTCAGTGCATGTGATGAATACTAAGCTGGCCGAGTTCAGGTCATGAATGATGGTTTTGTATTTTTGAAGATTTCTGTAGATTCACAGCATGGGTCAAGTGTGTGTGAGAGCTCTGCCACGATGTGGTTGAACGTGGACAGCGGGGTTTAGCGTGAGTGTACAACATTAACTATGAATTAAAATGTCATTATCGCTGCGTTAGCTGACTGCTTAACACAACTGTGTCCATTTTTTTTTGTATATTTAAATTGATTCAGAGGGGAGATATAGGCCAGCCTGAGGACCAGGTGTGTGTGTCCTTATGAGCAGGTTGCATACTGGAGTGGATGTGAGTTTGAGACTTGATGTCAATGTGTTCTAGGTTCATGTAAAATGTTCATTTGTAAACAATGTATATGACTCATGATTCACTGTAAAGAGTGTTAAATGAGTCACTACTCTTTTTGGGATGTTTTATTTGGGCAAATGTTCAGTTCTCTAGGTTACCTCAGAAGGTGCAGGGTTTTTCTGAATTGATGAATACTACAGAACACTTTTGAAACTGAAAGCATTAAATACAAAAAGTATTTTGTTATTCTTGTTATTAAGTTAAATCCTCAAAACTGGGGGTGACGGTTAGCTCAGTTGGTAGAGCATCCACACCATGTACAAAAGGCTCAGTCCTTTGTGCAGCAGCCCAGGGTTCGAGTCCGACCCGTGGCCCTTTGCTGCATGTCATTCCCCCTCTCTCACTCCCCACATTCCTGTCACTCTTCTGCTGTCTCTGTCAAATAAAGCTTGACAAAAATATATATATTGTATATAAATCCTCAAAACTGCAGAATTAAAGCTGTTCTCCAATGAGTGCAGTTGGGGAATAAAACATCCACAAAATATTCATTGTGTTTGATCTTCTCATTTATGACCAGGCCACACGTAGGCTTTTAACGGAGTGTCAAATGCACACTGACCACTGAGGTATGTTACAATGTGTATAATTTTGTATAAAGCATAGTAATAAAGTTTGTACTGTACTGCTTTATGCTTGGTGTGTGGACGTCCACACACTAAGGATCATTCTTGTTTTATATACAGTAGCATCATAGGGGGATGTATGTTCAGTGTTGCAGAAATTACACTGAACATGGCTTTCATCCATAATAATGTGTTTCTGTAGTGATCCCTCTAGGAAGAGGTCAGGGTCAGCTCCTGCCTCCTTAGAGACAGCAAGGATTCCATACTTCACTCAAGGACACTCCAGCACAGAGCAGTGTTTGGACTGAACATACATGTTCCACTTGAAGGACAATATGGTATTGGTATTCAATACACTACACATCTTTTAATGTATGAATCTATGTGTCCATCCAAAGGATTCAGTGACATGTGCACTATGAGTCTGAAAACTGCTTCTCATAAAATGTTGTCTTGTTACAGGACAGGGAATGAATCATGTAACACAGATTGATGAACGGTTTGTTCTTCCTGTATGAGGAGCACTTACAGAAATACTTGCAGTGACAAATTGATTGTTAGTTCTGTCTCTTTGGTGAATTGTTGATAATAAAAAGACACAATACTACAGCAGCAGTCACGAAATAGGTGCGGCTAGAAGCCTGGTGATATAGCGCCCATTCTGGGCTGATTTGTGAACTGGTGTAACTGGAGCAAACGTCAGTCACAGTAGTTTGTGAACATTCTGTTTTACCCCGAAAATCCACCGGGCACATCTCTGTCACGTCGCGGATGCAACGCTGTTTTGGTCCGTCCTGTACGCGACTTGAAACCCCACCGGGAGCATTTCAGAAGCGTTTAGCCCGCCAGACTTTGTTTACTTGCTCAGATTTGGTCATTTTCCTGGTTTATGTGCTTTCTAGAACGTGAGTTCTAAGCTGTTGGTCAGAGTCTGTTATTGAGTAATGCATCATGAAAAATACACAAATAGCAATATCAGGTAAACAAAATCACCACATGAGAACTTGAAAGAAACAATAATTCAAAAATTGTAACTGTTCTTTTGAAATTTGAGGTATTTTCACATCTACCATGTTCAGCAATTGATGGCTTGCTTGAGGAGTTACATTTCATTCTCCTCTGCAGCACTGCCTATATTACACAGTGTAGCTCTTGACATTGTATCCCTATTTTACTGTTTGAAGGTTGATGCTTGTTTTGTCAAAACAAAATGAAATGATTCAGGTGTGGGGTTAAAACAGTAAGATTATACATTCATTTTTTAAATTATTATTACTACTGTTTTTCTGAATGTGTGTATACACATACACATTACAGACATGTGACTTTATTTGTAATAGTCCCACTGTTTCCAGACCCGAGTATAATAAAGGCTTAAATGAATTTAAGCAACTTAAGTTGTATTTATCTGACTTATTTATTTAAACAGCACAACTAGTGTGTTGCGTGATTAACACAAACCTATCACATTAATAATTCTCCTTTCTATTAAGTAAATTAACCTCAATCATATTAAGTTAAGTGAACATAGTGTCAGTAAATCCAACATAATGTTGTTGTGGTTATGCAATGTAGCAATGTCATGTAGCTTTAAAGTAACATAATTAAGTTGGAATTACTTAAAATGTGTTGTTCACATTAATAGTAGAGTGCTTTTCCTATTTAAACAACACAGTTTAGTGGGACCGGTTGACATAACTCAGTTAAGTAAATACAACATTGTATTTCTTAGAGTGTAGAGCAGATTAGCACTGTGTATAATTCCTATGAACACATCAGTCAACACACAGTCAGAACAAGGAAGGTTGGGGTTGTGGAAAACAGAAGAAATAAGAGAAGATGAGATGAACCTTTGTTGATGCCCAGAGGAAAATTCAGGTTATGCCGCAGCAAAAGGACAGAAATAAGAACAGAAAGGTAATGAATAAAGAATGACTTAGAAGTAAATAAAATAAGAAAACAATTAAATGAAGTAGAAATTCTAAAAGAGCAATTAAACTCAAGATTAGAATGCAAGCAGCACATATAGAGTACCTATGATGTGAAAAAAGTGTCTGGTCAGATTAAATGGTAGTGTGTGTGCTGTCTTACAGTCTGATGTGCAGTCTGTGGACACAAATGAGCACCTGAAGCACTCTGTTTTACATCTGGTGGGATGATTTGGTGGCTGAAGGAGTTGGCTTTGATTTTGTCCTTCGTCCTCCTCTACACTGCTGACTCCAGGCTGTCCAGTTCCAGCCCGACCACAGAGGTGGCCTTCCTTAACAGCTTGTTGAATCTACTGGCCTCACCAGCCTTGATGCCCCCACACCAGCACACCACTGCAAAGAACAGAGGACCAGCTGATATTGGCCGGTAATAGATCTGCAGGAGCCTGTTACACACACTGAAGGATCTGTGTCTCCTCAGGAAGAAAGGTCTGCTCTGTCTTTCTGAAGAGACTGTTGTTAATCCAGTTTTTTATTGCTTTGGACCCAAAGTAACTTGCATGAGTCCACTGTGTCCACTTCCTCTCGATAATAAACAGGGACAAAACAGGGCTCCTGTTTCTCTGCTAGTCCACCACCAGCACTTAGGTCTTTATTGAACTGCAGGCACCCTGTAAGTCCTCCGTACTCCTCCTGTTTTTTGTTTTTTTTTAATCATTCAACTTTTTATTTATTTTTATTTCACAATAATTTACCAAGACAAGTCAGTTAAGAATAAATTCTCATCTACAAGGATGATCAGGCCGAGAGGTAGAGACAGGAAACAAGTGGATAATAGATATTTAAACAAAGAAACAGCTAATGCAAGAACACAACATGAGACAAAAGTAAGACATCACAATAAATACAGTGTATATGATGAGTGTATTTTGACAACAATGGCACAGTCGTCTGAAAACCTTTTAAAGGTAGCAGTATTCATGTCTTCAAGCTTTTTGGATTATCTAGACCACAGGTCACTAATAGGTGACAGAGCCGGAAACGACATATCATTGGGTTTATTCAATTTTGGTGGAGATTACATTTTGACTGGCGACTCTTTTTTGACCACTAGTCAGTGAAAGAGACATCCTACCTGTCTCTGATTGGCCAGTACTCGTTGTCTTTGTGGGTTTGAGTTGGTTGGGTTTAGGCATGAGGACTGAGATTGGTCAAGGTGAGGGCAGGAATGTCAGCCAATCACAGGCAGGGTAGGGCGGGCCTTCACTGAATAGAGCAGCAGTCACAGTGACGGAGAGAAAAATATGAAGGAGTGAGGAGACAAGAGAGAGAAAAGAGGTCAAACTGTGAGTCAAACCAACTTTTAATCCAGAAGACTGCAGCCAAGTCAGCCAATAACTTATTATTATTATTATGAAAGTACTTATAGTAAGTATTTATAATTCTCAGTTGAATGTCAAATTGACTTTGCTTTGACTTTCATTATTTATTTGATTTCTTATTTATTATTGTATGTAGCCCTCCAGAGAGATTTTTCTGATGGACAGCTTTAGCCTAACTACATGCAAAAATAGCTAACCGCTAATTAATTGCTGCTAAGTGAATCTGCAGGCAACAGAACTGGGTTCACCAGCTGGACCAGGGCTGGTTTGAGCACAACCTCTGTGACCAACAAAGAATAATGCTACACTACAGAGGTGATTTACAGACTTTATGATGGAAAGATTGCTACCAAACTGTTGACTGTCGTTAGCTCAGTCAGCTAAGGAGCTAAACAAACTGACTCAGGCCCGGGATGCCAAGATGTAACCTGCAATGCATGCAACACGCCATGTTGTTTCATCACCAGTTGCATTTGTGTAAAAACCAGAAAACCGTATTAAAGATGTGAGGTAAAGTGAATGCCACCACACATCATCAGAGCATGTAAGTCATTCTGGGTTATCAAATGACCTCACTACTGTACCTCTGAAGATCTCCAGCCACACTCAGAATAGTCAGTGTGGGAGTCACAGATTGTGTTTCTTGCTGGTTGTTACTGATGCATTTAAGAGGAGAGCGATTTTCTTGAGGGTTCAGGAGTTTTTTTGTACATTTTTCGTACACAGGTAAAGCCCAAGCGCTTCACACTATAAGAACAGGATCCATGCAATACACAAAACTTGTTCCGGGGTCCATAAATAAACACACTTACTCATCACAAAGCTCTGGATGGGAGGTTGGTCAGAAGCCATGATGTGAGGGGTGTTTTAAGGCTGCTTTTAACAGAAGTAAGTGTGGGGGCACATCTCAGGTCATCTGGTGGGTTACTTTAGAGGCTGGGGGCAAAATAACTAAAAGCAGCTTGACCAGATTTCGATTTAATCCTTGGAACAAGAAGGAGGCTAGTGCCAGATAACCTCAGAGACCTGGTTTGACTCAAAAGTGACCCTGAGTTGGACAATTAAGTGTTCAAACAGCAGATAATTCAGGTTTATTCCACCTTGGATCTTATGTTTGTAGCCTCTGGTCGCTCTTATGATACATTTCTATAATATTATTGTCACAGCGTATTCACCTACAGCGACAAACAACAAAGTCAGAAAAGACAGACAACATGAGCAGTCAGACAGGATGTAAACAAGCCAACAGTTCAACCAGAATATCTGGACCAGAAAAACTGGACCAGAAATTGCTGACTGGCGTCACCCGCTGAGCTTTTAAAATATCACAAACAAAGCTAACGGAAACAAACTCGAAATGAATACTTTCTGTAAATGTAAAAAATGTGCCCTGATCCATCCCTGCTATATAGGTCTACACTGCTGGGGGACATCCCATGATACAATGCGGTCTTCTCTCCTCCCCTCCCTCTCCATCTGTACACATTCATGTCCCATTAATGCATGCTACTTACTTGGCCTCTTCCTCAGACTTCTTTTGCTTTCTCATCTCGCAGGTTTTCATGGATCGTGGTCTGATTCTGCCTGCTGCCTTCAGTCCACATCCAAACATTTGACCTCTGTTTCGATTGCTTCCCACCATGTCGGCTCATTTGCAACAACATTACAGCCTGCAGTGCAAGAAAAGTTTAGGAACCTCTGATTTGAAAATGAGCTCACCTGAAATATCTGTAATAATTCCTCAGTGCGCTGGATATGTGCACGCCAATACAGTAAGTACAGTAGTGGAAAGTTGAAGCAGGATGAGGGAAGATTTTACTCTTCACCTTTGCTTCCTCTTTTAAATAAGCCCCTCTAACCTGTTGGTCTGTTTGCAGCCAGTCTGTTCATCTGACTGCTCGTGTTTTTTACCCCATCAGACTTCATGTTGGAATGTCACTATATTCACAGATCTCAGCAATTACTTTGGTGATTCATTAGTGTGTATGTAATATATGTTATAGCTGTCCAGATGTCCACCACGTTGAGCCATGTTTCTACAGTAGCCCAGAATGGACAAACCAAGCTAGGTCTAAAACGCCACTCTCAAATCTTTTGCGAGTATAGCGACTAGGGATGGCTCGATACAACTTTTTCATGTCCGATACCGATACCGATACTGCAACTTGCCGATACCGATATCAATCAATCAATCAATCAAATTTTATTTGTATAGCCCAAAGTCGCAAAATACATTTTGCCTCGGAGGGCTTCACAGTCTGTACAGGGAGTGACACCCTCTGTCCTTAGACCCTCGGTTCGAGTGAGGAAAAACTTGCCCAAAAAACCCTTTAACAGGAAAAAGTGGAAGAAACCTCAGGAAGAGCCACAGAGGAGGGATCCCTCTCAGGACGGACAGACGTGCAATAGATGTCCGTGTACAGTCAACAAGTCAACAGAAACATTTGTGTAATTACAATGAAAAATGACAATGGATTACAATGAATGATAAAATGATTACAGTAGCAGTGGAACCTGTGATAGAGATAGAGAGACACAGATGCACAGCAGCAGCAAATCATTAACTAAGTTACTATAAACTGTAATGGAGATCTGGTAACATTAATGACAGTAATAATATATGTAGTGGACGTCATGCAGGATATCAATCCGATACCTTCTTTTCTCCTCTGTTAAGTTGTTAATAATACATATAGTTTGTATAGATGTACTTTGCTTAATATGGACATCTAAAAACACCATGTTCAAACTGTGCAACAAATATTCTGCTCCCCGAAAGGAAGAAATAAAATAGCCCACGATGTGCCTCAAGCCATAAGCTCTTTATTTAAACTTCAAATCAGTGCAAACTGCAAACTTGAATGTTTCTTCTTTCACATGTAACCTCTGGGGTTGAACTGCATGTAAAACACCCATATCAAACTAGATATAGAATGGACTCAATTCCAATGTTTCATTGAAGACTATAGGACATATAGCTGCTTTAAGTAACAGCTAACTTTAAATAACTGTCAGACACTTGCTTTTCCATTCCTTTCTGACATTCATTTGGTCACTTCAACATGAGGGGCAGATTCTTCTTCAGAGATATTAACATTTCAGCCTTTTCAGCTGTCAGTCTGCTCCTTCTTTCATCGATAATAACAGAGCACTCCATTATAATCCACTAGCTGACATGATAAGAGCGCTAGGCTAATTCACTGTCACACCGTTCTGTTTACACACGCTGCAGCAGCTGCTCTCTGTTTACGGCATGTTGTGCAACAGCATGCTGCCTGCTGCCATTGCTGAGGCGATAGTGTCTCTGTTCACAGCATGTCGCGCAAAGTTAAGTTGAGCATTTGGGCTTAGGTATCGGATCGGACGGGCTATAGTTGTTTTTTTCGATGTTCAATCCTGAAATTTTGACCAATATCAGACTGATACCGATCCCGAGTATCGGATCGAGCCATCCCTAATAGCGACCGCTGTATGTTATCCTACACACTTGGAAGGGGAGGGTGATGCGAGGAGTATTCAACCTCAGCGCTAGGTGCCACTAAATGCAGCACAGTGAACCTTTACTTTAACAGTACTTTTTTACACTTTTGTGACCTCAAAGCTTCTGCCCAATAGGAGCAAAGAGAGAGAGAGATGTGTGGTGTCTCCTCTGCTAAGTGCTCATGTGAAATATGTGGAGAAACCTTCCATGTTGACACACTATTCATCTCTCCTGTATTTGATTCACATTATTTGAGCCCGGCAAAGGAGGAAATTATCTCTTTCAAACACACACACACACACACACACACACACTCTGCAATCTTTCCTTCCTTCCTTCCTTCCTTCCTTCCCATCTTCTCTCTCTCTCTCTCTCTCTCTCTCTCTCTCTCTCTCTATGTCTACCTGCATGTTGTTTGGCCAGTAAAAGACATTAGTTAGATATCAGGAAACTAAATGAGTGTCGACAATGTCTGACAGTGATCAATGAAGGCAGAGCCTGGCGGCCTGGGCAGGTTACATCTAATGTGATCAACACGCACACACACCCACACACACACACATACACACACTGTCACCCTGGTTAAAGGTAATGTGATGAAGTAGTCTGGCTGGCTGGCTGATAGAAGAAGAGCTTTTAATTCATCCCAAACACTGATGCTTAAAGCAGGAGGCAAATAGATTGAGACTTTAAGGTCTGTGCTCCACTACAGTCATGGAAGAAGAACAGTGATACTATTGTTTATTGGACTGAGGAATGATACAGCTTATACAGAATGCAGATGTCTGACTGGGGCAAAAGGAATAAACGTGTGAGATCATACCAGTTTATTATAACTTAGGTCCTTTTTATTTTGGCTGTCTGGCTGCCAGTTTTGGACGTAATCAAAATCATAAAAATACTTCAACATCTGTAAAAACAAGTTGAATGGGTCAAAAAATACAAGCAGTCAGATGATCAGACAAGTTGCAAATAAACCTTGAGGTTGGACAAACTTATTTAGACGAGGAAACATAGAATTTAACTGGCATTACATTGATCTCGAGGCACCAGCCTTAAAAAGGGAACAGTTCATGAATTCAGTCTCAACTCTAGAGGTTGGTACTAAGTTCTTGATTCATTCACAGTAGCCGTAGTGCTTCATACACACAAAGCACATAATGAATTCTTTATGAATGAATTTACTAACTAGACACACAAATAACTACTAAACACTTGAATAAATAACTGAGAATAACTGAATGAATAAACGCAATGGATACAGCGATGAACATTAATCAATTAATGAATGAAGGGAAATGCCAAAAATGTAGCACGAGAATAAATGAATGAACAAATGCATCTGTTTACCACATAAATCAAGTGAAGTGAATTACAGTATATCTTGACCACCGAGTGGATGAAAATCACACAAGCAGAAGAGAAAATACCTGAAACCATCCAATGTTGCTTCTATATGGATGGGTCTATCCAAACATTCACTGCTGCACCAACCCCGAAGTGATATGTCAACTGGTGGTTCATATGTGGGCAGCTGTGGCTCAGAGGTAGAGCGGGCCATCCACTTATCAGATGATCGATTTTTTGAGGTCAAAAAACCCGGCTTTTCCAGTCTGCATGTCGAAGTGTGCTTTGGCAAGATACTGAACCCCAAGTTGCCCTTGAATGCGTGTGGTCGGAAGACTAGAAAGGCGCTATATAAGTACAGTCCATTTACCGCATAGTCAGGTGTAAAGGGGGGCTGCAGCGGATGGCCATATGAAGCTCCCTGGATGGAAAATGAATGGTTGAGACCTCAACCCAGTGATGGAGCCAGGCAATTTTCAATAGGGAGGCTGGGATGACGGGGTGTCAGAAATCACCATTATATTGACATAATTTATTTATGATTATTATATTAACATAAAAGGCATCTAAATAGAAAGTGAGGGGCTATTTTAGGCATTTACAACACAAAACGCTACATCCAGGCAGTGGTGGAAGAGAGTATCCAACACTTTGTTTTCTTCTTCCCTGCAGGTAAAGTAACAAAGAAAGTACTAAGGTATAAGTACTAAGTACAAGCATCCCAAGTTAACCCTGACATATAGACAGAATAAACTAGTGGACAATATCAGAGAAGGTAACTACACTGGAAAAGTTAAGTGTACTGTGTGTGTGAAAGAGTTGGTATACTTGGAGGTCCACATGGGCCAGTGATGGGTGGAGGCTCCTCTTTCTTGCTCTCTGAGTCTGTCTGTTCTTTCTCCACTTCACTTTGTCTGTCAGCTGGCTTCTTCTGGCTACTCCTCTTGAAGAAGGATGCTATATCTGCTGTCCTTCTCTTCATATGTATGAATCATACCAGCATGGTAACATGTCCTGGCAAATTTAACTAAATAAATATGTTTATGAAACAGTCTGCTCAATTTTTCTCTGTGGTAAAACAAGCTAAATGATTCATTTCAGTGCAGTTAAGCTAATGAAGTTGCATCTAACAACAAATGAATGTATCCTTTATCAGAGGTTAGAGTTTGCTTGCTGCAGCTTCTTTATCTAAAAACAAGGAGCTAGTCAGAAATGCTTATGCTGAATTATTGTTTGAAATAAAATGGAATGCACTAACATGAACTAATGAGCAGTGAAGAGACACCCACACACTAACATTAGGTTGACATCATGCATGACCATAACATTGTGTAACCCGGTTAAAAACAATAAGCAATATCATTTCATCCAAGCATATAAATAGTGTGATTGAAAAGGTTGAAATTCATTAAAATGTTAAAAGCAGTTTAAATATATATATATATTATATGTTTATTGTTTCATTTGAAAGATAATGTATCTGTAACAAGTGTATGTACCAGCATTTATGGGGTTAAGTGAGATGGGCGTAAACGTAACATCTCAGGTGGGGAGGCCGAGGGAGTGAGATCGGCGGAGCGAGAGGAGAGAAAAGACAAGAGAAGTGAGTAGAAAACAGTAACGAAAAGAGACTGTTTAGATTAGTTTGTGACCAAGTTCGTGGACGCGTTCAACCCGGACTCTCCAGAGGACTAAGTGGTGACTTTCCTGTGTGCGTGAGTGAACTACTCAACCCGTGAGGACGACGTGAAGCTAGAAGCTAATTCAGTAGCTAGTAGCTCGCAGTGACTGTGCTAAGTTAGCAGCAAGCTATCTGTGCGGCGGTGACTGTGGGAAAAGGGGCGTGGAGCTGCAGACGACGAGCGAGCACCACCACATCGGCAGTGACGGGTCTTTGTTTCCTCTGGACGGATCTTCTCCTCAACTCACCTCTTTTCCAGCCATCAGCCCGTGTGTGTATGGATGCTACACTGGTCATTAAGGTACCTGTTTTCTTTTCTGTGGCCCAGTCGGGGTGAAACAGCCATTGTGTTTAAGGCTTACACGAACCCAAGCTACATCCAGGCCTGCAACGATGCACTGAAGGGGTACCCCGGTTTAATTTCAATAAATTAATGAGAGTGCCGGCTTTATTAATGAGGTGTGTGGGCCTACATATTTCATGTAAGTGAATTTGAGGTAATTTAAGGTTTGCATTAATCCATTTGGGTTAAAAGTGTTTATGGATATTTGCATATATTTTTTGTTATTGCGTTTCCTGTGAAAAAGGGAGAATTCAGACAGTGGTTTACCTTAAAAAGAGGGAATTTATTGTGAAGGTTTAAAAACGAAGAATCAGATTCATATTTTTATTTATTTTCATGTTGCCTTAATCATTTCCTAAGTAAATAATTGAGAACTTATTTTCTAAAACCTTGTGTTGTGTATTTCATAACTTACCTTAAAGAGGAAATCAGTTAATTCTGAGAGACACATAGAGACCTGAGGGATTTAAAATCTTTATTAAAAATATAAGTTAAGGGTGAATCCATAGGTAAGTTGAAAACAGTTCATGTGTGTAATTTAAAAAAAGGAGAGATTCAAAACAAACACTAAAACTGAGTTAATCAGGGTTAAGAATAGTTGATAAATATATTAGAAGAACCCAAAAGCCCTGCCCTCATCGCTATGACTACCGAGGGGAGCGCTACAACTGTCTCCAGTTTGCCTGAAATGATTCAAAAGATAATTTGACTTGCTGCTGTGAACAGTTTACTTAAGGGAGATTATGCGTGATGCATATTACAGTTAGCTAATGCTAAGCTAACGAAGTGTTTTGTCCACCTGGCATGCTCAGGGCTCTAATATCTGCAGTCACAGATGGAATAATTAAAAATGTTGAAAATCAATCTTCATTCTGATGTTTTTAGCTCTCCTGCACACCTGAGTGGGTGTATGTGCGCACCCAAAATCCATCCCAGGTGTACAGAAATGGTTCCGCCTGGAACAAAATCATCTCTGGGTAATGTCACAGATATCTATGTTTACATATTGTGAAAGAAAATGTGTCAGTGGTAACAAACCACTGAATTATTGAATACAGCTTGGTGAGTAGGCTATAGGCAAAGTGAGAGGAAAGACATCTCTAGAGAAAATGTTGAAACCATTCCCACCGGGCGCGCCGCGAAACGTCTCAGCAGCGACTCTCCGCTCTGCAGCGCTATCAATCCGTAGCACTTCTATTTTTGACGGAGCCGTTGCTAAATCGCGTGAAGCTCAACAGAGTAGATTGCACCAGACAGGAAATCTGACACAGAATCAACGTAATACACTTCCGCCCCCTTTCAAAATAAAACACAATATGAAGTTCATGTAGCCTATCACAGCTTCACATCAACATTACGTCATTACCGGTGGCACTAGGTCAGCAGTCAATCGATCAAAGTGTCTCAACATGGACGACGAGAGACTAATTGTTGAAGTGGAACAACACAATAATTTATGACACAACAGATCCTTTTATAATCTCTTCCACGTCGGAGAAGCAAAGTAAGCTGATTGTTGTTGTTGTTTCCTTTATACACAGTTTATCGCGGGGTCTTGCGTACGTTGAGGATTATCTCGTGATCTCGTGATGTCGCGTGAATACAGCTGGCTCGCAAGGCAGCGTTACGCTGCCGTCACGCGCCCGGTGGGGATTGACGCCGGGCAGAGGACAGAGCAAAACCGCGGTGCAGCCGTTCCGCGGCGCTTACGTCCCTGGTGGAAATCCCCAGTTAGTTGAGGCTGAAGCTGAAAGGGTTTGTTGTGTCAGTGTCACCGGTGTCAGTTGAAGTGTAGGAACTGACAAAATAAACAAACAGGAGAATAATCACTGCATTGAAATTGCCCGATGTCAGAGCTGAAGAGCTAAAAGCAGGTGAAGTGGTTCAAATTCTAAAACTGCTCAGCATCTTCTCCTTACTCAAAAGAAAAAAAAAAAAAAGACACAAGTCGGACACACAGAGTCTGTACTGAGTCTGAACAGCACTATCTATCAGTCAAACCCCAGCAATGCGAAAAGCTGCTCTAATCCACTTCCTAACAGCAGTCAGTACACTGGTTTGCACATTCTTTAATCTGTATTTCTCTTAACATCTCTGTCTCCATCTTGCTCGGCCTTATTCACACGTTTATCCCTCCCTCTTTCATATCTCCTCTGACATCACCTTTGTCTCACTCCTCCATCTTAATCCCCTTCTCAGCTCCACTGCACTCATCTTACCTACCCTGTCTTGTTTCCCCTGTGGTGACCCTCTGCATCTCTCCACCTCCCACTTTTGACTTCCTCTCTTCTCGTCCCCCTTTCCACGTCAGAGACAGCTTTTATCAGGTGGGACCCAGTTTGGAGTACTGCAGCCATTCACAAAGCACACATCTCTGTCACCTCCAGCCTCTTAATCCACTCAGGACCAATCACAGACAACCTCGCCTGAGGAGGGAGCGCACAAACGCACATAAATGCCTCTATGCATATTTAAAGGGACAGCCTCACATTTTAGGATATATGCTGGGTGACTTCATCTCTGACTGTCAGAATGTGTTTAACTTAGTGTTGCGGGGTTCTTTCTCTAACCTCGTCGAAAACAGGTACCTTAATGACCAGTGTTGCATCCATACACACACGGGCTGATGGCTGGAAAAGAGGTGAGTTGAGGAGAAGATCCGTCCAGAGGAAACAAAGACCCGTCACTGCCGATGTGGTGGTGCTCGCTCGTCGTCTGCAGCTCCACGCCCCTTTTCCCACAGTCACCGCCGCACAGATAGCTTACTGCTCGCTTGTTCCACAAATCCAGGCTTAGTCGGAAAAATGATGTTAGGATTTTTATTCTCCACCTCACCAGGTGCAAACAGTGCCAATATTTACAAACCAAAAAAAATAAAGTGAATGAAACAAAATGCTCTATATGCACTTTCAAAAAAACAAAACAAAGAAAGAAAAAGAAAACAAGTTCTTCAACAACTCAACTTTACACAATGCTCAAACTCACTTCTGTTACCTCCTCTGTAACCAACCACTCTCTCCCCGATTAGGGCCCAGGCAGCCCCTTTTATAGTGGTAGCCCCTCCCACTCGGACTACTACATTTCAAAAAAACAACATAAACATCTTTTTCTTGTTATAACGTCAACGTCCTTTACGTGTGACGATCACAAACATTACACAGAAATTATACCAGTTTGGGCATCATTTCTCTTCCATAGAAACTCCACAGTACTTAGACACATTGACATTATTAATAAAAACATATTAGTCCGCATCACATGATCGCTAATGGCGCGCATCATCCTCCTATATAATGACGTCTGTTCATACGTCCTGTTTTTCTGCCGGAAGCGGACAGGTATGGTGTGGCGGGCGCATTTCCATACACCCGGTAAGTTTTCATCTGTTTGAGTGTATGCATACATTGAATTAGAGCTGCCAAGTGTGCACCCTTGGCCGCGCTATTGTCCAGTGGGGGGCAAAAGAGGGATGTGTGTGTTGTTATGACCATGTAGCGCGGAACAGAAGGGAACGGGAAACGATGTATAGTACGTGTGTGTCTGTGTGTGTGTGCGCTGCGTATGTGTGTGCTGGCCGCAGTCAGTGACGGAGCTGCTCCATCACATTATCCCCCTCCTCCCGGAGGTTGGCGATGTGCGGCAACCTAGAAAGGTAGTCTGCCACCACGTTGGCCTTGCCTGGTCTGTGGCGGATGGTGAACCGGTACGGCTGGAGCGAAAGGTACCATCGAGTCAGGCGGCTGTTGTGGTCCTTCATGGAGTTGATCCAGGTGAGAGCTCTGTGGTCTGTTTCCAAGTCAAACTCCCGTCCAAGCAGGTAGTACCGCAAGCTCTCCAGTGCCCACTTTATGGCCAGGCCCTCAGTGGAATACCTGGTTTCACGTGGCTGCATCTTGCGGCTCAGGTACAGAATTGGCTGTTCCTCTCCCAGGTCTCCTTGGGCCAGAACTGCACCAAGGCCAACTGCAGAGGTGTCCACCTGAACCAGGAACCTTCTACTGAAGTCTGGACTCTGGAGGACAGGAGAGGAACACAGGTAGGTTTTAAGGGTGGTGAAGGCTGTTTCACAGTCATTGGACCAGGTTACCGGGTTCCGCTGGTCCTTGCTGGTCAGTGCTGTGAGCGGGGCTGCAATGGTGGCAAACTGAGGCACGAACCGCCTGTACCAACCAGCCAATCCCAGGAAGGACCGGACCTCCTTCTTGGTGCGAGGCCGCGGGCAGTTTTGGATAGCTTCCACCTTATCCACTTGTGGCCGCACCTGTTCTCGCCCCAGTTGGTAACCCAAGTATTGTGTCTCCTGTCGGGCCCACTCACACTTAGAGGGGTTAAAGGTCAACCCCCCCTCCTGGATCTTCCTCAGGACTAGGGATAGATGTTCACAATGTTCCTCCCAGGTGTTACTGTAGACCACCACATCATCCAGGTAGGCTGCACTGCAGTGGTCGCAACCCTGGAGGACTCTCCATCAGTTGCTGGAAGGTGGCGGGTGCTCCATGCAGTCCAAATGGCATCACAGTAAACTGGAAAAGTCCCGCTGGTGTTTGGAATGCTGTGTATGGCCGGGATGACTTCTCCAGGGGCACCTGCCAGTATCCCTTACACAGATCCAGGGTGGTGATGTATCTGGCTGCTCCAATCTTTTCCAGCAATTCGTCAATTCTGGGCATGGGGTACGCGTCGAACTCAGAGATGGAATTGAGCTTTCGGAAGTCAATGCAGATCCGAAGGGAGCCATCCTTCTTGAAAACGATGACCATGGGACTGCATCACTCCGAGTTAGAAGGCTCAGTTACCCCAAGCTTCAGCATCTCCTCTATCTCCTGTTTCAATTGCTCCACCAGCTGTTGTGGGACACGGTAGGGACGTTGGCATACTGGTCAGCTGTCCTTGAGGCGAACAACATGTTCGACCAGAGTGGTCTTTCCTGGCCTCGCCACGAAGAGAGAAGGGACCTCCTGGAAGAGCCCAGTGAGCTGTGCGGCTAGCTGTGGTTCAAGATGTTCCAGCACTGGAGCCGCAGGCACCGTTAGCGCTTCGGGTTCCATCTCAGCCTCATCTTCCAGGTTCACCTCCCTCATTATTAGAGCCTTTTCTGGAACCTGGACACCATGCTCCTTCCACTCTTTCAGCAGGTTGACATGATAGGTTTGTTTAGCCTTTTTCTTGTCTGGGTGATGTACCTCGTAGGTCACTGGGCCCATCTTGGTGATGTTGTATGGCCCTTGCCATTTCGCCAGAAGCTTGCTGTTGGAGGAAGGGAGCAGCAACAGGATTTTTTGGCCAGGCTGGAACTCACGGTGTCGGGCGTGTTGTTTCTGGGCCTCCTGAAGGTTGACCTTGGCCTCCTCCTGATATCTCTCCAGCCTTTCCCTCATCTCCAGCACGAACTGCACCACCCCTCTGTCACTCGACGTGGTGGAAGGGCCTTCCCAGCTCTTTCGGAGCAGGTCCAAGGGTCCCTGTACCTCCCAGCCATACAACAGTTCGAATGGTGAGAAACCAGTTGAGGCCTGGGGAACTTCCCGGAAGGCAAAAAGCAGAAAGGGCAACCAGCGGTTGAATCTTTCGACCAGACCATCTCTCTGTGGATGGTATGGTGTGGTTTTAATGGCTGTGATGCCCAATTGCTTCTGAAAAAGCTGCATCAACCGTGACGTGAAGTTGGTTCCTTGGTCTGTTAGGATCTCGTCTGGTATCCCCACTCTGGACAATAGTTGTACCAACGCCCGCAGTACCGTGGGAGCAGTGATGGTCCACAGGGGAAAGGCCTCAGGGAACCGCGTGGCATAGTCACACACCACCAGGATGTACTGGTGACCCCCACTACTTTTCACCAAGGGCCCTACAATGTCCATAGCAATCCTGCGGAATGGAGTGGAGATGACCGGAAGTGGGTGCAGAAACGTTCTGTCAGACTTGCGGCCAGGGCATGTTTTCTGACATGTGGGGCATCTGGTGCAATATTTCTGGATGTCTGTGTACATGGAGGGCCGATAAAACCGTGAACTGATGCACATGTATGTTTTGTTACGGCCAAGGTGTCCAGCCCATGGAAGTGTGTGTGCTAGGTGCATAATCAGTGGTCTGCACCTAGCCGGGATAACCAAGCGCCTGTGTTCATTATCCGCAGAGTACAACACATCATTATCCACAATGAACCTTTCCCTCCCCACACAACCTCCATTTGCCTCTTCCCCCACCATAGCAAACAATGGCTTCAGGGTCTTATCTTCCCTCTGTAGCTCAGCAATATTTTGAGGCACCTCCCACATTTCACTACCCACACTTTTCATCTCAGGATCAGTTTGCCTTAACTGCTTCTCAAAGCGGCGTTGGCGACGAGATTTCTTTGGCCCCTTAGTGCCACCCTCGCACAGACTACTGTCCAAGTCTGGGAGTGGTTGGACACCTTTTGCTTGGGCTCGGTGATGACAGGACATGAAACATTTACATTGCCCTCCCCACAGTCTGTTTTTGCTGGCACTTCTCCCTCATGCAGCAAGCTCAGCAACACAGGTAAGTCCCATCCAAGAATTAAATCCACAGGCAAGTTCTCAACCACCCCAACAGTCAACAGGTAAGGCTGTTCATCAATGGTAACTGTCACATCAGCTTTGGGATAAGGATGCTTATCCCCATGCACACACAAAATGCCTGTCTGTCGGCTGTAGTCCACACAGCCCACTTGCACCAAGCTGTGCTTAATCAGGGATGTGAAGCTACCAGTGTCCAAGAGAGTAGTAACCTGCTGCCCATTTATACTGACAGTTTTATGATGTTGGATTCGACCTGTTTTCTTCTCAATGGGGCCCACCTCTGGACGTGGTGCATAGCAGGCGCCAGTGACCTTTGCCTTCTGTATGGGACAAACGGACGCTTTGTGGCCTGGCTGCTGGCAATAAAAACACACAAAATCCTTACCAGAAGCTTGTTGGTTTGGGGCAGTGCTGGTGGTGGTACCTGGAACCTCCTGTCTATATTCTCTCCTCCCGGGCCGGGGCTGCGGTGGCTGGAATGCCGGTCGGGGTGCTGCACTGACGGAGCGTGAAGCTGGGCCCCCTCTCCGAGCGTTGAGATACTGCAGCGCTAGCTTGGCATCTGTGAGCCCCTCCGCTGGCTCATGCTCCTTCACCCAGGTTCGTACCTCCGGCGACAGTACCCGCAGTAGCTGCTCCAAGATGATGGTCTCACCGATCTGCTCCTTGGTGTGCTGCTCTGGACGTGTCTGGTAGAGGCCCCTCAGGCGGTGATAGGTCTCAGTAGGGTTCTCGCCAGGTGGTATTGTCATGGATCTGAACTGCTGCCGGTAGGTTTCTGGGGAGATATCAAACTTGGCCAGAAGCGCCGTCTTCAGGTCTGGATACCAGTGGGCCCTCTCCTCGTCCATCGCAGTGTAGGCCTCCAACGCCTTTTCCCCTCAGCAATGGTACTAGGCGGTATGCCCACTCATTCTCTGGCCAGTGCCATGTTTTTGCAATACGCTCAAAGCGTAGCAAATAGTTCTCAATGTCCTCCCCCACTTGATATTGGGGAATTCTAGGCTCGCTATAAGGCCTCCAGTCTGGTCTTGGCTGGTCGGACCTACTGCTTGCCTCTGGAAACTGGATGGATGCTGCTGGTGACGCCTCCGGTGGTGTGTCCCTCTGAATACGCCGAGGTGCTGGTGTGGGCAGTTCCAGTCTGGGACTGCTGGCTGTCGCTGTGCTGGGTGTGGTAGTGACAGCTGGCAGATTCTGCACAGGTAGTGGCTGGGCAGCCCTTGTGATGTGGTCAAACAGCAGGTTGAGGCAACTGGGGAGCCGATGGAAGAGAAGCTCTCAGCCCTCTGATTTCTGCCAGCAGGCCCTCCTCTCTCCTTTGCTGTGCTGCCAAAAAGTCCCGCATCATGACGACCAACTCTCCACCCGATTCACCTGTGGATGCCGGAGCTGCAGGAGCAGCTGGGCCCCACCAGGGGTCCTCGTCATCGCCCAGGCAGCCCCTTTTATAGTGGTAGCCCCTCCCACTCGGACTACTACATTTCAAAAAAACAACATAAACATCTTTTTCTTGTTATAACGTCAACGTCCTTTACGTGTGATGATCACAAACATTACACAGAAATTATACCAGTTTGGGCATCATTTCTCTTCCATAGAAACTCCACAGTACTTAAACACATTGACATTATTAATAAAAACATATTAGTCCGCATCACATGATCGCTAATGGCGCGCATCATCCTCCTATATAATGGCGTCTGTTCATACGTCCTGTTTCTCTGCCGGAAGCGGACAGGTATGGTGTGGCGGGCGCATTTCCATACACCCGATAAGTTTTCATCTGTTTGAGTGTATGCATACATTGAATTAGAGCTGCCAAGTGTGCACCCTTGGCCGCGCTATTGTCCAGTGGGGGGGAAAAGAGGGATGTGTGTGTTGTTATGACCATGGAGTGCGGAACAGAAGGGAACGGGAAACGATGTATAGTACGTGTGTGTCTGTGTGTGTGCGCGCTGCGTGTGTGTGTGCTGGCCGCAGTCAGTGACGGAGCTGCTCCGTCACACTTAGTGTGTGTTTAGATCCAAGCAGAGAAAACTGACAGACTATTTCCATCATCTATCTACACCACCACTGTAATATACTAGCCAAATTTAATCTGTTGAGTCTTGAAAATGTCATATTGTGTTGTATTTTGTCATACAGCTATACAATTGCCCATAGCTTGGCCCAAAATAATTGAACTATGGAACTTTCCATTCCATATCCAAACTTCTGCAGATTTTTATTCATTGTCAATGATAACAAAAAAGTGATTTAAGGACTACCAAAAATCCATCAATTTGAATTTAATAAATTGTTATTATTAATCAAACAGCCACCTGTATGCATTCTGTGCGTATGGACGTACACTGTAAGCAATTGCTGTAAATTTACAGCCAATTTTCAACACTAAAATACTGTTTTCATGTTTAACAGTTTAGTACTGTACTTAGCAATGCATTGTGGGCTTCTTAACTTGGAGCAACAGGACAGAGGCCGTAAACAGTATGCTGCTGTTTTAAATTACAGGACACTACAGTATTTTTTGGAAGTTTTCCAGAAGAGGACGGCAGGACGCACAATTTAGCGGACATGTGCTACATATCATCGGTCTTCATCACCATCATTCCGGTCTTGCAGCTACAAAATTAAACAGTACGTTAATTAAAATGTTATTTTCTTTGCCTGTGGGTGGGCTATCTTATTTATATTGCCAAGAATGTTTGATATAACGCTTTAGGAGTTTGTCTCGCTATATGTATCAGTGATGCTTAGATTTGAAGAGGCTAGCCGAAACAATATTAGGCTACTTTGGGTTTTTTTGTTGTTGTTTATTTATTTATTTATTCTATTTATTCAGTTTGGGAGACTCCACGATCTCCATAAGCTTTGACGGGACTAGAAAGTTTCTCCGTTGCTAGGCCGTTACTAAGGCTCGGGCTACTTGCTGGAGTAGTGAACTGGGTTCCATTACACATAAGAGTCTACTGCTGTGACTAATTGTTTTCCAGGTATTAGGAGATCAGAACAGAAACGGCAAGCAAAGAAACGTTTATTTTGAGAGCAAATTGCCCCAAAGCATGAATATTTTTTGATTATATATTTTATTTAAGTTAGTAATTGTTGTATAATCGCAATATTACACTTTGAGGGTGTGCTTTAACTTATTATTGGCACTTCAGTGACGCTAACGGACCTGACCGCATCACTCTCGTGCCAATAATGACGTTAAAGCACACCCTCTCATGTAATATTGCTTAATTCTATAATGCCTGTTGTATGTACTGTACTGTTTATGCTGTTTGTATACTTGTTTCACCTGCTCAGGGACTTTCAGCTATATCTCTATAATGCATCAGATTTTAAGTATTGATTATTGATTATCATATATGGTCCATGTCAAACAAACTAAATAAAATAACCAAATCAAATGTGAAAAAAAAGGAAAAAACAACTTCAGAACTGAAGCTTCCTCTGTGATCCTTCTTTCAACTTGTGTTTATTGTTTCCAGTGTCAATATGATCTGTTTAAATCATTTGTGAAGTGACGTCATATTTCTGTTTTTGAGTATTTTATTTTGTGACTTTATTCACATTAATCGTTGTTTAAACGTTCATGTTGTTTTAGCAACTCATCAGTTTCTGATGTTCTATGATCTATGTTTTATCTGTGTGTTTATTATACACTGACTTGCTGGTGTTTAGTTGTAGAAAGTAAACCACGCTCAGGTTGCTAAATTCCACAAATTCACAAAAAAAGACAGAAAAAAAAATCCTAATGTGTTGCAGATGTGTTCGTTTCACTGCATGAGATGCTAGGATATAAAGAAAGAAATATATACATGGGGGGACATGGACTGTTTTGACCAAGGTGGCCATACGTGACCCAGTACTGTACGGTCTGTGTTATATGTTGTATGTTTTGTATGACACAAAATATATTTTCAATTGTTACAATTGAGAACAAGAGTTCTCAAAATGTTGGGCTGTTCCTTTAAATGTGCGGCACGTCCTCACAGATTAAATCAATTCTGGCTCCAAACAGGAAACAAACAGTTTTGTATTCAGTGGGAGACAAATTTTGCGACATGGCCACATTTTAAAGAGTCATTTCCGTACAAACACTTGATGTTGGTGTTCAGACCCATCAGCTGAGTCTTACAGAGCCAAAATGCATCATTTCCCCCAATTTTTGTCAAATCCAGGCAGCGGTGGGTGTGATGTTGCAGGTGATCGAACCATGGAAAAGGGTGCCTAACGCTCTCACCCGCGCGCACGACACACACACACACACACACACATCAACATGTACAGCGGTGGAAGAATTTAATCGCTCCAGTAAATCAGTTATTTCAACAACACCAGCTCGCTCTGAAGAGCTACTGGAGCTTTTGATTGAGTTAGGCATGCTTGAGCACACACATCCACGCACCAACACACGTAACACACACACACACAGATGCACCAACCAACACCTGTCCAGGTCATAACACCTGTTTTTGTGCGGCTGCTATTTACAGTCAGGCATGGTGCAGTGCTGCAGGCTGACAGGACGACTCGACAACATTGACGCTGTGTTCATTGTTTCACGCCGTGTCGACTGTCCTTCACATCACAAAGAGCCAGCCAGCGCACTCTCTCGCTCTGACACTGACAGCTACACACACACACACACACACACACACACACAGACTGATATTCTGCTTTATTGAAACAGGATTTAGATGAGGTCTGATACATCTGAAGGTTTTACTGTAACTGTAAAGAGCTTGTATTGCTTTGGATTTTAGTGTGAAGACACGAAACAATCGTAAAATCCTGAGTGTCACCATGCAATACTGTGTGCTAAAAAATGCACTTTAGGGGTTAATAGAAAAGAAACAAACAAATAATGCAGTGAAAAAATAATAGTAGAATATTTATGAAGAGGTGAATAATAAAGTAGCCCACACTTAGTATAACGAAAGCCAAACATCACAGCAGTACGATACGTGATAGTCAAACATTCATTAGTCAAGCAGTAATATGTTTGCCACGTATACCACTCTGATGCACACAAGCATGGCAGCTGAGAAATATCTATCTAATATGCATCTCTCACACAATAACAGAACTTATTTTATTTTATTCATATCCAAATGTTTTTGTCTGCTTTTATTTCACAATGCCATTTTTCCCTCAGTGATCGTTTTGTTTCACGGTCACACTTTTCATCACGAGGCAAGTTTGAAAAGAGAGTTTGAGAAGTGTTTTGAATATTTTTAAGTTTCATGATTAAACACAGTAAATTACTCATATAATAACTGTTTTTCATGTTATTTATTCAATGGATTTTGAATACTTGGTGTCTTACAACACCAGAAGTGGATCTAATTTTCTGGGGTTAGTCTTTTGCATAAGATGAAAAGAAGAAAAAAGAAAATGTGCCAATACAATGTTCAGACCTTTAATTTCATACCTTTAATTAGTGCACCAGTACACTATACCTTTAAAGTATTGACTGAAATAACCCGGTGCCAAGTTGTATCAGTGACACCTGTATTCTTACCCATCTTTTGTAATTTCTTATGGTCAATCGCCGCAAGTGTTCTTGAATTTTAAATGATATGTTACTGGCCCACTGCAGCTAGTATCTATCAGCTACATAGAGTCTATGTTGGTGAAGTGTATTTGACAGAGTTGGCAGTTCCACATGCCGAGATGCCACTAAAAACAATAGAAAACTTCAGGGTGGCTTCTTTGACATGAGGTATCGAATGAAACACTCTGTCAGTACAAAATCACTTTAAAGGTACTGGTACTGGTAGTGATATTGTAATTTTTTTAAAAGCACCAAATCATAACGAAATCATCTCTTCTATATTATTTATAGAGACCCAACAATTCCCACCATGAGCAAGGACTTAGTCAGAGCGTCATGGAAAAACTTCCTATAAGAGGCAGAACCCAGCTCATGTTGGGCACCCATCTGCTACGGCCAGTTGAGATTAGAGAGGGAGAGGGTGGAGGATAGATAGATGCAGGTAGCTTCTTGGTAGCATGTTTCCTTCCAAGCCCAAACTTCATTAATGATGTCACAATGTCTCAGATTTGACAAACCTCCACCAGACCCATAGAAGACATTACGCTGCTTTGGCAGGCTGTGTAGGACAAATCATGGTGAGTAAACTGATGTACAATCAGTGGAATGCTCCTTTAAATGAGAGTCACTTACCTTTTATAGAGACAGTTATAAACTGTTACAGTATGTAAAAGCAGGAAACACACACATGCATTCACCAGTGCACACACACTCACACACACACACACACACACACACAGAATCAATCTTTGTAGTTTCATCATTGTCGAGTTGTTTTGACAGTGTTTTGATATTGATGCGTGTGTGTGTGTGTGTGTGTGTGTGTGTGTGTGGGAGTATATGTCCAGCTCCTCCTCCTTGAACAGCCGCTGCACGTATAAAGCCAGCAGCCCCTCTGTTGAATAATTCTGCTCACACACACACACACACACACACACCAGGAGCTGGAATGGAGAACAGGACGGCAGAGGGGAGCAGGAGGATTTGGTGTGTTCTCTTCTTTCAGCAGCCACTCAGGGATAAAAAGCTACCGTTGGATTACAGCAGATAGGCATTCATAGGCTGCCATTAGGCTCCTGAGAGCACAGTCATTCAAAGGGCAAAAAGCCCCCAATCACCCGGAACATGCCGAAAAGAAAAAATCTGTTGGAAGAGAGGAAAATAAATGTAAATATGAAAAGACATTTAACAGATAAAAAGCAACAATAAGTCAAGGTTCTTTCTTCTTCATCTTCCAGCTCGTCACATAGTGAGATATAAAAAGAACAAAATGAACATGCAGTGAATTGTCATCAGACCAAACAGTGAACCAGAGAAGAAGCCAGAAAATAAACTAAAGCAGATGGTCAAAGTGACAGTGAGAGCATCTCTGTCTGCAGTCCAAAGAGGCTGACGTCACAGCACTGGCCACGCTGTTTGACGGACAGCTGATCTCTGGCAGGAGCAGTGAAAACCAGCGCAGTGAGGAGCGCTTAGCAACACGAGATTGTCACAATTATCACAATTTTTATTTAAGAAATTAACTAGAGAGAGAAAAAAACTGTGGGAGGATATTTTTTTTGTGCCTTTTTTTCTTTTCTATGTCAAAAACTTCAAATCATGAGGACTCTCATGGTGTTTTTATCCAAATCACTTAAATTTGTAAAGGATGAAGTGTGACCTATTGACAGAAAGGAAACAATAAAGTAAGAACGTCTCCTCTGCACTAGGTGACATGTTCCTTAATTATCATGAGCAAACACACTATAGTTTATTTGGACTCAATCCCAAACACACCATCCTGCTGCCAGAGAAACGCAGGAGAGCATCAAATCCGCCGCTAAAAATAGTCCCAAACAAAGGTACTGTTTATTGAATTTTAAATACTAAATTTTTTTTTTTTTTTTTGGTATATTTTTGAGGTGTTTTTAAGGACTTCTGTATTTAATAGGAAGCCAGGCCCTTTCCTGAAGCCAGTTTGAAGAGGCCAAACTGTGTAATGATAGTAATGGTTTCTCCCATAGCTCTTCTTTGTGAAAGAGGCAGCTGCAAAACAGTGGATACATTTTGTTGAGCTGCACAAGCACGGCATACAACCAAATCATTTTATCCTCATTTACGTTAGTGAAGGGCTGAACTGGAAGTTAACCAGCTCAGACAGCGGGAGTCTCTGCTGCGCATGCTCTACGAGTCACATGATGCTGAAGAAAGAACACACAAGTTGTTTGGCTTTGTGCAGCACTGAGCAGCTTTCAGAGGAATTAACAGAACCCCGGTTCTCCTTCATACATCCACAGTTTGAATGCTACAGTGTCACACGGAGGTATGCCTATCAAAAAGTAATAAAAGTTTCTATCATATGGTGATTTCATTTGGCAAATATGGGCTACTTGTATCTATGCAGCCACAACAGCAAAAAATAGAGTTTTTTTTTTTCCTCCTCCAGAGGAGCAGCTCAGCCAAAGTGGGCAAATGGGTTGTTGCTCTGGCAACTTTAGCCTGGCCTTGTGCGCGTCCTTGAAAGGACCCTACGGTGCTGAGAGCTGCAGACAATGTAGGAAGTCATAAAGTATTTAGAAACAGACTAAACTGTTCACAATAGTAGCATAGCAGTTTCATAATAGAAACCTCTTCAGTCTAACACTCAGTGGATGGCAGAGGACCAAAGAAAGAGCCCGACTGAAAGCACCACTGTGGTTCAATAAGGATCTCGGGTGAAAAGATTGTTATAACAGAATTCTCTCCAGTTATGCAACACTGTGATCGAATCAATGGAAGTTTTAATCATAAAATTATTCTTCTTTTGGGGTTCAATTAATTCAATTCATTGGCAGAGCACATTAGGAGAACACAGAAACACAACACAGGGTTGTATTTTTAGTAGAAGCTGTCTGTCAGCGTAAACCTGTTCTTGAATGACGAGACTCTACAGGAGCGATTGCAAACGTCTGATTTGATCAGTATTGAAGTGTATCATGTGGTCACCCCTCTTGACACTGGAGCGTCCTCAGCCAATCAGGACGCAGCGGAGTGAGCGAGCTGAGAGTGAATGTGTGCGAGCGGCTGCAGCAGCAGCAGCAGTAGCAGGTTCTCCTCTGCGAGCGTGGAGCATCGTCCGTCCTCACATTATATGAGGAATCAGCCGAGGGTGACATTACCATCTCTGCCAGTGCATCTCATGGCAGCAGCAGCAGCAGCACACAACATCACACATATACAATAATGCACATATTTATGCGCTCACACGCACTCATATACAAAATGCACCGGAGCTGGTACCCATAGTGCTGCTGCACACACACAGTGGGATACAGAAATATGCTAGAGTGTGTAGCAAGTGGTTGAAGAGGCTACAAGGCTGTAGTGCATCAATAAATGATGTGTGCTGCTTTAGTCAAAGCATGGCTAAAAGATGTTCTGGGAGGATGAGCATGAAACATAAAATATGGGCAGCCAGTGATGCCTATGAATATTTTGGACTTATTTGAATATGAATATAGCCAGGGTGTGTTACCCAGACACCTCCCCCACCACACACACCCACCACTAGCATACCAAACACACACACACACACACAGAGCTGTCTCCCGTCTGACTCTCCCTCTGCATATTGAGCGCACACGTTCAGCTTTCTTTATCGACTCTCCTCATTGATCCGCACCGCTCCAGTGTTTGTCGTTGCTGCTTGATATAGTGGGACAGTGTAAACAGTTGTTCTCCTTCTTCGTCCTGTAAAGGTCTGACAGGTATTTGAGCGCAGCACTTACAGTCAGCTCCTCGATCGTTGACTGTGTTGACATCAACGCATGAAATTACTGGGAGTTCATATCAGGGGTTATATGTGTTGTATTAAAAGCCTGTTGAGTGAAAGGACTTTTCCATTTTGAAAGGAATACTGAACATTTTAAAATTTTAGTTGAATTCATCATGCAGTCCAGAACAGCTTTGGTGCTTGCTGGAATTTTCCATCAAGTGTGAGGAACTCTACTAAAGGGATAAAACACAGACTGAAACAAACATCTGTCCAACAATCAAAATCAAAGATGTTCAGTTCACTAACATTTAAGACAGAACATGCAGAATGCAGAAAATCCTCCCGATTGTTTCCTGAAAAATTTTGTTTTCTGTATTTTGACATTGTTATGATGATTGTAGAGAGCACAGGTCACTAATAGGCGGACAGGACAGGACAGAGAATGGGTCTGGGTCTGGTCCCAATATTGTTGCCATGACGTTGAATTATAGCTTTCTTTGTTTGATTTGAGTCGGTGACTTCACACAGTGCAGATGTTGATACAATGACAATGCTGCTTCAATATATATAAAATAATTGTAATGTATAACTAAATTATGATGCAACTTCAACATGATGATGCTGCGGACCTGAACATGAGCAAATTTTTTCTATCCGGACCTCCTGAAATCAGAATTGACTCCCCCTGGTATAGAGCAATGTCCAGAGTGAAATCCACACCTGCAACATAATGTGAAGCATTTATAACGTCCATCACTCGATCACACAGAGAAAATAAAACAGACACACTATGGTGCCTTTAGTGTAATAATCGTTAGGCAGCTGTTCAAATTACACAAATCTCTCTTTGTCTCTATGTTGTGAAATATTAATCACATCTGTGGGGATCGATCGAAGCTCCAGTTTCACAAAGAAGCTACAAGGCTACGGAGAAACGTTCAGTTCAATTAAACGCAACGTGATTGTCAACACAATGTGCAGGCGGTGCAATATTTCTGTTTCATTTCATCACTGATCTGTTGTCTAGCTTTTCAAATGTAGCGCTAGCCAGTCACAATTTTCACTTTCTCGACTCCACGACATTTATTTATTTATTCAAGAGAGAAAAATGGCTCTCCAGTCTGAGCTCGCTAGTGAGTAGTTAGCAAATCTGTTAGCTTAGATTGATTGGACAAAACCTTTATTCAAACAGTTTAAAAAATTTAAAAAAAAAACTCAACTCACATCTGACTCATGTCCTAACTGTGCTTTTACACCAGAGCTTAACTCTGCAGCTTCCTCCATTTTGGACTCTCCGTCAAAGCTGAACACAGTCTTGCTGCTGGTCTACTTTGTTCCCATGAGTGAATGACATCCTGAATGAAGTGAAATCACCACAAAATTTTGCAGTTTAAAATGCTAATGTGAGGTTATAATCACTGGACTATACACCTTCATGAATATGATTAGATAATACTAATCACCACAGAGAAGGTGAATGAACTAGTGATTGTGAACCATGAATGAAAATCAGCTAATCAACGTACAACTCAATCTGAACTGATGCTTTGCTCCATTTTCACGACGGTATTCTTGTTTTTATGGACTGAGCAATTTTACAGTTTTAGTTATCAGCAGTTCAACATGTTACTACCTACTTCTACCTACCTACCTACATCTGTTCCTTACCCATCTGTCTTTTTTACTGATACTATCCCTGCCAGGTCTTTGTCTTGCAGGTGTGCACCAGGATACAGGGTTTAAGATGCACATGTTAATGAAGTTTCTACTGTATCAGTCCGTTATAGTTCACATTTAAATGATCTTCCAAAACTTATGTTCCAGCAGCGACTGTGAGGAAGAGCGAGAAGAATTTTAAACTTGAAAGAGTTAAACAAAGGCCTTCCTTAATCGAAAGTCTGAGACAAACTTTGCGAGCCTAGCTACAGTGAGGTGGGAGGTGTACTGTAAAGGTCTTCGACAGCTATCAGAAGCCAGTTACCGTAGAAACAGCACGGCCAGGAAAGTAATTTCTCTTTTTGACTTCTTGACTACAGCTGTCTTTGGTGACATTTCTCTTCTAATTGTATTACAATCATTTGTGTTGCATGTAATGATGCAGAGGAGGCTGAAATTAACATGAAAAAAACACAATTCAATATTTATAGAGTTTGAGAAAGTTCTTTCTTTCTGGCACTGAGAAAGTGAGGTAAGAAACTACAAAGTCAAAGTTGCCACAAGCAACTAAGTAAAGACAAAGACAGACTTCTCTCTCTGCAGTCACATTGTGTTGTCACTGACCTTTGTTTAACATCCAATCAGAATAGAGTCTGATGCTCAGACAAATTATGCAGGCAGGTTTTAATTGATGGGTACAATGAGCAAGGTCAACTTATAGATATTAATTCATATATTATATGAATCTTTTAAATATTTTATAGAGGCACACACACACACACACACACACACACACACACGAATTTATGTAATTACTTTCAATTAGGAGAAAGAAGAAGTCCTGACTTAATGTGAAGGTCCAGTTTTAAAGTGTACACATATTCATCTACATAAATTAAATTATTTTTTTTAGAAACTTTATTGATCACGTTGAACGTGAAATTACTTCTCAGCATTTAACCCATCCAGGCTGGCACCTGTTGGAACACACACATGCACATGCACAGGGTCACACACTCAAATTGACAGATGCCAGATTCACTGGAGCGGTGGGCATCAACTCACAGCACCCGGGGAGCAGGTGTTGGGGGGGTACGGACGACCCACTCTACCACTGAGCCACGGTCGCCTCATTTGTTGCAGTCAAATCCATAGACTTTACATCACGTAGACTACTTTGTAGATCCATTCACCCATTTTCTACACACCTATGAGCAGTTTAGAGTCATCAGTTAACCTGCATGTCTTTGTGGGAGGGAGCTGTAGAACTCAGAGAGAAGCCACACAGGTGCAGGGAGAACATCTGGGCTTCAAACCAGGAACATTCCAGCTGTGATTGCACCATTGTGCCGCCCTTCTTTGGCTGTACATTTCGTTTGCAATGATAAGCTGGAAGTCTCACCTGACTTTCACAGAGACCATTCAGAAGTACAATGAATGATTGGTGGTGAAATGGTAACTGATATTGTATTTATACTATATTTAATGCTCACTCAAAAAGACTATTAGAAGAATGGTTGGACATTTTGGGAATAGACTCGCCTTCCTTCAAAGAGAGAGATGTTCAGTTGCAAATCAACTGTTTCAGTTCATCATTTCTCTTTTGTTTAGCAATCTGACGGTGACAAAACTCCAGGAAGCCATGTCCAGCTACTGTTAGTCAAAAAATTGTTCCAACACGTGTATATGTGCAGATTCAACAAATGAGATAACAATAAGTTAGTGAGCTTCAGAGTCTATACTGTTGGTATTCTTTCAAACTGCAGATACTTCCAATCTTTACGCTAAGCTAGGCTAAATCACATCCTGACCCCAGCTCTGTACTGAACACACAGACATGGCATTGATTTCCATTTAACCATCCCATCATCAGTGTGTTCTCCAAAATGTTGAACTATTTCCCTAACAGATTGTGTAGGACTCACCTCTACGCAACCTGGTTCAGTAGATAGACATATATGTAATGATCATCCAGACCAGACCTGAGGAAGGTCATTTCACTTTGATGCAAAATATGTAAATATAAAAGTCACATGACTATACTGTATCAATAGGGCAGGTTCAACAAGCTGATCAGGTCAGATTGCTGTAGGACAGGTATTAGTGTGAGTTCTTCCAAGTATAAATCTTAGTCTTTTCTTCTGAAACATCTATACAGGAACATCTGTTACATTTCCAAAGAGTCCAGACAGATTTGAACTGTTCTTACTGACAGTGAGGAGGCCATGTGGGGGGAGGGAGGAAAAACAACTGGAGAGAGAAAAACACCAGCCCTGTTTTTAACCATCTCTTCTTTTATATATTTTATATATCAAACATTCCATCTTAAACCAGGTATCTTCAGTATGCTTAACCACTGTAACAGTGTCTCCACAGTCCTCGCTAAGACCAAGAAAGAGGCACATCAGATCTTTACAGCGGCTTCCTGTGTGTCAAAGAATTGATTATGAAAATGCTAAAATCAATTATCAATTATGATCTGCTGATTTCATTATGATCGAGACTAACAGGTGACTGGGTCACACCTGACTGGCGCTAACCTAACGGCCCTAACCTAACCTATCGCCGCGCGGCTGAATGAACTCTGGATTCACTGGTAAGCTGGATGGCTTTCAACTTGTGAGAGCGGACATATATATATATATATATATATATATATATATATATATATATATATATATATATATATATATATATATATACTGTATATCTCCCAGTGTTTAAGCCAATCTGTGGCTGTGGAGTGAAACCAAGGCTGAAGTGCCAAAAGCTGGCAAAGCTAGGCAAACAGCAGCAAACGTCCACTTGAGGCTGGCTCCAGAAGTGAGTCAGTCTCCATAAGTCTCCATGTTAAAATGTCCAACTTCACAGCAGAAATAAACATGTTTACAGCCTGGTACAAAAAACAGTTTTGGTCTCTATAGATAATTTCCCCGTTCATGACAACTGTACTGAGGGTGAATTTTTATACAACTCACCTGTTCAAATGATATTAAGGCTTAAAGTTATGCAGAATTAAGAGTGTGGCTGCTTGATCCTGACCTGATGCAAAGGAGTATGGATGAATATGTGCAGGATGAAATATGCATTTTCCATTTGGTTAGCTCAGTTGTGAACAGTTCTGTCAAAAGTTGAAAGAATTTTTACTCACTGCATTCTCACATTCATTCCAGTTTATAGCACAGAAGCTGTAACAGATTTTCTTTTTCCTTTTTGATTTTTACTAAATGTTGTATCTTAAACGCTCCGCTCCCTGTGTGACTGTGGAGAAGTGCAGCTGAGGCAGCAGAGTTTTCAGTTTATTTCTTCATGACACGGGAGCAGCTTCCCTCTCTAACTGAAGCACATCTCAACTGAGTGAGCATGGATGGGACTGTGTCTACATTTCCATACAGTCTGTTTCTGATCTGTATGCTGCTGAGCGCTGCAGCCACCGGGAGCTCACCCTGAGTCGTGGAGAACTGAACTGAACTCACTCTCCTCTGTAGCCTACCGCCTCCTGTTCTACCTCACACACCGGATACTGGAGCGGCACTGTGAATAATACAAGAATGAGAGGAGGGAGCAGAATGTAAACACAGTATATTATAGACTGAGCTCAGCCTGCTGTAGAGGTTTGGAAACACTAATCTTTCATATTTTTTTTATATTAAAAGGAAAAAGGAATGATGCAACATAGTGAAGGTTCAGTTAAAGGACTAAAATGGCTACTTCATTAGGTCAGACGTGCTTTGTCATCATAGTGATGGAGGTTAAGGAACGATCATGGTCATGTTTTAAAAAAGCAAATGGATTGAGTATTGGAAGGAATGAGGAAACAAACAGCTGTCTCTCATGTCTGACGTTGAGTTGACCCATCCTTCCACCCCGTGGTCATGTTCTATGGAGGTTATGTCGCATTATTATTTCTTTCTTCCGAGCGGAGATTTGTTCTCTGTTTCCACGGGAACGCTCTCTCACCAGGTGTCACAAGAAACATGATCCACTTCAAAGCTACATATTTTATCACTGTTTGTCATCAATGTGTGTGTGTGTGTGTGTGTGTGTGTGTGTGTGTGTTTGTGTGTGTGTGTCAAGGTAATTAGAAAAGCTCTGCGCTCATGTAAAAAAAAAAGAATAAAAACTCACCTTTGTTCACCTGCTGAAGTGGATGGAGGAAATGAGTTAATTACCAGAGCCAGTTTTTACTTGTGTTTAATTTCAGGTTATGGTCATATAGTTTAACAGTGGTGCATACATACATACATACATACATACATTATCTGTAACTGCTTCTCCTCACCCCGCCTCTTGCCCAGCTGACATTGGGCGAGAGGCGGGGTACACCATGTTGCCAGTTCATCACAGGGCACATAGAGACAAACAACCATTCACACTCACATTCACACCTACAGGCAATTTAGAGTCATGCAACAGTGGTGCCAGTGGTAATCGGAGCACTGGGAGCAATATTTTTCATATTTGCAAATATAGTTGTTTTTTTTCCTTCACAATGATCCTTTAAAAACTATGTAAATCTGGTCACAATCCTCAGAAAAAACAGCTGTTTGATGCCAGAGTGTGTCTGTGTGTTTGTACATTATCATATCTACTGAAACAGAGGCAAGTTCTCTGAAACGTTAAACAAAGTTTAATCATTAAATTAAACCTGCTCATTTAACATTATATTGATGTTTTACACTATTATTAATAACACAAGGACAATGTTGTACAGTATTATTTCATTGTAGCTGAGACTGAAGTCTGTAATAATAATAATAATTATTATGATTTCATATATAAATACATCCATTATCATATATACTTTATACTGTTATTTTGTTTAAGATATTTTTACCCACCCACCCACACACACGCACACACCCACACACAGATAAAGAATAAATCAGTATATCTTTGTATATGTTTATCAGTACTTATCACTGTACAGTGTGTTCATATTCATATTCATAACTTTGTTTTCATGAGCGTATAATCACCTGAAAGTAAGAATCATTTTGTTTGTGTTACCTTCTATGGAGTCCACCTGTTGAACCACCATGTTCTACAGATCTAAACAACAGGCTTTTTGTATTTTTCATATTTGCAAATATAGTTTTTTTCCTTCACAATGATCCCTTAAAACTACATAACTGATCTTATGCATACAACATACACATTTTCAGTGCGACTCAATGAACTCCGTCAGGTGTGCAGAGTTGCTCTATGGATTTATTATCTCTGCACACACGGTGTAGATATGTTATATTCACCATGCAAAGATCTCCAGAATGTAATTTCTAATGTAATTCATGTGTGCACAAATCTGTAAACAAAGTAGCTTAAAAGTTGAGTTTTTCTAAACATTCCTCTCCTGTGAGTCACACTTTCTCAAGTAATTTCTCACACTGAAAAAAAAAAAAAAAACTCGCTCTCAACATTTCACTTTGCACCATGCCTATTATATTTGTCTGAATGCCTGTAAACTAATAATGAGCCCAGCACTGTGTTCCCCATATTGTCATGTCCAGAATGGTTTTCAACTTCTAACAATGTATCCACACACACAGCTGCACATTGTTCTGCCCAGAGAATTCTGAATTCTGACTTTGTGACTTCTTGATCCATAAAAGATGATGGCTGTGCTTCTTTCTTTAGCATCACATTATGAGAAAATGCAAGTAGTTCCAGCAGATACAATCATAGCTTGTATAACAGACTGAATGTAATTGCACCATCCTTTGCAAAGCACTGTTTTTATCTCCCACACATATAAAATACATGTGCAGAGGGTTCTTCCTCATGAAAGAAGTGAAGACAGTCTTGTGATGTAATGTAATTGATTTAAACACCAGAAAAATAAGTTGAAAGTGTCTTCTAGCCTCTTTCGAAAGCCCTGAAATAACTTTTTTAACAACCATAAATACACCTGTTGAAAGTAGTTTAAACTAGTAGTTTTTCTTAGTCCCTTAAATATTGACCTAATGTTTGAAAAGTTGACTGGTCAGTCAACCTGGTCAGTGTTGTGCATTCTCATACAGCGTCCATGAAGCCCTGCAAAACTGACAGTAGGGGAACCTACAATACCAAGCTATTAAAGAGTTCGAGGAGAGTGTAATGACAGGGTATAGAGAAGGATGACTTTCCCTGACTTTGGCCTTTAAGACCGACCCTACTTCCAAAAACATAAGCACTTCTGTAAAACAGCACCCATAATCCACATAGCCTGATGCTAATCACACAACAATGAAAAAAAACAAACCAAGACACCTTTTAAACCTTGTCAACAAGTAAAAACTATCTTGACAACAACCATGACTGCAATTAAAAGCTGGAGAAGCATCTCCAGGAGGAGAAAATGAGATGGACATAATGTTAGTTCGCTAACAAGGACCACGCCCGTACGGATTTGAGTTTAGTCAAGTTTATTGCATATTATAGATGGGAAGCACGGGTGATGTGCTGTGGGGGAGGAGTAGGGAGGAGGGTTGAGGGGTCGAGGGATGGTGGGATGGAGGGAGGAAGGGATGAGGGTCGGAGGATGAGGGGATGAAGGGATGAAGGAATGAAGGGAAGAAGGGATGGGGTGGAAGCTGAATCATTGGTCGGAGGAGTCCGCGGGTTGACGGGTGTTGGATGGACGAGAGGGAACTTGGAGGGATTAAGACTCTGGGTGGGGGAACCGTCTCTCTGTGTCTCTATGGATAGAGCCCCAAGAGGAAGGAACAGGAGGAAACTGAGGGTTTTGGCTGGATGTGCCGTGGGTCACTGTCGAAGGTGCGGTCTGGGAGTTAGCTGTGGCCTGGGTCGGCGCTGAAGGAGCTGAGGTAGCTGTGGAAGGAGGAATAGCAAAGCTGGGGTAGAAAGAAGAGGGAAGGGTGTTGGGATGATGGGATGCGTGTGCACAGGAATTAAGTGAAGCTTGGGGGAAAGTGGAGGAGTGATGAGAGACTGGAGCCGCAGATGCGGGGTTCAATACAACCTGGCCCTGGGTAAGGGCTGAAGGAGGAGGCTGGGCCTCGGCCAAGGGAAGCAGTGTGACGTCATCGCTGTTGTGATGGTGACCTGGAAGTGGAGTTCGGCGTGAGCTAGTGGAGTTGGGTTGGGAGTCCTTGAGGCGTTGAAAAAGTTTTGCCTTGTTGTCGGTACGGTGAAATGGGATGTTTTGTTGGGTGAGAGACTGTTTCAAGCGGGTGACTGTCCAGTTGGATATATCTGTGGCCGGAGGACTGTTGGCATGTTGCCTTGGGGAAATAGAATTGCGGCGATTGCGCCGATCGCCGGAGCATCTGGACCTGGAGCGGGTTGGAGAGTGGCGTCCGGGATCGGTGATGTCTCTCGAGTGCCAGAGACGGGATCTTCCCCTGGGGCTGTGAGGTGGAGTAGGCCCGATGATGTTGGAGCTGTCTGATATAGACTGCCTCGGGCATCGGGGGATCCGGACTGCAGAGCGCGGCCGTGGTGGCTGTCTAGCAGGGATTACCGGGGATGGAGGTGTCTCGGACACTTTGGGTGTGTTGGATATTTTGTTCAAATCACTGTCGGAGGCGATGAGGGCGAGTTCTTGGTCCATAGTGCAGGTAAGGTCGTTCATGTGACAACGGAGTCAAAGAAGGGAGTGAACGGAAAAGGTGTGTTTAAGTACTTGAGATACGGAAATTGGATGAGTACGAGGCCTGGCCCTTGTTCCTGAACCTAGTTATAAAACTCCATATAACGATGCGGTATACCCACCTAACAAGATACTGGGCTTGAGGGAAACACAATTTGTGCCTTGATTATGTTTATTGTTGTACAGAGGTTGTCGAGGTGGATGGTGGACATATGTGAAGTGAGGGGCGTAGACACCAGAAACTGGGATCTCCATCCTGAGTCTTACACATACCTAGGTTCAGGGAACCAAAGCATTTTGGTTAAAGTTAGGTAAATATTGTGGTTTGGCTTAAATATCATGTAAACACAGTATGAACATTTTGTGACTTCCCTAATGTTGTTTCTCTGTATGTAAGCCCCTCAGAACAGTCTGAGGAATACCTGACCTTCATCTTCTCTACAATGTTAATGAATTCATCACTGTTGGTCATGTGCGTGACTTTTCATAGTTGATCAGAGTACACGTTCTTTAAAGAACTCTGGCCTCTATACTTCCAAAGATGTCTTTAAGGTGCTTTTTATTGCAGAAGTCCTTCAAAAAGTAATTGCTGTGCAACTTCTTTAAGTGGTTCCGAGAAATAAAGTCAGTGATAGTTTTCAGTCTGGCTTCCACTAAGTGCACAGTAGGGAAAATGGACTTCTGAGGATCAGAAATTACAAACCTTTATAAGTCGCAGTTGAATATTTGGCTTTAGTGCTGCTTGACTTGAGTGCTGATTTTGATACAATTGCTCATAAGGTACCTGTATATCTTTTTGTTATTCTGAATGTTTTATTCTAATTTTTATGCAGAGGCCATCAATAAACCACTATGGATTTACTTTTTCTCTGAGCACACTATACTATCTTATATTCTCATGTAAAATAAACTATGAAACTAGTGTTATTGTCTATATATCAGGTGCCCAAGGACTCAGCGTTTCTTCTATATTATTATATATATATAGTATATTATATATCACCATACCTTGACATTTCTTTGTTGATGACATACAAATATATAAAATAGCCAATTGTTAATAATCAAGATATGACAGAAAAGATAACTCTACATACAACCAACAATGATCCAAAAGTAAAATAACAGCTTGACATGAAAAAGACAATAAAATGTTTCTGTGCACCTTAATATCAAATCAGTATCCTATATGTGTTCGATTTATGGCAGTAGGTAATGCTCCCTGCAAACATCTTTGGTCAACCAAACCAGTTGGCTGAGGTCATGGCATGGCTGAAAATAGCAATACTAGTCAGTTTGGCATGCACTATCAAGATGATGTTCACTGTTGACACTGTACCTCTGAAACATCAACATGTTATAGCTGTTATGTTATAGCTTTGTCATTTTGAGCATGTTAGAATACTTACATTAGCATTTAGCTCAAAGCACCACTGTGCCTACAGACTCACAGAGCAGCTAGCATGGCTGTAGACTTATTTGCTGACAGTGCGGGTGACAGTGAAAGCTACTTTTGACACTTCAAACTCATACATCAGGTATAATGTAACATTAAAACACTGAGAGACGAAAAGTATGATTACAAAAACAGCATTTCATTGATAGGAAAATCTTTAATTTGACCTGTGTTTTCTTTATGCTGAAAATGTTATTGCATTATCATATTAATGGTTTGGCAAACAAAAGCACAGAAAAAACTATGTTAACTATGTTGTTGGATTGTTAATGCACTAACCCTACTTGTAATCTTTAGTTTCATTGATAGATAGTAAATAATGTTGTTTGTTCTTCTTTTCCTCTGTGATTCACTGCTTTTACTCAGTGTCTTTTTAAGAGGATATTAACTACAAAACATATAGATTACATGATTTAGTTTTAATGTGAAAAAACATCCAAAGGAGACGGTGCTGCACCCTGAATCATGTCTGCTGGTAGTACTTTCAGGCAGCATAGAGCCCCATCATCCTTCACCAACAAATCGAGAGGCAAAATCCAGGGCAGCAAAAGTCTGCACTCTCACTGCTGCTGCAGCTGGGTAATAACTGAGGGTGACTCATTGATTACATTTACATTTCAACTTTTTCCTTCTCTCAAGGACTGCGGTGGTAGGGCACTGAGAGGACAGTGATCAAAGATATTATTATTGGGGAAAGCCAATAAAGGTAAAGGGGACAAAAGTGAGAGGGACATGGCACTCCCCTCCCAAGAAATCACAACTATAAGGAAGTGGTCTGGTTTATAAAATATACCATAAATGGTAAATAGACTGTACTTATATAGCGCCTTTCTAGTGTTCCGACCACTCAAAGCGCTTTTCCATTACATATCTCATTCACCCATTCACACACATTCATACACTAATGGCATTAGCTGCCATGCAAGGTGCCAACTGCTCATCAGTTTTAGGAGCTAACCATTCATACACATTCACACACCGATGGCGCAGCCTTCAGGAGCAATTTGGGGTTCAGTATCTTGCCCAAGGACACTTCGACATGCAGACTGGAGGAGCCGATCATCTGATTAGTGGACGACCCACTCTACTTCCAAGCCACAGCCGCCCATGTCTACCATAACCTCATAATCTATGTGTGCAGAGCCTGACACATACTACATATAACTATCATACAGGTTGAACAGGCTTACAGGTTAAAGGTTAAAATGAAAATGTAGTAAGTGGCCAAATCTGAGTGTAACATGGAATGATTTTGAACAGAGTGGCATGGAGTGGAGGGAATGGACTGCTCCTTAAGCAAGGAGCAGATGTATGCATACACACTGCATGAGAGTCTCTGAAAGATTTGGAGGCTGTGTGTGTGTGTGTCTGTGTTGTATTGCATAGTTGCATTGGTGAATGCTTGTGATTTGCATTGTGTGTAAGTCTTGCCAATACATTTGGAAGTGTGTGTTTCTCCTGGTGTATTTCTGAGTGTGTGTATTTACAAGATGTCTGCTCCATGCTTCATAGTGCATGTGTCTTAGTGGTTTTGAAGTGCTGTATGTGTGTGCTTGCACACAATGTGTGTATGTGTGTTGCAGCTATGTGCAGGAGATGGGCTGTAATAAGAGTTTTGAGGGCCTCCTTCAGGCAGACACATCAAAATGCAAATGGAAGAGGCAGCCATTTTCAGTCCAAGACTCAAAGCTCTGATGTATTCTGACCAATTGTGCTGCTGTGAGAGGCTCTGTTTGTGCCTATGAAGCTCCTGCAGCTATAAAGTTTGAACAAGCACATCGTGTTTCATATTTTCATTTTGCCACACTGTATAATTCTTGTTAAAATGGCTACAAACTGATTTGTAAGTAGCTTCTGTTTGACAGCTGCATGACTAAAGTGACACAAACAACTTGGTATTTAATCCGATTTTGCAAGTTTATCTTCATTGGTCTCGAGGTCATCGGCAGCCAACAAGCAAAAACAGCCGAATCAAAGGTTACTGGATGGGAGGCAGCATCTTCTACATTTATCACTTTTTCTGAGCATGATGTCAGGAGGGCTTTTTGAGTGGTTTAACACCAGGAAGGCAGCAGGACAGTGGTACACACATTATTCAAACATGACAGAACAAAATAAAACTTATCAAATGTCTTGTTTCATTGAAAATATTCTGGTAAAACTGCTGTTTTTGTCAAAAGAGTCTGGTTTGGTGTCTTTGAAGAGAGCGTAGATAACAGCTTCAGTTCCTCGTCGGAAAGGGCTGCACACAGCGTCTCCATACACTAATGCAAACTTTCAATAGGAGCAGCTGGTGCCAGAATAAAACAGACATAACTCTAAATTTAGGGCCATTTATTACAAAGATAATCCTGCTTCTTCTAATGTGACCTGAGGCGAGCCAAATGATGCCTGGATTCTCAAACGAGCCATATGTAACATCCCCCACCTGTCAATCAAAGCGGCCATGCTGTTAATTCTGCATAACTTTAAGCCTTAATATAATTTGAACAGGTGAGTTCTATAATAAAAATTCACCCTCAGTACAGTTGTCATGAATGGGGAAATTAGCTATAAAGACCAAAACTGTTTTTTGTACCAGGCTGTAAATATGTTTTTTTCTGCTGTGAAGTTGGACATGGGAGCTTACGGAGACTGGAAAGTTCTGTAGCCAGCCTCAAGTGGATGTTTGTGGAATTACAGTTAAAGGTTACCGCTTGGTCTTTAGACATTTCTGAAGACCCTTTAGACCCTCTCTTGGCACAGCAAGACAGGGTGGAGGTCTTAGAATATTTTGTGTGCACATCATATTTCATACCAATTTCATGGCAACTGTGCCAGTTCTTGATAACGTACTGTAAGTATTGCACAAAGGGAGGTCTTCAACCCCAAACTTACCACGATTGGAAACCTCAGAACCAGCAGTAAAAAAAAAAAAAGAAAAAAAAAAAATGAAACCAATAACAAAACATGTTAGACAGCTACAACATCTATATTTCCCAAACTCAATGCACGTAGCATCTCCAGCTGGAATGATCAAAAGCCCGGTCTGTCAGCCTGTCTGACTCACTGGCTTTAAGGTGACTAAGTTAAAAAGAAAAGAAAGATTCCACTGTAGAGCAAAAATAGGGGGGAAAAAAACAAACATTGTGAGGCAAAACATGAAATATACATGTCAAAGGTAGTGTGTTCTCCCTGCTGAAATGTCTGACTTTATACACTGCGCTGCTTCAAAACATACAGCTTGACATTTGTGTCTGTTTAGCTTTGGTAGAAAACCGGTAAATACATGTGTGGAGAGTTTGAGGTTGTGTAAAAAAAAAAAAAGGCTGTCAGATCTGTCATTAAAAAGGATGTTATCTGATGTACAGAGAGTTTCTCAGCCATGAATATAAATATAAATATTAGTAATGCTACAATAGATAGATAGATAGATAGATAGATAGATAGATAGATAGATAGATAGATAGATATAATATAATGTTAATAATATATATATATTTAGATATGGCAATAATGATAATAATAATAATATACACATAAAAATGTGTAATATGTGCAAGGTGTGCATACGTACATAACTGCAATATATAATATGTACACATGTATAAATATATTTATGTATATATACACAAGATACACAAGATACGTAGTATAGGTACAGTTCGAGTGAGGAAAAACTTGCCCACAAAAAACCCTTTTAAAAGGGAGAAAAGAGAGAGAGAGAGAGAGAGAGAGAGAGTTTTCAGTAAAGGGAGATGTGACTGCATCTTCAACCAAAACCGTGCCTGACTAAGCATAACCCTGAAAGAGAGAGAGAGAGAGAGAGAGAGAGAGAGAGAGAGGAAGTCCCCCGGCAGTCTAGTCCTATAGCAGCATAACTAAGGGATGACCTGCATATAAATACTTGACTATACAAGATATACATACAATAGATAATATACTATGAGTATAAGAATATGTAAATAGAATGTGCACAGTCCTTGGACTGTGGGAGGAAGCCGAGTGAGGTAGCAGAGCTTACCACTCAATCACCACTCATAAAACTTTTATGTAATTGTAACACATAACGCTAAATAGTTCAAAACCTGACATTTCAAATGAAGTCAAGAGTAGCCATTCATACAATGTTTATCGACATGTTCCCAGTCTAGGTCATCAAACACCGTTGTGCTTTGTCTTCTCACCCTGCCCCTCGGCAGATGCATGGAATACCCTTAAGTGACTTCTGGGACTTGAAAGAATGAAGTAAGAAGAAAGCTGTGCACACAGTCTGAAGAGGCACAGTCAGACCCAAAGGCATTGGCAAGACAGAAAAAACACATGCAGGTCTTCCTTTTTCTTCTAGGCAACAAGTATCTTGTGCCAGATGAAGAAGAATGAGAAGAATTGACTTCGTGATCTCTCAGGTTAAACAGGAACATGGCCAATTTTAACTAACAGGGAGACTCATCAGTCTGTGTCTAGTTGTAGTATCCAGATTTAGTCACCCAGAGGTGTTTGTCAGCTGGGCTGCCCTGCTGCAAACAACACCTAGCAGGTTTTGCTTACATAAAATACTGCTGCAAGAGCTTCTTCATCAATATTTAATTCTCTCCATCTCCCTGCTAGGGCCATTCCCCTCTCTCCCTGCACTGCTGCTGGGATACAGGATGAGGACTCTGGAAAGAAGAAGAAGGAAAAGAAGAAGTTAACAAGTGAGGGAGCATAAAAGCTAATTAACAACAGAGAAGAAAATGAGCTAAAACCATGAAGGGACAGAGAGAAAACAAAACAAAGTAGGAAAACTGAAAAAATAATGAACATGAGTAATGCTGAGGGAGAGAAAAGAGAAAAAAAGTGTTGAGTTTCTCTCGGACCTGGTAGCCGACCCCGGTCTGCTGGCCTCACACTGACACCGCTGTCACAGAAAACTCATAAATAGCATTAAGAATGCATCAGAGCTGCGGTAGCCCTGCTCCTATTGTGAACTGGGGATGAGAGTTATGTTAAGGAAAAGAATGGAGCACGTCTATGAATTATTGACAGTGCTGTATCAAAAGCAGCAGGAGGATAATATTTTTGTTGTTCGGTGAAAGCAAAAGCTGGCTGGCCAGGCTGGAGACTGCCAGGCAAAACTGTCTGCCTTTGCTTCTCCATACTGAACTGTAGAATTTCTCCAGGGAAAATGTGGTTTTTGTTAGTATTTTTGACTGTATGAATTGTTTACCACTGTTCACTGTGATATATATATATATATATATATATATATATATATCTTTTTACATGACAGAGAAATTTGCAATCTGCAACTGCAGAAGCTCGGTCATCAGTCATAACCTGATATCATGTCCTGTAATGACAGAACAAGAATCCTTCACGAGTGGCTCTGACTAGATGAAAGCCTGACAAAAAGTCCCAGAAAAAACAGCTCCGATACAAAATTCACCTGAGTTATTTTTTCCAGATGAGCCTTGAGGTCACTGTGTTCTTGTCATTGACTGAACAGTCGATGGCTTTGCTTTTTATACCAGACTCATAAAGTGCCTCTCTTTCACTGCTGCACGTCAATAACCCATGGCAACCGCATTGGCTTTGTTTCAGTTGCTGCCACGTCAGTCAACAAGACTGAGACGAGTGAAGTGAAAGGCTTTGGCAAATAGATGAGTGCTGGACTATTTCCAGGTCCAGGTTGGGAGGTTTTCAGATCAGAACCACTGGGCCTGTCCATCTTTTGACATAGTATTCACTCACTGTCTAATGTCTGTGATTACCCCAATAATGTGCTTGACACACAAAAAAGTCACCGGTCTCACCTTAGAGGTGCTGACAAGAAGCAGTGTGACCCTGTAGTCACAGTTTTGTTGATGGGTTATGCCTCCTGCCACTACTTAGATAAAACAATAATAATAATTCTTCCTCAGGGGACAGCGCTTAATAACTACAACCAAACTTACCACATCGATAGCTCGTAGGTGGAAGGATTTCAACGACGTGCTACAATGCACTGAACTAATGAATAGAAGAGTGTTTGTGAAAGAGAGTGTGTGCACGTGCGTGACTGTGTGCATGCCATAAGAAATGTGTGTGTTTCAGGTCTACACTGTGCAGAGCATGCATGGTCATGAAACTTGAGTTATATCAGTGACAAAGAAGCATGTGGAGCAGCAGCTTTAAGTTTTATAGCCACATGTGTGACTGTATTTTTGGCCAATTCAATGTCTGTAATCTGAAGGAGAATGATGCAGAGTTAAAAAGACTATATAGAGTAAAGCCTACGTAGACTCTGAGTCTGTGTGAAGCATGCTGTTAACATCGACGCAGCTGTGTAACTAATGATCACAACAATAAAACCTCAATGAAAAACATCAATAGTTGTGCCTGTACTTAGCCATTAACTTCTAGGCTATGTGAAACTATGTTATGCCCAGGTACATTACCAGCAAGAGAAGCTGCAATGGGCTGCCTGTTGTTGGGGAATGTTTTGGTTCGTGAAAGGTTTTTGCTCTGTGGCGTCCACTTGACAAATCAGGGAAACCAGGTCGCTCCTATCGTCGTCTGAGTAGAATTAACAGCTTGGCGTTCTGTCATTGCTCCTTGTAAAGTCAGCTGGCAGACTAAATGAACCTGTTCAGAAAGAAAAAGGAAAGAGTGAACAACAGGCGACAACAGTTTTGTTGACTACGTCGGGGCATCAGGAGTGATCTGAGAAGAGTGTAACTGTGAATTTAAGCTTACCATTTCACAGTAAAAGTCCAGTTTAATTTACACAAGGAAAGAAATTCCTCGTGATCTCTCAGGTTAAACAGGAACATGGTCAATATTTATTTAATTAACCTATTTATTAAATGATATATGATAGATAAATATTCACTTCTAATTTGTATTCTCTGGCAAGTGTATTCTCTCAGTTACAATAGTCCCTAATAGTCCTTCTTTGTCTGGATTTTCACTCTAAAAGCATCATCACAAGTTCTGAACCCAAAAAGAAAGAAAGGAATTTTGCACTAATGGAAAACTTTGGCTGACAAGTGTGACACAGCAAAATAACAAAGTGCAGTCTCAGTTATATGTCATGTTCCATCTGACTGCCGGTAAAACCCAGTCTTTACTGGAGTTCTTGTTCTTCTTCTCTGACTTCCTTTAAACTCTCCCAAGCAGTCAATTTGTTCACACAGAGCAAACATAAACCAGAGTCGGCAGACTTTGTTCTACTTGGTAAATGTCTGAGTGCAAAAAAAAAATCAAACAAAAAGCTCGGAGCTCTTTCTTTCCTGCAGCGTTCCAACCAATGAGTGGAGGCTGTCTCGTCCACTTTGTCCCATTTCACCCCAGAGAGAGGGAGAGATTAGGACCACTTTTAGATCAAATCTGCTCCATCTGTCAGTGCTATTACAGAAACTGACCAGCATCACTGCTTCAGAGCATCACACACACACACACACACACACACACATGCATTTTACCCACCAGCAGCATCTCTTCCACTGCCATCACCACCAATCTGGCACCACGGGCCCTCGGGGAGGGTGCGGTGCAGTTCCAGTTAGCTGGTAGTTTGGAGCAGTATAGTAGTAATTCAGACAACACTCACCAGAGTGTCTCGGCCATATGTGGTGTGCTTGCCGTGGCCGATGCCCGGCCAGGGTGTACCGTCTGCCTCCAGTCCCATCAGCCCCTGCACAGTGTTTGTTCCTGTCACGCCATCTGCACCACCTGTGGAGGGAGAGGGGGAGTATTATACCGTTGAGAAAAAGAAGTAGTGACTGTTTGCCAGTGAAAAGAAATAAACAAGAGTTCAGCATTAGACCTGGACATGAACAAATTAGCATTGTAAAGGATACAATACTAATACAACGCTACTGTAGGGTGGCAGCTGAAAAATATGTAAGGCCCTGTCTACAGTTTTTATTTTGTCCATTCTGGGCTACTGTAGAAACATGGTGAATCACCATGGCAGACTCCATGGAGGACCCACAGTGTCTGTAGATACAAAAGGTTCATTCTAAGGTAAAAAAAAAAAAATCATCATGATTCTTATTTTCAACCAACTATACACTAATGAAAACCTGTATGATCAGTACTGCATCCATAGCGACGGTCTATTCAGAAAAAAAACTGAGCATAGAATGTCATAATTGACCCCCCCAAAAAATATCTTTCAGTGCAGAATCAACAGTATGTCTGTTAAATTTCATGCACCCAGTTTTTAAGGCAGGGAGTAAAAAAAACACACACAAAAATACACACATACACACAATTGTGAGAAATTATGAAACTATGATTGTGATTATTCCTCAAAGAGTGAAAGTGCTGCTCCAATCATTTTAGACACAAAGCTCAGTTTACTTGTCATGGTGAGCACAACTCATCCTCATTTGTGAAAACAGTATAATGATGTCTTCTCTGGTCTTAAACCAGGCGGGGGGGTTGAATGAAAAGCTGCTAGATGCAAAGAAGAAAAGATGTAAGTTCCTTTTTGAAACCTAAACAGAGAGACCGTTCACATATACACGTAAGCATGTAATATACCAGGGGTAGTCAATTCTGATTTCAGGAGGTCCGGATAGAGAAAATGTCCGCATCATCATCATGTTTAAGTTACATTATGATTTAGTTATCCCTTGTAATGTCCTCCCGATTTGCATACACCTTTTGTCCTCTGGGGTCAAAATGATTTTCAGGTCAGGAATATATTTTATTTATCTAGAAGTATAAGGCATTTCTAGTTGCAAGGAAGCTTGGTATTGTTGTTTATTATTTAAAGAGAAGGGGTGGGAGTTTATAAGTTATTCTTCTTCTCACTCCTTTTCAAATATGTATTTCTATGTTTAAATGTTTTGCCTTACTTTTCATTTTTATTTTGGTTTGCATATTCTAAATAAATAATTCAATCAATCAATCAATCAATCAATCAATCAATCAATCAATCAATCAACTTTCCCTTATTTTATATATATTGAAGCAGCATTGTATCAACATCTGCACTGTGTGAAGTCAACGACTCAAATCAAACAAAGAAAGCTATAATTCAACGTCATGGCAACAATATTTATTTTCAGTGACACTCTGGACTCTGGAGAGCTACATACAATATTAAATAATACATCAAATAAATAAGAAAAGTCAAAGCAATTTGACATTCAACTCAGAATTATAAATAATAAGTACTTTCATAATAATAATAATAATAATAATAATAAGTTATGGCTGACTTGGCTGCAATCTTCTGGATTAAAAGTCAGTTTTTGGTGTCAACCTTCCTCCGTTTAGCACACGCCATGGCACATTGACTCACAGTTTGACCTCTTTTCTCTCTCTTGTCTCCTCACTCCTTTATATTTTTCTCTCACTGCCGCTCTATTCAGTGAAGGCCTGCCCTACCCTGCCTGTGATTGGCTGACATTCTTGCCCTCACCTTGACCAATCTCAGTCCTCATGCCTAAACCCAATGTGTGCTTCTGTTTAACAGCATGTCTATTATTGATATAAAGTCCATATACAATAAGTCAACAATGTAATTACTGTGACAGGCCTACTGTTTAGTAGTGATGTGCATCACCAGCAGAGTTTAGGGGTTCTTTGGGGTTTAATTCACGATATATCGAATCTTGTTACATCCTCAGCGTGAATGAAGAAGAAGAAGGGGATTTCAGTCTCTGCTGCCATGACCATTTCTTTTTAAATCAGTGTCTGGAGACTTCCTCAACTTCGTGGAAGTGCAATGCCAAATCACTGGACTGTCCTTGTAACAAGGAGTGTTGTGTGTTGTGTCATAGTGCCTCCAGAGAGGAACCTTGACACCATAAAGACAGGAGGGCTTAAAGTGAAGACAATAAATGGCAGTCCAGAGATGATTGTTTTTTTTTCTGTATCATGTTGTTTTCATTCTGTATGTTATTGTTTGGGGGGAATTCATTTTGACCTAAAAGCCAGTACCACAACGAGTTTCAGTGCTCAGATCCATAAAGTTTCTCAGTTGATTTCAGTTCAGTTACTTGTGTTAGTGTACCGACAAACTGATGAGAACAGATCTGGGCAGGAAAATGCCCCTGAAAATATTTAGCTGTTAGCTAAGGGAAATGATTTGGCACATGACTGAGCATAAGGGGCAGAGTGGCTGGCATGGACCAGAGCCATACCGTTTAACTGTTAGCAGCAGGGGGTATATAACTGGCACCAAACTGGGCAGCAGACCGCACCCAGGACTGGGCACGAGGACAGGGGGAGAAAAACAAGCCAGAGGCTGTGCGCTTCCATGAAGTACTGCAGGGTGCCTGTTTAGGTGCCTGTCAGTTCTGCTGGAGCTGCCAAGTAATGCTGTTACAGCCCAATGGCTGCATCTGTCCCTTTGTAGGCATGACTCAACGTGAAAACAGCAAAGACATTTAAGAAACTAATTGACTTCATCATGTAAATACACTTGTCATGAGAAAGAATGAGCATTGAAGGCTCATGTGTATGTAGAGATGTAATGCATATCTTGGTATTTGGCTGAATGCAGTAGTACTGCATGTGTATCTGCATGCGGTGCAGTGCTATCATATTCCGATATATCCTCTGCACTGGGTCCTGAATGAGAGCAATGCAAACAATAATAATAATTTAATCGATATTGTGATAGTAAAACTCATCACTACTGCTGTAAATAGTGGCCAATTTTCTCAAACTCAACAAGCGTAAAACAAGTAAATCAGTTGTAAAATTGCATCTGCATGTAATTGTTGGAGGTTGACTAATGTTTTCCAATATTTTCCCATTTTCCACAAGTGCTATAGAAATAACTGCTAGTCCAATCAAAACTGCCATGATTAATATATATATATATATATATTAATCATGGCAGACTCTCTTGTCCAACTTTCCTAATTTACATACATCAGAAGCAACACATGCAACAGATATCAAAGAAGTGCTTTTATAGCACTCAGCATTACAAATCAGCAGTGCTGATTAATGTTATAGATCGTGCTGAAATGCAGCAGTACTAATCAATATTTGTAATTATAGAAACAAAACATACAGTCATGCCAGCAGCTCTTTGAGGCTGTTCTTAGCATGCTAACATTTCCCGATAAGAGTTCCTATGTCATCAAAGTGCTTTGCCCATCTGTCCTCTGTCCTCCAGTATCTGACACAAAGTCATGTTTTAAGTATTTTCAGGTATTCTTCGTGGTATTTTAGAGTTTGTCATTTCCTGATAAACCATAAAAAGTTGTTGATGACGTCATCCTGCACTCGGGCGTGTACTAATTTTACATGCAATGAAACGCTTTCTCTCTTCTGACACCACCGGAGCGGAGTGCTTCCTGTTTGATCCAGTCTATGAGTGACTGTGAGGGCTGCTACAGTCATCTATGTCCGGGCCTCACTGATTACTGTACAAAAGCACAACTTTAGAACTTTATTCAAACTGGATCAGATTTTCTACACAATATATTTGCTGCTTTTCCCTCTGATGTCCTCCAGCTGCTCAGCTTCAACTCTCTGTGACTTACACAGTTTCCTGATAGACAGATAGCTTTAGCCAAGCTGCTTGTTAAAGTAGCTAACTACTAATTAACTGCTGCTAACTGAATCTGTGGTTAGCAGGCAACAAAACTGGGCTCAGCAGCTAGACTGGACCAGTCCAGTTCGAGCACAGCCTCTGAGACCAACAGGTAATAATGTTATACTACCAAGGTGATTTACGGACTTTCCTGATGAAAAGATTGTAGTGATTGAAGTAGCAAACCACTAACTATCGTTAGCTCCACCAGCCACATGTCTAACCAAGCTGACTCAGCCTCGGAAAAATCCAGGAGCTAAACCTGGCAAGAAAACCACTTATCCTCATCAGGGTCACAGTGAGGCTGGAGCCTATCCCAGCTGACTTTGGGAGGTGGGGTACACCCTGGACACCCAGTCCTGGAAGTCACCAGATCATCACAGGGCACATGGAGACAATCACAGATTCACATCTACGGACAATTTAGAGTCACCAATTATCGTGTTAAGTGCATTTCTTTGGACTGTGGGAGGAAGCCGGAGTGCATCCGAGTGGGACATCATCATGTGAATGGTGGTCATGAACTTTTCCTCTTCGCTGAAGAAAAGAGGTGGAAGGAAAAGTTAAAACACTATCTTGGACTGAAAGAGAGCACTGAAACTCATCATCCCACACAGTTCAATCAATCAATCAATCAAATTTTATTTGTATAGCCCAAAGTCGCAAAATACATTTTGCCTCGGAGGGCTTCACAGTCTGTACAGGGAGTGACACCCTCTGTCCTTAGACCCTCGGTTCGAGTGAGGAAAAACTTGCCCACAAAAAACCCTTTTAACAGGGAAAAAAAGTGGAAGAAACCTCAGGAAGAGCCACAGAGGAGGGATCCCTCTCCCAGGACGGACAGACGTGCAATAGATGTCACGTGTACAGTCAACAAGTCAACAGAAACATTTTGTTTAATTACAATGAAAAATGACAATGGATTACAATGAATGATAAAATGATTACAGTAGCAGTGGAACCTGTGATAGAGATAGAGAGACACAGATGCACAGCAGCAGCAAATCATTAACTAAGTTACTATAAACTGTAATGGAGATCTGGTAACATTAATGACAGTAATAATATATGTAGTGGACGTCATGCAGGACCACAGCAGCAGTCACGATCCACGAGAACCTGCAGGACAAAAGAGCACAGAAACTCCGGGGAAGAAGTTTAGTTAGTAAGATGCATTAATGTACATGTATGACAGACATGTATGTTTACAGATGGTGGTGGTGATGGTGAGAGAGAGAGAGAGAGAGAGAGAGAGAGAGAGAGAGGGTTTTCAGTAAAGGGAGATGTGACTGCATCTTCAACCAATACCATGCCTGGCTAGGCATAACCCTGAAAGGAGGAGTCCCCCGGCAGTATAGTCCTATAGCAGCATAACTAAGGGATGACCTGAGCCAGCCCTAACTATAAGCTCTATCAAAAAGGAAAGTCTTAAGTTCAGTTGCAAAACATTCTCAATGCCCCCCCCCTTTTCCTCACCTGGCACAAGGTTTTTAGATAGATAGATAGATAGATAGATAGATAGATAGATAGATAGATAGATAGATAGATAGATAGATAGATAGATAGATAGATAGATTACTTCATTCATCCCCGAAGGGGAAATTAGGTTGTCATAGCAGTCAGGTATTTGAATACAATAAAATACAATAGAATAAAGTACTGAGGTAGAAAAAATGAGAACAAAACACAGAATAGGACAAGGACACTTAAAAAAATAAAAGATAAATAGGTAGATAAGGTGCAGTGACAGATGATGGTAGTAGTACTGATGATATGATGGTAATGTTATTGTAACTAAACAGTAACTAAACAGTATATAATAATAATACAGTATATATATATAGTATATAATATAAATATGAATATAATATATAATAATAATAATAATAATAATAATAATAATAAATAATATTATTATAATATATATATATATATATATATATATATATATATATATATATATATATATTATATATATAATAACAACAGTAACAGTATATAACAGTCTGTAACTGTCATAGTTTTGAGTTTGTTTTATTTTGTAGTTACAGTTTCAGTTTGTTTCTGTGTTTCCTGTTTTATTTTGTAGTTCTGTCTTGTCTTTTTCTACTTCCTGTCGTTTCCCGCCCTTTTTGATTTTGCACCTGCCCTTGATTTGTTTCACCTGTGTCTGATTAGTCTTGTCTATTTAGTTCCTGTGTTTCCTTTGTTTCCTTGTCTGTCCGTTCTCTTGGTTTTGTGTGTTCTTGGTTGTTTGTTTCTATGTCTCTCGGTGATCTCTCGTGTTCTCTCTGTGTTCGGGTTCCTGGTTTTTGTTGGTTGGATTATTGCCTTTTGATTTCTGTGTTTTTGCCTGGACATCCAGCTGCTTTTTGTTATTAAAGTAAGTTTGTTTTATTCCCTGCATTTGGGTCCTTTCCTGCACCTCGCCACTCACCCAACGCGACAGTAACAGTATATATAATAATAACAGTATATAGTAAAAATGGCAGCAACAGTATATAATAATAATAATAATAATAATAATAATAATAATAATAATAATAATAATAATAATAATAATAATAATAGTAATATACACATAGGAATGTGTCATATGTGCAAGGCGTGCATATGTACATAACTGCAATATATAATATAATATATGCACATGTATAAATATATGTGTATATATATACACGAGATATGATATAATATGATATATAGTATAGGTATAATGTGTGCATATAAATACTTATATACAATAGACTATGCAAGATAAACATACAAAGTCTTATTGCAGTAGGTAGGAACGATTTCCTGTATCGTTCCTTAGAGCAGCGGGGTTGGATGAGTCTGTTGCTGAAGCTGCTCTTTAGCTTGTCCAGTGTTTTGTGGAGGGGGTGACAGGGATTGTCCATGATAGCCAGCAGCTTTGCCAGCATCCTGTCCTCCACCACCTCCTCCAGGGTGACAAGCTTAGAGCCAACAACAGACTCTGCTTTCCTGATCAGTTTGTTCAGTCTGTTGGCGTCCTTTGCCTTGATGCCCGCACCCCAGAACACCGCAGCAAAGAAGATGGTGCTTGCCACAACAGACTGATAAAACATCTGCAGCATCTTGTTGCAGACGTTAAAGGACCTGAGCCTCCTCAGGAAGTAAAGCCGGCTCAGGCCCTTCTTGTAGATGGCCTCTGTTTTGGTGGACCAGTCCAGAGGTCCGTTTCACAAAGCAGGTTCAACAAACTCTGAGTCTAACCTTGAACTCTGAGTTGATCTACTCTGAGATAGGAAACTCTGAGTTTTCGGTTCCAGAACAGCTGATTTGAGTTAGTTAGATCAACTCGGAGTAGTTTCACCTGGAGTTAAGCACAAGCACCACAAGTATAAAAAGACAGCATCAATGGAGCCCCGATTCGACGAGTCACCATGGCAACGGGGAAGAGGAGGGCTACGTTTTTCACCCAACTCGAACTGGAAATATTAATGCGCTCATACGGTGAGTTTGAGCACGTTTTTAGACGAAAGTGTAACACCGCTGCAGCAGCAAAAGAGAGGGAGACGGCGTGGGAGAACATTGCTGTTCGGGTCAATGCGTAAGTTTAAATGTAGTCCTTTGCAATCACAATAATATTACAGGGGGAAACTGCTTGAGTGGTAGCCTATTAATTTATTTCATTTAGATGCAATCCCGCGGGGAGAAGCGCACTTGGCAGCAGCTTAAGATGAAACATAAAAACATTGTTCAAACAGGTAAGACCTCGGCATAATGTCATGGGGGTACCTCATTTTGATCATGTTTTACATTGTAAAGTAAATATTAAGTGGCTGTTTGACTGTACAGTTGTTTTATCCCCAACATAATGCTGTTTTCACACACATAAATGTCTTCTCATCTATATCATGTTCTTTTAAATAATTAAGCCTATTTAAACTAACACAGACTTCTACTCAGCGAACAGAAAGAAAGCAGATGCCCATAAAACGGGTGGTGGCCCAGCACCGCCACCTCTAACAGAGGCAGAGGAGCTGGCCCTAAGCCAGAATCTAGGAAGGCCAGTGGCTGAGGGAATCCCTGGAGGGAGCTCATCCTCTGAGCTCACCCCCCAAGACACAAGTGCTTTCATAAAATGTAATATGCCTAGACCTATATATATTTTTTAAGCCTATTCATAAAAATATTTATTTCCCTTTCATGACTTTTTTTTTACTTTTGTCCCAACAGATTCTGATGGTGCTATCTGCCTGGTGGAGCCCCCCTCACGCCACAACAGACCTTGTAACTGTAAGTAGGCAATACTCCAAAGATTTTGTCAAATGGTAGTTTAAATATACTGAAACGTATCACTCATCTAGGATGAAGAGTACGAGGAAACTTTATCTGCTGCCTTTACAGAGAGGGATCCAGAAAGGCCTATAGAGGTAACATCTTGATATGTTACTGATAGTTCTCTTCCCATTTACATTTCTTAACATTCTGGTGGAATATAGAGTGACATTTAGCCTACACTGAAGTATTAACACATTCTCATCCTTTTTTAACAGTGCATGGCTGGGCAGCAGCAGGAGGGTCCCTCAACTTCCACTGCACAGATTGACACAGTGAGATGGATGTTCAGTAAACACCAGAGATTCATTCTGTGGAATTCATGTGCAACTGTATAATGTCCTCCTTGTATGTATTCCCAGTTAACAGTCAAAGAGATTTACAAAATTCACCTGCTGAAAAAAATTAAAAACACGGACAAAGAAATGCAGTACTTGGACCGCCAGATTAGGAAGGCAGACCTTGAAATTGAAATACTGGAGCACAAGTTAGAGGTAGGTGCATAGTCAAAGGTGAATTATGTTAACTATTGGAACATTAACTAAACTAGCTCTTGTATTTGCAGGAAATAAAGAAGACCAAATGAAATGTGTATTATGTCTTTATTTGACTGCTGTGGTGGTGGTGGTGGTGGTGGTGGTGGTGGTGATGATGGTGACTCAATCACTGAAGTGATTATGGCATATGGTGTCTCTGACTGCTCTGCCGTCCTGCATAGCTGACAGGTGGATGGGGTCATCATCAGGGTCTTCAATTTGTAGGGCAGGGTGTTGCTCTCCTCTAATAGTGGCAATATTATGAAGAACAACACATGCCACAATAATATCACAGGCCCTCTCAGGGTGACCCCTGAGAGGGCCTGTGATATGACGTAGGCACTGGAAACGGGCTTTCAGCAGGCCTATGGTCATCTCAACCCGGGCTCTCGTCCTTCAGTGAGCCCGGTTGAAGTTCTGTTGGGGGCCTGGTTCAGGGTCAGGGTAAGGGGTCAGCAGCCTAGGTTGGCATGGGTAACCCCTGTCACCCAGCAGATGGCCATCAAACTCTCCTGTAATGTAAAGTGAATACATTAGAGTATATTAAAAGGAGGGAGACAAGTGAATTATACAGTATTGTGCAAATCTTTAGGCTGCTTACCACGTTGCAGTCTGTTGCTCAGGTTAGACTCCCGATAAATCCTCGAGTCATGAACGGACCCAGGCCACTTGGCCTCCACATTGGAAATGATGTGTGCAGCATCACATACGATCTTGACAGTGCAGAGAATGACAGATGTTGAACTATGATGCAGTCTTTAACATTTTGAAACAGTAGTCAATCCACATGTACCTGCACATTTATGCTGTGAATGGACTTCCTATTCACATAATCTGCTTCATTATGTGATGGAGCCGTGATGGGGATGTGTGTGCCATCTATGCAGCCAATCACACTGGGAAATCCTGAAAGAAATTAAAATTAATAATCCCAGTCTGAGGTTGCAGCACAATGTCATTAATAGAATATTATTTAATATTCATTGAATGGATCTCTAAATCATTCACCTGCAATCCTGTGGAACTCCCCCTTGATGGCTCTGACAGGTTTATGTCCAGGGAAAATAATAAAGATCGGTAGTAGCCGTTTCAGGGCGAGGCACACTTTTCTGACTGCTCTGCATACAGTTGCCTTGCTCAAGTGATCTGCATCTCCGACGTTGTATAAAAAACTCCCATTTGCAAAAAAACGCAGCGCAACACACAATATCTGCTGGGATGTGAGAGCATGACTTCGGTTGGTAATGTTGGAAATGTAAGGACGGATTAGGTTGTGTATGTAAATGATGGACTGTGACGTGAAATGGTACCGCTCAAAAAGATAATTGTCTGGAAATGCAAGAACATCTATGCGCGGTCTGATAATCATCTCCCGACGAATATTCAATTCTCTGCGCAGTAATGCTGCACCTTCATCCACGGGATCATTGTCGAAAGGACATGCCATGGTAGCCTAGTGAAAATAGTCGCCACCTAATGTAACTTATAATGTAGGCCTACTGACTGACTTTTGCAATGATTTTCTCAAAATACAGACGGCAGAACTATATTACGCCCAAACTTGCCCGCTGACTGAATGAATGAGGAAATCAAATACCGTGTGTGGCTGAAAGAGGGCGGAGACAGAGAGAAACTCGAGGTTTGTTGAGAAAAACCTGGTCCTGATCAGGTTAGGTTCATAGAGTATGTTACCATGGTAACTGACCGAGAGCTTAAGTTAACTCTCTCTGTGAAACAGGCTAGAGTTACCCCTCTTTCTCTGGTTTGAGTTACCTCCCTTTGTGAAACGGAAAAGAGTTCCCCTCATTTCAGGGTTAACAGACTCAGAGTTTTCACTAAACCTGCTTTGTGAAACAGACCCCAGTTTATTGTCCAGTGTGACACCCAGGTACTTGTATGCTGGAACCATCTCCACGTCCGATGCAGACAGGAGAGGGCAGGGGCTTGTTCCTCCTGAAGTCCACCACCATCTCCTTCGTCTTCGCCACGTTCAGCTGCAGGTGGTTCTCCCCACACCACTTCACAAAGCGGTCGACCAGGTCCCTGTACTCAGCCTCCCTCCCGCCCTCAACACACCCCACAATGGCCGTGTCATCAGAGATTTTCTGCAGATGACACGACTCAGTGCAGTGCTGAAAGTCAGCAGTGTATGTGGTGAAGAGGAAGGGGGACAGTACAGTTCCCTGGGGGGCCCCGATGTTACTAATCAGACGATCAGACACACAGTTCTGTAATCTCACAAACTGTGGTCTGCCCGTCAGATAGTCATCGACCCAAGTGACAAGGGGAGCACCCACCTGTGTGTTCTCCAGTTTGGCCTTCAGCAGTCTGGGCTGGATGGTGTTGAAGGTGCTGGAGAAGTCGAAGAACATGATCCGGACCGAGGTGTTGGGTCTGTCCAGGGAGGAGTAAGCCTTCTGCAGCAGGTAGATGATTGCATCATCAACCCCAACATGGGGCTGATATGCGAACTGCAGGGGGTCTTGTGATGGGCACACCAGCGGCCTGAGGTGTGCCAGGACCAGTCTCTCCATGACCTTCATGATGTGAGAGGTCAGTGCCACCGGCCTATAGTCCTCCAGTGCAGCAGGACGTCCTTTTTTGGGCACTGGGACCAGGCAGGATGTTTTCCAGAGCACTGGCACTCTCTGAAGGTGTAGGCTCAGGTTGAAGAGGTGCTGGAGAACTCCACAGAGCTGGCTGGAACATGCCTTCAACACACAAGGGTGGAGGTGACGAGGATGGTGCAGAGAGGTGTCTGCTGCAGGAGATGGTGGGGGGCTGTGGAGGATGTGAGGATGTCATGGGGGCGGGAGGTGTGAAAAGGTCTGTGGTGAAGGCCAGCGGGGGGGCGGGGGGTGGTGGTGACGGGGGTGGTGTGGGGCCGGGGGTGATGGGGTGGGGGGGTTGGAGTTGAACCTATTGAAGAACAGATTCAGCTCGTTCGCACGTCGTACATTCCCCTCAGCTGCACCCCCACCTCTCCTCTGGAAGCCGGTGATCTCTTTCATCCCACTCCAGACGTCCCTGGTGTTGTTATCTTCCAGTTTGCGCTCCAGTTTTCTTCTGAAGTTGTCCTTGCACTCCTTGATGCTGCGTTTGAGCTCCCTTTGTACTCGTCTGAGTTCTGCTTGGTCCCGTGATCTAAAGGCCCTCTTCTGCTCGTTGAGAAGCGCCTTCAGGTCGCTGGTTACCCACGGTTTGTTGTTTGGGTAGCAGCGGACCTCTTTAGTGGGGATGGTGTTATCAATGCAGAACCCAATGTACTCAGAGACACAGTCAGTCAGGCCGTCAATGTCCTCACCATGTGGCTCATACAGAGCATCCCAGTCTGTGGCCTCAAGCGCTCCACGTAGTGTATCCATGGCCTCAGGAGACCATTTCCTCACTGTCCTCACTGTGACTGGGTGCTGCTGAACCACAGGCTTGTATAATGGTGAGAGCAGGACTAGGTTGTGGTCTGACCTGCCCAGTGGTGGCAGGGCAGTGGAGCTGTACGCATCCTTAACATTTGCGTACAGCAAGTCCAAAGTCTTATTTTCTCAGGTGGTGCATGTTACAAACTGGTAGAAGGTTGGGAGTGTGGATGAGATGGAGACATGGTTAAAGTCACCTGTGATGATGATGAAGGCCCCGGGGTGTTTAGTTTGTAATCCTGCAGTCACAGTGTGGATGGTGTCACACGCTGCTTCTGCGTTTCCAGATGGAGGAATGTAAACAGTGATGGCGATAACACTGGTAAACTCCCTCGGTAAATAATAAGTCCGACGGCGACGAGCTCGATGTCCGGGCTGCAGACGCGCTCTTTAACAGAGACGTGCCCGGGGTGACACCACCTGTTGTTAACAAGCACGGCAAGGCCCCCTCCTTTCTTCTTGCCGGTCGTGTTGGTGTCTCTGTCGGCTCGGACCGTCTGGAAGCCGGGGATGGTGATGTTGGAGTCCGGTATCTGCTCATGCAGCCACGTTTCCGTGAAACACATGATACTGGACTCTCTGTACTCCCTCTGTGTCCTGGCAAGCGCTTATTTCATAGAAAATAAGACAATAATAAAGAGTGTTGTATATGTCCCAATGAAGAGTTTATGCATTTTCATCTGCTTTAGATGTAGATGTAGCCGAAAGTAGCAAACTGCTGGCAGATTTTGTTGTTTAATATCAGGTTCTGTTTGGTGGTGGTTGACTTTGAGTGAGAAGACAGTTCATACATTTTTAAAGATGTGGTCACTAGATGCATTTTGTGTCAAAGCAATGAAAAGTGATCTACTGTTTAGTCCACACTGACTTCTGTTGTGCTGACTGTGTGAAGACAAACAGTAAACTGATGTAATTGTGATGCATACTTACAAAAAACATATTGCAAATATTCAGCGATCTGTACACTTAGCCTAAGCATTAAAAGAATTCCTGAAGACTGAGCCCGTGAGTCGGTGTGTGACAATGTATATGTAAGCACGGTATTTGGTGTTAGCGAGTGAGCATGGATGTTTGGATTAAGAGTTTTGTACATTAGAATTCTGTTCTGAAAAGTGAGCCAAAGCAATCGTAAAATACTGTAACTGATAATACCCTCTCAAAATGGTGATGAGTTTCTCCCAAATTGAGACTGGAGAAACCTGCAGCATTCAGAAATGCCCTGCAAGGGTATGATATAATATCACTACCATGTCAACATGGTGATGATCGTGGCTATTTAGTTAATAGAATTTGTTATTATTAGTTAAGTTGTTACTTAAAATTAAGTTTGGCTGTATTCATGTTTTATTAATGAGACACCCTCTTAACCTAGTCACTAGTCAGCAGGACTAAGTAACTTTGTTTTATTTAGTTATTTATTAAAGACGTCTCCATCACTGTTGATAAGACAATAGTGGCTCCTGCCCAGAAGGAGAAGCCTTTTTGATGTAAAACAAATGACCTGAGGCTCTACACTGCTGGTTTTGTCTACACCATTTGTTGTCACGTGCACAGTACTAAGTAGATAAGAGACTAATTAATAAAGTCAGCTGGGATGTGTTGGTAATCAAGCATGTACACTGACTGTGTGTCAGTGACATCAAAGCTTCACAGCATCCATCAAACAGAATGATGAATTAAAGTATTCTCAGCAGCTTGACTTGTCTTCAAACTCCAGATTCTGCCATGTCACCCTCTCCACTCCACAACCCTTGTTGTTTACATATTCTTGCTTTCAACTACACATTTCTTGTGGCCTTCAGAGCGTCAGTTGCGTGGCTCCTCAAAAATGAATCCTGTCTATCTAAAAAATAAAATTAAGTGCATGGACACTTATTCATGATCATGATTGAGATCTCGGATGATGATATCCTTGGGGAGTGTAGGTCACAATGAATCAAAAAATATATGTGTATCATGTCTGTGTGACATGACTTAGAGAGATGATTGTGATAAGTATAAGTGACCAAACTGCACCAACTTCCAGTTTATTTATAACACCAGCATGAAACTTCAGAGTCACACCTCCATCAGTTTAAAGCAAGCAACTCAACCAACTACTGCACATTTAGAAATCCCAGGTGACGGATGAAGATGGGGAGCGGAGTCAGTGTCGTGCCAGAAGAGTTGGGCAAGCGGGCATAATGACAGAGGAGAAGAGACCGAAGAGGATGATGACGGAGGAAGCTAAGAAGACAAAAGGAGAGAGAGTGAGCAAGCAAGAAGCTGCCAGACAAGAGTAAATGTGGGACTGACTTTTAGTGGTTGGTGAGAGCTTGGTGAAATAAAAGGCTGAAAGACAGACGCCGAGCTGGGCTGACTGCTGTTGGACTAGTAAGTAATATTAGCTGGCTGCTATGTCTGCTGTTGTTGACCTTGTTGATGTTTGGCTGTTAGCAAAGTTGTTGACTCGCTAGTTTTTGATCATAAATAATGTAATCAGAACAAATATACGAGTACAGCTGAACATATTTACCACAGTGGGATTACACTCTGAAACTGGCTAAATCGCAACATAAGTATGACTTTCAGTGCAATTTTCTCTCCTAGTAGATATACTTTTCAAAAAGTACTTAATGTTTTTAGTGCTTCAATCATGTAATTGTTTATATCCTGTTTGTGTCCCATATTTCCCCCCTGATGTTGTCTCAGTAAGAAAGACTTTTCCAGCTCTTGCTACGTTACCTCTCTCCCTGATCATTCCAGGTATATATGGATATTTGTTACTGCCAGGAGACAATGGCTCTAATAGCTTTGACCTCCTTCCCACTGATTGCTTGTAATCTAGGAAGTGAAAATGATTTTGTTACACTCATTAAAAGTTTCTCCCGATCAAAGTGATGGCTAATGTAACCATCACTGTGCTAAGTAGAAAGGCAAATTTGCAGTGCATTGGCATTCTGGAGGTGGAGACCCAACATATCAACTTTTGTTTTTCCTTTGGGAATTTGTGCTTGATCTTGCCAAGCATCTATTTTCCCTCTGCTCCCCTTCTATTTTACTCCCATTTCTTTTCTCAAATTCAAGTGTATCAAAATGTGGCTAAAAAGCTGAATTTCATGAAATGCACATAATACACTGAAGATGCTACATTAGGTATCCAAAATATTCTCTTTCATCTTCAACCCCCAACCATCCCTCTGCCTCCTACCCACACCCACACCTATAAAAACTTTCTCTTTTTTTTTTTTTTTTTTTTTTTTTTTTTTTTTTTTTTTTTTACACCAGGTACCTATTCTAAGTACAAAAATAGAGGTTTATAGTGACAGGTAACCCCTGTGAATTTATTACATTATATTCTACTTGCTGCTCATTTTGCAAGCTAGTGAATAGGAAATAATTAGCATTCTTCGCTGAATCCTATCTTTATTAGCTACTGTAGGGTTGCATTAGGGAGGCATAATGGTTGTGTCACCCCCCTCACCTGCTGCTTTTATTTCAGCATCATGTCTTTAAACAGCAAGAACTGGGCCAGCACAATAATTACACAGAAATGCTGACCCCTTTTTAATGTTGCCTTTTTTTTACACATTCATAATAAACTTTTATCTAAAGTGACTCATGCTAACTGCCGCGTGCTGCAGATTAGTATGTAAAATTGGGCCATTATCCAGACTCATCAGACTAAATCACAAAGTGTAGTATCAGCATCAACACCACTAACAGAAACAGCACAGATTCATCATGTTTGACCAAATTAATTGGTGATACTGTTTGGAAATCTAACCTCACATACAAAATAACTGATGCACACTCAAGCCTAAGATCCAGACCTACCAATTGACAGGATGAACAAAAATTTTCATCTCATATGGACGACAGCATACAAAAAACAGTCCCAACTGAAAGGACAAGACCGTACTCCCAGGGGAAATGACAGCATCTGTTCTAATGTTTAATATGAGTTGCGTTTTAAGTTCCTCCAGTCGTGCACCTCCAGAAGTTGTGTGTAAATTATGACCTTTAATGGTCATGTCTTTCTCAGGGGCAAAGGTGAAAGCAGTGTAATAATGTATCATGACCACCATCCTTAACCAAACCAAACGTTTACCATCATGGTGGCAGATCAGGATGGAGTCATACAAAAAATTTTTTGAACTGAGCTTTTCAGCAGCTTTGGAAGGCACTGACAAATGATGTCCTCCTGCCGTTATAGAAGCCGGATTAGAAAAACACTGTTTTGGTTTATTTGAAGTAGAGTTTTTGTAGAGTTTTTCTTGACCTATTTCATTGGATTATTTCTGGATTGTGACTTCCTTGATGCTGGAAAAGCTTTAAAGGGTTTGTCCTCAAAACATTTTGTCACTTACCTCTACTGAGTATCTATTGATGAAGATCATTTAGGAGTTGTTTCTTGAAGTTTTCATTAATCTGCCTCTGAGTTTTGCATCCACCCCAGTGGAGGTGAATGGAATGGAGTTTGTGGTTAAGGTCAAACTGTCCCAGACTGGTATTTCAAAACTGTCACTAATGAAACTTAAACTAGCATGGTTAAAAACCACTTTTGTAACAAACTCTCTAAGCTTGAAACATGCTGCTTTTGCTGCGAGTGATAACAGTTCTTTCCTTTTATGTTCCTTTTTTCTCCTGATTCGCTCTGATTCATGGCTCCTATTAGCAAATGAAAGTGCCAATGTTTCATAAAGTGGCTTCTTATCTTTTATATTATTGGACTTTATGAGCCTGTGTGTTAGCTCTATTCACTACTAGTGAGTGGATACCTGTGCCAAGAAATGTCATGAGTGGGCTTATTTATATAATTATTCTTGAAGGTTACCTGCTCTCATCATAGTCCACAGAGTCTGTTAAGTCCTGTTCAAATTAGAGGAGGTTCAATAATTAATTCTGCTGTCAGCATCAGACTCCAGCTTTTCCCACACTTGAAGTCAGTTGTGGAGACACTCCTGAGACAGTTGGAGGGTTGGTGGTTACTTCATCGTGTTCAAACAGGCCCTGCAGCATTGAAGGCCACAGTAAAAGAATGACAGGAAAAATACATATTCCATGAATCTTAAAGTTCAGACACTTTTTAAAGCTGAACTCTTAGGTTAAATTTCCCCATGTATTTACCATGGAGGACATAATGTGTTTTAAGGAATATGATATGTGTGTAGAGTGCACAGGCGCAGCCCCAAATATCAACATTTTGCAGTATAATATGTATTGCTTATGTGTGATGACTTGTCATCAACTCTTAGAAACGTCCTCACGCATTGGTTTTAAGGTCATGTTGGTTGACCAAAGATGTCCAAACAGGAAACACTGTCCCACCTGTCCATCTCCTTTGATGTGTGTCTGACAGTCTCATTAGTGTTGACAGGAGGTGTTTTCTGCACGTGGACAGTGCCACACTTTAAGAGGGCAAACATTTAGAATTTATTATTATTTTTCATCATAAAACTTCCACAGAGCTTTCTGACAAATGACAAAAAAGGAGATTTGTGTGCAACTCGAATTGCAATGAGAGATGGATGCCAAACAAATTGACCCGTGTTGGTGTTTTATGGACCTCGGATTTGTTTTTAATCCAATTAATAGTGAAATGGCAGCAATATGTTATATACACAGGTTTTATTGTTACAGCTGTTGGAGGACACATGAAATATTAAACAGCTTGTTAAATGACACACACACACACACACACACACACACCATCTCTCTCTATACAGCAACAGCAAAGATAGAAGTAATCCTGGTAGGGATTGTTTTGAGTCTTGGGGTCACTTTGTGTCTCTTTCTCGAGAGTTTGGAGACTCTCGAAAACACTGAATTGTTGGGGATGGCTGAAGTTGAACCTCTTAAGTGTGAAAACAGATCTCCAAAGTTTGAGCTCAGAAACAGCTGAAAAAACAATGTGACATTTTATTTGAAGGGTTGTGCAAGATTGACATGACGTCATGCAAATGGCATTTTGTCATTTTAAAGCAAAGTTGACATTGTTTGAGACGTCTTAGTGATGACAATTTGACATTAACCAAAAGGTTTTGGCATCTGAAGCATTCTGATTTCAATTGACCAGTCATGTTTGTGCGGGCTTTGGTCTCCACAGGCTATCGTCCAATAGCTTTAGATTAGGATTTAAAGTTATCTGCATTCATATATCTGTTGATAGAGATTAAGTAAGAAACCTCTGAAACATTGGTTGCTGCCCCCAGAGGCTAAATCATGAGATGATATGGGTTCAGAGGTTGCTTGTATAGCACTTGTTTGTTGTACAGTTGTTTACTCCAGCCTGTGTGATAGGTCAGGGGCTGGTTTATTTCAGTATAAAAGACACTGAGTTAACTTGTAATGAAATGTGGTGTTTTATGTACAAAATTGCCTTTTAAGGACCTCTTGGCCATGTTGGCTTGAGGGTTGTAAAGTTGTACATTTGAACAATGATATGAGCTCAGTGGCCAAAATCCCACATGAACTACAGAGTCATGCTACAAATCCTTGTGTACCTTTGTGGTTGGAGCAGACCTATTGGCCACAACAATAAAGTTGCACCACTGGTATAGTGGTATCATGTAAGCTTCCCATTCTTGTGACCGGGGTTTGATTCCCAGGCAGTGCATGCTTTTTTTTTGGGGGGGGGGTCCTTGAATTGGGAATAGGAGGCTGGTCCAAGTCCAGCATGGACCATCAGGCTGGTAGATGCTAGCTGCAGAGGTGTCAGTTCACCTCCTGGTGTAGCTTCTTCTTCTAAAGAAAGTGAAGATGTAATGCTGGTGATGCCAGCTGTCTTCTTCAAAATGCTTCATACAATAGAAGTTGTTCGTAGATGCTACATTATGTTCAATGATTTGTGGGTACTGAAAAAACAAAACAAAATATCAAACAGTTAAACTTGAAATTCATCAAGCATGGCTACAATAACAGAATATTTTATATTTATAATCTTAATTATTGTTTACTTCCTCACTGTTACCTCCTATCTTACTGTTTGTTGTGTGTTGCTGAGCAATAATACACGTGTGTTGGTCATAGAAATGCATGATTGAGTGCTGCTGCGGAACATAAATATGAAAGGGTACATGGATACAAAAGCTATAAATGCATGGTGTCCATTATTTCAGAGACGGACAACACTGACTGGCTGATTCTTAATAAAAGCCAAACACTGTCCTTTTATCAGTGTAACTCCAGTGATCAATGAGGGTGTGCATGTGTGCTCCCGTACGTCTGTTTCTCTGTGCTTTTCTAAAAAGAAATAGCCCCTTTTCATGGCTGAAGGTTAGCATTTGATTTTGAAAACCATTAGTGACATATTGATTTGTAAAAGGAAGAAGAAGGAAATAAAAAAGAACGAGCGAGGGGCCCTAAGAGGAATACATTTCCTCAGCTCTCTCCAGGTCAAACACCAAGGAAAAAATTGCAGCGGTGCATTGAGTGATATTTGGAGATTGGAAGTGGAACACCTTTTGTGCTTTGGAAAATGCTGATGTCGGTGTGGGAGGGGATACACTGTGTGTGCATTATGCAGCAAGTGAGCATGTGGTTTACAATAGTCATTAGTCTCCATCTACATCCTGTTTCAGAGGCGTTCACACAGTGATAAAAATAAAAATCTGTATATTTGTACTTGAAAGTGGTTTATGATACAAACAGTGAAGTTAATCATCACTCTGGAAATGTCATGATGTGTTTAAGAACAGAGAACCTGTTTTTAAATGATCATCAGAACATCTTCTGTGTGAGAGTTCAGCTGGATTTCAAACAGAGGAACGCCTTCCAGCCTGTCTTTGATGAATTAATGATGATGTGTTATGAATAATAATCTTTCTAAAAAAAAAATAGTGACACCACAGTGAACGCCTCTTCATTGGATGAACCGCTTTAAACATTTGTATTTGTTGTTTCTCTGTGAAAGAATCTAAAGTTTGGAATAAATGAACTGAAGGTTACAGACTGTACCAATCTCACTGGAGTCTCCCAGAGTGCAGCAGACGTCTGAAAGAGATTTTGCTGTTGAATTCTTTTTTTAGATGCTTACAGAGATGGGGAATGACATGGTTCGTGGTCGGTCTCTCAACCCCTGGAGTACCAGGGTGCTGAGAAATATGCCGATAGCTGATATTTTAAAAGCTGTCAGCACAGCAAAAATAGTTCCTTTCTCCTTAATTATTTTGCGATTGAGGCATCAACCCCATATGAATAGATTTGTTATGTGTTTAGTCTGATCTCAACGTACAGCATCAATTTACTGTTCTCAGCATTTTTTTGTGACACTGTTCATCCCAGTCTAATTTGTTCTTGTGTCAGGACTCTAAATCACAGAGCTTGGTTGGAGACACTGACCAATCAAATCTTTGCATGTGGGATTAAGCTAGCAAGCTATGTCTGAACAGAAATGGTGTGTATGTGTGTGTGTGTGTGTGTGTGTGTGTGTGCTATAGATGCTTGTTTTAAGTGGATTTCTGCATATTTCTTTGATCAGTGTGGAAAATGTTAATAGCTCAAAACAACCACAAATGCTGCTTCCAGGTCAGCTGCAAATGATGTTGGTGGGGTGGAAAAGTTACTTGGTACTGACTGTTCTGGGCAAAGTATCACAAAAAATCACCCTCTCAAACAGAAATTGGTGATTGATCCTGACCATGCTAAATAAAGTCATTTCATTTTCTGGTAATGTTTGAATATCAAATGATTATCTTGTGATCTTAAGATGACATTATGAGCACTGATATATCATTTCAGTATCAATACAGAGCATTATTTAGATTCAGAATACATTAAACATGTTTTACTGCATAATTTTGAATTTGTCTGTATAACCTGATTGTTGGTGAGTGATGGAAAGCACAGGAAGTCCTGGTGTTACATATGGTGTCGCCATTCTGGTTTGTAAGACACAGTGAACACAAGGCAGAACTGAGAGCCTATAGGCTTTATTATAGGTTACACACACACACACACACGCAGACACCTATGCACACAAACATTAATGTATTAACCCACCATACCACAAGGGTGTTGAATACCGGCCTGAGCTGGTGTCACACACAGAGCATTAACACTGCCATCAATGCCATACACCTTCCCTGAGGATCCTCAGTACATGTGTGTGTGTGTGTGTGTTTGTTTCTGCATGTCAGTATTTGTGTGTCAGCAGAGATGGTGGAAATGAGGCTGTACGTGTGTGTATAGGTGTGTGTGTGTGTGTGTGTGTGTGTGTGTGTGTGTGTGTGTGTGTGCGTATGTGTGTGTGGAATGAGTATGTGAGAGTGTGTCTGTAGGGAGGGAGGCAGAGGTAAAAATGAATGGACATGTCAAGTGAGTTGACAGATAGAGTGTGACTGCAAGTCTGTGTGTGTGTGTGTGTGTGTGTGTGTGTGTGTGTGTGTGTGTGTGTGCAGGTGTGGTGAAAAAAATGAGAAAGACAAGGAGGAAGCCAGTGTGTGTGTGTGTAGATGTGTGTGTGCGTGTGTGTGTGTGTGTGTGTGTGTGTGTGTGTGATTGTCCCGGGATTAGCCCCAGGCAGGGTTGCGGCGGGGTGAGGTCCACTGAGGCCAAGCTGCCGACGGAGGTATACCAGGAAGAAGGGCTTACTGTCAGTTTAACATCAGGTATTACATCCACACACACACATACGTGCACACACACACACACACACACACACACACACACACACACACACACACACACACAATAGCTAGGTCACACACTTAGCTAAGGACTGCCGCAGTGTGTACATGTGTGTAAATGTGCTTTTGCATATACAGTGAGTGTGTGAAATGTGTGTGTGTGTGTGTGGAGATAGGGGAGGGGTGAGTGTTGGGTTGATGGAGGCTACTTGTCACCTCCAACCCATTTGGGAAGGCTGGAGAACAGCCAGAGGGGCTTTTAATATGTGAATTGGGGGGAAAGAGGGGGAGAAGAGGGGATGTAGAGGAAAGGAAGGGATAGAGTGGTGGACAGAGGAACAGAGGGATTGATGGGAGCAGAAACGAGTAGGGTATGTGCAGATTTTCAGGAATTTCCACAGTTTCTTTGGAGAATTTAAATGTGTGTGTAAGAAGTTTCTTCATTCACACTGAAAGGTGGAAATAGATAACTTCTATTCATGTCATTTCCAACGGATTCCAATACTTGCTACCGAAAACAAACAAACAGACTGTCCATTAGTATGCTTACCCATTTGGTGGGGAATTTATCAAAACTGCTGATGTAAATGAGCCCCGCCACCGTTCATCTGATTTCCATAAAATGCAGCTAAGTAAGATCTGACGCTTGTTGTTTTGATGAATGATGAACAAGTCTGGAGAGCAATGGAGTGCAAAACAAAAAGTTTTCTCATGTTGAACTGGAGAGGACGCATTTTGGGGGAGTCATCCTTCAAGAAGTCGATAAGAGAGGAAATATTAAATATCAGTCTATCGTCTGCTTCACTAAAAGGACGGTGATTGATTGAATTTTGGTGAAAGCTTTCAACTCGTTGTCTAGGTAAAGTAATAATATAATCATCTTAATTACTGGTCACTTAAATTACACTGCAGTGTAATTGGGCTGTAACCATTTCTGGATTTGTGTCGGGCTGTCAACGTATGGGAGTCATGGTTTGGTGCAAGCAGACTACACAATATGTAGATTGATGCAGATGCTGATAATTCAGGTGCACAAGCTGTTTGTATAGATTTCCATTCCACTCTAAAAGAACATTCAAATTCCAGCCTGTGCTGTTTTTCTTCCCTTTTTGTTGTCTCCATTGCTTATTTCATTTTTTAAACTATGATTTATATATATATATATATATATATATATATATATATATAAAAAATAGTATTTATTATTTTTATATTTCTGTATGCTTCAATGAGGTTGCAAAAGTAGATTTTATAGAGGTACAGGATATGTGGGCTTTTCCACGTGTACCTTTAATTGTGGTTCCTGTACATGCAGCTGCACCACATGCAAAAGAGTTGGGTGAAGGCGGACATAGATCAGTGGGGATGTTTTGATTATTACAACTCCGATTCCAAAAAAAGGTAGGACGCCATTGTGGAGGGGGGGCGTGGTGCATCAGCTGCAGGGGAGAGGTGTGGAGAGGGATCAGGAGAGCAGCGCCAGGGGAGGTGATTAGCACACCGGCATCTAGTTGTCTAATCACTCTCCCCTTTTTAACACAGTAGCATGCTGGACCTGAGAGAGCAGTCGGAGGAGAGAGCCAACACACAGACGGCAGCACTCGACTGGACGAGGAGCCTGCGATCGGCTGGATGTTGTGCGGTTTTGCCGGGTGTCACGTCACAAATAAAAGAACACTTAAACGGCTCACTGTCTTTGTGTGGTCCCTATGCTGAGAGAACCCATGGTGGCAGCAAACTTGCTACACTGGCCCCCAACCTAACTCAGCTACGACACACAGCATGACAGAACCACAGCAGGTTCAGCCAGTGACGGCGCTGGTGCAAATGTTGGCGGAAATTGCGGCGATGAACCGCGATCAGGCGTTGGCAAACCGGCAACAATTGGCGGCACTCCACGCCCAGACGGAGAGGCAAACGCAGCTGCTGGAGGCGATGCTGTCGCGTGCGGGAGAGGCATCCCTGGCCCCCTCGCTCTCTGGCGTGTCCCTACACAGGATGGTGGAAAACGATGATCCCCAGTCATTCCTCGAAATGTTTGAGGCAACAGCAGCGGCGTGCGGCTGGCCGGGGGAAGAGGCTGTGCGCCTACTACCCCTATTGTCGGGGGACGCGCAGACAGCGGTGCTCGGCCTGCCTGCCTCCTCGAGAGGACATTATGGGATATCAAGAGGGCCGTCCTGGACCGATTAGGTTACTCGGCCGAGGACCACCGCCGCAGGTTCAGAGGAACGAAGTTGGGGCCCACCGACCGGCCATTCGTGTATGCACAGCAGCTGAGGGACGCAGCGAAAAGGTGGTTGCAGCCGGGGGAGTCCACAGGCGAGGAGCAGCTGCTGGGGAAAATTGTGTTGGAACAATTTGTGGAGGGGCTCCCAGTTGGCACCTCCGAGCGGGTGCGCTGCCACCGACCCGTGGACCTGGTGGCAGCCATCGCCCTCGCGGAGGATCACCTGGCCGTCCTCTCCTGCGGCCGGACTCCAGAGACTCGGCCAGCATCCCCCGGCCGTCCCACGCCGGCACCTCGCAGGAGGCCCACGCCGGCGCCCGTTCCCCAGCACCACACACCCACTTGCCCCCTCCCTCTTCCCCGCACTAATTCTCCCTCTGTTTCTCTTTCGCCCCAGGTTCCAGCCGCTACGGGCGCTACTTTCAACCCACAGAGGGTTCCTCAAGCGGCAGGGCAGGAGTGCTGGAGATGCGGGCAGCCCGGACACTTCCGCCGTGAGTGCCCACTTATGGAGGTCGGTCAAGTGGTTCGGGTTGTTGGTCCTCCAGCACCCTCCCCCGGTCCAGGAGGGACGTACAGCGTTCTGGTAAGGATTCAGGGGGGTACACACCAGGCAATGGTGAACTCGGGCTGCATGCAGTCTATAGTTCACCAGAACCTGATTCGACCCGGGGCTTTGATAGAGGCAGGCTGGGTGGATATTCGGTGTGTTCATGGGGATATTCACAGATACCCTGTAGTACCAGTAGAAATTCGCTTCAAGGGGAAAAAGCATAGTGTGAAGGCTGCGGTTAGTTCCCGCCTGGCGCACCCCCTGATTTTGGGTACTGATTGGCCTGGGTTTGATAGATTAGTGGGGCAGTGTGTGGGGGTGCGCTCACGACCGACAGGGACATGGGATATGTCCCGTGTTTGACTCCATGGAAGATTTTCCACTCGAGCAGTCTCGTGACGATACTCTACGCTTTGTCTTTGACCAAGTGATAAAAATTGATGGTCACATGGTGCGCCCTGACGCAGCGTTAACATATCCACACTTTTCATTGTGCAGGGACAGATTATACAGAGTGAGTCGTGACACTCAGACAGATGAAATAATTACCCAGTTGTTGGTACCAAAAAGCCGCCGAGAAATATTTTCCAGGCGGCTCATTATAACCCGATGGCTGGGCATATGGGGTGTGATAAGACACTGAACCGTGTAATGGCCCGATTCTATTGGTCAGGCATTCGGGCAGACGTGCGCCGCTGGTGTGCGTCTTGCCCCGAATGCCAGTTGGTTAACCAACCGGCCATCCCGAGAGCGCCTTTGCGCCCATTACCATTGATTGAGGTCCCATTTGAACGTATCGGGATGGACCTCATCGGGCCATTTCACCGGAGCGCACGTGGATATCGCTTTGTGTTAGTTCTTGTGGATTACTCAACGCGATATCCAGAGGCAGTGCCGCTGCGCACCATCTCTGCGAAGAGTGTGGCGCAGGCGCTGTTTCAGGAAATCTCCCGAGTCGGGATCCCGAAAGAGATCCTGACTGACCAAGGCACCCAATTTATGTCACGAACACTGAGAGAACTGTACGGATTATTGGGCATCAAGTCTATTCGAACTAGTGTGTGCCATTCCCAAACTGAAGGCCTCATTGAGCGCCTGAATAAGACTTTGAAGTCCATGATCCGTAAGTTTGTGCACGATGATAGTCGCAATTGGGATAAGTGGCTAGATCCTCTGTTGTTTGCAGTGCACGAGGTACCCCAGGCCTCCACGGGATTTTCTCCCTTTGAACTGCTGTTTGGCAGGAAACCACACGGGGTTTTGGACCTGGTTAAAGAAAGCTGGGAGGAAGGTCCAAGCCCCAGTAAAAACAAAGTTCAGTACGTCCTGGACCTGAGAGCAAAACTCCACACACTAGGACAGTTATCACGTGAGAATTTGCTCCAGGCCCAGGAACGTCAGCAGCAGCTGTACAACAGAGGATCTAGGTTAAGACAATTCTCAACGGGAGATAAAGTGCTTGTATTACTCCCATCTTCCAGCTCCAAATTACTCGCCAAGGGGCAAGGACCCTTTGTGATCACACGGCGAGTGGGTGACGTTGATTATGAGCTTGTGCGATCTGACAGGGGAGGGGCGACACAGATTTATCACCTCAACCTCCTTAAAGCTTGGAGAGAGGCTGAGTCTGTTTCCCTGGTGACGACAATTGCAGAGAGAGATGAGTTGGGGCCTGAGGTACCAAAATCAGCCGATCCTGCCTCGCTCCTTTGTGAAAACCATCTCTCACTGTCCCAGAGAGCAGATATAGCCAAGTTGCAGCAGCGTTACGCTGATGTGTTCTCCCCCCTGCCAGGACGCACAAGCCTTATTCAACATCATGTTGAGACTCACCCGGGCGTGACGGTGCGTTCACCGCCCTATCGGTTACCTGAGCACAAGAGAAAAGTGGTTCAGGCAGAATTGAAAGCTATGTTGGAGATGGGTGTAATAGAAGAGTCCAACAGTGCCTGGTGTAGCCCCATCCTTCTTGTAGTCAAGAAGGATGGGTCTATCCGGTTCTGTGTGGACTATCGCAAGGTGAATGATGTTTCACGGTTTGATGCCTATCCAATGCCCCGGGTCGACGAGCTCCTGGATTGCCTGGGCACTGCTCGTTTTTTTACAACACTGGATTTGACCAAGGGCTACTGGCAGATTCCCTTGTCTCCAGAGACATGGGATATGTCCCGTGTTTGACTCCATGGAAGATTTTCCACTCGAGCAGTCTCGTGACGATACTCTACGCTTTGTCTTTGACCAAGTGATAAAAATTGATGGTCACATGGTGCGCCCTGACGCAGCGTTAACATATCCACACTTTTCATTGTGCAGGGACAGATTATACAGAGTGAGTCGTGACACTCAGACAGATGAAATAATTACCCAGTTGTTGGTACCAAAAAGCCGCCGAGAAATATTTTCCAGGCGGCTCATTATAACCCGATGGCTGGGCATATGGGGTGTGATAAGACACTGAACCGTGTAATGGCCCGATTCTATTGGTCAGGCATTCGGGCAGACGTGCGCCGCTGGTGTGCGTCTTGCCCCCGAATGCCAGTTGGTTAACCAACCGGCCATCCCGAGAGCGCCTTTGCGCCCATTACCATTGATTGAGGTCCCATTTGAACGTATCGGGATGGACCTCATCGGGCCATTTCACCGGAGCGCACGTGGATATCGCTTTGTGTTAGTTCTTGTGGATTACTCAACGCGATATCCAGAGGCAGTGCCGCTGCGCACCATCTCTGCGAAGAGTGTGGCGCAGGCGCTGTTTCAGGAAATCTCCCGAGTCGGGATCCCGAAAGAGATCCTGACTGACCAAGGCACCCAATTTATGTCACGAACACTGAGAGAACTGTACGGATTATTGGGCATCAAGTCTATTCGAACTAGTGTGTGCCATTCCCAAACTGAAGGCCTCATTGAGCGCCTGAATAAGACTTTGAAGTCCATGATCCGTAAGTTTGTGCACGATGATAGTCGCAATTGGGATAAGTGGCTAGATCCTCTGTTGTTTGCAGTGCACGAGGTACCCCAGGCCTCCACGGGATTTTCTCCCTTTGAACTGCTGTTTGGCAGGAAACCACACGGGGTTTTGGACCTGGTTAAAGAAAGCTGGGAGGAAGGTCCAAGCCCCAGTAAAAACAAAGTTCAGTACGTCCTGGACCTGAGAGCAAAACTCCACACACTAGGACAGTTATCACGTGAGAATTTGCTCCAGGCCCAGGAACGTCAGCAGCAGCTGTACAACAGAGGATCTAGGTTAAGACAATTCTCAACGGGAGATAAAGTGCTTGTATTACTCCCATCTTCCAGCTCCAAATTACTCGCCAAGGGGCAAGGACCCTTTGTGATCACACGGCGAGTGGGTGACGTTGATTATGAGCTTGTGCGATCTGACAGGGGAGGGGCGACACAGATTTATCACCTCAACCTCCTTAAAGCTTGGAGAGAGGCTGAGTCTGTTTCCCTGGTGACGACAATTGCAGAGAGAGTGAGTTGGGGCCTGAGGTACCAAAATCAGCCGATCCTGCCTCGCTCCTTTGTGAAAACCATCTCTCACTGTCCCAGAGAGCAGATATAGCCAAGTTGCAGCAGCGTTACGCTGATGTGTTCTCCCCCCTGCCAGGACGCACAAGCCTTATTCAACATCATGTTGAGACTCACCCGGGCGTGACGGTGCGTTCACCGCCCTATCGGTTACCTGAGCACAAGAGAAAAGTGGTTCAGGCAGAATTGAAAGCTATGTTGGAGATGGGTGTAATAGAAGAGTCCAACAGTGCCTGGTGTAGCCCCATCCTTCTTGTAGTCAAGAAGGATGGGTCTATCCGGTTCTGTGTGGACTATCGCAAGGTGAATGATGTTTCACGGTTTGATGCCTATCCAATGCCCCGGGTCGACGAGCTCCTGGATTGCCTGGGCACTGCTCGTTTTTTTACAACACTGGATTTGACCAAGGGCTACTGGCAGATTCCCTTGTCTCCAGAGTCTAGGGAGAAAACGGCCTTCTCCACTCCGTACGGTTTGTACCAATTTGTCAAACTTCCGTTCGGGTTGTTCGGGGCCCCAGCCACATTTCAACGCCTCATGGACCGGGTGCTGTGCCCGCATGCTGCATATGCTGCTGCCTACCTGGATGACGTGATCATCCATAGCAACACCTGGGCGGAGCATGTGCAGCAGGTGGCTGCGGTGCTCGAGTCACTGAGGCAGGCGGGGCTCACGGCCAACCCGAAGAAGTGTGCAGTTGGACGGAGGGAGGTACGGTATCTGGGGTACCACTTGGGCGGTGGGCAGGTGCGTCCGCAGGTAGACAAGACAGCAGCAATTGCAGCCTGCCCAAGGCCCAAGACCAAAAAAGAGGTGCGGCGGTTTTTGGGGCTGGCCGGCTATTACCGGCGATTTATTCCCAACTTTGCAGAACTGACCAGCCCCTTGACCGACCTCACCCGAAAGGGTGCCTCAGATCCGGTCCAGTGGACAGAGCAGTGCCAGGTGTCGCTTGAGAGGGTAAAGCAGAGACCCTCTGTGGGGAGCCTCTTCTCCACACACCTAACTTCTCTCTCCCTTTTGTCCTGCAGACTGATGCGTCGGGCAGAGGGCTGGGGGCCGTTCTGTCCCAGCAGTTGCGGGGCGTCGACCGCCCAGTGCTGTACGTCAGCTGCAAGCTGTCCGAGAGGGAGGCCAGGTACAGCACAGTGGAGAGGGAGTGCCTGGCCATCCGGTGGGCGGTCGATGCTCTGCGGTACTACCTGCTGGGGCGCCCATTCACCCTCTGCTCGGACCACGCTCCCCTCCAGTGGCTCCACCGCATGAAAGATGCCAACGCCCGGATCACCCGGTGGTATCTGGCTTTACAGCCATTTAAGTTCATGGTGATCCATAGCCATAGGCAGATGGTTGTGGCTGACTTCCTTTCCCGCTCCCATGGGGAGGCGGGTAGGTTAGGCCGGACGGCTCCCCGGCCTAAGTCGGGCGGTGGAGGTATGTGGAGGGGGGGCGTGGTGCATCAGCTGCAGGGGAGAGGTGTGGAGAGGGATCAATAGAGCAGCGCCAGGGGAGGTGATTAGCACACCGGCATCTAGTTGTCTAATCACTCTCCCCTTTTTAACACAGTAGCATGCTGGACCTGAGAGAGCAGTCGGAGGAGAGAGCCAACACACAGACGGCAGCACTCGAATGGACAAGGAGCCTGCAATCGGCTGGATGTTGTACGGTTTTGCCGGGTGTCACGTCACAAATAAAAGAACACTTAAACGGCTCACTGTCTTTGTGTGGTCCCTATGCTGAGAGAACCCACGGTGGCAGCAAACTTGCTACAGCCATGATTTCCAAAAAACAAGTATCCATTCACTTTGAGTCATCTCAGATGAGCTCGGTCCAGAGAAGTCTGCAGTTCTGGATCTTGTTGATATCTGTCATCCTCTTTGCATGGCAGAGTCTGAACTTCATCTGTAGATGCAGAGATGAACTGTGTTTACTGACAAAAGTTTTCTGAAGTTTTCCTGAGCCCATGTAGTAATCACAATCACAATCATGTCGGTTTTTAATGCAGTGCTGTCTGAGGAGTCTTTTGGCCTTACAGCTTACCTCACCTCACAGGAATTTGCACGACGTCCTTACTGCCGATCATTTTCTCAAATATCGACTCGGAAAATTGAGAAAATGGTTAAAAATATTGACTGGTTCCAAGGTGACGTCCTCAAATGTCTTGTTTTGTCAAAAAACAAAAAGAGTTTGAGTTTACCGTCATAGAGGATAAAGGAAACCACAAAGTACTGACACTGACAATCAGAAATCAGTAATCAGAGAATCTGGACATTTCTTCTTAAAAGTGACTCAAAACATTCAATCAATTCTCACAATAGTTGGTGATTATTTTAATCATGGACATATTTAATATTATAAAGAATACAGTCTAGACCTGCTCTGTATGGAAAGTGTCATGAGATAACTTTTGTTATGATATGCTATATAAATAAAATTGAATTGAATTGAATTGAATTGAATTGAACTGATCAATTAATGGGCTAATCATTTCAGCTCACCACCCTCAAAACAATCTTTACATTCTAATCTCCACTACTTCAATGGTGGTTTTAGGACATCTTTTGTTAAGGTTGCTTTTGAAACCATAAATATTATAATTTATAAAAAATATTCCTCTAATATTCATGAATGATAAATATTTACATTTTCCAAATTCTCGGGATAAATCACCCCTGACTTTAACACAAAGACTGAATGTAACAGCAGAGCTCCTGAAGAAGGTATGATCGTCAACCTAAAACCTGATGGATAGTATGAGTGAGCAAGCTGGGAAAAAAAAAAGAGCGAAACTGCGTGTTAATAGCCCATTAAAAGGAAATATCCCTCCAATTTCCATATAACAAGAACTAATGTTTTCTCAGAGCAAGGGAGAGAAAGGGAGGGCGAGTGAGCATGTGGCACACTGAGTGATGGAATGATATTGCTCTCCCTTTTAGTTCATGCCGGGGTTACCTGCCCCGAAGGCAGCAGCCTTTGATTAGCTTTTTGTCTTACAGCTGAGAAAGCTCCAGCAAAGAGAGGAACATAACTCAGGAAATTTACAGGCACCCAGTGAGAGAAAATAGCTGTGTCTCTGTGCCTCCTCTCTCCTCGGAAAAGGAAAAACCCAACACTTCATTCCCGGAAATGATAGTCAAGATGGCAAGATGGATTTTGTGGATTTCTCCATTTGCCCCGTTGCTGGATATGGACCTGAGGGCAGTTTTGGTGATGTCTCTGTGTATGTGTGTTTGTACATTGAACAGTCTAACTTCTTTTTGTTCCTCAAATTAAAATGGCTACTTGCAGTATGTTGGCATCAACAAACAAATTTTGACTTTTGTTTGAATTGTTGACATATTTACAAGAAGACTTGCATGTTATATTTAATGCAGGTCCTAATGGGACTTTAGGCCCAAAACAGTAATGACATGTTGACAAAGCTCACCTGTTCTGGAGCTTTTGACCCTTTTAGACGGTCTAGATGGCCAGAGGATCTGAAACAAGAAAGTAAGTAGATCCTGATTTGCGATTTGAAAATTTTTCATTTGGAAACTGAAACTTCATGCATGTCCTACACAAGTTAGGACCACAGCTATGGGATTATGTTATGTATCTAGGTGTAAGTAATCATAGCATCTACCAAGTCCTTGTCTTTCAGCAACAAGCTAGAAACTGATAAATGTACTTCATGTAGTAAGCATCCAACACAAAATAGTGGAGACAGATATCCAGGTCAGGATGAAATGCCATTGCAAATATTCTTTCATCTTGTCAGTGAAGTTTCTGTTGTTCCTGGTGTTCCATGACTCATGAAGTGTGATTTTTGCTTTGTACACAGATTCAGGATTTTGTGTCATTTGCTTAAATAAATGTAACCCATATGAACAAGCTCTGCCTGGCTACCAAGACGAATCGAGTGACGTGATGGTGAGGACATCCAACTTGACATAACAGACAATAAAAAGATGGAGAACACACTCAGCAATAAACAACATAAAACATTTTTAGACAGCACCACGATACTACATGAACAGGTTGAAATGAACACAAGTTGCTCCTTCTAGCTCTAAAATTGGAACACTGTTCGACTGATGACACACTTGAGGATATACTAAGCACTCAGCGTCAATTACTAAATATCACTTTTACAAAAACATGAAGGATTACAAAGACTTTATTCCCGTATTTTTTCTGCTTGCACTGTGCAAGATTTGCTGAAATATGCCAATCTTAATGAATAAATTCAGAATTACAGACCATTCTTATTCATAGGTTTATTACAGATGTATTGTTTAGTATGTTATTGTAACATATATGGTATTATAGGTGATATATGTTACTTTTCTGTAAGAGAAGACGCAAGAGGAGTTGTTTGTTGGAGTATGGACAAAATTTCATTGACTTGCCCACAGCTAACTGACAATCATCTCAGTGTAGCAGTATCTCACTGACTACAACTCATCTGACAATAAGAAAATCAGACTATCTCAACAAACATTACCTTTAATCTAGATTCAAAGCTGATGGTGCAAAGGGAAATCGCCGGCTGAACAGTGAGATGGCAGATTATCTCCTGAAGATTACTAAATTTGCTGGATGATTCCATTAAATGGGTTTTTTATGGTGGAATGAGGGGTGGTGTCAGTACACTCGCAGGCATGAGCGGGCTCTCCTCTGGAGTGGAGTGTTAGCTATAAAATGTTGAACCTCACTTGGCTGATAGTTTCACTGTACTCTTGTACTGTGGCACTCACAGCTGATTTAACTGCAGAGTGCACAGAGGAAGAGCGTGTGGCGTATGAGTGACTGCACTCCAGCCGGCAAGGCAGCCTGCAACCGTGCGCAGAATTAGCGGGCGCACACGCTGGAGAGGCTCTCAGTCAGAAAGAGAACTCGAATCAGAGCGAGACGTGTTCAATCACACAAATGTAAACATGTGCATATTCATTCACACAGGCACAGTAATGCTGCTATTTGCAGAAATACACACTTTGTATCATTGTAGTTATAATGCATTAGCACACACACACACACACAGGCCAGCCAACCAAGTTCAATCAAATCAGCCACCCTCAACTACGTTCAAATTGTCGACAGTGTGGAGTGAGGTTATTGTAATGCTGTTAATCATTTGGAAACTAAAGTGCACGAGCAATTACCTAAAGATCAGTGTTAACAGGCCGTCTGCTGCTTTAGATTTACTATGGAAGGAAGTGAAATGTAAATACACTTCCTAAAGTACTCAACTTGAAGTACTGAACTTGAGTATATGTACTACTTGCTACTTCATTAACGGCAGTTCAACAGCAGTAACTAATGTTATTTTGCACGTGGAGCATGTGTGACTGTTTAAGGCCAATATAATGTGTGTAATCTGTAGGACAGTGAGCCTTAACTCGCGGCCCGTGGGCCACATCCGGCCCGCCAGAGCTTTGCCCCCAGAATATTACTGGATTCAGGAATAGCCTAGTGAAGAGGAAAAAGTATGTTTCTAATTGATCAAAGTAGCCTGTGATCCAACAAATAAATACGTATTAAGTAAAACCAAGAAAATCACAAGACTGAAATACTCACGTTTAGTTAATGGGAGAAGTTACATTTCCCCTCCGACACTATCTTTTCATAACATCGGGCTTAACAGTTGTTAGCCTTATGCGCCCACAGTCCTCCAAAGACTGGTTTGACAGTCGGTTCCCTCTCATGCATTTTTATTTGAGTTCATTTTTCACAACTTCACGGGTGTATGTTGATCCGAACGTGGCGAGCACATACATGGCCAATGTCTTCAGTGTGTCATACTTTTGGGGACAAGCCACCCAAAAAGCGCGGAGAGCAGCCTTCATTTCACCAGCGGCCTGGATGTCAATCAGTTCACTGTGATTAGCCACCTCATCCAGCGGCATCACCTTCCCCGCGTTAGCAGTTGACAGCCTCATGAATATGAAGCCTAAAATATCGTTTTCGCCCCTGAGTGGCTTGCTACCGTACAGGTAATATGAGTCTGTTAACACTGACAAAGGCTAAAAAATAACATACATTTCAAAGGCTAATTGATATATGAAATAATAATATATTACTTAGGATACAATAATCATTTTAATTTTACAAGAGCGTCTGGCCCTGATAGTGTCTGCCGAGTCTGGCCCTTGGACAAATGTAGTTGATGACCCCTGCTGTAGGACAACAGTGAAAAGTTAGAAGAATTAGTTAGTTTGTATGCAAAGACCCTGTGTCTGTGTGAACTAACATCAACTCAGCTGTTTATGGCTTAATTTCAAATTTAATGAGAATTTTTCATAAAATAATTTCGATTTTTTCAGAAGTCTGCTCAATCAAGTGTCACAATACGTCTCAGAGACACCAGCTGACCCTGGCTAAGATTTGTCTTTACTTTATATGCGTTATTCATGTTGATAGAACCTCTTACACAGCAGGGAGTCACACCTTTCTGTGATGAAATTGACCCTGAATATAAGTAACATAATGTTTCTTTGTCCATGCATAGCCTATATAACATATTAAATATGAAGTATTTGATGTGAGTGAGTGTGAATGTGTCCTCCACCACTGACTCTCACATTCTTTTGTAAACAGTTGGCATGAGCTCACCTTTAGGCGCTAAAACACAAACAGACTTTGACAGTACTTTTCAGTATCAGCTGATATTTATATTTATATATATTTATGACATGTCCTGATGAGACACGCTGCTTATTGTCAAAATACAGCCATCTTTGTATTCACAGCACATTTTTCGGCAACATTTCTCCAGGAAGACTTTGATTCACTCCATCCTCATATCCTATTAATCACCAGCAGTGCATTAACAACTTAAATTATTACTTTAAAAATGCAATCATTCAACCACATTTTGAGAGGCCTTCATTAGACCATAACTCATTGAACGGCTATGGAACTTTGCTGTTTAAGGTACTGGAAAAAATAGCAGGAGACCAGTTGACTGCTTATATAAATGAAAATTGGGGTATTTGCTCTCCTCATGGTGATGAATGGTCTACTTTTAGCTACTGATTAAAGGAAATGCTCAGTTTTAGTTCTTTTTAAAGTTCAGATTAATTTTTGATTCATTGCCATGAACTAATTAAGAGAAAAACATGTATCATTCATTATATTTCATCTAGAATGTATGGCTCCCCTACAGACATGCTATATACTGCTGCCCAGAGGGAAGTTACTGTAGCTGGCCAGTGTAAAAAAAAAAAAAAAAAAAACTCTCACCAACATCCCTTTTCTTTTTTTTTAATGAGCTGTTCAATCGTGAGTGAACAGACAAAGGCTTGTTTCTGTCAGCTGCTACAAAGCCTGTGTGTTCATGAAGAGTGAGACTTCTTCGGTGACAAAGGATTGAAATTTAAGAGGGCACTTACACTTACATTTTACGATCACATGGAGTGAGCAGAGGTGTAACTTCCATCAAGCCATGTATCTCATATTCCATCATTTAATTCCCTTTTGCCTAAATTTGATGCATTCTGTAAATGCTTTGGATTTGCTTTGCATTACATTCATATAGCTGATGCTCTTAACAAAGTGTCTTACAATCAATGCATCAGCCACCATGGGTTCTTTTGGTAATGGAAACATGGTAGTCACTCACCAAATCAAGTGCTGCGATCTCTGAATGTGGTGACTTGTAACTTGACCTATTAGATGCCCTGTTGACCCGTCAGTACACTAAGCCAATAATTATAAAATAGAAACTATAGCAAGAGAAATCAGATCATCACATGCCAAAGCATTTGAGAAGTAGTGTGTGGAAGTATTCTGGTTTTTCATCGTAGTAAAGATGTTGATGAGGATGTTTGCCAACTGTGAGACGCTGCCTTCCTCTACAATAACATCAAATCTGAGGACTCACCTGCCTGCTTGCCACCATTGTTCAGACACTGGAAACAAGTGAACAAATGCCATCTGTACAACTTCATCTGACTGCCTACTTTTCACCATGCTCATTCTCAGGCTCACCAGAAGCTTATAAAATGGATTTCTATGCATGGTGTGTTTTCAGGATAATGACAGAGCTGTAGCCATGATATGGACACTTACAATCTCAAGACACATATATCAGCAGACAGGAAAATATATAGACTGTAATGAAGGCTAAAACACTGCTGACCTCCAACAGATGGACATTGCCGGGGTGGTGTGGGACACATTACGCCATCCTGCATTATAATTAATGGAACTAGTTGCATCTTTTTTGATGATCTCTAGTGCATGCACAATATGGTAAGTATTCTAGGTCACAGTTGAAACAGTTAGCGGGAATCTCTAAACTCTGGTGGATGATTACAACAGACAATTTGGGTTGGAATTGTACTATTTTCTCTTCTAAATACATTAGGTCAGAGCTATTCAAAGAAATCTGATGTATACTGGTAATAATATGCTGTTTTGTGTTCTGAGACTAAAAGCATGTTGGTCTCAAAGATTACACTGTCATTCCCTTAAGTGTTTCTTCTGAATTGGCCAGTTAGGAGCTAGTCTTTGCCTTAAGATTTTTCATGGATACAACCCTAGGGCTCAGTGCAATGCAATGCTAAGTTGATCAAGAAACTTAACTGAGGAAAGTTTTCTTTTCCATCAAGACATTTTGCACTATCAATCTAGCATACGGCTGCCTGAAGCCCTAGGGAAGGTACTGTAACAAGAACATAAGGCTTGTAAACAAAAGCAGAACAAATGGGGGCTGAGCAGACCAGGATCTGTGCAGCCATGGATTTAGTCAGGCTCCAAACAACAGAGATTCAAACAAATATTAAGATGAGGAAAGGCTTGAAAGTTAAGCAAAGAACAAACTTACAGAGTAGTGGTTGATGACCCTTGTTTGACTGTTAATCATCCTGGTTTTGTGTGTGCATGTATGAAGCTTTCAGTTCGTCCTCTTCACCTGGAGGCTCCCATAGAAAGGCTTCTGGAAGTGACTGACGCTCTGAGTTGGGGAAATGAACCAGACATACATTTGCTATACAAACAAGTTACTCTTCATCTTCAAAGATTTTCTGAAAAATCAAAATGTACAGTTTGAAAACACATACAGTACAGCATAAATCTCATCACCTTATAATGAGTTTTCTACTGCAAATGTCTTCTTTACTCATTGTGTCTGTAATAGGCTCATTACTGGCCCCTGAAGCTGGAAGGCCAAAAAGAGTTTCTGGTCCTTGATGGTTAGTGAGAATGTTGTAATACACAAGTGTGAGACATGTGCTTTACCAAACAGAATATTTAAGTTTTACATGAGAAATGATATTGAAGTTGAAAACCAACTAGATGGTTAAGGATAGAGAGGATAGATTAACAGGTTGTGGGTTTACAGATTGAAAAGACGAGCAACATAAATGAATTCTTAGTTTAGTTTTATGGACGTTTAACAGCAAGTTAAATCACCAAATCTCCTATTTCAATTTATATTTGCCAATTAATACGGTAAGTGTAATCATGTGAGTATGTATGGTGATGTAACGATGATGAAACCTAAAAAAAAAAAAAAAAAAATCACCATGGCTGTGAAAGAAATCATTTTCAGGTTTACAGGAGGTTGAGGACAGGTAGAGAGGATTTGATTTTCTGTGTGTACAAGAACCTTGGTGCAACAATGACATGGAGACAAACAGAACTTTGAGCAGCTGATCTTTTGTCAGAAGGTAACAATAGGGACAATATGACAGAAATATACTAAAGATCTTCCAGCAAGTACAATGAAATCCAATTACGGGGATGTGTGGCTGCTTTCATCTCTGACAGCTCCCATCTCCGCGACTACTCAGCTCTCTGTATGTGTGTACACCTCATTAAGGATTTTTTTTTTTTTTTTTGTGGACCACTGACCTTAAATATACCTTGTACCTAACATGGTTTTGAGTCCAACAGGTGAACTATGGCAGAGGTGAAATGCCTTGTTTGGTTTGTGCAGAGAGGGAACCCCTAAGTACATGATCAGACATTAATATCTGAAACACAAGTGGAGGAATGCGACATTTGGATAAAAAAAAGAATAAATAAATCACAGTTTTCAACTTCCATCAATTAGACACTTTCTCTCTGTTATGGCAATGCAACAAGTCAATCACAGCCAGCCTAAAAAAGAATATTGTTTTGATGCCATTTATAAAAAAAGAATGCAGACACCTCAGGAATACTTCAGACCAGGTGTACACACAGGTGTAAATGAGAAGCACAAGTGTGCTGACGTATATATCTGTTTATGCCTAACTGTCGGAATGGAAATGAGGCTTGGCAAAGGATTTATAAAACAAAATCATGCATACAACTTTTTAGTCATGAATCTACACAGAGCTCTATACATCTGGCTCCTGTGCCCTACACGGCTCCTGTACACAGAAACTGACATTTATAATGGTAAATGGTAAATGGACTGTACTTATATAACACCTTTCTAGTCTTCCGACCACTCAAAGCGCTTTTACACTACATATCTCATTCACCCATTCACACACATTCATACACTGATGGCATTGGCTGCCATGCAAGGTGCCAATTGCTCATCAGTTTAAGGAGCTAACCATTCATACACATTCACACACCGATGGCACAGCCTTCGGGAGCAGTTTGGGGTTCAGTATCTTGCCCAAGGACACTTCGACATGCAGGGGACTGGAGGGGATCGAACCGCCAATCATCTGATTAGTGGACGACCCGCTCTACCTCCAAGCTAGAGCCGCCCCATAATAATCCTGTGAGCCATGGCAGAGACTCTGTGAGGCAGTACTTGGGTTAAACAGTGTTTTGACCTAAATGTTAATGACAGCTTGCTAATATGCTAATAATGGCATGCTAACATGCTGATGTTTAGGAGGTGTAATGTTTACTATGCACATCACCTTAGTTTGGCACATTAGCACTAAACCTCAAAGTACAGCTGAGGGTGATGGCAGGCTCATTAGTTTTGCAGATATTCAGTCATAAACCGAAGCGTACAAATAAAAAATTTTGACCTCATGATGGCACAAGATGAAAAAGCAGGTGATCACCAACGTGATTAAAATTAATCCTGAGCAGAATATGAATGTGTGTATCAAATGTCATGGCTATCTATCCAAGTGTCAACCTTTTAGCAGCAGTCAGGAGATCACTAAGTCAGTAGGAATCATCCTCTGGAGACCATGAATATCAGGACTAAATGGCATGGCTATCTGGCAACTAAAATGTGTGAAATTCATGCATACATGAATACACAGCTGCATGCTTCTTTTAGCATGATATGAGCGTGTACTTTCAGACAATCTGTGTTCATGAATAAGGTCTCACTGTCAGTGATGGTTTCGGGTACATGTCATAAACTGATACGCACTATAGATAACCACAACCATGTATAATGACTGCAGTTCTGATTTGTTGGAGGTTTTCAACCAATACAACACAGATTGTTGGTGAAATTGCAGTGTTCTGTTCTTTTCATTGACAGGTCTACAGACTGATGGAGCATACAGAAGTATTGCAAACAGGTGATTAGAGATTATGGAGTGGGAATCAGGCATTTTGGTCATTATGAATCTACACAGTATTCTTTGATGTATCTGGATATCACTCTGCACTTGCATGTTCAATTTTGGCGTATTTGACAGAGTGGAATAAACCACAAGACAAATCATGAAGAATTGATTCGGCTCGGTGTCTAAGAATTGCAAAGTAGAACACCTCATTTATAAACACGTGGTGCACAAGGATCTGTTTTAGGTTATCTAGTGAAGATGATTGTTTCTAAAGGCAGGCAGACACCGTACACAGATTCAGCTCGTTGTGAGGTCCAAATTGATACAGATACAGTAGGTTGCTGATTGATATGGCAAACAAAAAAAGAGAGAGATTGCAACAGTTCCAAGGTATATTTTTTTTTGCTGAGCTCTGGAAATGCGCTCTCATTTTTTTCCACCAAAGCAAAGAGTCCTTACTCCTTTGGATCACTTTTTCTGTGTTTGCTGTGCGATTCCTCTGAAAAGTCATTACACATGTGTCAAACTCCTGCCATAATCCTTCCTTGGATGTTGAACGGTCTGCACCATTCCTTTCAGTGTTTCCAGCGGGTGTCCCTTGAGGCACTGACAAGGCTGTTCCAAGAGAGGCAGTTGATGCAGTAACTGAAGGTTCACTAGTTCTTTCCTGTCCATCACAACTGTCCAGGGCTTGCATCTCACTGATGAGCCTCCACGTTTCCAGTGTCAGAAAAGATTATTTTTTTTACCTAATTTTGAAAAAGTTGCTGGCTGAGGGTATATTTGTGGTCAATGATTTTGTTCAGAGTTCAGATATATTGTCTGCTGCGTGCTGTACAGTACAGCTACAGTCTCAAGGGCGCAAGCCAGCATCCTGCCTATTGTGTGGTCGATAAAATGTCCTGACACGTTAAATAAGCTTCAGTTGTTTTTGCTGTCCTCATATCACTTGTTAAAACCACACCGCTTGCATATTCTATAGTCTTTCAGTGCTGTTTTGACTTGCTCATCAAGCTTTGGAATTTCAATAGACATCAAGGAGCATTTATATATACCTTCATAAAATGATGGAAACCCACATCCCCTTAGAAACAGGTTGCAAATCAGTAACAATCATGTTCACTATAGGCTCCTTGTGATCTTTGGAAATCACCTGAAAAAGGATCCCCATTGGTTTCAGTTTCATTTACAAAACACTAAATCATGCATGAATTATTATAACCTCAGTCAGAATATTTTTATTCCTCTTTAGACATTAAAAAAGAAAGACCACTTGGGTGGATGTACCGCCATTTTTTTCTTTGACTGCTCTTGCTCATACTTTCACACCCCAGGGATTGGGTTGTTGTGGGATGTACTCCCTGAGACACAGGTCGATCTACTCATCAATTGATTGAAATTCTTCAGGAATGAATTCTGAATAGAAGGTTGAGTGTATCCAACACTGGTCTGATTTTGAAGAACTTATCAGTACTTCCTGTCTCCTGTGGGTAAGTATCAAGAAAGCAGATGGCTTTTGTTATCAAATCAAGACAAAACGTTTCCGCGGATGACCAGTGTCTTCTTAAGGGATATCTGAGGTATGACAAGTCTATATTGATTCCTAGAAATGTCTTTTTGTCTTTTCTCAAGGCTAGAGACTCATTCTGTTTGTATTGTGCAGCTAAATATGTCAGACCTATTTTGTGGGCATGGATCAGGAGGTACACTGGTTATCTTACTGGTTCGATCAACAGTTCCTCCAGAGAACGTGTCCTTGAGCAAGATACTGAACCCACAGTTGCTTCTAATAAGCAGATTGGCATCTTGCATGACAGCCTTTGTGATTATTAAAGTACTGATCTCCACTACTGATCTGCCTATCCCTATGGATCAATCAATATCTAATAATAATATGTAGAAATAAACCCTGAGCTGATCCTTTTTGATACTTATGTCAAAGATTTGAATTGAAGGAAAAGCAGGAGAGACAGAAGAAAAGGGCTGGCGGACTGGAGTGGCAGCCGAAAGCTGGAATGTTTCACTTCAGATTGACACTTCAGTGAGGGCGAGCAAGGTAGAGAGACAGCACAAGAGGGGGAGAGAGAGAGACTTTTAAAGTAGTATCCTTAGGCGAAGAACAGAGTTAAGTGTTCCCTTGCAGTCTTCAGTGTGGAAATGAATGGTTGACTCTCCTTGAAAAACAGAGTTGCTATGACAACCGGCCCTTTTCTCCATTTCTCTTTAACCCCCCCACTTCTCTCCCTCTGTCTCTAACACACACACACACACACACACACACACACACACACACACACACACATGCTACACAGGCACACACACAGGCATACAGGTAGAGTTTTAAGTGTCAGTGTGCATATAGTGCTGCAGTAACGCAGTGGTGGTGAGGAAAAAGGATGGGCTTATCAGGTTCCATCTAAACCAGAACCTGCCTTTATCAGAGGGTTGAGGGTTCAAATCTCTGGTATCAAAACATAGCTGATTGTGTGTCGGTACCACAGCTGCTTTTATGAGGAGCAACCTTTTTTTTTTTTTTTTCATACAAATGCACTCATTTAGTGTACGTTGCTACTTTCTCCAATAGTGATTCAACATTTGTCCAGTTTATGAAAAATTATTATTCTTAACAGCTGATTTTTGCAATTATGTTAAATTATTATTATTGTTATTATTATTATTATTATCATTATTATTATTATTATTATTAATAAAAGAAAGAAATTAAATTCAAAAATATTTGTGGTTCTGCTAATTTGTATTTTTTTATAATTTATTGTTTTTTGGTTTCATGATAGCACACCCTGGTTTTGCATAACTTTTACAGAATAATGCACCTTATTTTGATATTGCCAATCAAATCTTGCATAAGGAAGTGACATCAGGAAAGGGCAGGCAGTCACACTAAACCAGACTGCAGCCTTACATGAAACCATACCTGCTAATATGACAGGTCCAGTTAGATAATGGTGTTGTTTTTACTCTTCAACACTAACATGCTGTCTGCTCATGACATGTAGGCCACAGGGAAGTATGTTTACCGGACGCCTGCCAGCTGCTGTCAATCGAAGGCAGATAATGACATGGACACGCCCCTTCAGCCAGGTGAGAAAAAAAAACAACAAACTTGGCATGATTTTTGACTGCAAAAATGTATAAGTACTTCTACTACTCACTGTTCTCTTTGTTCCCTCAAGATATTTTAGTGAAAACCAACATGAAAATTTGTCCAACTATAGATTTAATCCCATTGATTCTATTGAAATGAATCTATTTTAGTTGAAACGTTTGTTGTTATAAATGCTGGCGTGACCAAGCCCATATGCCATGTTCATGTCATCGTCAAGTTATTATAAATACGAGTTTCAGCATTCACATCAACATCCAAGTCATAGATAGAGTTGGAATATTGGAATTTTAATATATCTGAGAAACATGGACTCTTCATGGTCAAATTGGCTCGTTAGTGTAATTAAATCCAAATTTAGCTCTACTTCTAATTGTTGGTGTCATGTAGTTAATGCTCACACTATTAACATACTTGACTCGTGATGTGAATGCTCGCAAGTTGCAACCATGACGATGTTTCATAGTCATCTGACGTGACATGAACGCCGAACTGACCTAACGGATAGGGCGAGGTTGACCCTGATGCTATGAATGATGTCAAATTTCATAACTGTGCTTCATACCTTTGACTACAGTGATTGGTCGATAGAGAAGGGAAATATGACTTAAAATATGATGCACAAAAATTGAAATGCGAGCTGCTGATTGATGCTAATAATATATATGGGATTAGTTGCAAATCTGTTATCTTGAATTAGCACAAATGTTAGACTGGCCTTATTATATCCCAACTACACTAGTTTAGGGTATTTACATAACTTTGAAAGACATAAAAGCAGTTATCTCTGTAAATTCCAGAAAGTATTCCTAAGTATGAACAAGGTCAACGTAAAGGCAGTCAAATGTGGAATATAAATGCTGTCTCCTTTCCTTATGCAACTGTGTGTGTGTGTGTGGTCTGACACGTCGGCTTTAATGAGCTGAGAGAGCGAATGGCGCATCAATGAAATCGATAGCAGAATTAACACATTGACATGTTAGACTCATTTGCTTTCTGACATTTCCCTCCATGCAATTAAGCGGCTCAGATATGCAAGTCGGATCTGATTAATGCACACCGGCCAACCGCTCTTGGCTTAGTTTAGCATTCAGAGGGCAAGGCGCCTCAGATCCTCTTTAACCGGAGCAAAACAGCGTCTGTGATGGTTGCTGGTTTGCTGGGAGTGCTGGGGATACAAGTTGTGTTCAGAGAGCTTGCAGTTGATGACCAGTCAGCAGAGATGGGATGGCAAGATGGATTTTGATGAAAAATTCATTATCAGTTGGAACAAGTTTAAAACCAGAACAACCAGAATTCAAACTGTTCCAAATCAGGTGAAAAGACACTTTCATCAATGTCCAAAGATCCAGGAGTCATTTCAGTAACACACACACACACACACACACACACACACACACACACACACAAAAAGAACAGCAATCATTATATTTCAACAGTATGTGTATTTATCACGAATCACTTAGTCAAGGACTTTCGAATTCTGTCTGTTAACAACAGTCATTGCTGCTGTCAATCAAGAAAGATGCTGTTTTATAACCTTAATTATGACCTCTATCTTTCTTTAACCAGAGTTTTAGTTGCCTACACCAAACTCAGTAAGACAGATCCTTTAATAAAGGTAAAGGTAACATTTGTTATCCACAAAAGTAAGCATGCTGTATGACATCTTTCCCTCTGAGATGTTTAATAGGCATCCACAGATATCTGTCTATTTCTGTGGCATTCTCTCAATTGAGTGTGTGCACCCTCATCAGCAAAATACATGCAGGGGATTTATTGGTTAATCTAGAACTAGAACATTTCCACCGCAACTTCTCTGCTCTTGTGTCCACTGTTGTGTCCCAGACATAATTCAGCCAACTTAGCTCCACCGACAATCCACGTCTTTGCCGATTATTGTTGACGGGGCAGAGGCAGGACCATCAGGATGGCGATGTCCAGAGCCACCATAATCTGAATTTCCCATAAACTTCTTCAGAAACCTGTGGGTGACATCATGGATACAATGTCTATATTTATATTGTCTAACATTTAGCTTGGTGAATACAATGTTGCCATTACAAATTTGGAATGAAGACCCAGACTATCATAAATTCTTCATTTGAGGAAGTAACTGTTATCAACCTGTTCAGAGTGGATGCTCTATTGTGAACTGAATTATAGCATCTATTTACACTTAAATTGACTGAACTGAAAGGAAAATGAGTCCAGCTATGGTGTAACTCACAGAGCTTGCATCTGGATAAGCAATATGATTGTGTTTAATGAAACAAGGAAACCAAGAGATTAAACTATATAGAATAAGGTAATATTGCAAATATTGTTATTTGTAAAAGAAAACATAAGACATGTTGGAGATTGTGAAGCCCGTTGATGGGTTTTAAAGTAAAAATTTGCAGGAATCACTGGTTATACTAAAAACTTAATGGTTACAATGGCACAGACAGTTGGCTTCAGAGTGGCTTTTTGGCATCAGCCTAGGTGTGTGTGGCGCAGGTGGCTAAACCACCTTGTCCTTGTCACAGTGGGAGGTGCTCAGGGATGAGTTTGAGGGCTTTTTGGGAAGCAGCCTGAAGGCTTTTGGAGCCCCGTGAGAGCACATATGGGCCCAGCCAGAAAACGTCTGGCCATGAAAGCAGCTCCAGCGATCCCTCCATGGCTCTGCTTGGCCTGCCCACTCATCCATCCTTCCATGAATGACTCTTTTCAACAGCCACCGCCTCATTCCTCTCTCTGTCGCTGTCTACCCAGCCCTCTCATCCAAATTCCCCACACTACCTCTCTCTCAATTGTTCCAGCCCAGTAGTATCATCTGTCTCCATGCCACTTGGCACCACCCAACACGATTTGTGGCTGGGCAAACATTTAACTAAATGTATCCCACTCCAAATCTAGGATTACATCCTGCTGTTTCAATATTTGGGTGCTTCTGAGTAGCCATGGCTTCTGAGACAACAGGTCAAGTTGGCCAAACATCCCCCTCCATCTAAGGAGAGCACAGGCCAGAGCCGCTACACAAAACCCATGAAAGGCAGCACAGAAATGGCAAACCAGGTCAAGTGCCTCAGATTTCCTTCTATACAGCAGGTTGTGTCAATAAGCCTTTGGACATGGAGGGAAGACTTCCTCCTCCAGACTGAGGAGAAGAAACACATTAGATGGACCTGTGTTTTGGACAAGTGTGCACAAATCTGTTGCGTCGCAGCTCGGATGTGAGCTCATACAACACGTTTCCTAAAATGTCACTTGGTGCTGTCTGTATCATCTATCTAATGGATATGATGCAGTTTGCTTGATAATATATTAATCAAGCAGTCACTTGCAGTCTCTGGGTAACTAATGATTAATGGTAATTCAAATTTTTAATTGGATTCCATACAAAATAATGAATATGCATTGATATGTGTCTATATGTCTATGTCTGATATGTATATTAACACTTGATGGTGTGGCAACACTAGCTTATAGTAGAGTATTTGCAACATTTCAACAGCTTATTCATTGATATTCAATAATTAAACTGTTTTGCTTTCTCTGTAGATGTTTGTGGCAATTCATACCTACCTACTTGCTGTAACTATATACTGTGCATATACAATGTTCAAATTCGATTAGAAAATATTTGCTAAACATTCTAATAATCAGTTAACATTAAACAGTGTATAGTAGCATGTAACGTGTAAAATATATAAACATATAGCTGATTATAACTTGCATATCCATTTAGCATCTGTAGATGTTCATTTGGACTACCCAAGTGAAGAGCAAATACTAACTTTATAACTTATGTAACACGCCAAGCAGGTATTTTTGAGGCAATGGGTCTTCGGAACAATGGATGGGATAACAGGATTTTTTCTGACTATGGGGTTTCAGGGTTAATGGACCGTTCTCCATTGTGTTGGTCCAGTTGGGCCTAACAAACCTGTCTGTACCTGCATATAATACTGGAACTGATTAACTGGATGGCAAAGAAGTGAGATGGCAAATGACGCAAAACATGTGATGTTTAATAGCTGGTCTCTTGTTTAGGGTGCTTCTCTATGAAGAGAAGCGTTTGACATTTTTGTCAGTTAGTTGAGAGTAATTGTAGTCTACCAGTCTCATATCTGTACAGTAACCATGAAGTTACTGGCAGCAGGTGGTTAACCTGTCTTAGCATTAAGACTGGAAGCAGGAGGATAGAGCAATCTTTGTTCCGTCTGAAAGGTAACAAAATCCACCTACCACAACCTCAAAATCTCATAAACACATCTTGATACTTTAACGTGTACATTGTTGTGGTTTTACAGTGGGTACCCAACACGTGGCTGTGTGCAGTAACTTTCTGAAGTCCAGTCTTTATGCTAATCTGGCTTAACAAGAAGCAAATTATGGTACTCACCAAAAAGTCAAACTGTTTCTTTAACAGGCATGTTTATTTTCATATTGTGACTGTTTAAAATAAATCTCTGGTCACATCTCAGTTTGTGACACTTAGAATAACAAGACATTCTGAACACAGAGCATGAGCTAAGACAAAAGCCAGTAGACATTAGACATTAAACAGTCTAGAGAAAGCTTGATATGTTCCTTCTCCTCAGAGGCTGGGTAGAAAATTCAGTATCAACACTGATCCACACTTCCATCAATATGACAGCTCGGTGCATTATAAACCAGGATCTGTTATCGAGGCTTTCAGAAAAAGATGGCTTTCGCCTTCCCCTCTCCACCCCACTTCCATCACAAAAATCAATATTTATAATTTTACAAGATCAGGACAAATCCGCTGCAATGCTGGCGTTATTAACACAATAAAAACATCACAGAGACAGGTATTTGCTGGGAGCCCCGACTGGATTAAAGGTCCTGTTTTCTCCTTATCTCTCTCTTCCTTCCTTTTCTTCCTCCCCCCTCATCTCTAATTCCCACTTTCTCCTCCCAGCCATACAATAAGCCTCGCTGTAAAAGAGGTTATATAGGCCCTGCTTCTTAATATCTCCAGCTGGTTTTAAGTAATGACATAAATAAAAAGGACTGTGATGTATGAATGGGTTTGAACAAGGGTGGGTGGAAGGGCTCATGTCACCCCCCCCACCCCCTCGGGAAGAAGCAGGAAATCATGGGGGAAAACACAACCAATTGAATTCATCTATCTGCTGAATGCTACTTGCCAAGATTCCCTGTAGAGACGTAGCTTGCAGACTGACTCTGTTTGATTTACAGGAGCCCTTGTCTGTGTGTGTGTGTGTGTGTGTGTGTGTGTGTGTGTGCTTGTGTCTGCAAATTGGGATTTTTTAAATTCTAATTTCATTCATTGTTGAACCTGTTAGCTTTTTACTTTACCCTTCTCTTTAAACTCAACATCCTGCATCTTGGAGGTGTAGGTTGCGATAATACAGAATCTAGTGTTTAGAGTCTACTGCTGCTGCTGCTTCTTTCACTGTTACTCATTCTGTATGAATTCTTTGGCAGGTGGATAATAGTAAAACCTGTCTGACTGTGCAATTATAGCATCTTACACATAATGGTTCTGATTGTGTCACGAGGGTGGATCCACAGAGTGTAGCAAAGTGCACAACTGTCAACCACAATGTCTTTCCTCAAATCAGAAATATTTAAATTGTAGGTTTGTAGGTGATGTAGGCTTCCTAAGTGATTTGAGGTAAGATGCCCTTCAGAGTGTTAATCTGACAAAGATAACATTTTAGCTGAGTTAAAGGACCCATGGTCACTAACAACTAGGTATTTCTCAAGGTACAAGCAACAAGAAGCACAAACCACACAAGAATTTGAAGTCCACCTTATATTATACATATTATATTATATATTATACATATTATAAAGCCAGTTCAACTAACAGTGAGTTATCTCAATAAAGAGACTCCCCTTTGGGATCCTAGGAAGCAAACAGAAATACTCACTCTGAAAATGAATCTAAGGGGCGCTTTCACACCAGCGCTGTTTGGTCCGCTTTCAATGGACCAAAGTTTGTTTCCTTTGACAGTCCGGTTCGTTTGGGCAGGTGTGAAAGCTCATCCCAACAGACCAAACAAGCGAACTCTGGTCAGTGCTCATTTCAGGCAATACCGCCCATAACGAGCAGCTGTTGTAACTGCATTACATTGTCCAGTTACAACAGCTGCTCATAATGAATCCATTATGACCTGTATAACATGTTTAATATTCAACAACATATGTATGAACATATTCCACCACCACCATCACCATTTCAGTTGCTGTTCTGCATATTGAGCACACCTATCTGCACGGACTGAGCTGCATGTTACTCTGTATTATTACTATTTGTTTGGCTGGTAGTGGAGCTAGCAGCAGGACACTTACCAGCAATGGAGGGTTGAGTTGTTGAGAGTGAGAAGAAGTGGAAAATGAGCCCACAAGATTCCTCCCCTGTTCTCTGGACTTTTTACACTATTGTTACAAAAAACAGTGAGGGAAAAGGAAATACAGCACACAGGCTGCTACCTTTAAAAACTCCCAGGACCCACATCGACTCAGAGTGTACGGGGCCTGATTGAGTGGACACTAAGGGGTGGAACGATACAACAACCATACAAACAGGCCACAGTGCTCACTCTCGTGCTGTCTGCTGCATAAGATGAGATTCCTTTGGCACTTGTCAGACATGGTGTCAGGACACAGATTTTTATTAAAGATATTATATATAAAAAACACACATATGCCCAGACTGTGTTCCTTTGTAACTTGAGCAGAACATGGGCCCAGGGCAGCTGCACCTTCTGGCCTGGTCCACTACAGGAAGAGAGTGACAGAGCTGTAAGAGTGTTCAAATCGTTCACTCACTACCACAGAAACTAGGGGGTGTTTGGTCAACGGAAAGGCTTTTACAGTGAAAATGCCCTGTGAACCTGTGGCTTATAGTAATTCAGTCATGGAACCGTACCTGAGAGTGGCTACTTTTTAATTAATAAAAAGCTATTTTTACACCGTGAGTCAATTTTTCTTGCTTAAAGAAGCAGCAGTTCAAGATATTGTGGTAGTCCCCTGAATGAAGTGAACTGGAATATGTCGTCTGTTTTCTGTGACCCTCTGAAAGTTTTTCTCCACCGTCTTTGGGTCTCAACCCCGCCCTTTGAGAAACAGTACATTAGACCATCCAGGCTGACATGTCAGCACGAATCTCGTTATCTCCACAGAAAGACCTTGGCTAACAGGCACCTAACGAGTTCCCTTAACGACACGTCTCCATGGAGATAAGCGGACATCACCTGGAAACCATGACTGCAGTGCCTGATGGCCACGAGGACAATTTAAGGCCATTTCATGTCCACACAATCACACAAACTCTCGTGTGGGCAAAGTGTCTCTGGGTTACACATTCTTCGAGTCTTGCTAAGACACACACACACACACACACACACTCAGAGAGAAGGACGTATCTCTCCACTCTCTTGCCTCGGAGGTAATGGCCACACATTTTGCAGTGCAGACAGCCACAATTGGGACTATTTGTGCGAGCCTCTCTCAGCTAATCTGTGGGCTGATATTGAAGAGTAATCTGCAGAAATGAATAGCACAGTGTCTTCACGGTTCATCCTGTCATTTCCCCTTTTACTGTAATTGAGAGGTGGCACTCTCCCATGTGTAAAACATGTTCAGCAGTCCTGAGTCGCCGCCAAACCACCAAAAATCGGCTGCAAATTGTGTCTGGGGACAAATCAGTTCTTCAAAATTCCTGGAAGTTGATTTTTGAGGGCAAGTGAACACATTTTCCAAGTGCAGTGATACTAGTGACCTGGCAAAGCGTGAACCTCGCCTTCTCTTACATTACTTACAGACCACAGATAAGCTTAAAGTGTGACACTGTATGTCACGTTTTCACAGCTTATGACTCAAAATCTTTTTTTGTTTTGTCATTTCTGATCTGTCACCTCTGGTTAGGTTGAATTAAACCTTAAACTTCTTGGTCAAGGTTTGTGGTCAATGGACCAAGGGGCTGTGGATCCTTACCTATATTTTAAAGTAGAGAGATTCTGGTTGTGTTAGTCCTTTTAGAGAATGAACCCTTTGAAATTGCAGAGAGAATCATATGCAACCAGAGAGGTTTTCTACCTGGGGCCAGAGGCTAAATAAAATTCTGGGGGTAAACATTAAGCCTGGAGACTTCCCTTTATTCACTGACAGCAGAGCTTTATGTGGATGCCACAACTTATCCTGGATGCATAGAGAGGAGTTATGGTAGATTTATACTGGGTCTGTGGTGGATTTAAGAGAGGTTATATTTTCTCGTCTTTTGTTGGTTTACCGTTTCAGTGCTAGCAAGAGGCTTGGTTGTGCGCTGTTTAAATCAAATCAAATCAAATTTTATTTGTATAGCCCAAATTCACAAAACACATTTTGCCTCTGAGGGCTTTACAATGTGTACAGGGAGTGACACCCTCTGTCCTTAGACCCTCGGTTCGAGTGAGGAAAAACTTGCCCACAAAAAACCCTTTTAACAGGGAAAAAAGTGGAAGAAACCTCAGGAAGAGCCACAGAGGAGGGATCCCTCTCCCAGGACGGACAGACGTGCAATAGATGTCACGTGTACAGAACAAATGACACAAACATATTGTACAATTACAATGAAAGATAAAATGACAATGAATTACAATGAATGATAAAATGATTACAGTAGCAGTGGAACCTGTGATAGAGATAGAGAGACACAGATGCACAGCAGCAGCAAAACATTAACTAACTATAAACTGTAATGGAGATACGGTAACAATAATGACAGTAATAATATATGTAGTGGATGTCATGCAGGACCACAGCAGCAGCCACATCCATGAGAACCTGCTGGACGAGAGAGCACAGAAACTCCAGGGAAGAAGTTTAGTTAGTAACGTGCATTAACCTGCATTAATGACACATGTATGTTTACAGAGCTCTGTATTTAAGGAGAATAATTTTAAATTCTATTCTAGATTTAAGGTAGCCAATGCAAAGAAGCCAAGATGGGAGAGATGTGATCTCTGATCTTGGTTCCTGTCAGAACATGTGCAGCAGCATTCTGAATTATCTGCAAAGTCCTCAGAGACTTATTGGAGCAGCCTGATAACAATGAGTTACAATAGTCCAGCCTAGAAGTAACAAATGCATGGACTTTAGATAATAATGTTGCCTCACATATGCATGAGGAAGTCTGCTCTCTACATGATGAGGTCTTTGCTAAGTAACTCACTCTTAGGCACTAGCTGAGGCGTAACATTCAAGGCCACAGTCTTGTCTTCCTCAAGGATGTCTTTTTCTATTTTCCAAAGATGCTGCAGTCTGGATTTATTCAACAAACCCAGTTATTGATACAGCCTTTCAATGTCTGAGGACCACGATTGTTCACTTGTGATTAATTAATTGCAATAAATGAATCTTTCCTTATTCTCTCCTTTCTTTTAGGAAGGTTTCACTCTGCAGTGGTGTGGAGTTGAATCACTAACATTCTGTAGTAGAGAATGGTTATTTTACCTGTCAGAGTTCCGTGATCTGAAAGAGACATGTAATTCAAGATCAGAAATCTTATCACACAGCTGTGCAGAGGTGAAAATGTAGTCAGTGCAAGAAAAAGAGAAACAAGTGAATTCTCTCACTGTGGGGTGTTCAGTCCGCCAAGCATCTGCAACAGAACAATCTATAGCCCATTTCCTTAATGCACTGGATGCCAGACGTTGTTCTCTTAACTCAGTGATCCCAGTTCTGTCCAGACTGCATTAATGTCAATATTTATTTTCAGTCTTAATTTATATATTTTATTAATTAAGTAGTCACATTCAGCAACAAATGAATTACATGCATATACAGAGAGAAATGCTGTTTTTGTCCTAGTTACTACTGTTTGTATGTAGATCCATATATCGGAAAGGATTACTACCTCTATTCTTTTTGTACTGATGAAGATGCAGTAACATATATCTGTTCTGCACATCTTTTGCCAATTAATAGGTGTCTTCAAAAAAGGCCAGTCCATGAAGCTCATTTGTTTTTAAATATTATTTCAGCCTTGCACATTCCAAGATCGTGTAATGATAGTCATGAATGTATAGAAGCGTATGAAGAGATGCTCAGTAAAGTAAATACAGCTATATTCACCCGCACACTGCCCCCTGGTCTCCTTCAATCCCTTGTCCCTACATAAAACAAAGCCTTTGCCCAATCACCAAAAAAAAAAAAAACAACAACAAAAAAACAAGTTTGTCTTTGAAAATGACCTCACCCCATCCCTGCTAAAGAAGCTTCACCCCTTCTATGAGTGAAATAGAGTTGAGAGGGTGCGAACAAATAAGAACAAATAAGAAAAAAAAAAACATATCTTAAATCATTGTTAGCACTCACACACGATCTGAACTAAAAAGCCTAAAAGTACTGGATATCAAACATGAGTTGACTTATCTTCTTAGAGAATAAGTAAGCTATATATGAGATCACAGAGAGTGTAAGCAGTCGCTGCAGATTTGCAGATTAAAGTTTGAGTTTTAGAGACACAGAGGGTCCATTGTCACTCTGCACATATGTAGACAAACAGTACACTAGAGCTGATGTGGAATGTAGAGAGCCGCAGGATTGACAATCTTCTGTGCCTCGTGAAAAGATGTTGGCCAGAGCTGTTGACCAGTATGATAACCAGTATGTACAGCAAGAAAGACTCAAAACCCAGAGCACCAAGTCCACTTCATGACTGGGTAGCAGGACTGTTAACTACTTTCACATCCAGACATCATGAAAACTTATTTTATTCATTTGGATGTTCAATTGTGTCCACCTGATGAGTCCAATATTCACTCCACTGAGTTCACCAGCTAGTTAACTAGTCTCTACCTGTGTATTCAGTGTACAGTGGGTTCATCAGAGATGTTTCACTGAAAATAGCTGTCTGCAAGTTGATGAGACTATAAATGTTTTTCGTGGAGCTGTGACAACTCAATGTGGATTTGTCACTAAGCTTACTCTCTTGCTACAGTATACTGTATGTAGTCATCTGATTTATGGTTCATATAGAAACATTGATTCAATTGACTTGGATGTTACTTTCTGACAACCAGAATGAGAAGACTGTTTTTTGTACACCACACACACCAATCAGTGCTAGCAGGGAAAATACACTCAGAACTCAAACTGAAAACTCAAAAATAAATCCAGATTTACACGACGTTAATTGGTTCCCATTGTACTGACAGCTCTCTAATTTGAGTCCTGAAACTCCACGCTCCTGTTTTAGAATGAAGTGCACTCACATCAGTGATGTCAGAGCAGATGGTTAATACCTGCAGTCACAGACTGCGTTGTGTGGTCCTGTGTTACCCCTAAAATACACTGCATGCGGAACGGCTCCGCCACGGCAGCAGAGCCGAAACGTTTCAATTTAAATCAATGTGTCAGCTCACACAGTCTCCGTTTCAGCTGTGACGCGGCTCCGGAACGACTGCGGCGTCCGACAGCCCTCCGCAACACATACGCAGAGCTTCTATTTTTCGATTGTGCGGGGAAGGAAATCGGCTACAAAATACAAAATAAAACATACAAGAACACGTCATAATGGGCGGGGCCGAGCTGAAGTCAACAGGTCAGAGGTTTTCAGGTGTCTTTTCACCCCGTCGACACCATGGATGAGGAGAAGTTGATTCTCGAGGTCCATAATCAACCTATCATTTATGACACCTCACATCCTTTTTATAAGGACACCAACAAAAAAGATGCAGCGTGGAATGCCATTGCAGGAGCAATGGGAGTGCATGGTAAGAGACTACAGCCGGCAATATCGCGCGATTATGCGTTCTCGCGACGCTTGGTGTCCAGCGGAGCCGCACCAGTGCGCATCACAAACAGATCATGTGTGAGTTGGTGGACGGCGGAGTACGCTGTTGTTCCGGAGCAGAGCCGTTCCGGGTCGTTCCGCATGTAGTGTATTTTAGGGGTTACAGGTTAATGGGCCTTTTTCATGGCAGACACAGTAATTATTATTAACTGCATTCCTTTAGAGGTCATCAGTTTCAGTTAATGTGCACACTGACTCACTGCTGTGACTTAGGCAGCAGCCACAAAAGGATGCCAAATGACTTGACTTGGCCTGACTAGTACTAGTCCTGTCCTGTATAATAAAGGATTGTCCCGAATAGGAAAATGAAGTGCACTGTACCCTCAATACAGGACACCATTTGTTTCAGCATATCCTACATTATCTGCGTTTGCAATACGTGTTTGCAATGGCATGACAAATAATAAAAGCAAAAGTTTCACTTGACATTCAAGTTGTGTGTTACTCAATGTCATTGTTGCTGTGGTTACAGAGATTCAGACACAAATGACGCCGATGTCCACACATAAAGAAAGAGCCAGGCGTCGTTCATTGGCAGAGCGTAACAGTCAGGAGGTAGCATATGTCTGTATAAGGGCATTCAAGTAGGTAAGTAGTGGGTGCAGAATCAGAGACTACTTTGTAGGCAAGCATTAGTGATTTGAAGGTTGGGCTGCGACAGTTAGCCACTGGAGCTCGATGAGCAGCGGGCTATCGTGCATTACGTGGTCCACCTGTGATTTTGCAGAAACTGAGTCTGTTGTCATTTTGAAAGAGGTATTAAACCTCAACACCAAGCTTCAGTGCCAACTCTCTCTTTGTATCCTACATCAGACAGCTAACATAACACAATAAAGTCAAGAATAAATAATAGTGATGAGCAGAGGAAACCTTATGAAGCTTTGGGCTTTCTTTCTATTTGTGCGGAAAAGATGATTTGAAGCTTCAAACGCCTTTCAAGATGAGCTGAAGCACTGCATCTCACTGATATTAATGGTTTTAGTCTCATACTGTATGTGTGCCATGAAAGTCCAAGAAACAGGCTTGTTACCATTAAATCTGTCATTCTCTTGTTCTGAAGTGTTGCATTAAATGTTAATGTTTCTTTTGCAAAATATCTTACATAAAAATAATGCATTGTCCAAAAGCCTGAAAATAAAATACTTTGTTGTATTTGTATGGATGGATCCAATCTGAGACCATGAGAAATGTTTAGTGAGCATAGTTCTTACTGCTTTCATTTTTAGTTTGTTCAATAAATATTGAACAATATAAAACAGTCAACTGTGTTGTATTTAAAATGGGAGTCCTCTAAATGAGACCTTGTTGTGAGGCATTGAAATATCTTTTGCTTTGAAAGGTCTAGTAGTGATTTATAAATTATGAGTCTTGAAAGGGAGCCAGATCTTATGGCTGCATTCCTTACCGAGAGCATTTATTTTTTCCTTCTAGTGTATGGAGGTCAGTTGGGTAAAAAAACCACTAGAATAAAAGGAGGGTAAGATTTGGATCAGATGCCCACCTATATAATTTCATTTCACATGTGGACCAGCAGCCTTTGAGCTGCATTATAAACATTACAAAAGGTGATACCATATCCCTGTGCTTTGTCAGTGAATCAGCTTCCAATGTGGCTAATATTTTTTTCCAAACGCATCTACATCTTGTGACTGACTGGTTCTCACTGTTCATGTAAAGGGGAGTGGATTTCGGGCAGGCAATTCTGACCAAGTATGAGCCACATAGTCTGCTTCAAGCATAATACCCCTAGCTAGAACATAACCCATTAAACCCAGTATTAGGTCAATAAACTGCCAGTAAGGTGATGTTCCAGGTCTATAGGACCAGGGAAAAAGCACGCCCAGGTCCCCACCTTTTCCTACCACCTGGCTGACAAAGCACCCAACTCCTAAGTATCCCTTCAGGTGGTAGGTCCACAGGACAGCAGCTTCACATTGTTGTTGTTTTTTTGGACTGTGGGCTAAGGCCCGACCACCTGACGCTCTCCGGTGAGCTTCCCTCCCATGTCTAACTCCTGAAGCCCCAGTTTCCCTAGTCCAAGCAAGTCCTGCAGCTCCTCATGTTCCGTCTCACAAAGGAGTCTTTGTGAGTTGCATTTCGTCTGATTCCTCCCCTGGGACCAATTTGTCTTGGGATGCCTTACCAGGGGCTATTGCCCCAGACAACACAGCTCCCAGGATCACAGAGATATGCAAACCCCACCACCACGTTAAGGTAACGATCCTTCGCATCGAAAGGAGCTAGCTGAGGTGGTTTGGGTATCTGATTAGAAGGCCCCCTGGGCGCCTTCCTCTGGGGCTGTTCCAGTGAGTTCCAGACCCAGAACCTGCTGGAGGGACTGTATAGCCCATCTAGCCTGAGAACGCCTCGAGATCCCACAGGAGGAGCTGGAATGCATTGCTGGAAAGCGGGACGTCTGCAATGCCCTGCTACACCTGCTTCCACCGCGACCTGACCCTGGATGGATGGATGGATGGATGGATGGATGGACAGTAACTGAACTTGTAAACATACCTATCTAGATTTACCGAAAAGTGTGACACTCATAATGCTGAACCCAAACAAGCCCTGGATTGTAAGCATTTGCAATGCTACATTAATGATGTATGAAGACGATGTAGTCTCAACCACTCTATTAGAGTGTAGATACATAATTCTAACCCTTATTGGAGACCAACCTATATTTGTTCCCATTGGCCATTATTAAACACCAGCTTTTATTTGAGACTTGCCGGTGTAAAACATCACTGATACAATTCCTCATGGCATTTTACATCTGCAAACTGCTCTTTGTCACTCTGGTGAATTGCTTTTTGGCAGTAGAGGACAGGTGAAAGATGGTGAAAGGAGTCAAAGACGGATGGAAAAATGATTGCGAGCATGTTTATCCTCTAGAAAAGCCAAGCGGAGGACAGGAAGCACCCGTACCAATGAGAATATGCCACTTCCATTCCAGCACAGTGTCATTTATTTACAGTAATTACGGAAAGGTGTCATGGTTCATTTGACTTGGATACACAAATGTTTAGCAATGACACATAATGGCTCGAAGCTGCAGGTTTGTCTCAGGGCATGGACGGAGCCAGTGCCTTGTAAGGGAATTGGCTTGGAGAGCTGTGCTGAATGTGACAGACATGCTCCATGTTGTCAGCCCTCTGTTCACCTCCCATTCACCCCCCCACTCACCCCCACCCCCCTGGAGCTATGAGGCAGGCAAAGCTGCTCATGCTTCACAGGCGCGCACACACACACACACACACACACACACACACACACAGTAGTCAGTCTTAGTTCATAGCACCCCATGCTTTTTTTGTGCTCAAATGAGACACATCCAAAGGCTGCTAATTTACAAGGAAACGGCGCACCCAGCTCTTTGTCCTGCTTCCATTAAGAGTGTATGAGAAGGTGGCGGGAAAAGAGGGAACAGGCTCGCAGGCTGATCTGAAAACCACAGCTCTTTCATGCTCAGTCTGACAAAGTAGCACTCTCGCCGCTCAAGCAAATGGAAGATATCACAGGCATTATATTGCTGATGCTCATTAACAGCAGACAGCCGAGAGAAAAATCAATTGGCTCTCTGATACACAGTCACACGTCTATCTTCAGAAAGGGCAGAAAAACAAATCTGCAATGTGCCTTTGTTATTTGGTTTTGCCGAGCTTAAGCCAGTCTGATAAAAACGTGTTTGTGTTAGGATACGATGCACATTGAAAACATTTGTTAGCACTGGAATGTCTGTCAGTCCTCATAGGAATGTCACAATAACTTATACTGTAATTGTCTGATCACAGCAGGAGCTAAAAAGCAAACGTTGCTGCTACAATGACTCGTTCATTAGACATTTATTTAAGGTTTAACAAAAAGTAATTACAGATCATCAACGATGCTGAATTGACATCAGAACCAACAAAAATCTGCAAAGTCTCAACAGTTTTGTCGACAGCAACTTTTCTCAGCACAAACATGCATCAAGCTGTTCTCACCTCTCTCTGTTCAACACTGTCCTTGAGTCACGCACTGGGTTTCTGTGTTTATCCCAAATAAACTGATCTGAACTCCAAGATGGAGTGTTTTTGTTGATTTCTTTATTTTTCTGCTCACATTCACTGAGGAGAAACTTATGAACATCAGACTATCCACTTGTATTATTCTGTCTACAAATATTATTCTTGTTATATTATATATCCACATATTGTGGATGTCCCATGAAAACCACGTATGTCCAATTTTTGAAAGGATGAAAAAAACTTTTTTCTCAGATAGTAGCTCACAATATAAATCTGAAACACTGTAATGAGACACATTTAGCACCAGAAATGAAAATCTCTGTTCAGTGAATCATTTCATATTTTAAATGGATTTACATGGATTGTGAGTGAAAGTGGATATGCTGGATAACGGGTTTTTTTTGTTGTTGTTGTTGTTCTGAGCCTCTCCTGTTACTGTCCACCTCAGTTGGTAAACTATCAATATCAAGACTGTGCCACATGTTTCTACAGAGCACATTGGCCTACTCAAAACTGTTTGACTATTTTAGATTGAAATCAGCATAGTCCAGGCTAATGTCCACCTGACGCTGATGTGTGTGTATCAGTGTGCGAGATCACAAAGCTCGTCATCTATCCTTGAATCACACTCAAAACGTTATTTATCCAAAGCTCTCCTCCTTCTATCTATCCTACATACATGATTGAACAAAACATCTTTTCATTTGTCAATAAGATTTTACTGACAGTAGATGACTGAATAGACACATTCCAGCTTGTTGTTTTTGTTTTTACTTGTATTTACACAAACACACATAATCTGATCGATCCCAACCACCACGATTTGTCACATATGAAACTCAAACCAAGAACACAAAAACTGACCCTATAAGCAGAAACTTCAGCTCTACACTACTTGTCAACCTGTACCTGAGAGACATCTGCCTGCAAGCAGCAGTAATAAATGGCTGACAGGTGGTGTCTGTTAAACTGTACATGGGCATCAGTATCTGCGCTTTGAAAATGAAAGGCACCTCCACAAAGATATTTCTCAGGTGTCCGTCTGAGTAATTCTTTATTTGACCTGTGCTACCTGTCTATGCACAGCTTTGTCCCAGTGGCTCCGCTCTCTAAATATAATAATTACACCTACGTACAGGATGATAAATGTAGTGATGTGGTGGGAGTAAACCCTGCAGCAGTGAGTGGTCTTGTTAAATGGATCTCAGCCAAGGCACAGGGAGGCCCTCCAACCAGGACATTAGGGCATTCTACTTCATTATTTCTCTGTAGAACACCATAAAAAATACAGGAGCAGTCATATTTACCAAAAACAGCAGTGAAATTGGTTTCTCTCTCTCTCTCTCTCTCTCTTCCTACTGTCTCACTACAAGGGAACTTTGAAGCTGAACTCTAAATGAGTTCACCTCAAATTTAAGCCCACAAAATGGAAAATGAAGTTGTGTCAACTCACTTCAAAATTATTTTAATTGTCTCAGGAGAACGAGAAAAAAGTCTGTCTTCATCTATCATCATAAGGAGCTCTATTTGTCATGTGGGGCCATAGCACAGGTGAAGTGGGATTCTCCCAAGACAGGAGTTTTATGTGAGGAGGGGTAGTGAATTGCCAGGTGCTACATATTTTCAGACAGGCAAAGTGGTAGGAGTGTCACCAACAGTCCAGCAACATTTGCAATTTGGTGTCAAGATGAATTGAGGTGGCTGTGGCTCAGGAGGCTCCTCCACTCCTCGGCTTTGCCCTCTGTGTTTGCATGTATGTATGAATGTGTGAACGGATGAATGAGTGTTGTGTAAAAGCACCTCAAGTCACTTGATGATGATGATGATGATGATGATGATGATGATGAATGACTAGTGACAATAAAAGCATTCATCATCATCATCATCATCAAATGGTCGGAAGACTAGAAAGTACAGATCATTTAATTGGATTTCATAGCGCCCGCCCCATGCCTTCTCAAAAGGAATGGAAGCACTGCTCACAGATTTTAACAGCAAGTCTTCAGGGGATCAGCCTCTTGTGTCCTCTTTGCCTTCTTGATTTGAGCAAAGCTTTTGAATAAAAGATCCTAACTGTGAAATCACTAAATATTAAATTATTTTTTTTACACAGCTCTCACATAATCATACATAAAGTACAGTCTATAACACAGGTCACTAATGGTCCGGACCCAGACCCACACTCTGTCCGGACCCAGAGCCGGAAACGACATATCATTGAGTTTTTAGTACTGAGTGTAGGTCACTGTAGTTTTGCGGATCAAAGAGTGAAAGCGATGCCCCTGTATACGCAGCACTGATTGTACTGAACAAAAGTAATGTTCTGTCAGACACATGAGATGATGACTGAAAAATACAACTGAAGCAGTCCTGCATCATTCTATCTGAGCACTTCTCTGCATGTTCCTGCTCACTGTGTGTCTCAGTTCTGGATTTTTTATCGTTGGACTTCTAATGGGATTTATCTTGGACTGTTGGATTAAGTTTGTTTCTACCTGGACTCCTCAGCCAATTTTAGTCATTTTGTGTTAACCTGCCTGTCCTGTAAGTCATTAAAGTTACATTTTATCCATTCTACCTTCCCGTCTGCATTTGGGTTCACTTAACCCCTTTCAGACCCCCATTATGTTCCAAGGTTGTGAAAAATATAATAATGACTTTTTTCCATCCTTAATGCAACCAGAAATGAGAATCAATCAAAAAAATGTTTTTATCAAAACTCTTTAATTGTTATTTTTTTTTGTCCATTTCAATGGACATCGGGTCCAAACAGTTGTTAAAATACCAACATCATATGACAATATCATACCTATTTTTTGTCTTATAACATTGACATCACATGGAACATGAACTAGTAGCCATATGGTGTTAGTGGCTCAGGGGGTTCAGGAGCAGGAGCAGGACTTTCCCATGTCGTGTTTACTGGGGTAAAGGGGGTGCGACGCCACTCAATATCACTCTTCCTCGTGATGTTTGCAAAAGGGCCATCCTCAAGTAACAGGTTTCTATCTTCCTCCTCAGGCTCATAATCCTCTCTGTCTTCCTCATCCTGACCTTCCACTGCCTCAATCTCAGAATCTTCCCCTACCAGTAGTACCTCTGCCTCATCCCTGTCTTCCCCTGAAATCATTAGCAAAACATTATCTGTCTGTGCTGTGTCACCATACTGTTCCTGAGTATGTAAGGGCCCTAAACTTTGTATTTATTTATTTATTTTAAATCTTATATGTGATATGTTTATACTAAAACATGACTATTTTTCAATATGACATTCACTGACTTTCTACACTCACCAACTCTTGGAAATCTATCATCATCTCCATCTTCCTCATCGCTTCCAAGAATGTCAATATCAGAGATATTTCCATTGTCGGTCAGTTCAAGGACTTCAAGGGCTGTATATTCTGCATATGGAATATTTTCAACTGATTATCAACTCATTCTCTTGTTCTGATTTACTGTTTTTATAGTAATAAGGTCATTTATCAATACTGGCGAACTGAGTTCAATAACGTGGTTTCAGACCCACTGTCCATTCTAATGGACAGCGATATTTGAAAAAATCCTGTGTAAGAACTTGCACTGAAACATGTGATATTACACTTCTATTCATACATTCCATCTTTCAATATTATATCAAAACTATGAAATCGTGGCACAAATATCTATAAATGTGAATAAAACTGTTGAAAATGATCCTTACTTCGACGTGTGGTGGATTTTTTTCAAACGTCAACAAGCAAAGCTATACTGCCGTTTGATTGGTTGTTAAACGTCCAATAGAATGGACTTGAGGGTTCATGTGGTGTTAAATGTTGCAAAAAGTAAAAAAAAAAAAGCCCCTGTCATGTGGCGTCCATTGTAATGGACACAGGGTCTAAATCATACCATCTATTGTGGCTAATAGCCTGACTATAGATAACTACCACCCCACTTCAAAAAACTTTTACAGCTAAACTTTTAATGGGCTCACTATGCTTCAAAAAAGTGTTTGTCACATGTGGTCTTTTTCTCATTGTTCTCATTATTTCTGTCACTTTTCATGTGAACATTTGAGTGCAACAACGTGGACATCTTTGAGGAGAGACTCTGCCATTATCCCCATTTGTAGGATTAATTGCATCACTGCCCTTCTGGTGAGGCAGTTGTGTTTAGTTTGTGTAATCTGTACAAAACCCAAAGTGTAAAAACAACAACATGTGGTTTCACAGAGGCTAGACTATTTCTTGGCTGTAAGCAGTGCCTTTATAGTCCTGTCATCTCCTTCTGGGGGACCCTGAGGCATTCCTTAGTCGTCATTGTGTCCATCTCTGTTTCCACCCCTGCATCCTCAATATCGGAGGAAACACTGAGGTAAACGTGGAGGGGTTAAACACCAGCTGCATTCACTGCCACATAGGTCTTCTCTGCCAAGCATCCTGCTTGGTGTAATGTACAGGCGCTGGATAAAGAACTGGTTCCTGTGCCAGTTTCCAACAGGACATCAGGAACTGTGGTGTCTTTTGTTTCAGCGTAACTTGACTAAATCCTGGAATACTGAACAGCAACATACAACCAGGAAGAAAGTTCCAGATACAGCAGGCCAGCAAGAAGAGCTTTAACCTTCAGACCACTAGGATCCTAACTGAGGACACCGCCTATGACTGCACCATAACAATACTTTTCTTACTGACTTACTTAGTCAATATCAACAATCAACAATATGTTTAATTGGGCAAATATTAATTATATTCCAAATCTATGGAATGGGCGGCTGTGGCATGGAGGTAGAGCGGGTTGTCCACTAATCAGAAGATCGGCGGTTCGATCCCCTCTAGTCTGCATGTCGAAGTGTCCTTGGGCAAGATACTGAACCCCAAATTCGGTGTGTGAATGTGTATGAATGGTTAGCTCCTCAAACTGATGAGCAGTTGGCACCTTGCATGGCAGCCAATGCCATCAGTGTATGAATGTGTGTGAATGGGTGAATGAGATACGTACTGTAAAGCGCTTTGAGTGGTCAGAAGACTAGAAAGGCGTTATATAAGTACAGTCCATTTACCATTTACCATTTACCATGTATGTTTGTATAGTGGACAGTATCTCATGTCAGGTGGAAGACTGGGGTTCGGTTCCCTGAGGAGGAGCCATTCATGCAGTGGCTATTCAAAATCAAAGGCCACTGAGTTATGACTATAGTTAGTGTTTGGGTTGTAGATTGAGACCTCAGAAGTGTTCTTGAACCCTCAGTAACAATATAAAACACATCTTTCTTTAAATTTAAATTCATCTATCTTTAAACAGCATTACTGGGAATAGCTGTTGTACATCTTTATATAACTGAAGACAGGGAGCCATAATTAGGGCTAATTAGTACTCATTTGCATGTCTGTGATAAGGCCCAGCATGACCACAGTGTGAGTTCAGTGTGAGTTTGGGGCTTTATCTGGAAACATGGTTCCTCATTTGTACTTTGGCAGTCAGTCTTCACACTGTATCCGAGATACTGGTTCTGGATCAGCTTTCATTGAGTTATATGCAAACACAATGGATCGGTAACAATTGCCCTTACATCTGCGTAACATTTAACATTTTTAACATCTGAATCATTATTAACTGTTTCACCTTTGGAAAGTAATGGATTTAGGGTTTTTGTGTTGGGATTGTTTCTTGAGTAAGCACAGTGGCTCCCTGGATTTTATATATATGTCACTATTTCACATATTGACACAAAATAATGTGAACAATACACCAATGAACAACAATATGCTCCTTAGCCTAAGAAATAACACTTGGTTACTACCAGTGATTTCTACTACTACCAGTAGTACTGTAAATGGCAATTAGCCAGGCATGCCTACATTTACACTGCAGTAAACAAACACAGTTTAACAATTCTTTTGATATCTGTATTTTCAATTTCGGAAAGACACAACCCTTCAGGTGTCTTTGTGTACCAATTATCTCTCTTTCTCCAGCCCTGTTTTACACGGCTTCAATACGGTGGAGAATCCTAAACTGGACAGACATGCCCTCCCCTAGTTACAGTTGCTAAGCTATGATTGGACTATTGCCAATAAGGGGAGGGGTTTAGTTAACAGTCAATTATGTCATATGTGGGGGCAATTTAAGGTTCAGTCTGCAAGGCCATGTCACTTTACAGAATGTCAAGATGGAGCCTATATACACTCCCACAGGTCTGCACTTTAACAACAAGCTAACATGGAGACCCAAATGGTTTAGAAAATAAGTGATGGCAGGACCATCACAGTCAGCCACACTGTGAAGGTGTGACATAGCAATGAGATGAAGAGTACAGAGTCCAATTAAGTCAGAAAATGTCACATATTGCTAGTGTGGCTAACAGATGGTGAACTATTATTATTATTATTATTATTATTATTAGCAGTAGTAGTAAAATTACCACGTTGACCCAATGTTAACGTGTAGTTAAATGTTAATGTTTAGTGTGCAGACCAAAGCTGGCATGTTTTTATAGAAATACTGTAGTCTGTGATTTTTCAGTGATCTGTTTTCAGAGCTGAATTCTGCATTTTTCTAAATGTCTGCTGCAGAGCTGTAATATAGCAACACTTACATTAGTATGGTATATACAAGAATACAACACCTGGAGTTACTACATGGAAAACAAGATGCAAGCTGTTTGGAATTTTGGAATATCACCTATACACTATTGATATTGACTGCATTATGGGGACTGTAGGATCGAGTGTTTTGGAAGCTTGACCAAGGTCCCTAACCTAAATTCAGGATAGCTCTGACTTTGACCTTATCAAACCTTACCTGACCTTATTATCATTATTTATCATCTGTGTCTTGTTAGTCAACAAACTTTATGCAAGGGTAACACTAACAATAAATAGTATTAAAAAAATAGAGAATTAAGGCAGCATTGTTAAATTTATAACCATCATTAGATAAAAGATTTTAAATCATGTTGATGCTACACTGATTTGTAAATCAGGTGAATGGTGTCTTCTTGTACTATGTAACTCTGTGCTTCAAACACCCACAAGACGTACGTAACACCACCAACTATTTGACTGATTCTGGTGAAACTGGATCATATTTTATGGCGAAAAATAATAATTTACAGAGTTTCCTGATGGACAGTGAAGTAAACTGCTGCCAACTGTAGCTGCTGTTAGCTAATGTTAGTCAGGCTGCCCAGACTGTGAGTTGTGTTTGTACCACAGGTGTTTTGGTCCTCCGAGGAGAGGAGGTTTTCAGGCCCAGGACATATGCAAAAGCTGCCTTGGTAAGGTGCTGGGCAAGCGGGCAATGTAACCGGGCTTATCAGCCTCTATGGACGTAATGAGAGAGGCAAAAAGACCAAAGGGGACGTTAATGGAAGAAGCTGAGAAAATGAGAAAGTGAACAAGAAGACGCCAGACAAGAGTAAATGTGGGACTAACTTTTAGTGGTTGGTGAGAGCTTGGTGAAATAAAAGGCTGAAAGACAGACGCCGAGCTGGGCTGACTGCTGTTGGACTAGTAAGTAATATTAGCTGGCTGCTATGTCTGCTGTTGATGACCTTGCTTTAGCAAAGTTGTCGACTCGCTAGTTTTTGATCATAAGTAATGTAATCAGAACAAATACTCGAGTACAGCTGAACATATTTACCACAGTAAGTACTGATTTCTACACAGTGTCCCTTTAACATTTTCTAGTGTGGGCCATGGAATCCTTTGAAATGACTTTTCAAAATAAAGTAGGGGATGGAGAGTTTGTAGAGAATTAAATGCCAAGTTCACCTCTGCCAGTGTGACAATTATACTTTATCCTTTGTGAAATGCAGCAGTACAATAGACTCCAAACCTGTCTGCAGTGTACTGAGGACAGCTCGAGGGCTAATGGAGAGTCTGTCATATTCTGTCTTGTTGATCCCAGCATCAAGGTTTGTGAACCTCATCTCTATTTGTTCAGGAAGGTTGACTGAGCAGCTGATGGAGCCTGAAGTTGACTGCTCTGTTTCACACAGTTGAGACATATTCACACTTGGGAGCTTCCACAGTAATCTACTCAGGCTATATAGGGCACACGCTTTCTCATAAACACACACACACAAAGACACAGTGGCAAACAAACACAGGGTGACACAAATGATGATGTTTACCCAAAGTGGTCAAAAAACCAACATGAAGCTTGTTCTTTCTTTCCAAACCTCTCATAGTTTTACAGAACTTTTGGGCCAGTTTTGTTATTTTTCAGGCCTTTTCCATGACTGGAAAATAGCCCTCACAACAGAGGGGATAACTTTTAAGGTGTGACAGTGGTGAGTGTGTGTGTGTGTATCACACTCATCCCGCTGTTAGAAGGGTCGCAGCTGCCTCTGAAGCCTGGGGCGCTCTGCCCTGGAGCCACGAAAAATGCTGGAAGGGTGACAGGTCGCTGCAAGTGGGAACGGGCTCTTGGCGAGGCTCTGACTGTGGAGAGCAAACCCTACAAGGGATGAGGTTTGGCAGGGTTACCAGCTGCCATAAGAACTTGTGGATTTGGTGGGAGGGGCTTAGCAGAGTGATGCAAGCCGGAGAAAGAGACGCAAAAGGTTCAAATTGTGTTCAAATGTTGCTTTAAGTAAAAGTACAGAACTATGATCAAAAAAGTACTTGTGTCCCCCGTGACTGACATATTATTCCATACTACTGATGCATCCAGGTGTAAGTAACATGTAACTGCTGTAGTGCTGGAAGTGGAGCTAGTTTACCTACTTTACATACAGGTTAGGCAGTTTATTCCAGTTCTCAAATGGATGACAAGATCAAATCAAATCAAATCAAATTTTATTTGTACAGCCCAAATTCACAAAACACATTTTGCCTCTGAGGCTTTACAATCTGTACAGGGAGTGACACCCTCTGTCCTTAGACCCTCGGTTCGAGTGAGGAAAAACTTGCCCACAAAAAACCCTTTTAACAGGGAAAAAAGGTGGAAGAAACCTCAGGAAGAGCCACAGAGGAGGGATCCCTCTCCCAGGACGGACAGACGTGCAATAGATGTCACGTGTACAGAACAAATCAACACAAACATATTGTACAATCACAATGATGTGACATGCTCTGAGGGGACGTGACACAAAGTGGTGGTGTGTCGGTCGTGAACGTATCGTTCAATTTGAACTAATCTTTTATATGACTTAGGAGTAATGAGTAGTATCAGCAAGTGATCCGTTCATTTTTCGCCACATGGCAGCTGCATAAGCTCAGTCAGGACAGGAAACAGAAATGATTAGTTCATGACTCAACTATGTGAGTCTCACGTTCATTTGTCACGTGACAGACAGCTCAGGCTGTGTGAGGAGCAGTACACACAGCGGTTCGTTCATATTGATTGATCTTTCGTTCATTTGTCACGTTTACATCAGCCACAAGAGGGCTACAGCGCTGCACTAGTGAATGAACGAAATGAACGAAATGACTCAAAAAAAGATCAGTTCAATTTACTGTCCCAGAGTCAGTGATCCGAGTCAAGTAAAAAGACTCGAACTTCCCAACACAACACCAAGTTGTATCCATTTTCCATCCATCCATTTTCAATAAACGCCCCATATCAGGGTCACAGGGGACTAACCGCTATACCACTGTGCCACCCCTGTAGTTTTGTCTATTCTTAACTTATTAGTAGTATTCTTGATACATTTGTGGCATAACAGATGATTTTACCTCAGCACTTAACTAAACTGTCTCAACTATCGGATGAATTGCAGTTACATCTGATACTAACACTGATGATCTACAGTGGTCCTGTGATTTCTTGTTTAGTGCAACCAGCACTTTAAAGTTTTTATTTATCCATTCAAATATGGATAGGCCCAGCTATTTTTCTCATCTTTCTTGCTCGCTTAAAGGAGTGCCTGGTTTCTCTCCTCATCATGTCCTCTTCCTCCCTCCTCCCTCTCCTCCTTTCTTCATCTTATCCTTAATTACCTCTGCCACTCTCTCCTCCCACCTTTCCAGTCGAGTTCCCTTCCTTTTTCTCATTCTGTCTTTGTCCTTGATTTCCATCCTCCATTCCCTCTCCATACCCCACCTCTCTCTCTCTCTCCTTTCTTCTTCCATTTCTCTGACTCTTGGTGATCAGGGGAGGTCAAGAGCGTTACATAGAAGTGAAGAGGAGATAATCCTACATATTAAAGCCTGTAAAGGCTGCTAATACCAGATCAAATAGTGAGGTATTCACAGGCGGAGAGGCATGGCCGACCACCGCTGATCACTATCGCAGACGGGCTGAAAAGATGGGCGCGCTGCTCGCCGAGCCTTTGTCAGTCACAATGAGATGGCACAGTTCTTCCATACAGAGCATTGTGGCTGGATTGAAATGTATCAGATAGCTGGTCTCAGTGCTGTTCATGACTGTTTACAAGCTGTGCCCGCATTCTGACGTGTGCATTAGGCAGTGTTTTGGGGGAAAGGACATACAGAGACTGCTCAGGTTTAAACAATATAGGTTTTATTGATTGACAGGAAATGTTGCTCTTTTTTTTGATGTAAGAAAGTAGATTCAGTATATTTTCTTAATTGTGTTTGTTTAGACCATTATATAACATAGAGGGTCTCAGGGGATCTCCACCTCCTCAATCAACTATGACCCAACCCTGACTGTAAATACATACAGTAGCCTTGACTACTATACCAGCACTGTAACAGCCCCATATAGATTAAATACTACAATTATTCTGTTGTTCTGCTCCTCCTTTCCAATAAATATGAAAACTAATCTGTTAATTAATTCTTTATGTCACATTGGTATATCAGATTTGCTCTGTAGAAGCTTCTGGAATTCTTTTTAAAAAACACATACAGTTACATAGATTGTGTCACAAGATTTAAATAATTAATAAACATATCCACACTGTACCAGCTGTACGTAAAGCACACAGGATTTTGCAGAGGCCTTAATGTGATGCTCAGGCAATAATCTGATCTGAAGCACAAGTGAATATTATCTATTTACAACACAGAGGGCAATCTGCACATATGACTGCACTGTTTTGATGCTGCCGTGTGCCCCTAATGCACCGACTGGCTCTCCAAGCTTTTGTCAGCAGCCAGCTCTGCCTATTACACATGAGGTCAAGTAGCACGTCTTTCACGTTTTATATTCTTTTCACTGCACACAGGATGCTTAACTGAAGTGTTGCAAAGCTGCTGTGGTAGATACAGGACACCACACAATGCCACAAGTCAGTGATGACACCCTAAATCACCCAAATAGTGCCTGCTCTCAGGAGTGTGTATGTGAACACCTTTTAAAACGTCATGAGATTAAACTACATCACACACAAGAATCTACATGTTTTTATCCTGTGACGGACACGCAACATTAGATTTGTATGTGCGGGGCATCTTCTGTCATTTACAACACATTCTCATGCCCACCTCATCAGTTTGGTCAGTTTTGCACGTGCAGGGCTGTGCAGCCAAGTTAGCAATACTAAATACGCAATGTGCAGACTTTCAAAATAAAGCTTGCTGAGAAACAGTTGCAGTTGGGTTCAGTTTGGCCACCAGGTTTGGGGTAAAATACATACGTAATGTATTTTATTTTAATGTATGAGTTAAAAAGAAGTCAACATTGACTTTTGTCAATAACGATATAAGGCAGCGTGATATTTTGAAACAACGATCACTCACTAAACTGCTGAATTTAACGACTTGAGAGTGACCAAACCAAAGAAACTGTCCGCCCAATAAGTAGTTTGATCCGGAGCCCTAAAACATTAACTGTTTGTGTACAAGTGACAGCGCCATCTAGCGTTCATAGTATTTATGACTGGAGTGAAAAAAAAAATGTTAGGTGACGTTATTATAGTGCCATGCCAAGTCAACATAGGCAGTAGGTGGAAGTTAGGGTGGATGCATGGCTTACAAACACATCTGTAGAGATCCTCAGTTCTGATGCACAATGTTGAGCTTTTTTTCTTCCTTAGGCCCTCAAACAGGATGGACAGGCCCTGGGAATGCACACATATTTTGAGCTGTTAAGCAGAACAGGAGTGTGTGTGTGTGTGTGTGTGTGTGTGTGTGTGTGTACATGTATGTGTATTCGCAGACATCGCAGTTAGCAGTACAAGAGGAGCGGGAGCTTGTGGGCCCCATAATCACACAGAGTGGCCCCAAAGTCCAGGCATTAATCATTGTAAGCAGCCGTGACAGGAAAATCAAAGACTTGGCCCCTATAGCTCTGCTCTCTGCCTCGCTTGCCCCAGTGGACCCCAGATGCTCCAGCTTACTAACTGTAGACTTCAGAAAGACAGAGAGAGAGAGAGAGAGAGAGAGAGAGAGAGAGGCGTCATGCAGCAGTTTCTACCAGCTGGGAGCATCATTCATCTTTGTCGAGTGTACATGTACAGTTTGCTAAGCCATCATTAAATGATGATGTGTGCTGCTCTCTGCCTGACCACACACACCAAGTATACACTGTATAAACTATATGCTTAGATAGACACACTCACACTCTCACACACATACACACAATACAGACTCACTGATACACAGGGTGAAATCAGTCCTCAGCGTTTGTAAAAATGACTTCTCAAAACAATTAAAATTCCTCCTTCAACAATTTTTCTGTCAAATATAATTACACTGAATCCATGTGTTAATTACAGCATTAATTGAATTAGGTCTGAATAACATTATTAACAGTGTATCATGTTATTTTAAGCAGAAGTGATCTATTCATTCATCATTTAAGATCAGTTTGAATGAATGAATGTATTACTGTCAGATTAATGGTGTAGTAAAGGCAACTTTGCAAAGGCAAAGGCAAAGGCAACTTTATTTGTATAGCACCATTCTTACACAAGGCAATTCATAGTGCTTTACAGAAGCAAGGAGATGCGTTAAAAGAAAAAAGTCATAAAATCATAAAAAATTAAAACAATTTAAAACAATTTAAAATTAAGCAGACAAAAAAATTTCGTCTTTTGTTTCATGTTTGCCCTCCTTTCCACGTGTGAAAAATGAAATATCAAATAAGTCACAGTAACTGCTGCAATTGACAATTTATTATATATACATTTATTATATATATATATATGACTTTTTTATGCTAAAAGTATATGCAAGATTTCATATTTTTTACCACATAAGTACCACACCAGTGTTGCTCCAATTTAGCATTAGTCACATACAGGGTTATAACACTGTGATGTGTGTAAGGGGTATTACTTTAAATCCACAAACCTGTGCTTCGTAAACTAAACTCTTACCTAATATATTACAAATAAATCATCACGTTTGTACTCAACATTTGCCAACAACAAAGCACTGCTGACCAGGAGGTCTGCCTGTGGTGTGCCACTGATCTTTTGTTACATATTCTGGTTCAAATTCCATTTTTACAGTTGAATGTGTTTCCTATTTTTATGAAATGATCTATTCCATGTGATAGTAATGCAATAAATAGACGGGATCACCAGTTTGTTGATTAATAATAATCAAGCAAGAAGTGCCAGATTAGGCTATCCAGCACTTTCACATCTAGACTGCAGAGGCTGGTTTCTTCTTCGTGCAAAGAAGAGGGGGTGATGTGAAGGGGTTGCAGTCATCTACTATACAGCTAGATGCCACTAAATAACTAAATCTTTTTGTATGTTTTATTTCAAATATTGTTCAAAAAACTGGATGAAACAGTCCTGATAAACTGAGAAAAGAACAAAAAAAAAAGATGCCAAATCAGCAGCTGCAGCAGAGAGGAAGCTGCTCCACGTCCAGAGAGAAACTCTACATTCTAATGTGAATGTTCCCAGGCATGTCAGGGGATCTAATGTGTCACATCCAGACAATCAATTGTCTGATTTAAACTGCCCAGCACATCATGGGTATCCACTGAGCATCAGTCAGTACGTTTACATGCAGCAAAAAATTCAAATTTCTGATCGTATCAGACATAGTTTGGACTTTTAAAATGCGTGTAAACACCTTAGTCCGACCTACTTCGGACGTACTTTAGACCATAACGGACATCTCAAAATCGGATAAGAACACCTAGATAATTCGTTCATAGTTGGCATTTTAACGCCATGTATACTCAGCAATCCGATCTAAATCGGATTTTGCATTCTGCGCATGCTCGAGAATTTCCGCTGGGGTTTTCACCCGGAAGTGAAAGGAGACGTCGTATTAAATAGTGGTGTTGTTGCCGGAAAAGGTCGATCGACACCATGGCTTCAACAACACACTTCTGGATGGACGAGGAAACACGGTTCATGCTCAACCAAGTACAAGAGTTGAATGCCATCAGATAGTTTGTTGTTGCTGATAAGTAGAGGTCAACCGGAAGTGGCTCTTTGTTGAGAGGGCTACAGCGCCTGATCCGGTCTTATGCATGTCTTTATCTGATACGATCAGAAATTCAAATTTTTTGCTGCATGTAAACGTACTGAGTGATATCAGTGAGGTGAGGTGCCTGAACAGAGGCCAAAGGGTACTGAAAGACAAAACCACCCTCATGACAGTCTGTTCACCATGCTGTCATCTGGCAAGCAGTACAGAACTATTCACTGTTGTACTACCAGACTATAGAGTGTATTAGCGAGTGGGACATGAATAAATGACTTGAACCTTGACCAGATTGCATAAAGCTCACAGAATTGCATTTAGACAGCATCACAAAAATGACCATCAGTCCCGCTAAGTTTCTTTTAAAGTTATAATAAAAGAGTTATATATTGGGTTTAGATTTGGCTGCATTTTGCACAAGGAATTGTTTACAGTGAGCTGCTATTGGTTTAAAATGCAAGGTGCATAGAACAGAAAAAATGGGAGGCACTCAGGAACGCAAAAGCAGTGTGCAAAATTCACTCTTAGAGAAAACAATTACAAAAAGCCGCCTCAGGCTGCTAAAAAAACATGCTGTCTGCTCGGGGCCTTAAGCTGTAACAAGACAGTTTTCTTAGATTCCCAACAGTTGCAGAGATACAAGTTTTTCTACTTCAATTTAAAACCTCCACCAGTCACACAAACACACTAAAACATCAGCACTCACACCTAAACACATAATTAAAAGTATACTTAACACACTGCCAGGCAACAAACTTGCTATTCTAATCAAAGATGTGTGGCACTGTGTATATAAAAGATGCATTCATCGTCCTGCTGGGATCATTCGTGCACATGAGCAAATGTCTGATAATAAACTGTGGAGTGACTCACCCCAACCCCTTCTCTCCTTGTGGAGAGAGCGTAGGTGGCTCAGTCCAATAAGCAGAAATATGTGAGAGTCAAACACACAGAAGAAGAAGAAAAGTAAAGTACAAGCAGGTCTTCAGGAGACAGCGGACCTTTGTGAGATGTGTTTGTTGTGTGATTTCCCAGATGACAAACTACACTCACTACATAGTAGTGAGCCATTCTGCAGCAAACAAGTCAAGTCAAACAAACTTATCAGGTGGAGGTAAAGATCTTTTTCAGCCAAAGGTCGGATTAGAATTAATAAAGCAATTTAACCTCACAGAGCCTACAGCCTGTTGTCAGTGTTTCCATGCAGTGCGTGTACAGGGTTTCCATCCTGTTTGCATCTGTGTGCATAGACTGCAGTGTTCATCAAAAGGTTATTCAAAAGGCTCCCTGGCTCTACAAGGAGCCCTCATAGATTGAAGAACCACGCTACTTGGCTTTATTCATTCTTTGGTTGGTATGATGGACCCGTGAGAGGGGTGTTTAACTTGGAACTCTGCAGAAACCTGGTTGTGAAGTAGGTACTACTATGTTCAACCTACCCATAATAATTTTATTTCAAATGAAGAATTTATTCTGGACATTTATTAAAGAGCCATTTAAAAGAGGCTCTCTCCTGAACCAGTTGTGTCAGGAGATGAAAATGGTTCTTTGAATCTACTTTTGCTAAAGTTCTTTGGAGCACCATTTCTGGTGCCTTATGGAACCATTTTTTGATGGTTCTTTGAAGCACTTTTGGGGTTCTTCAAGATTCAAGATTCAAGATTCAAGATGTCTTTATTGTCGCTGAACAAGTTCAGTGAAATTGACATTGCAGCTCCCGTGTGCAAAGGAAAATAGCAGCGAAAATACAATAAAAAACAATATAATACAATAAAATACTATAAAATACAATAGAATACTATAAAATACAATAGAATACGATAAAATACGCTGAATAAAATATTCTGAGAATAAAATATTCTGAGAATAAAATACTCTGAGAAATTACTAATTATAGTTATATATTATATATAAATTACTAATATTATACAGTATGTATGCGTGTGTATATATATATGTGTGTGAGAATGTGAGTGCTCTTGTGTGGCTTCAGGGGGGGATGGGTGTGTGTGTATTGCTGTCGGGAGGGAGGTGACGAAGAAGAACCCTTTGAAGAACCCAACCCTTTGTAGAAATTAACCTTTTGCTAAAAGGTTCGTTCTAAAAAGGATTCTTCCATGGCATCATTCCAACGAATCATATGCCATATTTATCTGGCATGGCAGTGACAATATTCAATGAATTAAATGAAAGTGAGCATTGTCCAAGATCTCTGTTATGAAGAATCTTAAAATAAACTTCCATAACCTTCCATAAGGAATTCAGTTTTTGTGGGTCCTGAAAGTTAAGAAGGCCTCATGTGTCATTGTTTTGGTTTATGGTCTAATGTTTCCTTTTTCCTTTTCTTGTGTCATGTGTTACTTTACTTCCTACCTTTGTGTTTTCCGCCTATTTTAATGATCTCTTCCAGCCTTTTTAGTTTTACTCATCCGTGAGTGCTTATCACTTGTTTCTTGTCATCTCGTCTTCACTTATTGTACTGTTTTTACTCTCTGTGTTCCTTGGTTTCCTTTGTCAGGTTGTACTGTGTTCAGTGTCTGTTTCTGAGTACTCGTTCTGTTCCCTACTCCTGTTTAAATTCCTCTGTCCTTTGTTTGGATTTGGATTAGATTTTCTTGGATTTATCGATTTAGTCTGCTTTTGCCTGGACTTATCATCCGCCTTGTGGTATTATTATTATTTTTTTAATATTCCCTCCCTGTAAATAAATGATTAAAGTTACCTTTTTGTTCCCCTCTATATTCTGGTCTTTTTATTGAACCAAAATGTGACATCATGGGTATTCTGTTATGCGATGGTGCAAATATTTTTAATAGACACCTTATATTTTATTCTATACATTTGCCTTGTGTTCTTTCACAACACATCACAGCTATTAAAGTTCAATTATTCAAAGGGACACACATGAGTGGGTCCCTGATGAATTCTCTGTCTTGTAAGGGGTCACTGTCTGAAATAAAATAAATAAATAAAGGATATACAATATACTAAAAGTTCAACCATCACGTAGAATCAGTGAGCTGAAAGCAGCACTTTAAATACACCAGTGATCAGGGATTGTGTCAGAAACAAAACATATCAGGCTAACTTGAAATTTACTATCATACACACAGATGTTACATTCAAATGTACTGTGTAAATCTTTATTATTATGGTATTTCTAATTAAAGGCTCTGAATAGGCGCTGATCTCATCCACCCTATTAGCACAGTGACTGGACCACATGTGGCATTTAATAAAAGGTTAACTATTTTGGGTTTACATTGAGCAAAATAATGATTTCCAATACAAACTGCTGTCCATTGAATAAATGTCTGAGTGTGTGTCTGTTTGTGATCCTTGCACATGGCGCAGATAGCAGCGGTGACAGTGATAGCTGGTGCTAATCCTCTCTCTGAGCACCTGGCTGTCTGTGATACAAAGCCAACGCACCCCCAGTCCATTCCATCTGACCGACAAACATTCAGCGGGGAGATAAAATGTCTTTGACAGCTGGTACTTATCTGCCAACTCTTCATCCTAACACCTCCCTGTGTTCTTTGTCACCTGCTTATAAAGCTGTATCTGCATTACTCCTTCTCTTTTTTTCTCTTACACTGCCTCTGTGTTTCTCTGTCTCAGGTTGTCATTGAGTTTGTTTTTTGATGCATGAGACAAATCCAGATTTTTACAGGGGAAGGATGATGGAAAGCAATAATTGTCAAGTTTTAGGTGGGTATTTAAGGGCTCAGAGCAGCCCATGGGTGTGATGCTACAAATGTAAAAAAAGTTGGCATCTCATTTTGCTGCAGTTTTCAGACTGTCTCTTGCCTCTCGGGCTACGTGGGGGCTGCTGTCTTACCCAGCAACTCACGGCTGAAAATATTACTGTAAGTTCCTCAGCATGTTTTTCGGGTTGTTTTTATTTACAGTCAATATTCACCATCGATCAAAGAAGGGGCATTAGAGGACAAGGCTCAGGAAAGATACAAATACAATACATGTCCGTGTGAGTAAAAGGTCTCTAAAACTGGATTAACAACTGGACAAAATGTTTCTCTTTGTTTCAGTAGGTTTGTCTGCATTAAGTACCTCTGCCACTTGAAGCTGGACGCTTCAATATCGTATTTGTTACTTTTGCTGTTGTACTGAATGTCAGCATTGCTGTCATCTGGTCATAAGATAGTCTACAACAGTCTTACAAGCTTCATTCTTTAGTTAAGACTAATAAGTGACAACAGTGTGATTTGTGATTTATTTGGCAACACAATAGTTCCTCAACTGGACTGGGACTATTGCCAAGCAACACGTTGACATTGTCCTGAACATAAACTTGCTAGCTTGTAGTGGTCTACATGTTATCGCAGGTCAGCTGCTCGGCATCATGTACATTTAAGATTACAAGAGTCGTTGTTGTCTTTTCATCTTGACAGTCTGATAAAATCAAGTCATGTTTAATATTATCAGAAAGTAGGTGAGCTCTCTTCAGCACCAAGCAGGAAGCAGGAAACTGAGTAGTTACTTAGACTTAGACAGAGAATTAACAGTGTTTTGAAGTTGTGTATTCTCAACCAGTGCTTATTTTAGTGAGAAAGCATTTAATTCCCACAGTAAAATACTACAGCTAATGACGGAAGGCAGATTAAAACTGATTGAGGTGACAAATTCAAAATGTAAAGTTTGTACAGAAAAACTGACAGTCAGACTGTACCCAGATAGCATGGCAACATTGATTCAATGTTGAAATTCCATCAGAATCATTGTTTTGGTTGAGGTTGAATAACTAGTGATAAAGGCAACATTGACTCAATGTTGATTCAATGTTGGTCTGCTATCTGGGGATTGGTTTAATTAATGTTATTTCAATGTTGGTTCAATGATAAAACAGCGATTGATTTTAAGTTGAACTAACATTGATTTTATGTGTGTCTTGATCTATTTTTCATCATTGAAATAACTACAATTATTTCAGGGTGCAAACCTGATGAATAATCAATGTTATATTTTATATTTTATATTTCATATTTTATAATTCATGTTTATTGCTGTTTGCACCACGGATTGGGAGAAACGCTATTTCAATTCTGTGTATGTCCTGTACATATAGCAGCAATTGACAATAAAGTTTGACTTGACTTGACTTGACCTGACTTGATATTTCAATGTTGACCAACGTTGATTCAATGACAGTTTAATTCAATGTTGATTCAATGTTGGTCTGCTATCTGGGTATACATATGACGTCCTTTATCTTGTGTTTCATGTAAGGAATAGTTCAAATGTCAGATTTCTTAAAGGGAGTTTGGTGTCAGATTTTCCCCAGACAGCGCATGGAGCTTTAGTTTACTTCAAACTGATAATATGTTTATTTTTGAACGGTTTGTCAACACTCCAGAAACACTAGGTAACTGCTAAAGTATGATAAGATTGTCTGACGTTGACTGCTGTTAGTTATTGGTTTGATTAATGGTTTAATAATGTGTGTACTGATTACTGAGGGTGTCTAATTATCAGCTAACTGTATTCAGTTTCTAACAGCAGTGTGCAGTAAATGGTTTCCCCTTGTGTGTATTTTAAACTACTTAAAAATATATGATACAATGTGAGATGAATGACGAACATTAACGTAACACTAATAGAAGAACACAGGTAAAGCAGATATGCAGTATATCTTAGATATGCAGTTTGTGTGTGTGTGTGTGTGTGTGTGTGTGTGTGTGTGTGTGTGTGTGTGTGTGAGTGCGTGAAGGGACACACTGGTATAGTATATACACACACACACACACACCATCATATTGTAGTTATTCTGTTGCTATTTGAACCAGTGACAAAGTGACCCAAATAAACGAACATCAGATCACGGACGATAACATACCGTGTGTGTGTGTGTGTGTGTACAGTGATGAATGAAGAAGGATATTGTGTTTCAGATGCAGCCATTATTTGTTCTCAGCATTCAGACCTCTCCTTCGCTCCTCCTTCACTCAGTCATCTGTTTTACCCTGACCCGGCACGCGCTAACTCTTCCTGCAGACATTCATGAGAAACTAAGCCTCTGTTCCTCTGTCGGCCTGTGTGTATGGACTTCTTATTTCTCACTAGGATATGTGTTTAAAAAAAACAAAAAAACAAAAACAAAAAAAATATTTCACAAGTGTGTCACTCTTCACTTGCAGGAAGACAAAAGAGTAGAAAGCAGCATTATGCACAGGAAAAACACTATCTATGCACAACAGTGTTTTCTTCTCAATCATGTCTGGCAGACAGAAAACTTTAATAGCTCTGTTAACCACTGGGTGTCACCAAGCCTGCAAGGAGCTACTGCATAATTCAAACTAAGACCGACTTGAAATAATAGCTCAGTGAATAGCAGTCATTGTTACACTGAAAGGTTGCAGACCCAAAATACAAACAGGAATCCAGATTCAGTGAAAGCAGTTTATTAGAAAGGTGGAATAGCAGGTTCAGGGTGGTTTGGGGGGGTCAGAGATGAGGGTGTGTCGAGGGGGTGCAGGGCTTGTGGTGGCAAAATCCAAAAAGCAGAAAGAATGATTAGACTGGGCTGGATGTGGCAGATGTGGCAGGCAAAAGTCCTGAGGCAGAACAAAAAACAGGGTCAGTGATTCCTGTTTGATACACTCAGTGAGGATGAACTGGATCATATTTTGTACAGCAAACATTTGCTGGTTTTCCCTCTGGTGTCCTCCGGATGTCCAGCTTTAACTCTGTAATTTACAGTTTCCTGATGGACATATATTGACACTTAACTTGCCTGTTGTCTGATTTGTGCACTCTCTGCAAGTGTGTCTGTATTCAGCTAAAGTTGTTTCTGAAGAAAAAGAAGCTCCACTCTGTCACACCGCTGTATGATCAGAGTGTTTCTGTAGACCGAAAAAATCCAACACAGCGAGACATCTTCTCTCTTGTAGACTGTGTCGTGTGAGTTTCGGGGTCGTGTTTTCCCAGTTAAACTTTCCTTCAGATCATATCAATAATTTAAGTGTTAGTTTTAAACCAGAGCCTTCAGTTTTTGAATCAAGTAACTCAAGAAAAACTTAATTTCATTGTGTCAGATATATTTTTAGTGCTTGATTATGGTGAAAATTGTTGGGTCTCTGTAAATAATATTATAAAGAGTACGGTCTATGGAAAGTGTCATGAGATAACTTCTGTTCATGTGCCACTACATACATTTTTTTTAACTGAAATTGAATTGAATATTTAATATCATTTAGGTAAATATGAGTCTCAGATTGCATCTTTCTTTCTGTTTTTATGTGCATTGACTTTATTCAGGGACATTTTCTATATTTGACAAAACCAGTCAAATTATTTCCAGTGGAAACACTTCATGATGTCAGATGTGTGATAATAAAGAAGTGTCGATAGATTTTCTTTTATATTAATTATCTTTAGTGCATTCATGTAAAATGTGAGTGGTTCAACAGTCTGCTGCAATATTAACTGTCTAACAAAGACCCCATCCAACCTTTTCATGTCAAAAGGACCCTAAATGTTTAGTTTCGAAATCCATAATGGAAGACTTACATTTTTCTTTTCTTTTTCTTTCGGTTCTTTAATTAACATTAAATAAAACAAAATAATGTGAAGACTTAGAGAATGATATACAGTATTAGTTAAATATTATTCATTCTTGCCTCGATTGTTGTCTAGTTGAGTGCCATGTGTCTTTCTGTCACCACAGCTCCTCAAACTCAAGTCACCTAGACAAAATGTTATCAAAGCAGTCCTTTGCTCCATCTGGATTCTGGCAGCTAAACAGTGAGAGGGATTTCAGATTTTAGAGTGACTGGAAGCTGAAAGTGAAAAAGTAGAGTCAGAGGATTTTAGTGAGGGGGACATGTCCCCTCATATTCCCTGGTGGAAATTACACCCTTGCTTGGTCGGGCAAACCAAGCATTTTGAGAATGTCACCGTGAGCCCGGGGAAATTATGATTCACTATTTTCTGACATTGTGCCCACCACCCAGATAAAAACAGCTGTCAGGATTGTGCCCCTAACAACCTCTATCACCCGATCCCTCACTCCTAATCAAGGAATAATCATGCTCTACATTTTGAAATTACACTTCACATAATGCTTTGGGTGACGTAAACAGGATGTATGACTGGATTACTTTGATGCTTTATCATGTTTTGTTTATTTTTGCTCTGGCAGATGTGCGGTCCTCCTCCCATTTATTCAGATCTCCAGCAGACTTTCCCCGGTTTGGGCGAAGCACAACTCTTCATCTCATATGGGCCGGATGTGATATGGTGGCTGAACAGACAACCAAGATGGCTGCCGCACTTGGTTGAATCCGTTAAATTAACTGGATGATATATTTTCTCTAAAACAATATGTTTTGTAGCTCTGATTGGTTGGTTTTATTTGCCGATGTGAAAGTGGTCTAGTGATGTCAGGCTACATCTACTTGTGTTGTATGTAGTAAGAACTAGAACTGGGAGCTGGTTCATTAGGAGAAGAGCTTGACTCCCAATCTACTTTTGGAGACTATAGGAACCACAAGGGACCCTGCATTCTGAGAGTGTAGTGTTCTAGAGAGATACATAATCAACTGATTGATGAATAAAGGAAATAATAATTTGCTGCACCCCAACAGGCTGTCAGGGTAAGGATGGTTACTCAGAATGGTGGGAATATTTCCCACTGAACTGTATTAAAATAACATGATTCCTCATTCCTTTATGAGACCAATTGAAAGGTTTTTGGATTCTACTTTAAACGTCTGCTCTAATCAGCATGCAAAGGAATAAGCACTACATTCACAGTTTCCCCTCTACCTCTATTTCAGGGCATGTTCACTCTGTAAAAGAAATCGCTCTGAGGCAAATCAACAAAAAGCTGCAGACTCTAAAGATCAACTCTTCTTCACTCAACCGAGAAAAAGCCAGTCTGCCAAACAAAACCCACAATAAAACCAAAGATTTCTTTTCAGGCTGTTTTTTTATAGTTCGTGTACAAAAATAAAAGAGCAGCAAACCCTACGCATGATTCAAGGCGTCTCCCCATTTCCAAGTCACACCCGAGTGAACTCACGACGAGCTCTTCGACGTGACGGGATGTGACGAGGGCGCGTTTGATCAATTTAGTGAGCCAGTGAACAGATCTGTGGTTGGGTGCCCTCTCAGCCGTGGGGAGAGGTAGTCACCGATGCTTTGATCTCCCAATTAGGTGTATTTAGAAATGGTAAACATGTAACTAGTGAGATAATGAGCCTGCAGTGTTTAGCCTTTCTGCCCCCCTCCTATCTGTCCACAGGCAGGATGAAATATAGTCTAATTTGGCAGTTAAATAAATATGAACTGCTGAAGTGTGACACTACAGGCTGTGTGAACAGGCCAGGTCTTGTTGTTGTTGTTTGGATGATCTCTCTCCTTCGTTGTCTACCTAATGTTGCGTTCAAACAATTGTCAGGACAATTTGACAGTCAGAGCGATGACGAAGAATTGTTTGAACTCTATTATATTCTACACAGTGAGGCTGGAAGTTTCTGGAGGAGTTGGTTGCTCCTGATCAACTTTTTCACACATGAATGACAGAACATTTGACAACATTTGAAATGTGTTTTATCAAACCAAATCATCCAGAGAGAGTTTATGATCTCTGCAGAGACTATCTTCTTATTTTATTTTAAAAGAAGAAACCTTCCTTGTACAAATAGAAAGTTGGATTCAAAAGCAATAAAACACACTTATTATAACCCCTGAGTGTTATTAACTTACTTATTTCATTACACATTTTCCACAGCTACAATATGGCTAATGTTTGCTAATAAACTTCAGATAGTGCTGCATAACCGACATTAATAAATCAGTTCACTTTGTTACATGTCAATGCTTATATCATTAATGTCAAACAGGTTTTATACGTAGGTTTAGCAATAACCATGAACGACTCCAGGCTTGCATCCTGCATTTGTTCCTTATCCCATCTCTCTCTCTGCCCTCATTTCTATCTTTTAAAGGTATAAAATGCTCCAAAAATGAATAATAGAAAGAGAGAAAAATAAAAAGAAGCACAGTGTACCTCACCTCAGGGGTTGTTTCTTGCTTGGTCTTGTTCCCCTCGCTCTCAGATTGCCTAATGACTGTCTTAAAGCATCAGACTCAAGAGAATCTTGCCACTTATGGCAAAATTGCCCACTGTTGTCCACAATTTGCACAGGCTGTGTCTGTAGTTTCCCCCTATTTACTATATAGTGCACTGAATATAGTGTCATTTTTGTCAAATCAGGAAATGCAAGTGTAATTAATAGCATTAATAAAGGCACTCCATTGAGCCAGGTCCATGGTCCTGGTACTGTGCATGCTGGCTCACTAAAGGCTTCCAGGGACACTTACTATAATGGAACACAGCCATTGTTAGTTTTACTTCCATCTGCTTTTCCTGCTAGGACAAGTCAATGTGTGAAATGCAGCCACTATTATAGTGCCCTCAACAATTCCCACAGTGGAAGCTGAGTCCCAGCCTCGTTCAGGTGTTGTTAGAGGTGGATCTATTCGTCTGTCATCTTATTGGCTGTGGCCAAGTGAAATGGTAAATGCACTGTACTTATAAAGCACCTTTCTAGTCTTTTACTGTCATTTGCTCTGTGGACATCCCGGTTCAAGCTGACTCTGACTTTAGCCTGACTTTAGCTAAGAGAGTGAGTGATCAGCCTCGTCGTCTGGTCTTACTTGATTCCTAGATCCTTCTTTTACAGCTAAGAGCATGAACAGCTATTTTAGGTTGAGCATTAGCTTTACAGAGGTGTCCCTCGTCCTGATCAATGAAGCAGAGGTTTGGTGAACTGTCTGGTGTGCACTCTGTCTCATTATGTTTCTTCAACTGTACACTATAGAGGACACTCTCAAAATCAAAATAGCAGCAGTCTCACTCCTCATCCTTGTCCATAACCCTTCATCCCTTTCTATCCACGTCTCTAACTCAAACAGTTAAACGGCAGTTCTTGCACTTGGATATTCCTCTAAACCCATCATGGATTACTCAGTTGAACGGTGACCAGTATCATGTGTAACTAACACGTCACTCTTCTGCAGCAGCTGTGAAGGGAGTGTGATTTCCTTTTTCATTCGGAGCCTGACATGATAAATGAGCAGCATATAATAATGCCTGTACCGCCCTGCCTCATTGCGCTTCACACTCATGGGTTGTGAACTGTTGTATGTTATCTGCTTCTGCTTGTGGACCATGCATGGGACATTGACTACATCAGCTTCAGCCTATATGATGTAGAATGTCAGTTCCATATGGTAATTCCAGATTCTATGAGTGTAGGTGTAGCCCTCTAGGACCCAGGACACCCTGCTGCACTGGCATTACATGAATAAAATGCTGGCTTTTTGGAGGCAGAGTAACACCTGATAGTGTTATATTCTCTATGGGGCCTTGAGAGGGGCAATTGTACAGTGTATGGTGGCACAAAAGAAAATCTTCATAGCTGCATGTACAGCGGGGATAAATCCATTGGCGGCAGCAGAGTGCTACACCTACACTCATGAAAGGAATGCAGCATTTCTTCCTTTCCATGTCCGTTTCTATTGCTTCTGTCCTGTGACACCTAGACCACTGTCAATACAAAGTACACTATCAGTGTGTGTTTATGTTAGTGTGTTTGTGAGAGTGTGTGTGATGGATTGGGCTAAACAACTGCCTGTCCTTGGTCAAACAAAAGGATTATGACAGCTATGAATGCTGGGTGTGATGTCAGCGCTGCTTTACGTTCAGGCTTCTTGTCACTGCTAAAATCTGCTTGAAAAGATAGAAAAGAAAAACCTTCAGTTGGTCAAACATTTTTTCTATTAACGTATAATACAATACAATGTCATTTACTGATTTTCTAGTGGGAATTAGAATTCAATTCAATTCAATTTTATTCAATTCAATTTTATTTATATCGCGCCATATCATAAGTTATAAGTTATCAAAAGTTATCTCATGACACTTTTCATGCAGAGCAGGTCTAGACCGTACTATTATTTACCGAGACCCAACAGTTCCACCATGAGCAAGCACTTTGCAATGGTGGCGAGGAAAAACTTCCTTTTAACAGGCAGAAACCTCGGGCAGACCCAAGCTCATTGGTAGACAGTCATCCACCACGACCGGTTGAGTTAAAGATAGAGAGGGGCAGATAGAGAGAGAGGGGGGGGGGGGGGGGGGGATAGACAGATAAATAGAGAGAGATAGAGACAGATGGAGAGACACAGATGCACAGCAGCAGCAAAACATTAACTAACTATAAACTGTAATGGAGATATGGTAACAATAATGACAGTAATAATATATGTAGTGGACGTCGTGCAGGACCACAGCAGCAGCCACGATCCATGAGAACCTGCTGGACGAGAGAGCACAGAAACTCCAGGGAAGAAGTTTAGTTAGTAACATGCATTAACATGCATTAATGAGACATGTATGTTTATAGATGGTGGTGGTGATGGTGATGGGGAGAGAGAGAGAGAGAGAGAGAGAGAGAGAGAGAGAGAGAGAGAGAGAGAAGGTTTGAGTAGAGTTTCAGTAAAGGGAGATGTGACTACATCTTCAACCAATACCGTGCCTGACTAGGCATAACCCTGAAAGAGACAGACAGAGAGAGAGAGAGAGAGAGAGAGAGGGAGAGAGGGAGAAGGGAGGGAGAGTCCCCTGGCAGTCTAGTCCTATAGCAGCATAACTAAGGGATGACCTGAGCCAGCCCTAACTATAAGCTCTATCAAAAAGGAAAGTCTTAAGTTTACTCTTAAAAGTGTTGACCGTGTCTGCCTCCCGAACCCAAAATGGTAGTTTGTTCCACAGAAGAGGAGCTTGATAGCTGAAAGCTCTGGCTCCCAATCTACTTTTGGAAACTATAGGAACCACAAGGAACCCAGCATTCTGAGAGCGCAGTGTTCTAGAGGGGTAGTAAGGTACTATGAGCTCTTTTAGATATGATGGTGCCTGACCATGAAGAGCTTTGTATGTAAGGAGAATAATTTTAAATTCTATTCTAGATTTAACAGATAGCCATTTCTAGTTGGGCAGATATCTTGAACAGGTAAAGTCATCAGAAATATACAGAACAGGGGGTGTTGTTTAGCTCAGTTGGTAGAGCATCCGCCCCATGTACGAAGGCTCAGTTCTTGCCGCGGCAGCCCAGGGTTCGAATCTGACCTGTGGCTCTTTCCTGCATGTCAATCCCCATCTCTCTCTCCCCACATCCCTGTCACTCTTCAGCTGTGTCTCTATCAAAAATAAAGCTTGAAAAGGCCCAAAAAAATTTCCTAAAAAAAAAAAAAAAAATGTACAGAACAGAAGTTTATTTTCATTGTATTTTATTTATTTATATTTGTCTGTATGTTCACAGGGCAAACATAGAGCGATATAATGTGTTCTATTGAAAAAACATGTTGATGAGGCTTTCTGATATACAGTAGATTGTCCCTCATTATTTTTCTCTTTCTTATGGTATGGATCTCTCAGTTTTCTTACCTGGGTTTCCATCGTGATATAATACGTATAATGTAGGTAAGTAAAATATTGCCATGGAGACAGTGAGCACAGTTAACTTGTCCTTGTCTTTTTGTCAGTGCACAGCAGATCAGCTGAACATACATTTGACATTTGTTGATTTGTTGACAGGAAACTGTATGTGGAGCATATGGAAAATACAGTTCCTCACAATATATTCATGAATATAATATAACATAATATAACCATTATTATAAATAATCATTATTTTGTGTTAACCTGCAAATTATCAGTTACTTGAAATTTATATTTAACTTTTGCAAAGTCTTGTATAAACTAGCTCCTGTCTGTATTGAACACACACTGAACACACACACACACCTACAGATGAACTTTGTATACAGGCATATAACCTGCACCACTGTACCTGCTCACCTTTCCTCCCACATCTTTCGTATGACCCTGAACATGAAATAACTTCCCAAAGACTGCTGTGCTGTGAAGCCTAATTAACTTCCAGCTTAATTAGACAATTTACTGACTAATTAGTAGCCAATTAGCAACACCTCTCTCTCATGTTAACATACTGATAGCCTTGCTTTCTCCCTCTCACGTTGACTGTCTATCCAAGCTGTCAGAACATACTTTTTCTGTTTGCACGTAATGTACACATCAAATATGAAAAGACACTGAGATACTGATTACTTTAATATATAATGCGACAAATTACATTTAAAATACTGAAGTCAATTATTCATACTTACATAGATGTATAGAGGAAAGATAATACTCATCAGTAACTTGATTTAATCAGGAAGTTTCACTGAGATCAAGATCGTTTTTTCATAAAAAATGTTTAAAATGCTCTGTGGGCTCTGGTGCGTACAGTCAGCTTCATGTACTGTAGTTACAGGATTTAAAAGACAGGCTTGGACTTTTAATAACTTCACTCAGTAAAAAGCCATGGACAAAAAGATAATAAATAATTACTTATTCATGAGCGACATGGTAGTTACACATGATTTACCAAACTGTTGAAATTTTTAATAATAAACAAAGTGCTCTATGAACAATATCTGCATTCCTTTTCAGAAAGAGTTAGTGTTTGATAAATTATGATAACCAGGATTAGCAGTAATTGTCTGTATTTACCTGATTAATTAATCCTGTGGGAATTCTTATTAGCTGGTGTCAATTAAGACTTGAGAATCAAGCTGTCTTTGAATACTTTTATTCTTCGCAAGGAAGGTCAAACACAAGAAGTCATACGGAGTGCATAGTGAAAGACAAAAGATTATACAACAAATTTATCAGAGACCACGATGGGTGGTATCACTTTCCCAGGAGAAGCAGCAGTTTACACAGGTTTGGACGTTATCATAGCACAAAGTCACCCTGTTCCACTCAGGATAGGGAGGTAACCACAAGAAGGAATAACAGAAACATTTATTAGGAGAAAAAACAGCTTATATAACAAGTTCATCTAAAAAATTAGTATTTTCATTTTAATTTCATCTCTACACTGTTGCCCAAAAAGTAGAAATAAACTATTTTTACCTCTTCTCGTGAGATGAGTGTGACAATGTTTGTGAAGTTTATCTCCTCAAAACTTTATTGATCAATCTCTTACAAACACATCACAGTGAAATTACAATTAAACTTATGTGTATAAATAGGAATACGAAGAGGAATGTGCCTAAAAACAAACATTTTGTGGGCAGATTCATGGGCAACAGTGTACTAGCACACATCTATAATTACAATCCCAAAAACCATATCGACCACTACTTATCAGAAACCTTTATGTGACATTGGCACTATACAGTTATACAGTATACAGCTTTTTTTTTTTTTTTTTGGTCAGAACAGAAAAACAACTTTTGAGTAAATGCCAGCACCTATAAATTATATTTCTCCTTTCCTGCTCCTTCCTCTAAACTCATTCTTTAGTAATGAACTCCATTCACATCTGTCCACTTCTAAATACTTAAGTCATTTGGCCCAGTGGGAAAACATTGAAATGTTAAAAATCGTTTAATGAAATGAAAACTAATGGTGATGCAGTGTAAAGACTTCCTCTGTAGGAGTCAGACCTGGTAACCATGATGAGCCTATAGTGCAGGGAAAAGACCACCCGATAACACAGTGAAGCTGTATTTTCAGTCTCCACATGAGAGCTATGCTAAGGAGTTCTGAGGAAGAAAAAGTTTGATCCACTGGGACAAAGATTGGTGGAGAAGTTAGAATATAAAATTGCACTAGTGAAGATCTTTGGAGATCGGCTCATTGCTGCTCATTGCAGCAGATGCAACAAGAAATTACACATATAAACCAAAAGAACAAATGAGGTCAGTAAATGTTAAATCACACTATTTAAGAGAATACACAAAGCCATACAAACATGTGTATGATAAAAGTTTCATGACAACCACATTCTGAGTCACTGTCTGTTAGCTGGTGGGTTCACCATTTTGCAAAAATGCAGTTTAGTGTCTAACCAGAAGTGCAAAGTGATATATGATATATAGAGAGATATATGAATAACAGTGGGAATATATATGTGAATACATTAAGATAACATACAGTATAACCAGTATGAAAATAGTGACTTTTTCTCTAGCGCCACCTTGGGGTTGACAGTCATGGTCCTGAGTGAAATAGTGAAATAAATATTGGACAGAAGTCTTAAATAATTAGTGTTAACATCTCCAAGTAACAAACACAGAGGAGCAGTGATAGATAAGCACATGAAGAAAACAAGATAAAAGGAATATGAGCAAATACCTGAATGAACTTAATGTAGATACTTGTGGATACATGTAATTATAGATATATAGCACTCTACTGTTTCTTCTTCTCCATACAGTATGTTGTGTAATGATGTAAGCCATTAGAGGATGTGACCTTTGACCTGTAGCTCGCGATGAAAACTGCTGATACTGACAGTTAATTAACAACATTGTTAATTAGTGCTTCCACTTTTACAGAGCTGAGAGGGAGGTTTGTGTTTAGCTCTGTGTGTGTGTGTGTGTGTGTGTGTGTGTGTGTGTACCACATACAATGTGCAGGATCCAAACAGCATGGATGTGTGTGTTTGTGCACATGCAGTGTACTGCAGGTTCATGGCATCGATACCTTTCCTCTGGTGATGGAGTGATGGCTTGTCAGTTAATCAGAGCTGCATTGTAAAACTGTGATTTCTCTTTAATTACCCGTCCCTGACAAGCCATAAACACACATTGTTCTGAGTGGCGCACTTACAAACACACTGATTGTGGTTGATTTGTTCTGTTGGACACTCTGCATCCTACGCTTCTGAAGTTGTGGAAGTAAAGCCCTTTCATTTATCACAGAGGAGCACAGCATACGTAAACAAACAAATGAATCAATAAATCTCAAAAAACAGTATGAGTGCTGCATGTACAGCTCCACCAAGGTTATATCAATATATATATAAAGGTATATTTATATAGGTTATATCAAGCATGTACAAAGTGCTGATTAGAGTCCATAACAGATTACAAATTCTACATTATTTTGTACATCATTCACCAGCAAGGATCATACCATAAACTAGCTATATTAGGGCGGCTGTGGCTAAGGAGGTAGAGCGGGTCTTCCACTAATCAGAGATCAGCTTGAGTGGTCGGAGCGATCTGTTGCTACGTTGTGGGGAAGCTTCGGTGGGGAAGAACCCGGCCCCCTCAGGACCCTATGGAGAGTAGAAAGGAGAGGAAGAAACAGGAGAAAGAAAGAGGGTGGGCAGAGGGTATTAATAGAAATGTTGGAAGTGGCCTGTGTATATATAGTTTTTCTTCCAGAGGTAAGACAACCAAAGTTCTTACAATTGAACCCAACAACATAACTTGCTTACAGCTTGAATGCAATCCATTCAAGCTGTCTAGATGACAGTGTTATTTGAAAGTATGTCAAAATGTTGTTAATTATTATTTGTGGCTATCGTCGTTGTTCAAGAAACACCATTTCTAATAAGTCGTAGATCACCACACATTAACATCCCCAGATGTTAGAAAAAGTCTTTAGGCAGCAGAGATCATTGCTAAAAGGTTGGAAAAATGACATTCAAAGAGAGCGTTGGTGGATAACATGGACATGGAATAATAATAATAATAATAATAATAATAATAATAATACGCACATGGCAATTTCCTGAATAATTCTGAATTCATTGTTTAACTAATTTGTTAAAATGACAGGATTCAAATTCCAAGACCAAATGATGAAGCTACTGCAGGAACACGAAAGGGAGAAAAGATCCGGCGTGCTCCTCAGATCAAACTAATAATAATGACGGTGCTCTTTGGTGGAGAAGACTAAAGAAAAGAAGAAGAAAAGAAGACAGGTCCAAGGCACTCTTCTGGTAAAAAGGCCTTCAGTCAGATGGTTATGTCATGGTTAAATTCAAATTCCATAGATAAGTGGCTTGCACTGTCACATCACAGCAAGAAGGTTTTGGGTTTGAATCAACCAGCTGCCTGTAAATGGTAAATGGACTGTACTTATATAGCGCCTTTCTAGTCTTCCGACCACTCAAAGCGCTTTACAGGACATATCTCATTCACCCATTCACACACATTCATACACTGATGGCATTAGCTGCCATGCAAGGTGCCAACTGCTCATCAGTTTGAGGAGCTAACCATTCATACACATTCACACACCGATGGCACAGCCTTCAGGAGCAATTTGGGGTTCAGTATCTTGCCCAAGGACACTTCGACATGCAGACTGGAGGGGATCGAACCGGGGATCGAACCGCCGATCTTCTGATTAGTGGACGACCCGCTCTACCTCCGAGCCACAGCCGCCCCGTAAGCTCCCTGTGTAGACTTTGCAGGTTCTCCTTGTGTCTGCGTGGGTTCTCTCCAAGTTCTGCGGGTTCCTTCCACAGTCTAAAGACATGCAGGTTAATTGGTGACTCTAATTTGCCTGTAGGTGTGAATGTGAGTGTGAATGGTTGTTTGTCTCTATTTGTCAGCCCTGTGATGAACTTGCACCTTGTACATGGTGTACCCCGTTTCTGGAATGTCAGATGGGATCTAGCCCCCACCAGCCTGCCAAGGATAAGCAGTTATGGAAACAACCATCTTTAGGGTGTAGCCCTGAACACACAGTTTGATCAGAATGTGTATGTAATGGGATGTTGTGTGTACAACAAGCAGTAACAACACTGCCCAGGTTTTGTAGGGTTGTGTCCAATTGTTCCATTGAGTCCAAATATTCTTCGAGCCAGTTCTCCAAACAGAAGCAGCTGGGTTTCCTCAATCTGCAGTGGATGTGTTTTTCCAGTCATCATTCATTCATGTCATTCATATTCATATTAGTCATATCATTTGACAAGTGATTTCAACTACATTACTGGCCAGTGAACACACTGCAGGGAACATTGGAACATTAACACATAAAACAGAATTTAAAACATCAACCCAAACACATTTGTACCTGTAAATGGACTACTACTTATATAGCGCCTTTCTAGTCTTCCAACCACTCAAAGCGCTTTACAGGACATATCTCATTCACCCATTCACACACATTCATACACTGATTGCATTAGCTGCCATGCAAGGTGCCAACTGCTCATCAGTTTGAGGAGCTAACCATTCATACACATTCACACACCGATGGCACAGCCTTCGGGAGCAATTTGGGGTTCAGTATCTTGCCCAAGGACACTTCGACATGCAGACTGGAGGGGATCGAACCGGGGATCGAACCGCCGATCTTCTGATTAGTGGACGACCCGCTCTACCTCCGAGCCATAGCCGCCCCCACAGCCATGCCAACATAAATCGAAAACATTTTCATGTATTTTATTTTATCTTTGTGCAGTTCTATATGGCCTAAATACATTTTTATCTGGATACATTTGTAGCTAACACAGTTTGATAAGTGGTTTGAACATTGCAAAACCTTTTCCCATTGATCTGTGGGGAGAGACACCTCCAGATCAGGGCTGTCAAATTTTATTTTAGTTCATAGACCAGATACGGGCCACTTTAAACTCAAGTAGGCTGGGCCAGTGAAACCATTCCATCTCTTTCTTTTAGTGTAAAGAAGTACAAGTACATTCTTCAACCACTAATCAGAAGTCTGCATGTCGAAGTGTCCTTGGAAAAGATTAGCTCCCTTTTGATGAGCTGTTGGCACCTTGCATGGTTGCCAATGCCATCAGTGTGTGAATGTGACTTGTAGTGTAAAAATGCCTTGAGTAGTTGAAAGACTAGAAAGGTGCTATACAGTCAATTTACCATTTACAAGAAACAATATGTGCAATGTCATCAAAGTCATTGGAATTAAGGACTTCTCTGCAATTTTCACATTTTGCAAAGTCGTCCAGTTTGGACCCTTTGGAGGTCTGACCACATGTTTGACAGAACTGCTTTGGATCTTTCTCCCATTGTGCTTGTATAGTGATTGTACTACAGTCACAGTCAAGACTGATAGTTTGAAACCTAAGCTGTGCAATCGCCAATTTTCTGTGGCGTAACGGAGACGTAATATTAGTGTGTGATGAATAACTGTAGGCAGGGAGCAACAAGTACAGTAATAATATTACTTTTGAATAGAGTAATGAGTAATAAATTAAATTTTTAGCAATAAGTCCAATACTGCTGAGGTCTAAGATGAGCCATCTGGAGGTGTGTGACATTGGAAGTCGTGTGATTGGAGGCAAAGCTCATCTCATTTCAAACACCACTCCTCTCCAACACCAATCACCAAAAACACACCTGCTTGTTGTTATGTTGCTGCGAGCAGTATGAAAACTCCCTATGAAAATCACACCCGCGTCAACTCAAGTCCCTGCCGGTGTGTAAGTGGCTTAGTCTCCAATTACACGTGTGAAGTCTCCTCACGTCACTACACACACATACACACACTGATAGAGAGAGAGAGAGAGAGCAGTGAGCGGAGGTTAACGAGGCCTGTCGGCACCTTGATCTATCCCAGGTACACTTGCTGCTGCTGATGTGGCTGATGCGATACTTCGCCCCGACTGCGCCGCACACTGACATTCATCTGGAGATTTGGTAATTAGCCTGCACTGACACACTGCGTGCACACAAACACACATACACACACACACACACACACACACACACACACGCACACACACACAAACACACAGATCTGCTACCATGTATCAATCAAGGCATCTAACAGTTGGGTAATTGGAACAACGTGAGGAAAAATGTACTTGTCAGTGGTAAAGAGGAAGGAGAGGTGGAGGAGTGAAGATACATCGAACCCCTGAGAGACTGAGACAGATTTGTGTGGACATTTTTCTTTTTTGGGGGGGTTTGTGGGGGTGCATGACACAACCCTGTGTTTTTCCTTTACTAAACAGAACATTAGTTCTAATTAACACTGCAGCCCACCAACCAATCACACGACCTTACCCCTCCACCCCCTCATCTTTTATTATCTCTCTCCTTGCGCAGGCCTCTGTAAGCTAATTAACAGTCAGATATGCATTCTCTGTCAGCAGGTGACAATCCCCCCCAGAAACCCAGCCGAGGTCTTCAAATCATGGTTTCATGGTCACAGGTACTGCCAACACACACGTGGTCGTAAAATACCCATCAAGTAATCTTGTCTGTCACTGAATCCTCTGGGTGAAGGAACCAAAGAACCTCCACACTGTAGATCTTTCCAGTAAAGCCACATTCAGACAGGGACAGGCAAACCGGACGCCGGCGGCGTTTTTCAATTCATGTCAGTGGGGGTCGTGTGTTTCCGCACCGGCAGCCAGCAACGCAGGCGTTGCCGCAAAAAACGTTGCCGGCGTCCGGGAGAGAAGTTGAGCCAGATTGAACTTTTGGGAAAACGGAGCCCCACGTCATGCTCCGGCCACCAATCAGACACTCAGATCGGTCAAACCTCCACAGACAGCCTGAAATGTCTTTGAAGCAGAGACTATCCAGGTGTATTCACAGACTAAACTCTGATAATCTACCTGTGTGTGTGTTCTCACTTTGTTTATTTCATGTACCAGCTTCTAAATCTGAGTCTGACTCGCTGTCTCTCTCTCTCTCTCTCTCTCTCTCTCTAATCATCGGACACAAATCAAATTAAACTTCTTCGTGTCATTATTTTGCAGCGTAAATTGCGAGTCAGACTCAGATTTAGAAGCTGCAAAATAATGACACGAAGAAGTTTAATTTGATTTGTGTCCGATGATTAGAGAGAGAGAGAGAGAGAGAGAGAGACAGAGAGACAGAGAGAGAGAGACAGAGAGAGAGAGACAGAGAGAGAGAGAGAGAGACAGAGAGAGAGAGAGAGAGAGAGAGACAGAGAGAGAGAGAGAGAGAGAGAGAGAGAGAGAGAGAGAGAGAGAGAGAGAGAGAGAGAGAGAGAGAGAGAGAGAGAGACAGAGAGAGAGAGAGAGAGACAGAGAGAGCTTTGGTAGAGAGACATAGAGTAACAACACAGAGAGCGAGTGCCGGCCTCGATAAAGCTGTCATTAATCAGAGAAATAAAAAGTTATTTCCTGATTGTTTCACAGCGGTTACATTCAGCAGGTATAGACACGCCCACAGCAACCCACCTCAGCTCACCTGACCTCTTTATGTAAACAGGCAAAGAAACAATCATGAGCATTAGAACACACACACATGGCACACATCTGTTGGTGGCTGGGAAGTCAGTGAGGGATTTTTTTCTGGCACTGGGAACTAACTGGTTTAGGGAAGAGGACTAGGGCAGTTAGTGATGAGGCAAAGTCATACAACACGTAGTTCTGACCAAGCAATCTGATTGGTCAACTAGACCTTCAGAATGTGCTCAAACAACATTGGTTCAATACATTTTGACTTTTGAACTTGAGAACACTGTGGAGTTACTGGAAATGTTTGGATTACATGCTTGATCAGCTGTGCACTGAGTCACTGAACAGTGCTATTAGCTTAAAAATAAGTGTTTAGTAGGTAAATCTGTTCATGGAAAAATGATCTTTTTCAGCAGGCTCATAGTCACTATAAGAATGAACTAGTAAAGCAGATTAGTGTTTATATGTTTGGTATTCAGTCTGGAAAACGCTGGCTGGGAAATCGCCTCTGTTGCCGCTTGGACTACTTGCTGGAGTAGTAAACTGGTTTCCATTACATATAGGAGTCTACTGCCATGACTGATTGTTTTCCAGGCATTAGTCAGACCCCATGCATCTCCATGGAAATTGGGTTTTGAATTTGAATAGAAATGGCAAGAAAAAAAAACTGTTTATTTTCAGAGCAAATCGCCCCAAAACATGAATATCTTTTGATTATATTTCATTTAAGTTGGTCATTGTTGTATAATCACAAGCACCTCATTCCTGACCATCTCACTGTTGTGCCAATAATGACATTAAAGCACACCCTCTCATGTAATACTGCTAAAGTGTAGTGGTAGTACTGCTACACCAACAAGCTGGTTAAGCAGAGTAACTAGTACAGTGGCATTGGTGATGAAACAGGGAATCACAAATCAGTGTTTTGTTATTATTATTACTACTCCTATAACTCCTTTTTATTCAGTAATTGATTTATATTTTTTCCTAAAGCAGGTTCAAATAATCTTACTGCACTGGAAGACTTTGAATTTGTTTGGAGAGAATAAGATGTTTTTAGCTCCAAACAGACAGAAATTACTGGATATGCTGGAGATTTTTTTGCAGTGCGCACGTACACAGGATATTAAAAAATAGGCTCAGAGAGTTTAGGTATGGGGGAGAAATGTGTGTGTATGTGTGGGGGTGGTGGCAGGCCATGCTGCCTCATTCATATTGACATTAAGAACTTTCTTTTATCTCCCCTTCCCCCAAGAAAAGAGGCGCTGCAACAATCTGAGGCAGCTTAGCTCCCAGAGCACAATAAAGAATAATATGATTCCTGTTTACTCAGATATCAGCTGCTATTTCACTAGTCTACCCCCACCCCCAACACACACACACACACACTCATCATCCACATACCAACCCCCCCCCCCACCCCCCTAAGCCAATAGCTGCAACAGTATATTAGACAGCTATCTGGCATCTACAAATGTCAAGAGGAAGAGCGCGGCTGGCTTCGAGTAAGGAGGGGAGTGAGGAAAGAGCGCGGTTGTGGTGGGGGTGTGTGTGTGAGGGGCGGGGGCGCGCGGCAGACTGAACATATGCACGAATATCTCGGCTATACAAGCAAAGTTCACGTAAACAATTTGGAGAGGCTGAAGGCGTGGAATGCTTATACGAGCAGCTGTCAGTCTTGATACATTTGGTCGAGAAGAGCCTGGGTATATTGCAATGCTGCGTCTGTCTATGTGTGTGTGTGTGTGTGTGTGTGTGTGTGATGGGGGGGGGTGCTAGTGCTAGTCGAGTCAGTTTGCCTGAGGAGTGCCAGCTTTTCCTCATGCCAAAGGTAGCATCTTCAACAAGGCAGTCAAACTATTGCACAATGACAGCAGTAAGTTTATTGTCAGAGCAGTGTTTCAGTGTTGGACTTTTGTCAAGCATCAAACTCAAATGAAAAACATGTTTGTCCTTGTATCACAGGCTGCAACAACCAATCAATGAAGGAGTGAAATCACAAATACCTGAGACAATTACATCTTTAGCATTCCACAAAAGAACGGGAAACAATTGACGCGAGCGATTTGACAATGTGCTGCGCGAGGGCTGTCACAATATCAGATTTTCACTGTGTTCAATCTTTTGTGGTCAAAAGATAAACAGTAAAGAGATTTAGAGGCACTAACGTGAGCAGGAATGATTGTTTGTCTCTATGTAAATGGACTTGTATTGAACGACCCGCTTTACCACCTGAGCCAACGCCTACCTTATGTGTCATCCCATTTTTTTCATATAAAACAGAACATGTGTAGTCAAGGGTAAGGAACAGATAACTATTTACAAACTATGCTCATTCTTGCTGAGATTGAGATGTTCAGATGTTTGTGTGTTAAGGGCAGGTGTGGAGTAGAGGTGGTCTGTCTAGCTATAAAGACTGGAAACAAGGGAAACAACTCACATGACTGTTCACAGTTGAAAAATAAACTTCAGCCTCTACGGCTCACTGAACATGCACAAAAAGAAATGTGCAAATTTGAGATTTTAGGGTGAGCTGATCTGCGCTGTGCTTCGCTCTAACTTTTTTCAAGGCTCTCAAATTTGTTCATAAGCAAATGGAAGTTTTTTCAGTTGTAATTGATCCACTTCCCTGCTGGTATATGACATCACATGACAGCTGTGTGGAACTGTCTGTGAGCACCAGATCAATCACTCCATCCACTGTGAAGAGGTCAAAGGTCATGGAGTCTGCACAGGGAGTTTTATTTTGAAAATTGACCAGATTCTCTGTGCAGTTTCTGTTTCTGACTTCCGGTCAGCTCGATCTGCTCTCTGCTGCTTGACACGTATCCTCAGTAGAGTAGAGCAGAGGGATAATTCTGAAACGCGCTGCGGCACTTCTAACAGAATTTTCTAGAACGGACATGATCAGCTCTGGCTGAAGCTGTATATCACAGGTCACTAATAGGCGGACCACGGTCCAGAACAAACATATCATTGATTTTTATTCAGTTTTGGTGAAGATTACATTTTGACCAGCGACTCTTTTTTCTGACAGTGTTTCTACACCGCTACTCAGCTAAAGGGACATCCTACCTGTCTCTGATTGGCCAGTACTCGATGCCTTCGTGGGTTCGAGTTGGTTGAGTTTAGACATGAGGACTGAGATTGGTCAAGGTGAGGACAAGAATGTCAGCCAATCACAGGCAGGGTAGGGCGGGCCTTCACTGAATAGAGCGGCAGTCACAGTGACGGAGAGAAAAATATAAAGGAGTGAGGAGACAAGAGAGAGAAAAGAGGTCAAACTGTGAGTCAATGTGCCATGGCGTGTGCTAAACGGAGGAAGGTTGACACCAAAAACCGACTTTTAATCCAGAAGATTGCAGCCAAGTCAGCCATAACTTATTATTATTATTATGAAGTACTTTTTATTTATAATTCAGTTGAATGTCAAATTGACTTTGCTTTGACTTTTATTTATTTGATGTATGTGTATTTATAGTCCACAGTATCACTGAAAATAAATATTGCCATGACGTTGAATTATAGCTTTCTTTGTTTGGGTAACACTTTATAATGAGTACACACTATTAAGCATTAGTTAAGCATTAATAAATACTGAATTCATCATTTATAACGCATGAGTACTCATTAGTATGTAGTTTATAAACACAGTTACAAATGTTTTACTCATCATTGATAAGCACAGTAGTTATGGATTAGTAAATACTGAATTCATCATTTATAAAGCATGTTTCTGACGTGAATACTCATTAGTATATGGTTTATAATCACAGTTATAAATGTTTTACTCTTCTGTACTAATGGTTAGTGAGTGTGTTAGTAGATGTTTTATAAAAACTCACAAATTCCATTTCCAATGGATGACTTATAAACAGTTATTAATGCAGGAATTCATGAATTCAGGCAGTTACAAAGCACTTACTACTCGTTAATTAAGTATTTTGTTTGAGCTCTTCTAAAGTGGGCACTATCTATGCCTTATAAAGCATTTATGAATGAGATTTAAAGGCTGGCAATGCCTCAAGACTCACAAAAATTTCAGTTATCTTAACAGACCAAGGAGAGACACAACACAAAGGGATATAGAACATATTGCATTGATATTTATTGCACCTTCCTAACATATTGTAACTGTACAACTGTTCTGTTGATGTAAAAAGACGAACAAGGGGTAAACAAAGCTGAATAAAAACTTGCCAACACCAACAGTGGATCACAAAAGTTTAAGTACGACAAATACAATCTTTGTTTGAAAAAAAATGCGTGAAATACACGGCAGCCCGCATCAATAAATCAACACAGAGCACCTCGAGTGGGCGGAAGCCAGACACAGAAAAAAAATCCGGTGGATTTTCAAAATAAAATACCCCGCGCAAACTGCCAGTCGTAAAAACAGACAAAAGAGAAACCAATTAACTACGTAGCATATTTACACACGTAGAAGCATATTTACACATGCAGAAGCATATAAACCAAGAAAATGACCAAATATGAGCAAGTAAACAAAGTCTGGTGGGCTAAACGCTGCTCTTCTGAAACGCTCCTGGTGGGGTTTGAAGTTGCGTGCGGGACAAAAAACAGCGTCGCACCTGTGACGTGACAGAGACGTGTCCGGTGGGTCCTATCTTCCAGAAAAGTCTAAAAATTATTTGAGACAGATAAAATAAGTATACTCAACACATGATAATACAGGAAAAGGAATTTTTACGACACTACAAAAGTGCATCTCGTCTGTTTGGGCTTGGGACGTTTACGTTGAACTTGCAATCCCGCTCTTAACATGTCATCAACGTGATGACGGTGGGAGGCAGCAACACTTTACATTAACACTCCGAGGAACAGACGTTTCTGATCAGTGTAGCTAAGATGAATGGAGAGATGGAGATTCAAATTCAAATTCAACTTTATTTATATGGCACCTTTCATACCGTGGTAACTCAAAGTGCCTTACAGGGATAAAACAAAGAAAATAAAAGACAAGCAAAGTAAAACATGAACAACAAAGAAACGCCCTGAAAACCCAAACCTCCCACCCCCACACAGATATACACAACTACATACACACTCGCACACATACAATGCCATAGGCACCCACACACACAAACATACACACATCCACACACATATATTGTTAGTGAGGAGACATGGCTGGGCACCGAAACCTGAGATGAGGAAGAAGCCACCGTTTGGGGGCCGCACACACCGAGAGGAGCCATGGTCCATGATTGCGGGGGGCGCCGCCACAGGGGCCACCCCAGCCCAGGCAGACAGGAGGCCCCACACCAAGGTGTGGAGCACACTAGCCTCCCGGGCCAGGACCGCCCACGGGACCGCACCCCCATCAGTGGGCCAGAGACAACTCCCGGTGTGGTAGGCCCCCAGGAGGAAACACTGGAAAACTGAGGGGCTAAAACAGTAAAATAAGATAAAAGGTATAGAAGCTAAAACAGCAAAATAAGATAAAAGGTATAAAAGCTAGAAACCATAACATAAGATAAAAGGTATAAAAGCTAAAACAGTAAAATAAGATAAAAGATATAGAAGTTAAAACAGTAAAATAAGATAAAAGGTATAAAAGCTAGAAACCATAAAATAAGATAAAATGTATAAAAGCTAAAACAGTACAATAAGATAAAAGGTATAGAAGCTAAAACAGTAACATAAGATAAACGGTATATAATAAATAAATACATAAATAAATAGATACAATTGAATAGTTATATAATCCGACTAAAACATGGGGGTGAGCATAGAAGGAATTTAAAAGGAGTTAAACAAGTCAGTTAAAAGCCTGATTAAAAAGGTGGTTCTTGAGCCTCTTTTTAAAAACATCAACATTCTCTGCAGCCCTGAGGTTCTCCGGCAGGCTGTTCCATAATCGGGGGCCATAATAACTGAAAGCCGCCTCCCCGTGTGTTTTAGTTCTTACTTGAGGTATTGTTAAAAGGCCAGCGCCGGAGGACCTCAGGGTTCGCGAGGGGTAATAAGGTAAAAGTAATGTAGATAAATAAGAAGGCCCAAGACCGTTAAGACATTTAAAAACTAGGAAAAGAACCTTAAAATCGATCCTGAAGCGCACGGGGAGCCAATGCAGCAATTTTAAAACAGGTGTAATGTGCTCCCGCCCTCTGGTCCTCGTCAGCACACGTGCGGCTGAGTTCTGTAATAATTGTAGATTGTGCATGTTCTTTTTGGGAAGACCAGAGAGCAGGGCATTACAATAATCTAAACGACAAGAGATAAAAGCATGCATCAGCACCTCGGTGCTGGCCTGAGAGAGAAACGGGCGGACTCTGGCTATATTCTTAAGGTGGTAAAAACCTATTTTTGTTATATTTTTGATGTGTGGAATAAAAGTGAGCTCAGAGTCAAAAATCACACCCAGATTTTTTACAAATTTTGAGGGTTTAAAATCCTGTAATTTTGGTAGTAGTTTCTCTCTCTGGCCTTCAGGACCAATAACTAAAACCTCTGTTTTGTCCCGGTTGAGCTGAAGGAAGTTTGCTGCCATCCATGACTTGATGTCTTCGATGCAGTTAAAAAGGGCATCAATTGGCCCTATGTCATCAGGAGACACGGCGATGTACAGTTGCGTATCGTCAGCGTAACTATGAAAGCTGATGCCGTGTCTCCTGATGACGTCCCCAAGAGGAAGCATGTAGAGATTAAAAAGAAGTGGACCTAAAATTGACCCTTGGGGAACCCCACACTTTATCTCATGGATTCCTGAGGAACATGTATCCATACTTACAAAGAACCTTCGATCAGTGAGGTAGATGGAGAACTCTGACCTAAATCGTCGAATCAGGTGGACGCGGGCCAGAAAGAATGCCGGTGTGGAGATGGATGTATCGGAGTCAGCGGCTGCGACGCGATTTTGGTCCGTCCTGCAGCGACTTCAAACCCCACCAGGAGCGTTTCAGAAGAGCAGCGTTTAGCCCACCAGACTTTGTTTACTTGCTCATATTTGGTCATTTCCGTGGTTTATATGCTTCTGCATGTGTAAATATGCTACGCAGTTAATTAGTTTCTCTTTTGTCTGTTTTTACGACTGTCAGTTTGCGCAGGATATTTTATTTTGAAAATCCACCAGATTCTTTTTCTGCCTGGCTTCCGCCCGCTCTGTGCTAATAAATTGACACGGGCTGCTCGCGCTGTCCGTCAAAAATAGAACAGCCGCGTAGTTCACGCATTTTTTTCAAACAAAGATTGTATTTGTCGTACTTAAACTTTTGTGATCCACTGTTGGTGTTGGCAAGTTTTTATTCAGCTTTGTTTACCCTTGTTCGTCTTTTTACATCAACAGAACAGTTGTGCAGTTACAATATGTTGGGAGGTTGCAATAAATATCAATGCAATATGTTCTATATCCCTTTGTGTTGTGTCTCTCCTTGGTCTGTTAAGATAACTGAAATTTTTGTGAGTCTTGAGGCATTGCCAGCTTTTAAATCTCATTCATAAATGCTTTATAAGGCATAGATAGTGCCCACTTTAGATGAGCTCACACAAAATACTTAATTAACGAGTAGTAAGTGCTTTGTAACTGCCTGAATTCCTGCATTAATAACCGTTTATAGGTCATCCATTGGAAATGGAATTTGTGAGTTTTTATAAAACATCTACTAACACACTCACTAACCATTAGTACAGAAGAGTAAAACATTTATAACTGTGATTATAAACCATATACTAATGAGTATTTACGTCAGAAACATGCTTTATAAATGATGAATTCAGTATTTACTAATCCATAACTACTGTGCTTATCAATGATGAGTAAAACATTTGTAACTGTGTTTATAAACTACATACTAATGAGTACTCATGCGTTATAAATGATGAATTCAGTATATATTAATGCTTAACTAATGCTTAATAGTGTGTACTCATTATAAAGTGTTACCTTTGTTTGATTTGAGTCGTTGACTTCACACAGTGCAGATGTTGGTACAATGACAATGCTGCTTCAATATATATAAAATAATTGTAATGTATAACTAAATTATGATGCGGACCTGAACATGAGCAAATTTTCTTTATCCGGACCTCCTGAAATCAGAATTGACTACCTCTGCTGTATATAGTTGGGTTACAGCGAGTCAGATGATCAGGTCCGAATGAGTGATATCAAATCATGAAAACAGGGAACTTATACTGGCAACTGCTTAGATCAAAATAACATCCACTGTACATAATCCACATCTAATTATCTTCATCATCTGTTCTTATTAATATCAAGACACGATGTAACAGTGTATAAGTGAAATGCCCCCTAAAAAGACAGCGTTGCAGGTATTTTTATTACATTATTATTACACAGTGGAAGTAAGAACCGAAGGTTCATGAGAATCTTTCTAAACAGCATGGATGCTAACAAAGATATGACAGCCTTTTACATTTTCCTGTTCAGTATTAATAGTTATATATATTCATTTTTGATTCTATACAGGTTTGATCACAAGCACAGCAGTCACTGGCTGATTTGTTTCTGAACATTACATTATATGTTAATATGAGCATCCATGTAGCAGCAGCAGAGACGGTGTAAGGTCACTACGTGTTTTTAAGGTTTTAGTTTAGCGCAGGGCTCACTGTGTCTCCGTTATGCATCCTTTTTTTTAGCTGCAGTGACTGCGAGCAACAGTTTTTAAGTAGTTTCCTCAGAAGATACTCTGAGCCCTGAGTCGAACTCTCAGATTCATTAACTGAAGTGGGCAGCCTTGTGTTTTGACACACTCAGCTCCACACACTCTGTGCCAGTGAAGGTGTCGTTTTCAGGCTCTGTTTCAGCGGCTGCACCCTGTGTGCATTTTGCTTGTGCGATCATGCGTGGCTGGATATAGACCGTGTCATTAAAATGCTGAGGAAACCTTTGTATAATTTCTTGGCAGTGAATCAACAAGCATTGTCGTACCTAATTCCTAGAATGTGAACGAGGTTACGTTTCCACACGGCGGTGTTATTCATGAGCTCCTCGACAAGGTTAGCCTCGCTTTCCGAACAGAAAAAAAAGAGCTGTTCGGATGCCAGACAACAGAGAGGTGCGAGAGGAGGTGAACACAGACGTCGCTCCCAAAACATTTCAACTTGTGACAGCTGAATATTGGTGACTGCAGGCCCCCTGGCATTTCTAATAATGCCCCTCTGTTCTATTTACATTTTTTTCCTGCTGGTGTTTTCTTTCCTTCCCCTCCCTCTCTCCCTCCCTCCATCCTCTGCCCGTCAAATGTGTCCACGGAGAGAGAAGCCGAGCGCCTGTCATGTTCGCAGCGTGATGCCTCCTTACTCATTATGCACTAGTGACATCATTACAAAAGCAATCACAGTGCTGTGATAAACGCCAGGCTAATTAAAAAGACAGGCTGACGAACTAACTAACAAATGTGTACACTGAGCCCGTGCAGCGCTCACATCTGTACACACAGAAATATTCTGGCAAACTGTGCTGCTTCATATTGTACATCTGCATAAATTGTTTCTAAGTAAACACACTGTTAATTGTTAGTAGCCATGTGGGCCTACAGGACAGGGCGGGTGCTCGAGGCCGGACATCCAATGATTCCACAGAGTGGATTGAATGTTCATATCCAATCATTTCTTTTTCATTCAACCTTTAAATCTGTGTCAAGTCATTATCAACACATCAGTCACACGATGTTTTTATTAATCCTGTCAGCATCAACTCAAACTGTATGGATCAACAGAGCAGTAAGAAAAGTAAGAGGAAAGCATGATGAATTTTGGTGGAAGACAATAATGATCTTCTGCAGTGAAGTTCAGTTCCATCTCACAGTTCAGTCTCAGTCCAGACGACATTCAGCCACACCACATAAAGTACAACTCCAGGAATATCAAAACAAGCTGACTACAGAGTATAACGAATCTTCTGACAGCGACATTGTGGGGAATCAGGCTGTGGAGCTGCTCGAACTGCAGACAGCTGATCAAATTTCTGACCTGCCAGAAATCCAGCTGATCATCAGACAGATCATGGACTGTTCAGGTACTACAAAACATTTGTCAAACAACGAACAATAAGTCCACAAAGACCACAAAGTAGCTAGTTTGAGCACTTACATGCAGCTGAAACAAGGAGAGAAAAGAGAAGTGAAGGAGAAACTGGGGATACAACACAGTGAGCGTGTTACACTGTTATTCTGCCTCACTGTTCTGTGTAATACATATGAACAGGTAATTGGGGGACATTGTTATGCTGGCGTTGTTTGGTTCAGTGTAAAAAGAAGAGGAGGAGGAAGCAGGGGAAGAGCCCTGGTGGAGAGGGTGGGCAGCTTCAATACAACAGTGTCTGCACCACAGAGGACTTATTGTGGTCCTCTCATGTCGACACCTTGGTGAAGAAAGCCCATCAGGGTTTCTACCACCTCAGACCCCAGAAGACTTTCCAGACCACCACCATGGAGAACATCCTTAGGAGCAACAACAACACCTATTTTGGGAACAGCACCAGAAGACACTGTGTGGCCTTGCAGAGGGTGGTGTGGTCAGCAGAATGCACCATCGGATGACGACTCTCAGCCCTACACATTTACACCAGGAGGTGTGGGACGAGGGCAAAGATCTACAGTAGACTGTTTGAGACAGAGACTAGTAGATCCATCTTTACCTTCAATCAGGACCATTGCAAGGAGCTGAGGCAACAGGTGGGGGATTTACCCCACCTTAATAAATCAGTGAATAAATGATAATGTACATGAAGCATGTGATTTAAAAGTCACTCGAGTTTTCACTGAAGACATGAAAACAGAAGATCTTTACAAAGCGAGGTAAAGATTGTATATTTGAATGGAAACCTGACTACAGAGACAGTGTTCCCTCGATGGTTTGATGGACAAAGCATTTATCTCCGTGATGTGAAGCCAACATGGAAGTGACTTAAACCTGCATGTTTTTTAATGACCAGCAGGGGGCAGCTCCATTGACTGTAACAATAAGATCCAATTGTATGGAGTCTAATGGGGAGATGACCCTACTTCCCCCATTGATTTATGTCCGCAGTAACAGTTTCCTCATGAGTTCTCATGAGGTCTCAAGTCTTCTTCCATACTGCAGGATGTGTATATTGTAAGTTATGATCCCTTTTAGAGTAAAATGGCGTCAACCACCAACTCTATGCTGTCATCCAGATATGGTCACTTCTAGCCCCAACAAACCAAGATGGCAAAGTCCATAATACCAAACTCAGGCTTCATGGATGACATCAGGGTTGGTTTACACTTCACTCACACAGATTTTTAAACCTCAAGATGGACAACCAAAACGTGTTAACCTGCAAAATTTAGTCTTTTAAATCTAAAGGAGCTCTGCTCACATACTGTACCTCACGTGTAAGTCACCTGGTTATTCATATAACTACATACATAAGATGTAACGCTACATATTTTTTTGGCCTTTTAAGCTTGATTTGATAGACACAGCTGAAGAGTGACAGGAATGTGGGGAGAGAGAGAGATGGGTAATGACATGCAGCAAAGGGCCACAGGTCGGAGTCGAACCCTGGGCTGCTGCGGCAAGAACTGAGCCTTTGTACATGGGGCGGATGCTCTACCAACTGAGCTAACCAACACCCCTGCCTTCAGGTTTTTAAGGAATAAAATGTGTGACAGGCTTTTAAAGGTAGAATGATGCTCTACAAACACATTACAAAAAAAATCTTCCTTTTCTTTGGCACCCCTCCAACCTAAAGCCCTTTGTGATTACATTATTTGTCCAATATGTTCCAGGAATAATGCTGCAAAGTGCTAATTGAAGACATCTGTCACAAAGTCAGTGTGTTAATCTGCAGGATTGTTAAAAGGTAGTGTTTTGAAGAAGAACACGTATGGAATAAATCTTGTCTGTTGCTCATTGTTCCACCCATGGAAGCTGCATCTTCTGTATTTTCATTAGTTGGGAGAGCAGGATATTAATGCTTTGGAGGTTTAGGTATCATAAGGCCTGAGTCTTTTGACCTTTTCAGCGCACATCTCTGCTGTTGTCTTTGTGTTTGAGGGAATTAAAGGATCACTCAGGGATAGCTTGTCTAATCTAATCAGTGTGAGTCAGGGAGAGGAGTTCCTGAGGTGTGGGAGGCTGCAATATGAGGTGTAGGACTATATATACACCCTCTTTAGGTTTCTGTAAAGGGCATCCCTTAATCAACTGACTGTAGAGAGGAGGCCACTGAAGGTGAAAATCCATGTTTAAATATTCTTATGATCAGCTCTGGGCATAGTCTCTGGACTGACTTATCATGCTTGTTAGTTCTGATTGAACACCTCAGAAATAATATTCAGTTTATGGCGGAGAAGACAAATGTATTTTATATATTCTTGACTGATTATAATGAAGATGTGATCAATATTACACAGTTTAATTGTTGAGAATGTTTTATATATTTATTTTTTTATTTACAAAAAACACACCAAATGTCTACTGTGACAATCCAGATTTTTATTTGGACACAAGGAGAGGGTCAAGGGTTTTATTTGTCATTATTCAATACAAGATTGCAAAATGAAAAATGCTGTTGTAGCCCCCTTCATCCTGCACACACAAAAAATGTATGAACATATTTTAAAATGTTGAAATTAGAAGAGAATAAGAGTAAAAAGAATGGATCAAATAAAAAGGAAAATTATATTTACATAGAATAGACAGTCACAATACCTAAAATAAAAATATACACAGTATGTATACATTTTAAATATTTATCATAACAGTGTAGTGTTAGTGTTTCAAATTATAGTGCAAACAGAAAGACAGTTTAGTGGGAATGAGTGTGAAAGATCAAATAACAACATCTGATCACAAGTCTTTGCACCAGGGACAGAGGTATAAACAATGCATATGCTCAAAAAACATACATACCACATTTCCCACACATAAACATAAACTGTAAATAACAGTGCTGAGGATGTTCACCCGAGCGATCTGTGCAACTTGGAGATGAAGAAATATGTTTCTGTTGTGTTGATTCACTGTGTACAAAACTGACACAGACTCCATTAAAGAAACACAGAGATCCATAAAATGTCAATCAAAGGTGCATGAGATCAATTACTTTTGTGTGGTCAATTTTATTATTAGTTTATTTCACATTAGATTTTGTTTCCCTGTGTTATTATTAGTTATTTTGTGCATAGACATATTTTATTCATCTGGTCCATCATATTAATAAGCATTCTCATCACCTGGATTCTGCCTGCACTAAAATCAGATCTTAACATGCAAATCAGGAAGTCAGGGCTTGTGAGATTTTCTCATGACAGACAGAGGCAGACATTAACCTAGTTAGCCTTGATAATTAGGCTAACATTACTAATCAGAGGGGAAGCTTGCTAGGTCCAATGCTAGCTCAGTTATTCCCATCAGCCACATGACCTGAACTCACAGGCAACGGAACCCAGCAGCCGGACTGGACCGGGTTTGGCACAGCCTTTCCTGATGTAAAGACTGCTATGTAGCTACTGTACATGGCAATCAATATCCATGACAATTCTGTCGCTATCTGCCTGTTTTACAGGAAATGCGTAAAAATGAGGAAGTACAGCAGTCTGCTTCCTGTTTTTTTTTTTAGGTGAAATGCTCAATAAATCATCAGTGAAGAACATCTGGGCTCTACTCATACAGAGGCTGCTGAGGATCGACTCTTCCAGGCTGTTGTGTGTTTGTGAGATCTTGGTTAGCCTATGACATAAAACACACCCTGCTCCTCTCCCTGAGGTGGTTCTTTCAGACAGCAGAGGCTGCTGTTAATTCCAGCCAGCTCTACCCATGATGCATTAAGGTAAGTGATGTTCCCTGCAGCTTCTTGATTAGATTGTGTGGCCAACCAGTTTACCTTCAGTACAAATTTGTTATTGTTGCAGATAAACAAAGAAAGAAGGTAGAAACAGAAAGTCTCAAAGGTCCGAAAGGTTTTCAGAGTGAGTTCTGAAAACTATTCGAAAAGAAAAGGTACTGTATAAAGTTCATCCGGTTTTATTTATATGAATTAAAAGTTATAATGGAACGTTCAAACATTTATTTGCTTTCTCTTTATCTGTTCAGATGGTTAAGTCTGTGTGTTAACGTGAATGACTTACTAAACAGGCAGGTTAACACAAAATGAGAAAAGTTGGCTGAGAAGTCCAGGTAAAGAACATCTAATCATCCAACAACAGTAGTTTATGGGTAGAAGCACGGAGAGTGAACAACACAGGACGCTGACGACCTGATGAGAAAAAAGGAAAACACATAGATCAAATACAAAATAACTAATTAACTAATTAAACACAGGTGACAGAAAATAGATGTGAAAAAGACAGACAGGAAGGAATACAAGACACCCAAAGAAAGACAAACAATAAATACTAAACCAGAAACCCCCAAACCATGACAGAAATAACTTGTTTGTCAAGAAATAGTTAATGTTACTTCCAACAGTGTATCCATTCACTCAGCACTTCAATGCAGCATCTCCAGCTATAGTGAAAACTTCAAGATACAGTCTTGAGCACTGGTTTAGGATTTGTACACATGATGGTACCAAACCTGACAAACTCACTGTGACAGCTGCATGCAGTCACTGTTTGTTGAGAAATAGTTCTAGCACACAACTCAACACCACAATTTTATGTTTTGCATTTCATTCATTAAACCTGCTGTAATCAATACTTTAATTGATTAACAATAGGTCAGATGACTGTGCATGAAGTGAAAGGGTTTGCTCATAGTGAATTATCTGCGACTCTGCAGTTCACCTCAGCTCTGAAGAGCATTTTGGACTCATTGTCTGAACTTCATTTGGTGATAATCACGGTTTAAAGTGGGATTAGACAGCTGGGGGAACCCTGACATGCAGTGTACCCAAGCAGCAACCTCCATGGCTGTGAAGTGAAGCCAATGCAGAAGTGCTATAAACTGCAGTTCCTCTTGTCGTCCACCTGAGGCTGGCTCCAGAAGTGAGTCAGTCTCCATAAGTCCCCATGTTAAAATGTCCAACTTCACAGCAGAAATAAACATGTTTACAGCCTGGTACAAAAAACTGTTTTGGTCTCTATAGATAATTTCCCCATTCATGACAACTGTACTGAGGGTGTATTTTTATATAACTCACCTGTTCAAATGATATTAAGACTTAAGGTTACGTGTAAGCGCATGGCTGCTTTGATTGACAGGTGGGTGCTGTTACAGATGGCCTCTTTGAGCCTCCTTCAGTCCATCAACAATCAGGACTACGTTTTGAGAAATATTTAGAACATTTAAATTTTCTGCATATTGTGAACTTTTGCACACTAATGTTGAATACTAATGCACAAATTGAAACTCTTCTCATTTAAACAGCATATTGTACATACATTGTAAATATATTTATATGTTCTAGTAATGTATTTACTTAATGTTTGTTATGGACCAAACTATAGACCAAATTAAATACAGGTGAAAAAACCTGATTGTGTTTGTGATTCTGATTCTGTCGATCAAGGCTTTTATTCTTTTTAATAATTCTGACTTTGTATTTTAGGAGAATGCCACCATGAATTCCACTGGATGTTTATGAGCATGTGACAAATAAAACCTCTGAATCTTAAAAGCTTTAAATGTGAATAAATAAATAATAAAATAAAAAAATAAGTTGGAAAAGATATAGGACACTATATGTTATAAAATGATCTGAAAGATTGCCTCCTTTCTATTGTATACAACTTAAACGTCATTATTAAGTGTTTAGTGCAGTATTAGTGCAATAATATGAACATTTCTCTGTAGATTCTCACACAAACTCCGTCTCTCATTACAGGAATGACTTGATAGTTTTGAAATCACAGAGTGTTGCAGTTTTTACAAATCAGTGGACGTCCTCACGTCTGTCTCGGTCTGTCCCACGTGAACAGAGGTGTGGATACTCAGCTTCAGAACCAAATTCAGCCCTGCAGCGGCGAGCCTGATATGAATTCACATTCTAGTTGAAATAAAAACAAAGCAGAAGCCGAATAGATAAAAGGTAGGAAAAAAAGTGAAAGAAGAGGCAGTGTTCATCAGAACATAATGGTTCAATCTGTCACCGGCAGTCAAAGGACAAAAATACACTGATTCACTTATGATTGGACCGAGTGTCTCGCCCACCTCGACCGGCAGATAGCAGCTGTGTGTGTGTGTGTGTGTGTGTGTGTGTGTGTGTGTGTGTGTGTGTGGTTGTTCGTGTCGGTGAGTCTACGTGTAAATTTAACTGGAACACCTAATGGAGGGAGAAGTGCGCAACGCCGGACCGGGCCTGTTTAGATGAAAGTTGCAGCTTCCAGCGCTTGTTTTATAGACTGGTTCCCTGTCATTTTGAAAAGGTCAAGCCTCTGTTTTTTCAAGAGCAGTAAAATGGAGAGGATGGAGACAGACAGAGAGAGAGAGAGAGAGAGAGAGAGAGAGAGAGAGAGAGAAAGTTTGATTCCACTGAGATGGTGAGCTCACCTGCTGTGACATTTTAGAACAGTGCAGTTAAAAGATGAGGCAGCCAATATTCTATATCTTTCTTATCGGCAATAAATCCTACATAAAGACCCAAACTAACAGTGAATGTATCAATAACAAGCGTTGTGTGTGTGTGTGTATATATCTTCTTCCTGGGTCACATGTTCCTTCATCACCATTAACACACCATTTAGACACACACCATGCCAGCTGCTCTGTTGGAAAACTCATGAAAGCACCAAATATAGATTAATCCGCTGCTGAAAATAGGCCCCAAGAAATGCACTATTTCCTCCTGTTGAGTGAAGTTTGTTGAAAACTTCAGTAACCAGCTGTTTAGGCAGCTGCCACAAGGGGACCAGAATTACACAGCCATGAAATAATGTACAGCACCCACAGTGTATGAAACTGGTTAATAGAGAGAGCTTAATCCCAGCCTAATCCTTTAAATTGAATATTGTGTAATCCACATGACGTAATCTGAAAAAAAAGGAAGTGAACTCTTTTATTTTATTATATTATTTTATTTTATTTTAATTGCACTGTGTTAAATATGTTCAGCTGTACTCGAGTATTTGTTCTGATTACATTACTTCTGATCAAAAACTAGCGACTTTTGCTAACAGCCAAACATCAACAAGGTCAACAACACAAGACAGCAGCCAGCTAATATTACTTACTAGTCCAACAGCAGTCAGCCCAGCTTGGCATCTGTCTTTCAGCCTTTTATTTCACCAAGCTCTCACCAACCACTAAAAGTCAGTCCCACATTTACTCTCGTCCGGCGGCTTCTTGCTTGCTCACTCTCCTCTTCAGTCTCTTCTTCTCTGCTGTGCTCTCTCTCTGTCTCTGCTCGATACATTGGCTCCGGCTCCCGTTCTGATGCTTCCTCTCTGCATGCTTTAAAGTAGAAAAGTACACGATGGGGCTTTTGATCATCAACATTCATCAGACATCACACTATCAAGATATCAACTACTTTGTATTTGAATAACTGCAACAACCAATCAAAAAATGAGTCAAAGAGGATTACAAATGAGACAAATGAGATGCCACATGTTCATCAGTGAGTGTTAGAGGGGTTGGTGGGTGTATTTATAAACTTTGGACAGACCAAGGCTAGCTGTTTCCCCTTCTTACAGTCTGCTAAGCTCAGCTGACCATGTACTGAATCCAGCTGAACACAGACGTGTGATTAATATCCATCTCATTCTTTCAAAAAAAAGTGAACATGGGTAGATCCGAAAATCTTCAACTATTCAGTTATTTAAAAGGAAACAGTCAAAATATGATGAAGCTCCAAAACATGGCATCATCCACAATATAACCTGGTAGGATCATTTATCAGAGCCTCGCTGCTTAGTAAAACACACATGTCCATGCTAAAAGTTCCAGCTGAAGCTTTTTATTATAAATCTGCAGCCTCCAAGCAACAAATCCTCCAAATTAAAAAAAACAAACTTAAATGTTGTTTGTAACTTCCCTGGAGAGCGACACACTGGCCATGTTCAGACTGCCAGCTCAAATCCATCTTTTGGCGTGTCTGGACAGCAAAAATCCACATGAAATGTGATTTTTCAAAGTCAGAACCAAACTACATTTGGAGATTGTTATGGACAAATTGCTGGAATCAAAGGTCAGTGGTGAGGTCAGGAGGGAAGAAAGTGTTCAGGAGCCTCTGATGTCTTATGCTGTAATATTTATTGACACTTGGCCAAGGAGAATTAGAGACACTCTCATAGTGCATCAGAAGTGTCTGAGTCGGTCTCACATTCTGCCCAACTCATGCTGGTGGATAGACTTTAAACCCCAAGATAACTCCACAAATACTATACGCCCCAAATGAGACAAAGAGAATGTTTTTACCCATGCAGGTGTTATTGTCAACATATTCTAGTCTGGAGACACTGTTTATGTTAAAGAAACGTCAATGGCAAGCTATCTATTATGTCTAAGCAGGCAGCAAGAGTCTCTTCGACCCTGGCCACCACAGTGTTGAGACAGACTGGCACCTACTGCTCCCAGTCAAAGCCAAACAATTAGTACTGCCGAGGACCTCAAGGCCCACATGTGACCTCTGTTATGGAATTTTCTATCCTAAGGGTTACACGAGGTCACGTGTGGGCCTTGAGGTCCATAATAGATAGCTTGCCGTTGACGTAAACAGACATCTGTGTCTCCAGACTAGAATATGTTGACAATAACACCTGCATGGGTAAAAACATTCTCTTTGTCTCATTTGGGGCGTATAGTATTTGTGGAGTTATCTTGGGGTTTAAAGTCTATCCACCAGCATGAGTTGGGCAGAATGTGAGACCGACTCAGACACTTCTGATGCACTATGAGAGTGTCTCTAATTCTCCTTGATCAAGCGACAATAAATATTACAGCATAAGACATCAAAGGCTTCTGAACACTTCATTCCTGACCTCACCATTGACCATTGATTCCAGCAATTTCTCCACAACAACCTCCTGTAACCTAAGGATAGAAAATTCCATAACATAGATGATTTGAAATGTGATTCCAATCTGATTTCCACAGATTTGTCTCAGTCTGTTTCTCATGTTGTATTTCAAGTCACTCAAACTGCGACCCACGACGACGATGACAAACCCAGAATGATGGGTTTGACATCAGTGTGGAGGACAACACAGAGAACAATAGTTCTGGTGCCGTTACCGTGGCAACTCATGTTGATAAGTCAGTGATGTCTGGACACACAAATCATACCTGATCATAACAGTCTGTCTAAAAGTCAGTCAAGGTTGTGTTTGGTCCTAGGTCTGGCTCTGTTCACTGGAAGGCAGACACTGACACTAGCTCATAGCGCTACCTGCACTGCATAGTGGTGTGGGTGTAATGCACAGTTGCTATTGGCTATTGTAAATGGCATTCAGTATCCGTGAGTCCCTCCTTGTCTGTCCGCTTCTACAGGAAACAAAAGGAGGAAGTAAAAAGAACTCTGCTTCCTGTGTCATGGCGACCTTCAGTCTGAACGAAGCCACATAAGTGTTTGTGATGTGATCAGTCAGCTGCAGTCAGTGGACCTGTGCTTCAAATTATAATGCTGCAGGAACCTTCTAGCATTATGTCTGGATGCGACTGTGTGGCTTAATGGTCTGATGTGCCTTCAGAGTCAGGTATAGATAACAGTTGAAACTCACTGTGTGCTTCTGTTATAAATATTCTGACCCATTCTGGGTCTCCTTGGTCCATTAGAACATCAAAGAAAAGGGCCAGAGCCAGTGTCTATGCCTCCACCCTCCACCCTCCACCTCAATCCTCCCTTCACTGCTTCCCATCTGGTAATTCAATCTGCAAATAAACTCTTCTCTCAGCTTTGCACCGCCCGGCGCTTCGCCACCCACAATTAACCTGACTGTGAACTGGGCTGCTGCTCCGGGGAAGCTGCAGCACCACTCCGGGCTATATTGCTCTGAACTGAACTGAACCCTGTGTGTGTGTGTGTGTGTGTGTGTGTGTGTGTGTGTGTGTGTGTGTGTGTGTTGGGGGGTGATGGGATGTTGGTTATGTCTGCACCACCTGAGGCTGATTACACAGAGGACAACAGGAAGATATTGTCTTGTTTGGGATCAAGCTGATGCTGACCTCTAGCACACAGACACACACATTTAAACTTACACACACGCATTTGCACAACACACACACACACACACACACACGTAGAGGAGGTGGCACTGCTGTTTCCAGTCCTGATCTTCTGCTCAAGCTGTGTATGACTTCAAGAACCACCAACACTCACAGGGTTAGGACAGCATGCATGTAGCCTGAGAGGCAAAACCCAGGGCAATACAATCAACAAAAGCCGCCTTGCTGCTGCCTGTGAAGCTCTATATTAAAAACTTAACTTTTTAATCATATCTCATAACTTCTGTCATCTGGATCATAGCTGAAGAGTCCGTATTTAGAGGTGTTAGTGGGAAAATCAAACTGACACAATGAAGTGGTGGGCGACTGGCGTCACCAGCAGAAATAATGTCATAGCATGAATCGACCTCACTAATCTCTCACAGAAACATCTCGGAAACAAATTCTTATTAAAAACGCCAGAGCCAAAATGGATCAGTAATTAAATACACCTCCTCAGCTACAAGAAACTTCTCCTGTCTCACAAAGTTACACAATGTCAGTGTTCCTAATTGCAATTAATGCTTCGAAAACAAAATTGTCAAAGAAAGTTTGTGAATCTCATCAGTAATGACTCACAGAGTCGTGGAGAAAGATCACAACAAAAACTCACGTCAGGAACAGAAAGTGTAGCCAAAGCAACAAGACAAGTTATCAGCTGAACAATACAGAGGTGCAGAGAGTTTGAATTCAAGTCCAGTGTGTGTGATTCAGGAGGCTCTGTTTACAGAATATTCATGATTCATTTTTCATTATCGCCTAAAAATAAGAATCTTTATGTTTTTCTTACTGTAGAATGAGCCTTTTATTTCTATACACCAGATTCAGCCACGTTGAACTGCCATGTTTTTACAGTAACCTAGAATGGACAAACTCAACACAATCTTTTTTTGTGCTGTCAGCCCGGCTCAAAGACCGCAATGGCACAAGGTGTTAGCGAAGAAAATAAATGTATTCATAAAAACATAAATCAGGAAAATATGTAGCCATCAGTAAGTCAGTAGTATGGGAGTGTGACTGTGCGTGTATGAAAAAAAAACTCAACAGGAGAACACATGCTGTCGTCATGCTAGAGCCAGAACCAGAACCAGAGAACCGCAGCAGAGCAGAGCAGCTGATCGTCTGCAGGATTACGGAGGTCTTTACACGGCGGTGCACACTGGCCCACGTCTAGCTCATTTAGCCGATGACCCCTCCATTCAGCACCTGCAAAACCACCACATGGAGAGCAACAGGGACCCCTAGTGGACAGGTGGAGAGGTCGTCACAGTGCATTTCGTGGCTACCGTATGTTCTCGTCCACACTAGGAAGGAGAGGCGATAGGGTTGCAACCAGCGACTACGTCACTAGATGCCTCGAAATTGTAGACACTGCTTGTTTAAGTATAACGGTCACATGAAAAAGAGTTTATGAAGTTACTGACAGTGGACAGAGATTAAAGAGGAAGACTTAATAATGGATCTAAGCATTTTCTGATCTGACACTGGGATCATTGCTCCATACCTGAGCCCTCATTATTTCCATTACAATCAGTATGACCTCAGACATTCTATTGTCCACAGCTTTGTGTACCCCCACCACAAAGAAAAGGCCTTCGCTGTGAATTAACTCATGAGTTATTCATAGCCTGTAAAACTGAGGATGAAAAAAAATGGAGGTTTAAGCAAAATGTTGACTTTGGGAAAGACTGCAGTAATATCTTTAAAAAACGTTCTTTCTCTGTATTTTGGACTGGTTCAGACTAAAACTCCCCTCACTGGATTTGTTCGCTGCGAGCAGGTAAAACACAAATAGTCTGCTTCTCCACTCAAGTCTTATTCCCTTCCTCGCAGGTATTTTTCAAATTAAGCTTGGCAAATATATTGCCAAAGCCTCGGAGGCAGGCTGCAGTGGTTAGCACAGTTTAACGCTGCATATTTCTGCTGCATTAAAATGCAGACAGACTTAAATATGGAGCTGAACAATTGTTTCACATTACAACAAATGTAACCTAGGAGATTCATACTCTACTTTGCCAGCAAGTTCATGATGAGAAGCATTAGTGTAATTACTGTTACTAATGTGACTGGTGCAGGTAAACCTGTGATCATTAAGGTTTGTTAAATCAGAACATGTACAGAGCAGAGGATGTGTAAAGAGAACAAAACATGAAGAACTTGATTTTCATCCACAGAACAAATGCACTCTTTCACCCTGGAACGGAGGATCATTATAAAATATTCAGATTTTTACACAGAACCAGCCCTTCTTGGTCCCAGGCCACGCTTTCAAGAAACACTGCTTTCCACATCTGTGCTGATGTTGTGGGTTTGCAGCATGCTCACACACTCTTCCTTCATCCTAATTAATTGGCACTTCAGATCCCTGCTGTATCACTGAGCCTCCTGGTTTTATCTCACACGCTAACACACTGACAGCTGCTGCAGTCTCTGAGGCAACAACACAACAAGCATGCTCTGTTTGTGTGTGTGTGTGTGTGTGTGTGTGTGTGTGTGTGTGTGTGTGTGTGTATGTGTGTGTGTGTGTGGGTGTGTTTGTGTGTTAGTGTGGGGGGGTGGACATGTTGGAGTAGGTGCTGGTTTTTGCTTCATTTTTTAAAAGTCTGTATTCATATCCTTTGTTTTTGTTTCCTCTAAAACTTTTAGACAAGCTGTAAACCTCAGTGTCCTTTGTGTGCATGATTTTAACATGAATGGCAAATATTAATAATCTGCAACATTCCATATCAATAGGTGTCCATTTGCTGTTGGACACACTTGTCCAGCTCAGAACATGAAGGAACGATCCCTCAACATGACAGATGAAGTGAAGAGCCTGCAGGCTGCTGGTTATCTGTGCATTAATATGATTTATTGCAAACATGTTTGGTAATATCCACCTCTAATGCATAACAGAAACAGTGAGACTTTAACCCTCATGTTATGTCATAGTCATATTTCATGACTTTTCTTCATTTTACAGGACATGCTCATTAAACATATTTTGTAACTGACGATGTTATACTGTAAAAAATGACACATTACCTTCGTAAAAAACAAAATTAAATACAATTGGTTTTCATCTGCCATTTTTTTTACACATCACGACTGCCCCCCCCTGGACCATGAGTTGGGTCTACTTCACCCAAAACATCAGTAATATCACGCTGTAGGATACATTTCTTTCTCTGTCTGTGAATGACAAAGGAGTGTATAATTCTTCGTGCATAGCCTATTTAACATCGTGTATAGAATGTTCTCTTGTTTATGGAGGTGACAATGCTTCATTTAAGCAATAAGCCCTGAGAGGCCGTGCTCCACAGTGATTTTAGAACAGCTAATGGGTGAAGTGACCCACCAATCTCCTACTGGCATTCTCCAGTCACATGCCAGCCTACATCTGAACCTCATCAAGTCTAAGGAGATGATAGTGGACATCAGGAAGAAGCATCCTTCTTAAAATCAGCAGGTCCTTGGTAGAGAGAGTGGACAGCTTTGAGTACCTTGGTGTCCACATCACAGACCTGGACACTACATACTGACTCTGTGGTAAGAAATTTAAGGCAGATTGTTTCACCTCAGAGGCTTGAGGAAATTCCAGGTATCCTCTCAAATACTGAAGAATTTCTACTCCTGCTCTCACGAGTGGGGACATCGCTGTCTGGTATGGAAACAGTACCAAGCAAGACTGCAAGGTCCTGCGGTGGTTCATTCAGCTGAACGTACAATAGGTGGCGCTCTACCTGCCTAAAGAACATCTATACCAGTTGCTGCAAAAAAAAAGGCAAGGAAAATCTTGAATGATCCCAACCACCCGGATAACAGCGTTTTCTCTCTGCTATGATCAGGAAGAAGGTTCCAGGTCAACACTGAGGGGCTCAGCAAGAGCTTCTACCCTCAGACCACTAGGATCCTAAATGAGAACACTGCCTAAGAACCTTAAGAATACTTTCTTACTTCACTGCAGAGTACTGTTCAATAACAGAGACCATGCCAGTGTGGATCTAGATTTAGAATGGTTGGTAACACTTTATAATGAGTACACACTTAAGCATTAGTTAAGCATTAATAAATACTGAATTCATCATTTATAACGCATGAATACTCATTAGTATGTAGTTTATAAACACAGTTACAAATGTTTTACTCATCATTGATAAGCACAGTAGTTATGGATTAGTAAATACTGAATTCATCATTTATAAAGCATGTTTCTGACGTGAATACTCATTAGTATATGGTTTATAATCACAGTTATAAATGTTTTACCCTTCTGTACTAATGGTTAGTGAGTGTGTTAGTAGATAAAAACTCACAAATTCCATTTCCAATGGATGACCTATAAACAGTTATTAATGCAGGAATTCATGAATTCAGGCAGTTACAAAGCACTTACTACTCGTTAATTAAGTATTTTGTGTGAGCTCATCTAAAGTGGGCACTATCTATGCCTTATAAAGCATTTACAAATGAGATTTAAAGGCTGGCAATGCCTCAAGACTCACAAAAGTTTCAGTTATCAGACCAAGGAGAGACACAACACAAAGGGATATAGAACATATTGCATTGATATTTATTGCACCTTCCCAACATATTGTAACTGTACAACTGTTCTGTTGATGTAAAAAGACGAACAAGGGTAAACAAAGCTGAATAAAAACTTGCCAACGCCAACAGTGGATCACAAAAGTTTTGACGGACGCCGCGAGCAGCCCGCGTCAATTTATTAACACAGAGCACCTCGAGCGGGCGGAAGCCAGACACGGAAAAAGAATCTGGTGGATTTTCAAAATAAAATATCCTGTGCAAACTGCCGGTTGTAAAAACAGACAAAAGCGAAACTACGTAGCATATTTACACACGTAACATAGCATATAAACCAAGAAAATGACCAAATATGAGCAAGTAAACAAAGTCTGGCGGGCTAAACGCTCCTCTTCTGAAACGCTCCCGGTGAAGTCGCATGCAGGACGGACCAAAACAGCATCGCAGGCGCAGGAAAAGGAATTTTATGACATTACAAAAACAAAGTGCATCTCATCTGTTTGGCTTTGGGACGTTTACACTGAACTTGCAATCCCGCTCTTAACACGTCATCAACGAGGAGCAGACGTTTCTGATCGGTGTAGCTAAGATGAATGGAGAGATGGAGATGGAGAACTCTGACCTAAATCGTCAAGTCAGGCAGAATTTTTGACTTTTCTTGAAGATAGGATTTAGAATTACGTTAAATTGTGACACTGAAATATTTTCTGACTTTATTTTTTTGATACAGAAAGAGTTTATTTTTTTCAAACAAAGATTGTATTTGTCTTGAGGCATTGCCAGCCTTTAAATCTCATTCATAAATGCTTTATAAGGCATAGATAGTGCTCACTTTAGATGAGCTCACACTAAATACTTAATTAACGAGTAGTAAGTGCTTTGTAACTGCCTGAATTCATGAATTCCTGCATTAAAAACTGTTTATGGGTCATCCATTGGAAATGGAATTTGTGAGTTTTTATAAAACATCTACTAACACACTCACTAACCATTAGTACAGAAGAGTAAAACGTTTATAACTGTGATTTTAAACCATATACTAATGAGTATTTACGTCAGAAACATGCTTTATAGATGATGAATTCAGTATTTACTAATCCATAACTACTGTGCTTATCTATGATGAGTAAAACATTTGTAACTGTGTTTATAAACTACATACTAATGAGTATTCATGCATTATAAATGATGAATTCAGTATATATTAATGCTTAACTAATGCTTAATAGTGTGTACTCATTATAAAGTGTTACGAATGGTTTATTGCATATTGTGGATGAAGGTGAACTGAGATGACTGTACAGTAGGGAGGGTTTAGGGATGGAGGGAAAGTGGAATGAAGGTAAGGAATGAGGGGATAAATCAGGGCTGTAGATGGATGGAGGAGTTTGGAGATGGACAGGTGCCAGCTGGTGATGAGAAGACGGGAGGAAACCAGAGTAAAAGAGATGGAGATAGGGTGGAGCAGCAAAGCAGAGAGCAGGTGTTTGAGTGGGGAGCAGACAGAGAGGTAAGAGGAGGTGAAAAATGGAGGGGAGGTTGTAAGAGTGGAGGAATCAGGAGAGTGGGAGATGGAGAAATAGAGAAAAAAATGGGAAAAGGTGAAAAGGAGCTCACCTGACAGAATCAGAGAAACCAAGCCAAGGTGCCATATGAAGACAAGACAAGACAAATGACACTGAAATGGATTTCTCTCTCTCTTTCTTTTTCTTTCTCCTTTCTCTCTCCCTCCGTTCTCCCGTTCCTGCGTCCCGTCTGGGGTTAATGTAACATCTCTTGATGCATTTCATTCACCGTTAGCTGTTCCAGCCAGGAGATACTCTGTCAAACCCATCTACATTAGAAAATGGCCTTTTCTTCACTCGCCTCCCCACCATCCCCCCCTCCCCACCTCTTTTCCTACCACTCACAACTATTCATCTTTCTAACGGAATGCGTTTGGGCATGGATGAAGGCCTACATTTATCAGCAAGGACATTTAAGTACATATCTCAGGGAAAAGAGGAGATTTATTACATCCTATTTAGAATGGCTCGGAGGGGAATGATCAGCTTCCGACTGTGGTCACTGGGGGGAAAAGTTTTTCCACTGTGACACTCGTAGTTAGTCTGCAGCTTGGAGGATGTGATAAACATTTGTCTGATGAGCTGAAACAAAGACAGTTGATTTTATGTTAGAAATAAGATCCTACAAACTCTGAGAGTTAAGCACCATCTCTGTGCTCACGTGAGGTCGACTTGTCACTGCACCTTGAGTGGAAATGTTCCTTCACAAACGTTGAGTCATGTGATGTTATTATGTTATCTGGACTATGTCAGGATTTACTCATGATCACAGTCGTGAGCAATGTTAACCAAGTAAAGGGCCACACCTTGATTACACTGGCCCTGGCTCTGTGATGCTCGTTTGGTCCTTTCTCTGCACAACTTTACACCCCAACAGGAGTGCCAGACTTTGTTAACTTGCTCAGATAATTTGTTCCTTGGTTTATGTGCTTCTACCAGGAGTATGTAAACTGGTTCTATGATCTGTAGTCTCATCATTGTAGTTTGTTTTTATTGTGAATATTGACAGGATTCTCTATGTTGATTCTGTATCTGACTTCTGGCCAGCTCGATCTGCTCTGTGCTGTAACAGTCAAATTAGAACAGCTGCATATTCTTCAGAGCAGAGCAGAGAGCTGCTTCTGAAACTCAAACACAGCACTTCTGGTGGAATCACAACATTGTCTAAAATAGGCATGATCAGCCCCAGTGGCTGCAGTGCAGCCGGAACGTAGAGCCGCCTGTAGAATTTAGACACAACACCTTCATTCCACCGGGCAGACTGGTGCGAATTGTTGGGTCTCTGTATGGTCTAGACCTGCTTTATATGGAAAATGTCATAAAATGTCAGCCAGTATATTTATACAGGCATGGCTTGCACCTTTTTGTTTCATATTTTTTTATTAATGTGTATACAAGAATAACGAAGGCACTTACATGGTACATTGATGTCAGCATTAAACATGTTTGTATACACCCTTGGATTTAAAATTGCGTTTTTAAGAACAAACAACAGTTACAGAAATTAAAACCGAATAAACTATACAATGTCTGATTAAAGTGACATGACAGATGAAATACATAAATAATAATAAAAAAGAGAGGGGAAGAGGGAGAGAAAAGAGAGAAAAAAAAAGGGGGAAAGGAAAGAAAGAGGGAGTGTGTGTGTGTGAGGGGGGGGGTTACATCGTTGCAAAAAAAGTCCATAAACGGTTGCCATTTGTTGTAGAATTTGCTCAAGTTCCCCCTTCTTGGGCTTGCACCTTTAAACATACAGTGATTAACTAAAATGAGTTGCTGTTGATGTCACTGGCATTGAGAAGCATAGGAATTCTCATATTAATATTTTGTGTGTGAATACTTGGAACATTTTTGCTTTATGTTTCTTCAAACCAATGTGCAAAGGGTGCCTTTTTGATTCAAGCTTTAATGTATTTTTGAACCATACAAACATGGTACTCTTGTGAAAAGATGCATTTATTGAGGCTGCTGTGCTCTTTCTTTTTGTCAAGTAACCTTTCTATTTTGAAATGAGGCTTAACCGATACTGTGCGATGTTACTGAGTGTGTCTGCATATTTTCAAGCATCGAAATGTTTTTTTTTTTTGTTTTGTTTTGTTTACCTCCTGCTATTTACTATTGTTACACAGCGGTGCATTTGGAATATCATAGCAGCACTGTGCTCTAACCATTTAGTAAATACAGCATAAAAATGCAAAAACATGTGCACTCTAGGATGTATTTTGCCACTGCTAATCATTTAAACAATACAGGTTATGAATTAAGACAGTGAACACCAAGGACTTAAAAAAAAATTCTCTTTCTAACCTTTGTTGAGTTTTGAAGCCAGACACTGGCTGCAGAGCACAGACCACAACACTTGTGGGAGCAACTCTGATGGGAAGATGGGAACTGGGTTGAAACTGGCACAGACAGTGAGTGGGTAATGGAGGGTGGCTGTCACTTTGTGGTGTTTGGGGTGACTGTGGTCTAGGAGTCTACTGTGGCTGTTGTACATTTAGCACAAATCAACCAAACTAGTGCTAAAACTTCAATCACTTTAAAACTTAACAAAGTCACACCCAAAATACTCTACCAGTGAAAACTTACCTTACCAAAAATAAAGACTAAACTTAATTATGCCCACGTATGGTTCTTGGTATGTGGTTATACAATGCTACTCATACTCACCATTACCAAGCGACTTTTAAACCCTTGAAAAAAACAACAATAAAAAAAAAAAACAGCATTGTTTACATCCGTGTTTACTTGTTGACATGTTGACATGTCACAGAATAGGGGGGCACCGTTGGCAAGAATGTGTCACGCATCACCCTTTTGCACTCGTGTCATAGAAAAACAGCTCAACAGTGCTACTGGAGCTCCACTGGGAACCTTTAAGTAAAAAATATGTCTGTGTTTGTGTCTCTGTAAGTATATTCACTATACAACAATATATATCACATATTGCATCATAATATATACATTAATATCAATAAAATAAAAGAGTAACGCACACAAGTAAAGAAACGAGGACTAGTCATGTTCCTATACTTTACTTGAGGATAGTTTTGAGTTAGTATCTACATGTTTTACTTCATTACATTTGCACCTTTATAACTCTGCTCTAAGTGCAGAGATACACAAGAAGCACCTCTGCTGCAGATGTTGATGTCTTCTGCCTGGAAGAAAAAAAAGCACCACCTGTCTTTTGACCCTGATGTGATGATGACAGAGCAAAACAAGTCATGGCTACACTTTGTAGACAGACAGTCACATGATGATTTGCTTGCTCCATCAGAGTTGTGCAGAGGTGTGGCCGTTTTACTTCTGCTTTGTGAACATAACATCTCTCCGATTCACTGCTCCCTCTCTTCATCCACTCTTTAACTCAGTCAACCACCCTTTTTGTATCACTTGTTGGTCTAGGGAGGTGGATGGTGTCATTTTACCTTTCAAGACTCAGAAAATGTTGCTGAATGTCAATTTGTGTACGTGATTTAAAAAAAAAAAAATGCAAATCCAAAGCCCATGGTGGGCAAACACTGAATACACACCACCATGCCTCTGATAAATAACTGATTATTTCAACATGTGAAATATTCAGTATTCATTTGTTGAATATAAATCATTAATATAAAACATGTTTTAATTATATGGAAGGGGATGAAACAGAACATTATTAGAGCATTAAAACAAATATCAATATGTATGCAGACACACATTACCATGAAATAGAGTCACATGAAACTTCCCTAATGAAGATCCCTTGCGTTTAGCTGTGTGTGTGTGTGTAATATTCAAACATCAGCGGGCCATTCATCATCCCTCCATCAGCTGTGTTCACTCTATCCCACTGAGTCCTAATTCATCACTCTGCTTTGTTTCATTGGAAACCTGCTGCTGAGCCTTCTTACAACACATTGCAGATAAATACACTCAAACAGTTTGCTGTGGGTCTATAACACACACTCTGTCAGGAGGGTGAGCGAGTGATCACTGTATGACACGATGCCAGAGAGTCAGAGCAGCTTGTACGCAACATTATCCAAATTTACCCCAGAGGGAAAAGTATAAAATAAAATATATATGTATAAAATATGATCGAGTTTCACCGAAATCACTGAATAAAGTTAGAGTTAAGTCGTGCTTTATATTATATTAGTTATACAGTAATCAGTGAGGCCCGGTACTCAGAGACCATCAAACGGTAAGCACTCCGCTCCTGCAGAGATCATTGTTAGTCCAGATATTAGAGTATAGGTGACAGATAAAAACACAAAGACTTTAAGTTGGTGCATCTGGATTTCATCTGAGATATTTTTATACATATTTCTGTGGTTATGGCCATCATTCCTTTGAGTTTTTGAGTTGTCTTTTTTTTTTAAGGGCTGTTTGATGCTTTCTGAAGCCTATGAAACACACTTTGATGGTATTGATGGTATATATGATGGATATTGATGGCCAGCTGTGGCTTTCACTACATGCAGATCAGGAGCGAGCGAGAGAGAGAGAGTGGGCGAGCGCGAGAGAAGAGACGCTTCAGTAATTATGTAAGGACAGAATAGCCTAGATGTCATTGATTTTAGTAAACAATGACAGTGTTAGATATAAACACCATAAATACTCACCTCCTTTATAATGACTATTGAATAATAACATAAACTAATAAATCTGTCAGCTGCTTTCCAGTCCCGTACAATCGCAGGTTTCTGCGGGTGTAGGTTACATTATGTGTTTTTTCAATTTTTGGACAAGAAGGGCCGTTTGCATTTTTTCTTTTTTTTTTTTTTTTGTAATTTTTTTTTTTTTTTCATTTACTGTGTTTTCATTTTTGTTCATCCCATAGGCGTAAATGAAACTCCATGAAGCAAGAACCTTTTTTTTTTTTTTCAATTTTTATGTAGACCGATACACACTCAGCAAAGGCAAGCAAATCAAACAAAAAATAGTATATATATATTCAATTCAATCAATTTTTTTTTTTTTGGAACGTTTAGCAACAGTAGCCATGGCGCTGTGACTCAGGGTTCATTTATGGTTCAATTTATTTATGTGGGATTAGGCCTATGGGATGAACAAAAATGAAAATACAGTAAATGAGTCATCCTCCTGTTCATGAACACACTCAAATCACAAGGCTACTGTATAGCATACGGTAGTCAAAACAGCTGCATTTTCCGCTCTCTTCCGTGATTTGTGTGACTCTGGGAGACCAAAAAGCCCATTAAGTGCAAACAAAAGGTTGAGCAATGGCCGCAGCGATGTCAGTCAGACAATCAGACCAGTCAAACCTCCACAGTCAGCCTGAAATATCCCTGGAACTGCGACTGTCCAGGTGGATTCATGGACTAAACTCAGATACTCCTGTTGTCTTCTGGATTTGAACCCAGCTTCTAAATCTGTGTCTGGGTCGCAATTTATGCTGCAAAATAGAGACACAAAGAAGTTTAATTTGATTTGTGTCTGATGGTTTGAGAGAGAGAGGGGGAGAGAGCGAGCTTCGGTCAAGAGACATAGCATCTGATCATGTCTGAACACAGCTTTAGTGCTTCTCCCCGTATTCTTGCTCTCTGTGTGTCCTTTTCGTTGTTAGACTACTGTTGATTGGACTTTTCTTAGATTGTTGGATTAAGTTTGTTTCTACCTGGAGCTGCTCTTAGTTATTTTAATGATGTGCATGTTGAGTACATTATTAAAGTAACTTTTTGTTCACAACCTATCTGTCTGCATTTGGGTTCACTACTTGAACTAAACCATGACAGATGTATAGCAGGAATATCAGGACATGTTCTGGAGTCTCTCTGGTCCATGGGGGTCAAAAATCACTTTTGGTTGTTTTGCCAGAGGCAATGGCAAATGCATTTTAATAATAGACTTCTGCTGGAAATGATGCATGTATTGACCCCTGGATACTCAGAAATGTAATGTCAGGAAGAAGATGAAAGAATTCCACCAACAACAACCACGCTTCCGCTTCCCTGGCTTTATTTTCTCTATAATTCTAATACGTGCACACATTTCTACTTGGGAAGCCTCTGTGTGTGGGAAGAAATTTGAATCCCTACCCTGTCTGTGGCTCTCAGCTCCAAGCCTATTTGTTCCTACTACCAATATATAATCTTTAGAACAACCTCACAAATATACCTTTTATTTCTTTAAATTATCAGTAATTTCCTAATACACTCACTTAAGCAGTTACTTTCTCAAAAACATGAAGAGCAGCTGGTGTATCTGTTTGCAGTACTACCAACTGAACTCACCATGTGTCAGTAAAGAGGTTAGTTGAAAATATTTGCATCCTGCACATGACGCAGGTACTGTTCCAGACAACAGCAGGACACAGTAAAAGATGCTTCTGACTGTTCTGTTGCTATCTTTGGAAGATTAAAAATGATCATTGTCTCTTTTGTAGATGACAAACATTGTGTTTCGTGTGCCAGCTTCACAACAAAAGCCGCCCCATGTTACACCAGTTGAATCCTTTCAGTTTGACGCAGCACCAGTCGGACATTTTCTGTTTGCTTTAGCAGAAACAGCTCTGATGCAGGAGGAGTGATTATAGGAATGGCAAACTGTCTCTACCTACACTGTATAAAACATAGACATTATATCTGTGGTCTCTGTAGAGCTGTTGTGAAGCTCAGTGTGGTGGTCGCTGCCATTTTGGCGGTCCTGCCTCTGCCAGCCCAAAAATGGACAAAGAGCTGAGGCGGTCTGAATGAACCCGGGTTGATCAGGCTATTAATTCTGCATAACTTTAACTTTAACGTTTGAGGAACTGCACTTCTCTGTTGGTTTCATTTCACAGGGATGGAGGTTGCTGCATGGTCTCTACCAATATAAAATGATTATTATTGAAAACAAATAGATTTAATGATAATTGCAGAGAAAAAAAATCTGGAATCTTCTTCTTGATCACATAAGGCAGAAAATGATTCTTAAAGAGTTCACCGTCTGGTATAGATGTCTTTCAGGCAGAGTAGAGCACCATCTATTGTAGATTGGTTTGGGTCTGCACATATGATTTCTTGACAACATGCATGTGTGTATGAAGTGTATATGCGTGTGTGCACTTGAAAGGCAGGACCGTATGTATCAGATGTGTGGCTTCCTGTTATGTCCTCCCCTTTGGACAGTCAGCAGAATGGGTCCATCAGTCAAAGACATGGGATAGCTTTCCTTTCCCAACCTCCAGTCCAGCCCACCAGACTAACCATGGCCAAGACGCTGCTGAGTCAGCCTCCTCCTCTACCTCCTCTTCCCCACACGCGCCTATCAGCCGTCTGATGACTCTGACAACCCCGAGCCTACATACTGTGTGAAAAATTATCCTTTTTAATTCTGGCGACAAAGACAGCTTTAGCTGCAAGGACAAATTTGTTTAGCTTCACGCTGCTGCTTCTGGACATTTCTTCCTCTGCTGTTTGCTTTTATTACACTTTCTTGTAGGCCATAGGCCTTTGCAGGTTATGGCAGGGTGGTGCGCAATTGTGTCTCAATAAGAGTCCACTATGCACCTCGAAGTCCCTTCTGCCCCTCAAAGAACATTAACATTATCAGTTAGAGTAAATGGAATCAGATTAAAAGATGCAGCAGTGTCATTATCTTGTCTTGAACACTTGAATACATAATGCATGTGGACTGTTCACAGCATAGCTGCTGCAACACTGCGCTTCCACTATAATCAATTAAACTTCAACATGCATTTACAACTCTTATATGTTGCTATTTTGACTGCAACAGACAATGTTTTTGATTCCACAAAAGCACCACAGCGTGTCTTAGAGGTGTCTCTTCGTTCTGCTCTGAGAATATGCAGCTGGTCTATTTTTGATGGATGCTGAATCAACCAGCAGAGAGCAGATCAAGTTAGCAGGAAACACCCTGTGCTGACTCACACTCATGAAAACAGACAAAAGGGAAACAGTTTAACTATGCAGTCTATACTTACTCATGGTAGAAGAACATGAACCAGGAAAAATGACCGCGTCTGAGCAAATTAACAAAGTCTGAAACACTTTGGAGAACAGACCAAAATAGCATTGCGGCAGCGATGCCACAGAGCTGTGACCAGAAGAATTTAGGGGTGATTGTCTGGCAAAGCAGCAGCTATTTCTTTCTGAAGCACAACCTGTTTGATGTACTGTGGTAGATAGATGAGGTAGATACCTTTTTTGTGAATCGCTTTAGATAAAAGCATCAACTAAATGTAATTAGAAATATCAGCTATCAAACAGCTAAAAGATGAAAAAAATAAATTCAAACCATATATTCAGTCAATTTAATAATAGCACCATTTGAAAAAGAAAACAGTCATTTGATTGGATGGGCCTCAGCAGGAAGTGGGCGGGTCTAAGGCCAGACAAGCCCACCCATATCTCACCTGTTGTGCTTATTTTTTTTCATATTGGTTAAAATTAGTAATAAATTTCCATTTTACTGTTATAACAAAAAAAAAAAATCTATACTAGACTAGTATCATCCTTTCAGCCCTTTTATCATTTAACACTGAGTTCAACACTGTCATTTGATATTTTTTATTCATATTTTGAGAATATGGAGGACAATGTCAGACAAAGTTCTCACATGCTTTGGAAGTGAAATGGTGAGTATGGTAACATAACACTAGGCCAGTCTTTATATTTCTTTTCCACAGAAATGGGTCATAAAGTGTTGATATACTGTATATATTTTAAATTAAATTATCTGTATACAGGAAATTGTTTCCAATTGTGTCCATAGGTGTGAATTGTGTCCTTTGATAATAGCTGAAAGATTGAAATAGCAGACTGAATGACATGGAAATGATATGATGTTCAGTCATTTTATCCCTGACAGCCTGCTGGAGTCTGTAGATGTAAACTCACCACTGAATAATATTCACAGACCTCACTGTAAACTATTTTCATTTAAGAAACTTCAACTTGGGGCGGTGTTTAGCTCAGTTGGTAGAGCAGCCGCTCCATGTGCGCAGGCTCAGTCCTTGCTGCGGAAGCCCAGGGTTCGAATCCGACCTGTGGCTCTTTCCCGCATGTCATTCCCCGTCTCTCTCTCTCCCCACATTCCTGTCACTCTTCAGCTGTCTCTATCAAATAAAGCTTGAAAAGGCCAAAAAAATAATCTTTAAAAAATAAATAAATAAATAAACTTCAACTAACACATAAGTTAGGAAACATACTTTTAATGAAGTTACACTGCTCTCCTGTTAATACACATATAAAGAACGTGACGTGCAGACTCTGCTGTGGCTCTGAGCGGATGTGAGCTGAATGTGATGCTTTCTTCCTGCTTCTCTTTGCACGTTGATAATCGGGCAGCATCGTTCGAGAAATGCACACTTACTCATCCACATAATGAGGCCGGAGGACAAGGCTCAGCAGGCCTGTTTCCTCATGCCTGCCTATCTGCCTGTGACTTATTGATTTTATAGAGCATGGCCACGGCTCGAGTGACTGATTGTTATCCTCATCTGCTCCACGCTCCCGCTGAACCCCGAACACACCGAAATGGGATTTCACAGGACACTTTTTGTTTGCTCTCATTACACCCCCACATCATCATCACCTCAAAATCCTTGTTTCAACATTCACTCAACATCTTGTTGTCTTCCCTTTATGTGATTAAATTTACCTAATCAAGCTCTTTATGAGAATAAACTGGCAAACAATTCATCTTAATTATAGATTTATTTCAAATTTATGTCCGTAGCTTCAGTCGAGGTTGGCCTGTAGTTAAAAATCAGAGATCGACATATGTGCTGCATCCCAGAGGTTTTGTCAAAGTAAAGGACCATATGATTATGATTAACAATTAGAGCACAAGGTTAATGAAACACGCTGAAGTTCTGATAAGGAGTAAACGAAATAAGGAAATAATTGACATCAAAGTACGCTAACTCAGCGGGCTGATGCTTGACATAAACTGATTTGACTGCATGTTTCAGAGTGTGTGGGTGTGTGGAATGTGCATTATTTTCTTGATGCGCAGGTACTGCAAGTGTGTATGTGTGTGTGTGCACGTGACAGAATGTGTGAATGTGTGCACTGGTGTGTGTACTGTAGTTTACTGGAGTTGAATTTATGTTTGAGCCTTCTTCATGGGTCATTTTCCAAACTGAAACCTTTTATACATTCAAATACAGCACATAGAGCCAAAACTCCTCTCAAAACTCTCTGCTGACTCATATAGCCATGCATGGAGTTGGTTGAGGTGGATGGATGGATCAAACAAACACAGAACTTTAACCCAGGAAGGTGTTATCCATATCCTGTCTGAAAACATAGGTCAGCGTTGACCTTTTTAAGTTATTAGGCTTTTCTTTTTCTTTTTTTTTATTCTAAGTGGCGCACTTATTTTAACCCAAACATGGTCTTTTCCTAAACCACAATGTTAACATGTTTAATGTTACCATGACGACAAAGGTTAGGTAGTTATTTCGTTTCTAAGGCTGCAAGTTAGGAATGAGCTGAGAGCTGATTTAACTTGTACAAATAGAAAAGGAGATATTGACAACTTTGATGACCTGCACAATTCATGAATGCTGCATCTGCTTGGGTCTGCATGATATACATTTTTATGCCCATTTCCACGAAAGCTTTTAAATGCCTTCCCAAACTTTGTCATGGTGCAGAGTTGTGTTTTTAGTGTTCTATTTCACATTGTTTTGGTGATTTGTGTCTTTGAGTATCTTGAAAATCGCTTTTAAATAAAATGTATTATTATTATTATTATTATTACCCTAAGCAGGGGTTCAGACAGGATCAGGCACTGCGGCAAAAACTGAGGTCTTTCAATTAATTTCAGTGGGGGTCGTTTTCTGCAGGGGTTGCCGCAAAAAAAAACGCACCGGCGTGCGGGAGAGAAATTGAGCCAGATCCAACTTTGGGAAAACCAGAGCCCCACGTCACGCTCCGCAGGCCAATCAGACACTCAGATCGGTCAAACCTCCACAGACAGCCTGAAATGTCTCTGAAGCAGAGACTATCCAGGTGGATTCATAGACTAAACTCTGATAATCTACCTGTGTGTGTGTTCTCACTTTGTTTATTTCATGTACCAGCTTCTAAATCTGAGTCCGACTCGCAATTTACGCCGCAAAATATAATGACATGAAGTTTAATTTGATTTGTGTCCGATGATTAGAGAGAGAGAGAGAGAGAGAGAGAGTGCTTTGGTAGAGAGACATAGAGTAACAACACAGAGAGCGAGCTCCGGCCTCGATAAAGCTGTTAATCAGAGAAATAAAAAGTTATTTCCTGATTGTTTTAACAGCGGTTACATTCAGCACGTTTAGACACGCCAACCCACCTCAGCTCCCCTCACCCCCCCACCACCGGACAACCCTGCTACGAGTTGCCGCAATCCCTGATCCTGTGTGAATGCACGCTAAGAGTGTGTGCTAGAAAAGCTTGTTTCGTGCACTGTATGTACTGTATGTTATTACCCAGGCAAGAGTTCTGTTCAGCCGTCACTTCAAAGCGGTGATGCTAAGCCTGATTACCACTCCCTGATATCAGGATTAAAATCCTTAATTTGTACTATAGCCTCAGCCAATGGTGAGCTGTCTAACTTCTAACTGTCTTCATCCTAAAGCCTTTCCCATAACACCCACACTGACCTGATTGTAAGGATACTCAGTGGATACACGCTGGCCCTCGGCAGCCACCTTCTATAATCTGTAACAGATGTTAAATTTACTTACTTACTCGTGTTGATTTCAATGTGTCGATCAACCTACAAGAGCTATCGTTTATGAACCTGACTCAGTCACACACAATCTGTAATTTTACAACATTGAGGTGAGGCTACTGACGCTTTAAGAAACTTATGCACCTGACAGGAAGGAAAGATTCCTTAGCTGATATTTGTTAGTCAGCAAAAGCTGTACTGTAATAACAATAATATTTCTTCAATGGTTAATACCAGAAATATCTAAACGTATTCTTCCCCTATTTTGATTCTAATCTCTTCAAGCCTGTTATTTCTTTTGACTTTTTCATGTTCAGACAAATAGGAGCTTTTGTTTTTGCTGTTGTGAAGACTCCAACTTGTTTTCTGATGCACTTTTGTGGAATGTGTTTGCTTAGGCAAATCCCCAACTGTAGTATGTATGAAAGAATGTGAATGCTGAAGCTGGTTATATCCTTACTGTTGGTGACTATCAGCACTTTGGTCCTCACCTGGAAGACGCAGGCTTCAAACAGTTGGAGGCCAACTCCCAAAAACCCCAAAACCAGCTTAAACACAACATGTGAAGACAACTGTGGAGTTACCAAAAGGTGTATTTCTTCTCTTTTGGCAAAATGAGGAATAACCCAAAAGATGAGAAATACACCTCTGAACTAATTAGTACTTATTACTCATGCATATCTACAGCCAACAAGAACATTTGGACATTGGATCTCACAATTTTAATAACTCATATAGTTAGTTAGTCAGAATTGGGACAACTCACGGCTTATTCCAGGGATCGCCAACACGTTAACACTCAGTAAAGTGCAGTTTCATTCACACTAGAACAGGCTGCCTGTGATTTTTAATGAATTATCAAAAACTATATGCTAGCATGCATCACAATTGTTTTAGAAAAGCTGTCATGAAATCTGAAAGACATTTCAGGCTGCAACAATCACTAAGAATCCTGTGAAGTCCTGAAGGGACTGTAGTTCCTGTTTGCAGTGTACAGACAGCTGTCACCGGATTACTTAGATACTGAAAAAACACTCAAACATGATTCAAGTTCTGCAGTTATAAGATTTTTTTTTTCTAGGATTTGGATTGACAGTCACAGTGATGTATCCTGTCTGATTGAGTTATGAGTCATAGAGGAGTACAAATTTGATGCAAATTGCAGAAATTGGGGGACTAAGGGTTTTTAAAATACCTTAATTGCCTCCATGAGCTGAGTGTCACTGACACCCCTGCTGCTCCAACTGCTCATTGTGTAGGTGAGTGGTCAAATCAGCAGCAAAACTACAAGAACTAACTTCCTGTTGCTTTTCAGAACACCAGTACCTGTCCCTTTCACCTCACACCTCTTCTGCCTCACAGCTTCTCCTCTGGGGCGACACTTGAGTTTGAAAACCTCGGGTCTGAATCATTCAATTTAATAATGGTTGATCAGGACTCTTAAGTGTTCAAAACTTGGTTAAAATTCACGTTCGCATTTTCTTTCACATCGAAACATACCTGCAAGAATCAGCCATACTTTGTGATGGCTAAGGTGAGGTAGTAATGACAATTAATGCTGAGATACTTCCACCTCTGTGACTGATAAATGGCTCTTCCAGCAGCTTGTCCTAAGCAGTGCTGTGAGACATAAATCCTTCTCAGCCTAATTTACATCACCTCTCTGGAGCTGATGTGGTTCTTAGTGAATCATAACATGCTGCTTCTGACCTTGGACCTGACACACTGCCTTAAGTTTATTCAACACAGTGAGGATTGTACTCGCTGTGTCCTTTCTCTAAGGGGATCTAATTACCTGCTGTCAGCAGCATGTTTCACATACAGTTAACAGGCCACGCCATGGTGGTATGTATATGGTACTAGAACACTTAGATACACACAAAACAGACATGTGTGTTTTATTCTTAGTTCACTCTCTCACTACTTATGCAAACGTCCCAGCAACATGTTTCATTCTTGAGAGAACAACTCAATGCCTAAAAACCAACAAACAGACAAACATCTAAAAGACGGCACAGTGGTGCAGCGGTCAGCACCTCACAGCATGAAGCAGGTGGGGTCGATCCCCCTCGCGGACTGGGACCTTTCTGTAGTAGTAGTTTGCACATTGTCCTTATGTCTGTGTGGGTTCTCTCTGGCTACTCTGGCTTCCTCCCTTAGTCCAAAGAAATGCAGGTTCATTGGTGACTCTAAATTGTCCATAGGTGTGAATGCGACTGTGACTGGTTGTTTGTCTCGATGTGTCAGCCCAGTGATGATGTGTCCTGGGTGTAACAAGCCTTTCACCCAATATCACCTGGGATTGGACTCTGAAAAAGCATAAGTGATTATGGAAAATTAATGATCAAAAGATTTAAAAATGACAAATGTCTGTACCAAGTACCAACCTCTGTGGAAGAAATAAACATGTTTACAGCCTGGTACAAAAAACAGTTTTGGTCTAATTTCCGTTTATGACAACTGTATATAACTGAATATTTATACAACTCACCTGTTCATTTTGTTATTCATTATTATTATTATTATTATTAGTAGTAGTAGTAGTAGTAGTATTATCCCAGACTGAACACATCTACCAAACATTAGCTGACAGTGAATTTTAACTGAATAAATCCACTTGAGGTTACTGAAGCATGTTCCCCTGTCAGAGTCTCAGTTTTGACTAAATCGATGGAGCAGAACCAGATATATCACCTGAGGACATTCATCAGATTTCAGTTTTCTGAAGACACCAAAAGATTTTATGCAGCGTTTTTTTCCACGTGTGCAGCAGAACTCTCAGAGTCCTGCTGTTTGACAAATTCAGTGTAATGGGCATTTTCATCCCATTAATTCCAATCATTCCTTTTGTGTATATGTGTATAAATGTACATGATGCTGAATTTATAGTATGTGAGCCTTCACACTGTAGCATAGTGCCTCTTTCTCACATAACGATCAGTCTTAAAGGTTGAGTTAGAGTGTTTTCTAAAATCTATCAGGTTCAAAGCAGGCAGGGGGGCTCGCATTCTGCAGGTCTGAGTGACGGTGGCTGCCACGTGTTGTTTTCTCTTTGATTTACTCATTTTATTTTGCAGGTTTGACACTTGGACCTGACACACTGACACTCCCAGTGCTCCCGTTGGACAGTCCGGGCTGTGTTAAGCTTTTTTTTTAAAGCTAGTTAGCAAACTAATAGAAAGATGTTCTGCCTATCCACCATGTTGCTGTTAGCAGCTACAATTCTCATTTTAGCTTTAAACTGGAATCCCAGTCTAAATTTAGCCTGTGCTGAAAGGAGGAGAACCCAAATACTTACAAAATATACATATAGTAATCATTTTGAGGCCCTTATAATCAGAATAATCGGAAACAGAACAGAAATGCGCAGACACACACACACACACACACACACACACACACACACACACACCTCTGCAGCAGAGACCTCAGCACCAGTAGGCTACATCAACTTCTCATCAGTGACACTCATTTACAATCCAGCCTGTGAACATAGCTTCTCTCAGCCTTGAGCTCTCTTTAATGTAGAGATGATGGGAGGGCAAGATGACTAAGTGAGGCTCTAAGTGGTTAAATGAAGATGAGTGAGGAAGTGGCGTGATCGTGGTACTAAAGGGAACACTGCTCTCTGGAAACATTTAGGATGCAGGTGTTGTTGTTTAGTGCTGTGACTCCACTTCTCTGCTCCCCTCAGTCAAGTCTCCTCCTCCTCTAACATAGAGGAAATCCTAACAAAGTTTGACAAGAGGCTGCTAGTTTACAAGTAACTCCTAAATTCCACTGGGCACGGCTGCGACGTGTTCTGGCGGCACCAGAACTGTTTGCACCCGTTCTAGAAGATGTTTGTTATTCCACCAGAGGTGCATTTTAGAAGTGTATGACAAACAGCTCTCCACTCCGCGGACAATACTCACCTGTTTCCACTATTTCTGATGGATGCCGCGACCACTGCCTCATCAAGCAGCAAATTCTTCTACATTTGCGAGCAGTGTGCAAAGGTGGATGGTTTGCTCTGCCTCTACGCCTGTTCTGAACCCTGAGTGGGGTGGTTACAATTTACAGGGAGAGCTTAAATTAAAGATTCTTTGTTTTCGTACAACCATGAAGGGAATGTGCATTTCAATATGTGGGCTTAAACTGTGGAATCATTTGGACATGGAACTTAAACAAAGTACAAATATTATTCAGTTCAAGAAGAAATACAAAAACAATATTTTCCTGAGGTATAAGAATGAGGAAGGACAGTGATGTTTATTTTTTAGTTTTCAGAGACAATGTTACTGTTGAACACAGATTTAGGATGACACAAATATGCATGGTTCACTTGGGTATATAGATTAGGTATGCATGTATGTATGTATGTATGTATGTACGTATGTATGGGTATGAATATGTGAAATTATGTATATGTATATAGAAATGTATGCACAGGAAACAAATTATAATATATCGGAAATAACAGTAAAAATAATTTAATAAGTAGAGGAGAAGGGGTAGGGATATATAAGTGTATACTTGTTCCTACTCCTTTTTGAACATGTACGATTTCATTTAATTTGCACGACGTAACCATTGCGTTGGTGCGTGTGCAGGTTTGACCTGTTTTCATTTTCTTTTTCTTTCTTTTCTATATATTTTTTTTATTGGTTGGTTGCTCAAAATAAAATTTTCAATCAATCAATTTTTGTATACTGACCCTCTGCCTGACATTAGACTATTTACCCCTTTTACCTGCATCCCAAGTGCTGCATTTCAGTCTTGTCTCTGTGTCTATCATATCATATCATATCATATCATATCATATCATATCATATCGAACAAGGACAAGAAAAAGATCACTGAACAAAGTTGGCCTGCCTTTCTTAATTAAATGTTTGCCACTTTCATCATGCAGATTTATTTATATGAAGTAGACAGCAGCTTTCTCAAACAGTGGATTCATGAGGCGTGCTGTAGGCGTCGTTGGTGGGTGTATATGTGCTTAAATAGCTCTCATTTCTCTCACTGTTTACACAGATCGTCTCATTCCACATCAGTGTTCATGCTTCACACAATAGTGAGCAGGATGCCTCTGTCTCCTTCTCCAGTCTGCACTTTGTGAAGGTTACTTACACCTACGTACCTTCTAAACTTAATATCCCTTATAAACAAACTTAATTAGCGGGAAGTGATGTTCGCAGGGCTTAACTGCGAGCTGCGCCGAGGGGTGGGGGTGGGGTAGTCAGCAGGCAAACAGCTGCTTATAATCACCTTACGTTTTCAGGATTGGTTAACGGGGGTTATTTTCAGTGTTGCCATGGTGGCCAATTGCGAACGGATGACACAGTGCGTGACAAAAGTTGCTGATGGACAGCATGCCGAGAGTGTGTCAACCCCTTAACCACAAGCAGCAGAGACGGTGTCCCTGGATAATTGATTCTATTTAAACTTCAGTACAAGATCGTCATTAAAAGTAGCAGAGAAACTTGCCAAGACTCACATACTTTGTGCTTTGTTGTTATGAAGTGTAATGCTGTGAAACGGAGAAAACAACAGAAGTGGAAGGAGATGTTCGGTGATCGTGCAGCTCTGGCTGTTTAAACATGCAGTGTGACCCGGGTTAACACAGACCTTTAGCACAGAGCAGAGATACAGCCAGGTTTTAATACGCAACTTAGTTTATGTTTATAATTTACATAAATAAAAGCTGAAAGAGTTCCTAAAGCAATAACTTCTACTGCATTTACAACATTTTCATGGCAGAGGAAAAATATTCAACGCTTCTGAATAAATGAGAAACACGATACAGGCATAATACAGCATTAAGTGGATCTCGAGAGGATCATAAGCAGTAATGACAATAATTACTATGTGTGTTTCTTCAGTTGCCTTTTTAATTGAATATTTTTAGCACTTTTGTATTTCACTATTGCACTTTTGTGCTCTTCTGCTCATGAAGTATATTGTGACTTTGTTCAGTAATTTAATGTCTCATTTCATGGAAACAAACAATAAACATGTCTTCATGGATTCAGTGATTGCTACATGATAACAAACACGTAGAGGAAAATGAAAGAATGAAAATGGAGTGTGATTACAGACGTGAAACCAACACATGATGTTATTTTGAAACAGTATAACTGTTCTTAGAAAACTTTGTCATGTGTCACTGTTGACAGGTAATAGTTGTTTCTCTACATCCCAAACTCAATTTTACATTCAAACTTGTGAAGATCTACAAACAGTAATTTGGCCACATTTACTTGTAAATTTAATCTATTTCTGATCACCTCCTATCGCCATCTCTAAACTACATCAGGTACAACATACCAAACATTTACATGTCCATTGTAATGAGGGACAGAGACTCTGAATGGTGCAGGTCTGGTGGGGAAACACAGACTGGATCAGCAGATTCTTCAGGTGCAGGTGGGGGGACAGGTCTGAGCTGGACGTGGCAAACAATGGACTGGATTCCTGAAACACAGGGAAAGCAGGATTAACAAAGACTCAACAAGCAGCATGTACACAGTCATCTGTATGGAGTTAACAGTCTGGCAGAGTCTGGAAGGTTGAACTGGTCTTAAATACAGTGAGGGTTGATTAGTTGATGAGCCGCAGATGGTGAGATGAAGAACAGGTGGGAGGAAGACCAGAGGCCACACCCAGCAACACACAAACACACACACACACACACACACACAGACAGACAGACAGAGAGAGATGTACAGACACAGAAGGGGGGGGGAAACCAAATAGGCAGGGAGACCCTCCATCATAATAAAGTCATACATAGAAACAAGAAAAAGGTGAAAATGGTTGATTCCCTGTTCATCAAAACACAGAACCTTTGTTAATTATGTGCTTATTTATCATTTTTACACCAATTTTGCCAATTAAAACTCATTAAACAGTAAATTACTTTGAATCTAATGCTGTTTTTAATGCTCGAATCTGCCACCAGCTAAATGGAACTAGGCCATTTGCTGTCACTTTAACCAGTGTGTAGCATTTAGCAGTGTAGCTTCTGATTGTAACCCCCTCGCCTCACCCTATCGTTCCTAGCTTGACGGCAAAATTATAATAGCTGCGACAGGTTCGATCAAGAGACAGTGTTTGGTTTGTCTGTTCTAGGCTACTGTAGAAATATGGCGGACTCGGGTGGATGGAGTCTGTAGATAAACATAATGTTACATAATGATTCTTATTTTCAGGTGAATATACAGCTAATGAAAACAGAGTTGTGAATATTATATTCAGTATAGCTATGGAAATACTTTTGTAATTAATTTGATACATTTTTTGTATCATATCCTCAAACATTTACCGTCATCTGCTCGTAGGTATCGAAACAGAGAAGAACAATAGAAGAGAAGCATCACAGTCCATCCAGCAGCATCACGTGATGAGTATCAGCAACAGCAGGTTCTCTGAGTGAAGACCTCCCCTCAGACTCAACTTTAAAAGGAGTGGAAATAGTCCACATCAGCCTCACTTTTACAGGGTGACAGCTGTCACACACACACACACACACACACACACACACACACACACACACACCATGTCCACCCATAAGGAGGGGGGCGGCCTTAGCAGAGGAGTCAGCAAGGCCAGAGAAAGGGCATGTCTTAATAAAGCCCTCAGCTCCCCCCTCCCCCTACTATCCCTCTCCCTTTGTCCACCCCACACTCTCCACTCTCTCCCCTCCGCCCTTCCATCACCCCCCACGCCTCTCTCTCTCTTTGTCACTCTCCATCTCTCCTCTAGTGTCTTCCTCGCTGCCTTTGATTTTGATCTTCGCCTCTCTGTCTCTTCACTTCCACTCCTGTCCTTCAACCCCCCCGAGCCATTCTTTTCATATCTGAAATCCTCTTCCTGCATCTCATCTGTCTGCTTTGAGGAGCAATATCACTGCACATTTTCTAATAATGACAATGTATATTGCATAAAGTAACACATGCTACATTTGTGTGATCACTGTCAGCAGTACATTGGTAAAGATGTGTGGATGAAGTGAATATATGCTCTTCTCGTACTGATGCATTATGGTTTGTTTTTAGCCTCGTTGTTGAGTTTAGTTGCCTGAATTTACTTGTTTATCTCAAGCGGCAACCTCTGTGGCTGGGAAATGGAGCCAATGCGGAAGTGCTAAAAACTGTGATTCCTCAAACAGCCACTTGAGACAGGTTGATGAAGTGAGTCAGTCTCCATAAGTCCCCATGTTAAAATGTCCAACTTACAGCCTGGTACAAAAAACAGTTTTGGTCTCTATAGCTAATTTCCCCGTTCATGACAACTGTACTGAGGGTGAATTTTTATAGAATTCACCTGTTCAAGCATCATTCAGCCCGCCTCAGGTCCGCCAATGATCCACATATTTGCCGATTTTTAGATCAGCTGGGAGGCTGTGAGTGACTAAGTCACTCAGCATGAAGTGTCTGGAGCATGAAATTTAAAAACATATTACACCTTATGGCTTTATGGTATTCTGGTGTGTTTATGTATTTGTTTGATCCCCTGACCTTTCATCTGGTGCCATTATCAAGTCAATATTTCAGTTTGCCCAATTGCCTTCATTGGTTTCCCCCCAAATAAATTGTGTTTACTGCTAATTTTGCCATGCTAACATGCTAATCTAAGATGACAACCATGCTAAATATTATACCTGCTTAGCATTTGAATGTTAGCATTAATGTTGTGAGCATATTAGCCTGCTGGCATTAGTATTTAGCTAAAAGCACTGCTGTGCACTTTATTGTGCACTTTACTGAGTTGCTAGCATGGCTATAGAGCAGGGGTGGCCAAACTTTTCCGCTTGGAGGGACAAAACTGGAACTTTTTGTACTGGTAAGATGCAAAATGGGACTACGGACTGAGGATTTCAGGGATCCTACATAAATAAAATTATTTTTTCACTTGAAATGTCTGGCAGGCCGACTTGGACCTCATGGCGGGCAAACTTTAGCTCACAGGCCCCACTTTGTGTAGCCCTGCTGTAAGGTCCACCCACTGGTCTTGGTTCTCCAGTGGGTGGCTAGCTAAGCCTGCCCTTTTCTATCTACAACAGGGTGGCAAATTACTCATAATCAATGATATACATTAACTCATAAACTCTGTCCACTCTTCCAAAAGGTCAGTCTGCCTTCATCTACAAAGCAAAGAAGAGCTTCATTTGTGCTCTCTCGCCTGTCTTCCCTAGCTGCAAACAAAAAAATAAAGAAAACAACTCTGAAAGTTTTCCTTTCTCCATGTTTTAAGTGCTCACCCCACACCCCTACCCACTCTCTAAATGTGTTTGCTTTGGCTGAACTCTCCATGTGGCACAAGGTTATTCAGCAGCCGACACAAAGCCAGAGAGAGCTAGTTATTCAGTAAATGCCAGCAAGTTGTTGCTTGAGAATTCTTTGTGCAGAGTTTTTCTCCGTTTCAAAAGGTTGAATGCATACCTCAGCTTTATGCAGCCCCTCCACACACACACACACACACACACACACACACACACACATATCCACCCTACAACCTTCGTTCCACGCAGTCCATCCCATCTTTTCTGACAGGAGTCTTTACCTTCTGGCCGTGACTACCAGAGAGAGGAAATCCTTGGAGCTGCAAATGCCCTGCTCCATTGTTGGCTCTTTAGAGATGTGATTTGTGTTTGCCTCAGGTAGAGCTGTTAGCATCAATGACAAAATGCCAGCTGTCAGATGCATGAAAGCAAACAGCAACGATAAGAAAGAAATGATGTGTTTTCCCCTCTGCTCTGAGATCTGGATAGACAACCTTGATGCTACCACATGAGAGTATGAGCTACGTAAAGACTTACAAATAACCTGTAAAATGTGTAAAATTAAACAGGCATTGAGAACGATGTTTACTGTCTTGTAGCGCTGTTACTGCACGATTTGATAGAGCTGTTCATCATTTACAGACTTCTGTCTCACTTGAACCTGTACTCACTCATTTGTTCAATACTTCTGGTACAGAATAGGTTCAGATTTTTTCAACTATCTCAACATGTTCATTGTAGGAGCTACTGGTCACTGATTCAAACTGGCCATGAAGCTAATAGAGTATGGATCGCTATTCATCCGAATCAGTCACCCGGATCCTCTTACTGACCCGGGATTAACGAGTCTGTAGTCTCCATTAACCCCAATCTTACCGTCCTACACCTGCCTAACACCAGGCCACATATACAAATTAAAATGATAAATTGTGTCATTCACTACTCTCCTTTTAACCTGTACAATCTCATTACAACATGTCTCAGTCCATCTGCCTAAAAAGCTGACAGAAATCCTGATATTATCATGGACAATAAGCAGTTGTTGCCACCGTTAACAATAGCTCCAGGAGTCTGGACTCAGATGAGCTGACACAGTGGATCAGTGTAACTTCCTGCAGAATCAGAATCAGAATCACAGATCTGGATCCAGATTCAGATCCACAGATCCATCCTGCACGAGTAAATCAGAACAGATCCAGAAACACCGGGGACTCAAGAGACTCAAGACACCTGTGGGTCACTCGCTGATCCAGCAGAACCAGGTGACCCAGATTCACTGATTCAACTGAGTCGAGTGGATCATTTCCACCACACAGTGTGAAACAAGGCAGATTCAGACTCTGATGAGTGATTGATGATTTGAAGACTTCCTCCAGTCAAATATAAGAATTAGCATAATCTGTCATCAATAATTATGGAGTTATATTTGCCACATTTCTATTAACTCAAGTGGCACTTATGTAGGTTAACCTAGTAACTTACTCACAAGCGTTGCAGATGTATTTTGTGGCAGCTGAATATAAACATTTGGGACTACTCACAGCCTAACAGCTAATGTTTCAGAATTTTATTTCCTGCATCAAAATTTCAAATGCACAAACAGTAGACTGCCCTCCTCTTAGAACAGCTCTCAAATTTGAATTTATTTAACCTATTTGTAGTCCAACACAGTGGAGCTTGTGTTTCACTGGTAGAATGTATATGTTTATGGACATACTGACTTAAACAGCTCAAAGGACTTTTAAGAACTGCATCTGTTTAGTGAGTGACTCAGAAAGACTCAAGTCCGTAAAATGACCTGAGTTCGACATCTCTACATGAAGCATGAAACAGTCCTTGTTCTGTGCAAAAAATAGTCCAACAAAATCTAATATGTGGTTTCATTATGAAAAAACAAAGAGCACTAAAACTGTTGGAAAGAGCCATTTCCTTTAAAAACAAACAACAGAACATCTACATGAGAATATAATAAATCATCCAATTCAATTCAATTTTATTAATATAACATCAATTAAAAACAAAAGCAGACCCAAACTCATTGGTGGACGGTCATCCACCATGGTTTATATGTGGAATAGTTACCGCTATCCAGACGGTCCTCCCTGCGACTTTGGCCAACTCACATTGTTATAACAAACAACAGTAATATGGTAATATGATACGTCATGTCTTTAGCAACTTATACGAGAAAAGATCTTCAAATTTATAATGGGAAAGTTGCCGCAACCCGGTCAGTCCTCCCTGCCGAAACGGCCTCTGTCTGTTTACTGATGTTGATTATGTGATGTGAGCAAAACACTTGAACTCACAATGTCTTTGTCTCTTTCCACTCTGCAGGGTGGGTCAGGATCTCTCTCAACACAATCTGAATGTGACAGCTTCCAGAAGATTGTAAACCTGGGGACATTTTTAGTTTTACAGAAGAAACAGGGTGTAAAAAAGAAAATATATATTTCTGGTTTAGGTTATTGATGACAATTTAGACTATCTGCAATACAAAGCTCAGAACTTTATTTTCTGTGTTTTGATTCACTGGGACTGATTTTAAAATGACTCTGGCTCTCCCGAGGAGCTATGGTGACAAAGATCATAAACAATCAATATTATAACTTAAAGTGGAACGTAAAGTAAAAGATAAATGTCCTCTACTAGAGTTAAGTTGACTTAACTGACAATCTGGAACAAACAAAGCAGACAATGGACAGCAGAAACAGTCACCTTACTACACCTCTCCACCCTCTCCACAGTGACTCACCATGTCACCAAACTGATGCAAGGAGGAACCTTACTCACAGGCACACAGGCTCTCTGCTCAAACATTTCAATTATATCATTATTTTTATATTTTGGTTATTCCTTCTTCATCTATCACAAGCACTTAAACGCTTATGTACTACTTATTGTATTTTAATTAACTTTAATTAACTGTAACAACCAAATTTCTCCACTGGGTTATATAAACCAATAAATATTTATGGGTTAGGGTTAGGGTTAGGGTTAGGTTTATCTTAACTTATCTGTAATGTGCTGCTGTTTTTTTTTTTACAGTACAAAGAGTTCATGGCCCGCCTGTCAATATTCTGGTGCACAACACCAGAAGGTGTAGTAAAAATGATTCCTTTATTAAAAAGACATATTTGATTTGGAACTACAGAAAGGTTTCCTCTCCAGCAGACAGCCATAATCCACAACAAAATAATGCCCAGCCAACCACACCCAAGCCTCTAATTGTAAATGGAAAGTGGACTGTACTTGGTAACACTTTATAATGAGTACACACTATTAAGCATTAGTTAAGCATTAATAAATACTGAATTCATCATTTATAACGCATGAGTACTCTTTAGTATGTAGTTTATAAACACAGTTACAAATGTTTTACTCATCATTGATAAGCACAGTAGTTATGGATTAGTAAATACTGAATTCATCATCTATAAAGCATGTTTCTGACGTAAATACTCATTAGTATATGGTTTATAATCACAGTTATAAATGTTTTACTCTTCTGTACTAATGGTTAGTGAGTGTGTTAGTAGATGTTTTATAAAAACTCACAAATTCCATTTCCAATGGATGACCTATAAACGGTTATTAATGCAGGAATTCATGAATTCAGGCAGTTACAAAGCACTTACTACTCGTTAATTAAGTATTTTGTGTGAGCTCATCTAAAGTGGGCACTATCTATGCCTTATAAAGCATTTACAAATGAGATTTAAAGGCTGGCAATGCCTCAAGAAGATAAATTTCAGTTATCTTAACAGACCAAGGAGAGACACAACACAAAGGGATATAGAACATATTGCATTGATATTTATTGCAACCTCCCAACATATTGTAACTGTACAACTGTTCTGTTGATGTAAAAAGACGAACAAGGGTAAACAAAGCTGAATAAAAACTTGCCAACACCAACAGTGGATCACAAAAGTTTAAGTACGACAAATACAATCTTTGTTTGAAAAAAATGCGTGAAATACGCGGCTGTTCTATTTTTGACGGACAGCGCGAGCAGCCCATGTCAATTCATTAGCACAGAGCGGGCGGAAGCCAGACACAGAAAAAGAATCCGGTGGATTTTCAAAATAAAATATCCTGTGCAAACTACCAGTCGTAAAAACAGACAAAAGAGAAACTAATTAACTACGTAGCATATTTACACATGCAGAAGCATATAAACCACGGAAATGACCAAATATGAGCAAGTAAACAAAGTCTGGTGGGCTAAACGCTGCTCTTCTGAAACGCTCCTGGTGGGGTTTGAAGTTGCAGGACGGACCAAAACAGCGTCGCAGCCGCTGACTCCGATACATCCATCTCCACACCGGCATTCTTTCTGGCCCGCGTCCACCTGATTCGACGATTTAGGTCAGAGTTCTCCATCTCCATCTCTCCATTCATCTTAGCTACACCGATCAGAAACGTCTGCTCCTCGGAGTGTTAACGTAAAATGTTGCCGCCTCCCACCGTCATCACGTTGATGACATGTTAAGAGCGGGATTGCAAGTTCAACGTAAACGTCCCAAGCCCAAACAGACGAGATGCACTTTTGTAGTGTCGTAAAAATTCCTTTTCCTGTATTATTATGTGTTGAGTATACTTATTTTATCTGTCTCAAATAATTTTTAGACTTTTCTTGAAGATAGGACCCACCGGACACGTCTCTGTCACGTCACGGGTGCGACTCTGTTTTTTGTCCCGCACGCAACTTCAAACCCCACCAGGAGCGTTTCAGAAGAGCAGCGATTAGCCCACCAGACTTTGTTTACTTGCTCATATTTGGTCATTTCCGTGGTTTATATGCTTCTGCATGTGTAAATATGCTACGTAGTTAATTAGTTTCTCTTTTGTCTGTTTTTACGACTGGCAGTTTGCGCAGGATATTTTATTTTGAAAATCCACCGGATTCTTTTTCTGTGTCTGGCTTCCGCCCGCTCTGTGCTAATAAATTGACATGGGCTGCTCACGCTGTCCATCAAAAATAGAACAGCCGCGTATTTCACGCATTTTTTTCAAACAAAGATTGTATTGCTATTGTATGCTTCTACGTGTGTAAATATGCTACGTGGTTAATTGGTTTCTCTTTTGTCTGTTTTTACGACCGGCAGTTTGCGTGGGGTATTTTATTTTGAAAATCCACCGGATTTTTTTTCTGTGTCTGATTTCCGCCCACTCGAGGTGCTCTGTGTTGATTAATTGACGCGGGCTGCTCGCGGCGGCCGTCAAACATAGAACAGCCGTGTATTTCACGCATTTTTTTCAAACAAAGATTGTATTTGTCGTACTTAAACTTTTGTGATCCACTGTTGGCGTTGGCAAGTTTTTATTCAGCTTTGTTTACCCTTGTTCGTCTTTTTACATCAACAGAACAGTTGTACAGTTACAATATGTTGGGAAGGTGCAATAAATATCAATGCAATATGTTCTATATCCCTTTGTGTTGTGTCTCTCCTTGGTCTGTTAAGATAACTGAAATTTTTGTGAGTCTTGAGGCATTGCCAGCCTTTAAATCTCATTCATAAATGCTTTATAAGGCATAGATAGTGCCCACTTTAGATGAGCTCACACAAAATACTTAATTAACGAGTAGTGAGTGCTTTGTAACTGCCTGAATTCATGAATTCCTGCATTAATAACTGTTTATAAGTCATCCATTGGAAATGGAATTTATGAGTTTTTATAAAACATCTACTAACACACTCACTAACCATTAGTACAGAAGAGTAAAACATTTATAACTGTGATTATAAACCATATACTAATGAGTATTCACGTCAGAAACATGCTTTATAAATGATGAATTCAGTATTTACTAATCCATAACTACTGTGCTTATCAATGGTGAGTAAAACATTTGTAACTGTGTTTATAAACTACATACTAATGAGTACTCATGCGTTATAAATGATGAATTCAGTATATATTAATGCTTAACTAATGCTTAATAGTGTGTACTCATTATAAAGTGTTACTCTGTACTTATATAACACCTTTCTAGTCTTCCGACCACTCAAAGCTCTTGTACGCTACATATCTCATTCACCCATTCACACACATTCATACTCTGATGGCATTGGCTGCCATGCAAGGTGCCAACTGCTCATCAGTTTGAGGAGCTAACCATTCATACACATTCACACACCGATGGCACAGCCTTCAGGAGCAATTTGGGGTTCAGTATCTTGCCCAAGGACACTTCGACATCCAGACTGGAGGAGCCGGGGATTGAACCAACGATCATCTGATGAGGCACAGTTTTATTGTGTGCAATAACAATCCAACATGTTGTCTGGGTTTGCTCCATGTATCAGATCAGGTTAGGAGTAGTAAAACATGTTTTTTTTTTAAAAATACAAACTGAGCTCATCAAGCTGTGTGCAAACTGTTTAAGTAGGAATCTTTAGGAGAACAGACGAAGCACCTCATCTCTCTGCTCGAACTTGTCACAGACGAGGGCTTTTCTAAGTGGCATACTATGGCCTGCTTCATTTTCATCTGTGCTTAAACACATCTAAGCGTGCTTAAAAAATCTAGCTTCAGATCATACCAGGATCACGATGCTATAATAAGACACACACATATAGTACACACACCCACACAGAACACCCTGTCCAAGTCATAAACCTGTGAATTTCATAAACGCTCCAATCGGGAAGAATTTGGCCAGTGCTGTGCTGTTTCTCGTTAACAGTAAATAGCGTCCCTGGGTCCTGGAGGTGAAATTACACTATATCATGGCTGAGAGCTCATTAAAAATGGATATGAGTGGTTGACTAACAGTAGCTCCCAGGCTGGAAAGTGTCAACGGGCCCGCCGCTTTCCTTCCATGTTGTAAAAAATTCAAGCTGATGTGACACAGCGGGCACGTTGGTGCCAGACATGCACAGTGATTTATGCCTCTCATTTCCAGTAGGGGACATTTTAAGTGAAAGCACAGGGAATTTGCCAATTTTACAGCGAGGCACTGCAGTGGAAAAAGTACAACAGTTGTATACTTGGAGAGATTCTAAGCATTGTTGGGAGGAAACGCAAAGGCGCCTGAATGCAGCATTTGTCAAGAACATGCTCACAAATTACCTGTTGGCACTCGCTGACTATGATCCAAGGCCGACTGCCACACAAACAAAACAGCAAATATAAAAGAGGATTTATGTCATCATCATGTGAATAGGCGTTGGCTTAATATACAAAGCAATGGAGGCCATAAAGCTGAAGGGAACTTGCAGTTCACTGGATTCTGAGTGGAATAAAGCAAAATCTTTCCTATTATCTCCAAATATACATTACGCAATATATTCAAGAAGCCACTATGATGACAGTGTACATTTTCCACCATATTGCGTTACCACTTTGTTCAGTTTCAAATTTTCAATGACTATTGGATGGATTACTGTGAATTTTTGACATATATAATTATAATAACTAATACACCATAAATAGCTTCTTATTTAGTCATTTTTGCTCATGAGAAAACACTTCTTTGTGTCTTAAACAATCAAAGTTATAGGATGAATCAACAAAAAGTGAAACTTTGATTTGGTAGTATGAGTCGGACTCAGTCAGGTTGTCATGGCAATATGTTTGAGTAGGAGGGAATGTGAGGGACAGAGTACAAATTTCACTGTGATACCCTAAAACAGAATAAAGTGGTATTAGTTTAGTTTATATGGTAATATTTCATGGTATTTTCATGTCAGTCACACAGCAAAGCAATGTTTATTTTGATGAAAAAAAATAATAATTATATGATAAAACCATGAATAAAACATGAACTTAAAAATCAACAGTACTAATATGCTGTTACCGTAACAGTAGAAAGCATTATGTTAGCATAATCTGTCATCAATAATTATGGAGTTATATTTGCCACATTTCTATTAACTCAAGTGGCATTTATGTAGGTTAACCTAGTAACTTACTCACAAGCATTGCAGATGTACTTTGTGGCAGCTGAATATAAACATTTGGAACTACTCACAGCCTAACAGCTAATGTTTCAGAATTTTATTTCCTGCATCAAAATTTCAAATGCACAAACAGTAGACTGCCCTCCCTGTAGAATAGCTCTCATATTTGTAGTCCAACACAGTGGAGCTTGTGTTTCACTGGTAGAATGTATATGTTTATGGACATACTGACTTAAACAGCTCAAAGGACTTTTAAGAACTGCATCTGTTTAGTGAGTGACTCAGAAAGACTCAAGTCCGTAAAATGACCTGAGTTCGACATCTCTACATGAAGCATGAAACAGTCCTTGTTCTGTGCAAAAAATAGTCCAACAAAAGCTAATATGTGGTTTCATTATGAAAAAACAAAGAGCACTAAAACTGTTGGAAAGAGCCATTTCCTTTAAAAACAAACAACAGAACATCTACATGAGAATATAATAAATCATCCAATTCAATTCAATTTTATTAACAATAATTATCTCATGACACTTTCCATACAGAGCAGGTCTAGACCGTACTCTTTATAATATTATTTATAGTTATATTATTTTTAAATTCTGGCAACCACACTTGGCTTTTTTTTCAGTGTAGACCGGTCAGGACAGGGCCGTTGACACTAAGCAGAGTTGAGGCCAGCAATCAAGCTGGAGGACAGCAGGCTCAATGCTAGCAGACAAGGATGCTAAGACAATGGTGAAGTCCTCGGTCAGTGCAGCCCAGGCTTGGAAGAAACATCCTGCAGCAGGCCAGCAACAGAGCTGCATCTTCACACTTAAGACTGTAAATTTGGCTGTGGCTTGGAAGGCACAAAATAGTGTGGACGGCTTCCTCCACAACCCATGCTTCATCAGCTGGATCCTTTCTTAGCCAGATCATTCCATTATGCTTGGTATGAGCAGAGAAACAGTTGGGGACCAAAATGCAGATGACAGGCAGAGCTGATGCAGTTCAGTGATTAATTTCATCAGTTCAATGAATTAATATAGATCCACAAGGCAGTCCAAAACAGGCAAACACAAAAGGCAGGCAGGTACAGATGATGGGGTTCCAGGTAACAGGCGTGAAATCAATGGCATGAAATAACAGAACAGCGTCGGACAATATGGCGAGGAGTAGGTGGAAAATGGTTGGTTAAGTACTGCAGAGCTGATGAGGGAGGCTGAAAACAGGTGAGCAGGTAGATGGGGAAGATCAGGTCACTGGGACTGGAGTGAGAGGGGTTACTGCAGGGCAGGAGGGAGTCGCTGAATGTGGGAGTGAGATGAGACAGGGGAAAAGCCAGATGTGGCATGTGGGCATGTGTTGGAGGAAGGGGGAATATAGCAGGAGGGACGGCCCAGAGAGGCGGCATGTGACACAGGTTTAATCAGGCATGCAAACATGTCACTTCTTAGTCCGATGAGAAATCCTTTTGGGGGGGGGTATTAATTAATAAGATCATGGCCGGGAAGTTTATTTACTTTATTTGCTTTTTATTGTGATTCTGAAAGCATTAAGTAGCTGTGTTTTTTTCTTCCTGAGTCAAACTACATCAAAACGTGTGAAGATAAAATATTGGCAATATTGGCATATTGTTTGAATGTCCATGAAAGTACTATTTCATGTCGAATGGTCGGGTAATGCGATGAGTTGGAGTTTATCCAACTGCCTAAGATTCCGCTCTGTAGCTGATTTTGAATGATGTGTGGCAGTGATCTCAAGTGTTTATTCCTTTAGGGGCGTCCTATATGTTGATGGAAGTCAGACAACCTTCTCCAGTAACACTGAGCACAGCATCAGCATTACTGGTCTGTGGACAGTTCAAGTCTTTCTGAAGATTCGACATAGCAGCTTCTGTATACCTGAGGTGGGATGTGAAGATGAATGATAGACTGACAGAAACAGAGAAGTATTTTAATATTCTCAGCGTCACACCGATCCTTATTCACCGTAAAGCACATGTCTCCTTCTTTTTGCTTGCCAGATTTCTGTTCTGTCACATCTGTGTGGCCGTGAATGAAACCAGTTTTATCCTTCAACTGCGTGTTTCCTCAGATGTTTAGATGGATACAGGATGGACTGTTCGTACGGTTGGGATCATGGCTGGTGGTTATATCTTTCTCTTTTTTAATGATGTTTAAATTTGAAATCTCAACCAGCACAGCCAGCAGGAGGAGAAATCAGGTGAGCAGAGAGGTGAGTTGCAGATCCTGATGTCCTGTGGTCATGTTATGATTGTCCAGTTGTATTCACAAAAAGTACAATTAAGATTGTGAAAATAAAAGTAAAGGCAGCTGGAGGCTTTGAACCACAGAGCACAGAATGTGTGTGTCACGGCAAAGTTTCGGTGGACATCAAACGTCATCAACCAGGATTTAGAGAACGACCTGAGAAAGATTTCAATCATCAAAGACGTGGATTTATCGACTGCTATCAAAGCCACACTCTGCTCCACCACACAATTTGGTCTTCTTAACCTCTCACAGCACGTTTGGCAATAGACTCAGCCTTGTTACAACACCATTTCCCCTGACAACTCCTCTGCAGGCACCGTTTGTTACATATTGCATCTCATTGAACTTAGCTTTGGGAGTTATCCCCAGTGATGTCTACAGAGAAAAGTGTACAGGTGGTCTCCCTCTCACAAGTACACTGACAGACGTACACACACACATGCACGTACACCAAGCTAGTTGGATGAAAGAAAAACAAAGGAATAAATCATGGACAGATGTTCTCATTCTTGGCGTGGAGCCTGCCCTCATTAATCAAACCTTATCAGCCGCTATCCGAACAGAGGAAGGCAGAAAACGGTGAGAAGTGAGGGAGGAGGACAGAAGACCAGAACGCACAGAGGAGGAGGTGATGGAGGAGTGTTTCTCTCCGCTTGCTGTGTGACTCAAAAGCTCAGAGCAGTCCCTGACCTCCCGCCACCTCAGTGAATTGAATAAAGACGCAGCAGCAGCCCAAGGGCATGGTGTTAAATAATGCCCAGGCACACTGAGTACATTAAGATTTAGCATAAATAAGGAACAGTAGAGCAGCGGTTGGCTTCTGTGCTGCCATCTCATTAACCCTGTCAGAGAGAGAGACGGACAACTCCAAAGGGAGATGTCAAAGAAAAAACGGATGCCTACACGAGGTGGAGGACATGAGTGACTCGGAGAAAAGACCTTGAGATTCAAGTCACATTTCAAAAGTTTCTGAAGACGGGATTATGATGTAAGATTTGAATTTGTGCATGTTTTCTGCTGAGATAAATAGACCAAGATGACATTGACTTCTAAATGTCTTTCTCTGTCTCTGAATATGGCAGTCCAAAGCTAATAATGAAACTGTAAACAGTAACACATAAAGTTTGCTGTCTCCATTCTCCATTTAAATATACACTCAATAACATTCAAATACTGTGCCTATTGAATTGGCTATGGCCTTGATGCTTGCTCAAGCGTGTCTCTAGTTTAAATAGAGTTTAGTTTAAGGTTTAGTTTAGTAGGCTTAATTTAAGTAGGGTTGTGTGAGGTACTAAAGCATTGTCGGTGTGTTTAGTCAGTTGTGTTAGTTGGAAGTAGAACAAAGCACCACTGTAGACAGGGTCAGCTGAAAAACATGTTTTAGCCACATAAAAAAAATAATAAATCAATATCCATTTAAGTGTATGCTGTAGTGAGCATATTCTCACCACTTTATCTTGCTGTCGACAGCCCTTTCCCTTGGTGCTACATTGTCTCATCCAAAGTGTATTCTATTTTTTCAGATTTTTGGGCTTTTCAAACTTTATTTGATAGAGACAGCTGAAAAGTGGGCAGAGAGACGGGAATGACATGCAGCAAAGGGTCACAGGTCGGATTGGAATCCTGGGCCGCAGCGGAAAGGACTGAAGCTCGTACATGGGGCGCATAGACTACCTACCGAGCTAATCTGCGCCCCAGTTAGCTCGTCATTTTGCGAACAAACCAACAGATACATCAGCTAGTTTGTTAGCATGCTAACTTCTAATTCACTGGTAGATCACTGCACAATATATATAGATGTCTTACTGGGGATTTCCACCGGGGACGTAAGCGCCGCGGAACGGCTGTGCCGCGGTTTTGCTCCGTCCTCTGCCCGGCGTCAATCCCCACCGGGCGCGTGACGGCAGCGCAGCGCTGCCTTGTGAGCCAGCTGTATTCACGCGAGATCACGCGATAATCCTGAACGTACGCAAGACCGCGAGATCCCACGATAAACTGTGTGTATAAAGGAAACAACAACAAACAGCTTACTTTGCCTCTCCGACATGGAAGAGATAATAAAAAGGATCTGTTGTGTCATAAATTATTGTGTGTTGTTCAACAATTTGTTCAACTTCAACAATTAGTCTCTCGTCGTTCATGTTGAGACCCTTTGATCGATTGACTGCTGAGCTGGTGCCACCGGTCATGACGTAATGTTGATGTGAAGTTGTGAAAGGCTATATGAACTGCGTATTGTGTTTTATTTTGAAAGGGGGCGGAAGTGTATTACATTGATTCTGTGTTGGATTTCCTGTCTGGTGCAATCTGCTCTGTTGAGCTTCACGCGATTTAGCAACGGCTCCGTCAAAAATAGAAATGCTACGGATACAGCGGAGACACATTCCGCGGCGCGCCCGGTGGGGATGCTTTCATTGATTAGAGTGGCAGCGATCAGCTCCGGTGACCGCGGTGCAGCCGTTACGCGGCACTTATGTCCCCGGTGTAAATTAGGCTTTAAGGAAAAAATGTTCATTGCTTCATTAAAATCCATCCATCCATCCATCCATTCTATTCCGCTTATCTGGGGTCAGGCTAGGGTTAGGGTAGGGGACTGTCTCCCTCCGGAAGGGGAAGGAGGACCTCCCGTAACGCAGGTCTCAAGTTGGCTGGCGGGGACGCTGACGACGCCTCGCGTAATGGACCTCCATCCAGCCATCCATGATGTTCTTCTTTTTTCAAAATTTAAACAAAAAAACACTTCCCAAAAAAGGGAAGTAAATAAAAAATCCAAAGGTAAGTAAAATCGATTGAGAGAGTCTCTTAAAATTCAAAAAGAGACGTATTTATTTTTTGCAAAAATGCAAGTATTTACAATAAACAAAAGAAGGTGTGCAAAATAAAACAACGTTTCGGCCTGAAAAGGTCTTCTTCAGACTAAACACACCAAAAAGTCTCTCTCTACATATATATACAGAAAAGCTGGAGCTGCTTACCGTCTGAAGAGTGAAGGAGCAGGTTTAGCAGGGCACTCCAGACATCCTTCTCCCCAGCAACACATTCCAGCTCCTCCTGGGGGATTCCAAGGCGTTCCCAGGCTAGATGGGCTATATAGTCCCTCCCAGTTAGGCGTGCCCGGAACACCTCCAAAGGGAGGCGCTCAGGAGGGCATCCTAATCAGATGCCCAAACCACCTCAGCTGGCTTCTTTCGATGCGAAGGAACAGCTTTTCCAAGCTTTTGACCCTATCTCTAAGGCTGAGCCCGGCCACCCGACGGAGAAAGCTCATTTCGGCGTATCCACGATCTTATTCTTTTGGTCACTACCCAAAGCTCATGACCATAGGTGAGGGTTGGAACGTACTGGAAAATCGAGAGCTTCGCCTTCTGGCTTAGCTCCCTCTTCCCCACCACAGTCCGGTACAACGTCCGGCATTAAAATTCACTCACACTGATATGCAATCACATTAAATTTCTCTTTAATGACAGATCTTTTCCATAAAAGTAGCTGTAATCATCATCTTCATATGGTTGTTAACATTACTGGTGTAGTAGTAGATGCCAGCTAGCCCAAATACTCAGGGCAGAATCCGAACAACTACGATTAAAATGAGCTTCAAGTTTTATAAAGCACTTTGTGTATGTATGCTCTCTGGAAGTGGATGTTTTGTGTCATCAAACTCAGAAGTGGGACACACCAGTGTGCACTCACTGTGGTCTGGTAAGGCTCAGTGGGTTTTTGATTGGGTTAGAGCCCAAGTCACTGGGTGGAGACTAAAATGACACAGGTAATCAGATTAGACTTCTCACAGGCGTCATTTAGGAGGTTTTTACAGGAGATGACTGATGAGTGCACACTTTAGCTCAGACACAGACATGTCCCATTTTAAGAGCAGCCATACTTATTGACTGGCGGAAAAACATGCTATTCTCAGCCATACCGGCATGCTAATGCATTAATATTCACCGCTGAGGCAGCTGCTTTCACCTGATTTGTATGAAAGGAAATCCTCCAACGCTCGAAACATGTTTGTTAAACAAATGAACAAAAAATAAATAGTTTCTCATTATATAGAAAACACTTATTCACTTTCAAGCCAAGAGTTAGATGAGACGATGGATCTCATGTCTCTGCGTTGCAGGCAGGTTGCAATTATCTTAGCTTCGATGTTTCATGTGGATACTATTTTTAAGAATGGGAACATCAAAGCAGGGACAGTACGGTGTCACATAAATGTATTTCCCTTATTTATCACTGTGTGTGAAACAAGTGGTCACAGGGTGGAAATGATTCAATTAGAAAATCACTGCGTTAGACATATGTGTTTATGGATTGCTGTCAGTCAGTTGGACCTCAGTTTGATGAACATGCCACATGGTCGTTGGTCTTAACACGTTAAAAACATGGTGGCTATTCTGGAAATGTCTCATTTCTCCTTAATTATCTACAGAAATTGGTTTCTGGATAAATTTAAAGTGTGAAACAGGCCACGCAGTTGAAGAACCTTGTTTCTTTTTATAGCCACAACACCTTGTTTAATTAGTTCTTCACAAATGTTCAGAGTTTTAACAGGCCATGAGTCAAGTAGTTATATTAATGTGATACATAGTTTGCTTTTAGCTGTAATTTCCAGCTGTCAAGCTTAAAGTTTAAAATCTTATATGATAGATTTAGAATCAAAGACACCGCACAGGCAAGTAATGGATCTGTTGAAATTAAAGACTCGTCATTTTGCTAACAAGCCAACAGACAGATCAAACTCATCATTTTACTCTTTACGCTGTCTGTTCTCCTCTGCAGCGTCAGGATAATGACACTTTCACCGTCTCTGCTTATTCTGCCTTTTCTGCTCTCCCCTCCTGAATGTAACATCAACATATTTCTGCTTTCTTTCAAGATGCGGCAGTCAGATCAATGAAAAGCCTCTTAGCCAAGCTGCACTCTCAACATCTGCTATCGAACCAGCACTTTTAGGCCCAACTAAAAGTGCAAGACATTTTTCTTTTTCTGTGAGTGCCGTTTTTTTAGATGTGTGTGTGCATGTGTGTGTGTGTACTTATTTACTTACTACATACTCTTATATACATATATATATACATGCATGATGTGTGAAGCCAGAATCAGATTAACTTTTCATTTTAAGCACCAGGACAGACTTTGACCATGAATGCAGAGCTTTTGCCAAAAGAATAATAAAATAAAATTGCACATATGATTTTCTAAGTGGAAAACTGACCACGGAATAGTTTTGCTCTAACAACAACAGATCTGTCAACAGATAAGTTATTGCGCTTTTCCATCTTCCCTGTCCAATCAAAACATCATCTCATATTGTAGAAAGTAAAAGAAATAAATGATACGTTTGACAAGTTAACTAAATTCCTTCATTTTTTCTGCGTGTGAGTTTCTCCGTCTAACACTTTTCACTCTGAATTAAATGGAGTCATATCTGTACACTGTATCCCATGAGAACTTTGAGTTCCTAATTGGGCTTAATTTATAATTCGGTTACTTTGTCAAAACAGTGTCAAGTTTGATCCTCATGAGCTACAGCATGTAATTGTATTTTTTAAAATTTAATTAGATTTTTCTTTTTTCCATCTTTCGGAACTTTGCCTTAATTCGACAGTCAGTATAGAACTAGACAGGAAACATGGGGAAAGGAGGGGTGTGACACGCAACAATGGTCCTTCAGCTGGGAGTCCAATCATGGACGTTGGCGATTATGTGTTACAGGATTTATTGTACAACTGGCAGCTACACTCTGACCACCATAACATTCTGTACATTTCTGTCTGTGGATGATTTTTGGCAACATAAAAATTATACATATTTGTGCACAGTCCATAAAACCTATAAAATGACTAATTGTGCTTTATGCAAGCCCAGTTTTTTTATTTTTTTTATTTTTTATTTTTTATTACAACTTCAATACTTCTCTATATATTGGAGTTTACCTTAAAGCTACAGCAGCAGGAACAACGAGGAACCTGATCCAAACACAAGTGAAGTAACTCTGCAGCGTTTAGAGTAATTTAAATACATCACACCCGTGCTTTGTTTAATTTTTAGATCAGAGAGAAGAATGACTGAACTGAGATGCATGTGTATGTGAAAGGCCCGATAGAGCCAGTGTTTAGTTTGTTCTCTCTGGGATACTGTAGAAACGTTATTATAGGAATTATACAAAGACAGTGATAAAAGAATTGATAGGTAGTTAATTAGAGCAAACTGTAAAACTTTTAAAACTCATGTTGGGGCAAGAGTGAGCTAAAAACAGTTTTAGAGCTTCAAGGAGACAGGTCTTACTTAACCTCATTTATGTCAGTGGGGTGGACAAAACAATACAAACAGCTGTCAGAAAAACACCTCTATGAAAGAGTTCCAACAAACACTGATCAGTTCTCTATCGTCTCGAGACTATCTCTCCACTCTGTTACATATCCCATATGTACGGGGTATGACCCCCGCTGCTTGTCAGGGTACGTGGAAATTTCTTTAAGACACACCGGCTTGCCCGGCCACGCCCCATTGCGTAGCTATAAAGCACCTGCGCTGGCTTGTAATCACTGATTGTTTGATCTCCACTTGTGCGTCAGGGTGCAGTGACAATCCAAGTTGGAAAAATTGAGTTGTGTGAAAGAGAAGGTGTACAGCTGTTTAATCCGCTTACCCAGTGTAAGTCGGGGCGTCTGTCTTTGGCAGCCTCCCTGGATTGCTGTATCTTTCTGTTTTGTTCGGTGGCTGTGTGTTCTCCCCGGCGTATTGCTTTCGGCTCGTGAGCTAACGTGCTAGGTGGGGTCCACACTGAGCACTGGGTAGAGCCGAGGGGAGGGGGGTCCCGGCTTTGGCGGTGTTTCTCCCCGGCGTATTGCTCGCGGCGAGCATCTCTCTCTCTTAGTTCGAGCAGGAAAGCAGTTTGTTTGGTGGCTGTGGGTTCTTTCCGGCGTATTGCTCGCGGTTCGTGAGCTAACGCGCTCGGTGGGGTCCACACTGAGCGCTGGTGTCCCGGTCCGGTCGCCCCGGAGGTCTCTGGGTCCTGGCCTTGGTGGTGTTTCCCCCCGGCGTATTGCTCGCGGCTCGCGGGCTGACGCGCCGGCGGCGAGCATCTCTCCCACTCTCTCCCAGTTCAAAGCACTCTCAGTCCATACCCTCATAAGCGTACGGCTCTCACAGCTGCCGACACGCAGAGCACACTTGAAAAAAAGAAGACAAGTTAGCTGTGAGTGCTAACGGCTACAAGGATAAACAGGAAGTGGCGGAGTACTTCCGGTTCGCGGTCCCTGGCAGTATGGCAAATCAGGGGTATTGCTATGTGGGCTCTGGGGTGGCCATGCCCCTAGAGGACGGGCATGATAGCTGCGTGCTATGTTTGGGTCACGAGCATGCTCTGGTTTCAAAAGAAAGTCCTCAGTCATGCATGGACTGTTTTATTTTACCTGCTCAGGCTAGGGAGGCTCGCTGTCGCTTTTTTGCTCCGAAATGTGCAGGCTCTCATGGTTATGAGGGACCCCGGCAGAAAATTAGGAGAACGGCTGCAGCCTCGGAGGGGAGAGGGGCTGGCGGGGAGGCGGCGGGCTCCGCTGCTCCCCGCAGGAGCAGTGCCGTCACCACGTAGCCTTGCTGTTGGCTCACGTTCAGGGCCTAGGATTGCGCATGAATTACAGGAAGAGCAGGCTCGAGCCTTCCCAGGTAACGACCTTCCTGGGGATGGTCTTGGACTCGAGGACGGCGACGGTTGTTTTGACCCCGGAGAGGCAGCAGGCCTTCAGGACTTGCCTCGCCCTTTTCCAGCCGCGTGCTCTGGTCACCTGGGGACTTTGCCTTCGCCTCATGGGCTTGATGGCAGCCATGGTGCAGGTGGTCCCTCTTGCCCTCTTGCACATGTGACCTGTGCAGAGATGTCTACTAGGCTTGGGTTTGTGCCCTCAGAGGTCCCACAAAACCAAAGTGGTGGTCTCTCGGAGGCTTCACAGGGCCCTCCAGTGGTGGAGGGTCCCGGCACACATCCAGGTGGGCCGGGCTCTGGGTCCAGTGATCTGTCGCCAGCTGGTGTACACGGACGCATCCCTTTCGGGGTGGGGCGCCGTACACCAAGGCTGTGGAATCAACGGTGTCTGGACCGGCCGGTGGCTGTGTCAGCACATAAACATCCTAGAGCTGAGGGCGGTGCTCCTCGCTCTGCGTCGGTTCCTGCCAAGGCTGAGGGGTCATCACGTCGTCGTTTGCACCGACAGCACAGTGACGGCCGCTTACATCATCAGGCAGGGGGGCCTGGGCTCCCCTGTTCTGTGCAAACTGGCAACCACTCTGTGGAAGTGGGCTCACCCACTCTTCCTCTCGCTCAGAGCTGTGCATGTGCCAGGGGCACTGAACTCCGCGGCGGACATCATGTCGAGGGGAGGGCCCCAGCCAGCAGAGTGGAGACTCCACCCTCAGGTGGTCTCTGAGATATGGCGCCGGTTAGGCAGGGCAGAGGTCGACCTGTTTGCATCCAGGGAGTCGACGCATTGCCCGCTCTTTTTCTCCCTGAGAAACGACGATCCTCCCATGGGCTGGGATGCTCTGGCTCATCCGTGGCCCCCGGTTCTGCTTTACACCTTTCCTCCCTTCGCTCTTTTCCAGCCTCTTCTCCGAAGAGTTCTGGTGGAACGGGTGCAGCTTGTATTGGTGGCTCCTCTGTGGCCCCACATGCCGTGGTTTTCAGCGATTCCACCTCTGCTGGACGGGTTGCCATGGGAGCTCCCGCACTGGAGGGACCTGCTCTCCCAGGCGAACGAAGCCCTGTTCCACCCCTTTCCAGAGGGGCTCAGACTGATGGCTTGGCCCCTGAGAGGGAGAGGCTCCTGGATTGCCAGAGCCGGTGGTAGTGACAATTCAGCATGCCCGAGCTCCATCCACGAGGGCTGCTTATTCCTACCGTTGGCAAGTGTTTACGACCTGGTGTGCATCTCACCGGGTGGACCCATACTTAGCTTCGGCTCAGGAGATCCTGCGGTTTTTGCAGTCCCAGCTTGAGGCACAGAAGGCCGCGGTAACACTGAGAGGATTGGTGGCAGTAATCAAGGCAGTGCGTATCAGCGAATTCGCTCTGAGCGCGGAAGGCTGTGCCCTCATTTCCCGGTTTCTTCGGGGGGCCAAGCGACTTACGGTGCTATGACCCTGGGCGTGTGGGCAGGCCATTGTCGAAATCCAGGCTGTCACACTGGGTCGTGGACACTATTCGGCAGGCTTATGTGCTGTCAGGTGTGCCGGTTCCATCAGGGGTCCGGGCACACTCCACTCGGGGTGTGGCTGCCTCATGGGCCTTGTGGCGGGGGGCCTCCCTTGCTTCCATATGCTCAGCTGCCACATGGTTGTCTCAGTCAACCTTCACTAGGTTCTACCGTCTGAATGTGGCCGTCAGCCCCTCGTTCGGGGAGCGTGTGCTGGGCGTGGCCCGACGGTAGTCAATTTATGTCTCCCCCTCAGCCTTGCATCTTGCAGGCTGATTGAGTGGCTGCTCTGCAAACAGGCGGGCCTTTGCGTCTTACGGGGTCCTTGCCTGTCCCCCTTGGGTTAGTCTTGCGTCTTGTGGGCTTCCCTGGCAGCCCTTTCCCTCTCAGAGCTGGCCCTAGCGCCTTGCGGGGCCTACTCCCGGGAGCTGTATATAGTGTACATTTGTAAATAGTTCATTTGTTGCACTCTGTGGTTTGGGATTGTGGGCTGCACCGTCTCCTCATGGGGTGTCTTAAAGATCTACCCCGTACATATGGAATATGTAACGGAGTGGAGAGATAGTCTCAAGACGATAGAGAACGTGTGGTTACAGTGTAACCTTGGTTCTCTGAGTGAAGAGACTATCTCTCCAGTCCTCAGGCCGCTCGGAGACACGTTCCGTTCAAACTATCAGTGATTACACACCAGCGCAGGTGCTTTATAGCTACGCAATGGGGCGTGGCCGGGCAAGCCGGTGTGTCTTAAAGAAATTTCCACGTACCCTGACAAGCAGCGGGGGTCATACCCCGTACATATGGAATATGTAACGGAGTGGAGAGATAGTCTCTTCACTCAGAAAACCAAGGTTACACTGTAACCACACGTTATCACCTTCATGTAGGTAAGGTTTCATTGAAGGATTGTAATGATTGTATTAGACTGCATTCATTTTAGTGAGATGGACCTAACAACTGAGCAGCTGAATGTATTTAATGAAAACACTATCACTACAGAGTTGTCAAATCAAATATTTAAACACTGATGAAATATGCAGTAATACGTAAATATTACATCTGTCAGGGATTCTGAGCCTATAACGTTCAGCAGAGAGCAGTTATTGTTCCTAATGTGCCAGTTACTGATAACTGAACAGCATTTCCTATACGTTGGCGTTCCAGCTGCGGTGTGGCCAGTTGAGCTAGTCACGCCTGTTCTAGGCAATGATTGTGATTCTACCCGAAGCATCGTGGCATGTTTCAGAAGCGTCCGGGAAGCAGCTCTCCGCTCTGCTCCATGTCGAATACGTACGTGGCTGTTCTATTTTTGACGGGTGACACGTCGATCAACACAGAGCATATAGAGCTGGCACAGACACAGAAACGACATAGAGAATCTGGTCACTTTTCAAAATAAAACATCCTGTGCAGACCTCAGATTGAAAAAACAGACAAAGGGAAACAATTTAACTACGTAGACGAACATGAACCAAAATGCTTTGCTTCTGAAACACTCCTGGTGGGGTTTGAAGCCGCATAGAGCATGGACCAAAACAGTGTTGCAGCCCGACGTCACAGAGGCATGCCCGATTGAATTTAGGAATAAGGCAGTGCAAGATTTAATTTTAGGTTTGAGAGACTGCCACTACTAATGCTGTTGACTGAAAATGGAAGGAACCCCTATCATGCCTGCTGGGTTCAACAATTAAAGGCCAATAGTCAGTGTGATGTGTCTAACCCAAATGCATTGTGGGTGGCATAGCAGGGGTTAACATCCTCCTTAAACCCAGTGAACCCCTGCTCTGCTCCCATAAGCCTATAGCTGGGAAACAATGCCCTTATCTGGTTCACTCAACCTGCCTTCCCATTTAGCCCCTCTGCCAGCCACAAATTTGCATGTCAATCATCACAGCGGATGACATTTAAAAAGCCTGTAAAAGGACTGGTAGGAAATCACAGAAATTAATTGCGAAGCGCGCGTGCACGCTCTTGTGAAATGCACACGTACGTACACTCTCACACACACAATCTCCCCCTATCTTCTCCCACACACGCTGCTCACCAGGAATTGTAATTACTTTACATTTCTTTGTGGAGGGAAGGAATTACCAAAATGGTTGAAGTAAGCGTCTCTGGGCGTAATTAACATCGTAGCTATCAAAAGTCTCACAACTCTTTTGAAACAATGAATTCTGCAAGTCTTTCCCTTTCCTGTCGTTCTGATGTTTTCTCTCTCTCTCTTTCTTTGAGTTCAGCTGAATAAACAACCAGCAGACACCACTTCTCCCTCTAAGATCAATAGAAAACACCAACAGTTATTTGCCTCTGAATAGTGGGGGAATCAACACGATATCACACTCTGGCTCTGCATTTAGATTTATTGTTTTCATTTTGCCTTTATTCACTTTGTGCAATCCCCCCCCCTCTTTCTCTCTCTCTCTGTCTCTCTCTCTCTCTCTGTCTCTCTCTCTCTGTGTACCGTTCCCTTCCACTTGAGCAGAAGCACGGTTATGGAAATTGCCTACAGATTTTTAAGCAATTGAATACAGAAGCGGCTGGTGACCTATGCTATGAACTAATGATACTGAAATGGGTTTCTATCTTTAAGCTTGGACAAATGACATTTGACAAGGAATGTCAGGTTAACTTTGCCAGGATGTGACTAAAATTCTGCTTCAGTTTCACACCAGGATGCAGAGGACCTGATCCTTTGGTAGACATGGCAAAGGGGTGAACTTGTTAGCAAGTAGTCATTCAGTCATTTATTTGAAGTGTGTAAGCCCACCTGATGAATATAAGATACAAGATATTATATTGTATGGTTTGTATGTTTTCTTTGTTTTTGCTCTGGTTTTGGTCTCCACCAGCTCCTGATAGTTTACCTTCTTACTTTGACTTGTGGTCCTTGGACTGCTGGATGTTTGCCCAGACACTGTGTAAGCTGCTAGTTGGATCTTCTCATTTGGGATAATATTAACATTAGCATTAATTTGGAGATTTATTACCTTATGACTTGTGTCTCATCTGATCTTGGGGTGGCCGAGTGGCTCACCTGGTGGAGTGTGATCCCCGATGCTGGGGGGCTGGGTCCTTGCTGTCACTGTCCCTTGCTGCTTATCATCATCATATGTCATATGGGCTGAAATATGTGCAGGAACCAGGAACTGAATTTGAATCATTTATATTTGAATTTGTATTGTTCAATTTGAATCATTGCATTGAAAAACTGAATCTGAATTGTAATTTGAAATTGAATTTATTAGTTTGGAACTGAACATTCAGCTGTGCGACTTTCTCCATAAAAACAGTTTATATGAGGATTTTCAGTCAGGATTTAGAGTGCATCATAGCACAGAGACCGCACTAGTCAAAGTTACAAACGACCTCCTAATGGCATCAGACAAAGGACTCATCTCTGTACTTGTCCTGTTAGATCTTAGTGCCGCATTTGACACCATTGACCATCAAATTCTTTTACAGAGACTGGAACATCAAATTGGCATCAAAGGAACCGCCCTAAGCTGGTTTAAGTCTTATTTTTTAGATCGTTCTCAGTTTGTTCTTGTCAATGATGAATCCTCCATGCATACCAAAGTTTGTCATGGAGTCCCACAAGGTTCTGTACTCGGACCACTTCTATTCAGTTTATATATGCTTCCTCTAGGGAACATTATTAGGAATCACTCCGTTAATTTTCATTGTTATGCCGAGGACACCCAATTATATTTATCGATCAAGCCTGATGAAACCAATCAATTAACTAAACTCCAAGCATGCCTTAAAGATATAAAAAGTTGGATGACCTTCAATTTTCTGATGTTAAATTCAGACAAAACTGAAGTTCTTGTAATTGGACCCAAAAACATCAGAGACTCTCTCTCTAGAGACTTAGTTACCTTAGATGGGATCACCCTGGCCTCCAGCTCCACCGTAAAGAATCTTGGAGTAGTTTTTGATCAGGATTTGTCCTTTAATGTCCACATAAAACAAATTTCAAGGACTGCATTCTTCCATTTACGTAACATTGCCAAAATCAGACGCATTGTATCTCAAGCAGATGCAGAAAAACTAGTCCACGCATTTGTTACTTCTAGGCTTGACTATTGTAACTCATTGTTATCAGGCTGCTCCAATAAGTCTCTTAGGACTTTGCAGCTAATTCAGAATGCTGCTGCACGTGTTCTGACAGGAACCAAGATCAGAGATCACATCTCTCCCATTTTGGCTTCCTTGCATTGGCTACCTGTTAAATCTAGAATAGAATTTAAAATTCTTCTCCTTACATACAAAGCTCTTCATGGTCAGGCACCATCATATCTAAAAGAGCTCATAGTACCTTACTACCCCTCTAGAACACTGCGCTCTCAGAATGCTGGGTTCCTTGTAGTTCCTATAGTTTCCAAAAGTAGATTGGGAGCCAGAGCTTTCAGCTATCAAGCTCCTCTTCTGTGGAACAAACTACCATTTTGGGTTCGGGAGGCAGACACGGTCAACACTTTTAAGAGTAAACTTAAGACTTTCCTTTTTGATAGAGCTTATAGTTAGGGCTGGCCCAGGTCATCCCTTAGTTATGCTGCTATAGGACTATACTGCCGAGGGACTCCTCCTTTCAGGGTTATGCCTAGCCAGGCATGGTATTGGTTGAAGATGCAGTCACATCTCCCTTTACTGAAAACCCTCTCTCTCTCTCTCTCTCTCTCTCTCTCTCTCTCTCTCTCTCTCTCTCCCTCTCTCTCTCACCATCACCACCACCATCTGTAAACATACATGTCTGTCATACATGAACATTAATGCATCTTACTAACTAAACTTCTTCCCCGGAGTTTCTGTGCTCTTTCATCCAGCAGGTTCTCGTGGATCGTGACTGCTGCTGTGGTCCTGCATGACGTCCACTACATATATTATTACTGTCATTAATGTTACCAGATCTCCATTACAGTTTATAGTAACTTAGTTAATGATTTGCTGCTGCTGTGCATCTGTGTCTCTCTATCTCTATCACAGGTTCCACTGCTACTGTAATCATTTTATCATTCATTGTAATCCATTGTCATTTTTCATTGTAATTACACAAAATGTTTCTGTTGACTTGTTGACTGTACACGTGACATCTATTGCACATCTGTCCGTCCTGGGAGAGGGATCCCTCCTCTGTGGCTCTTCCTGAGGTTTCTTCCACTTTTTTCCCTGTTAAAAGGGTTTTTTGTGGGCAAGTTTTTCCTCACTCGAACCGAGGGTCTAAGGACAGAGGGTGTCACTCCCTGTACAGATTGTGAAGCCCTCCGAGGCAAAATGTATTTTGCGACTTTGGGCTATACAAATAAAATTTGATTTGATTTGATTTGATTCTCACAATTCAAATTCAGTTCTCAAAATTCAATTTAAATTTTCTGTGACAAACATCCGGGTAGTTGAGGAAGAGCAATCAAGCGCAGATACACAGGATGCCTCTTCGGCCAATCAGCACCTACGTGTGTGTGTGTGTGTGTGTGTGTGTGTGTGTGTGTGTGTGTGTGTGTGTGTGTGTGTGTGTGTGTGTGTGTGTGTGTGTGTGTGTGTGTGCCACGGCAGTTGCCGGTGTTTGGGGCAGTTACCACTGCCCTGCCACGGCAACTGCTGCTGTTATGGGCATTTGTTTTTATTTTTTATTTTAAAAAACAGTCGTCAGAGTTATATTAGACTCGCTGGCAGTAGCATTTCATGATTCGTGATTTCTGCATCAATTTGCGAGGTTTTCTTAATTAATCTCGCAACTACTGCTGCTTTGATCATCTGTTTTTATTTTTTATTTTATAAATAATAATTTACTGTGACCTTTTTCCTATATAGTGTATCATGATTGCATAATTGAACAACATATTTTCTCAAATATATTCAATGGTAGAAAGCCCTTAGTGCAGGATTTTAAATTGGAATCCTGTGATGCACTGAGAAATGTAGACTAGCAGGCTTTATATACACATTTGGGATTTGGGGTCTATTTGTGTGATTGGCAGTGGCAGCTGCCCCAGACACCAGTAGCAGTTGAGACAGATGTTGAGAGATTAATTAAATCAATGCAAATTAATGCAGAAATCACATGATGGAAATGTTACTTCTATCAAGTCTAATACAACAATAACTGTTTTATAAAATAAAAAATAAAAACAGATGATCAAAGCAGCAGTAGTTGCCGTGGCAGGTCAGTGGCAGCTGCGCCACACAGTGGCAGCGGTTGAGAGATTAATTAAGAAAACCTCACAAACTAATGCAGAAATCACGTAATGGAAATGCCAGCGAGTCTAATACAACTCTGACGACTGTTTTATAAAATAAAAAATAAAAACAAATGCCCATAACAGCAGTTGCTGTGGCAGGGCAGTGGTAACTGCCCCAGACACCGGCAACTGCCGTGGCACACACACACACACACACACACACACGTAGGTGCTGACTGGCTGAAGAGGCGTTCTATGTATCTGCACTCGATTGCTCTGCCTCAACTACCCGGATGTTTGTCACAGAAAATTGAAATGGAATTGTGAGAACTGAATTTGAATTGTGAGAACTGAATGTTCAGTTCCAACCTAATAAATTCACTTTCAAATTACAATTCAGATTCAGTTTTTCAATGCAGTGATTCAAACTGAACAGTACAAATTCAAATTATGTGATTTAAATTCAGTTTTTTAATGCAATTATTCAAGTTAAGCAATTCAAATTCAAATATAAATGATTCAAATTCAGTTTCTGGTGGCACATATTTCAGCCCATATCATCAGCACTGTCAAATAAAGACAAAACTCCAAAACTTGTGTATGATCTGTGTCCTGTCCATGGTTTTACATGTCAGTAAAATTCATAAATCAAATAAGTAACATACTTGTAAGTAGCAACCTGTTCCACTTTAAATTACCATCATTATAAAATTATTACTTCTATGATGTGGAGGTCGGGATGATGAATGAGGGTATTTGTATCTTTAAGAATTTACATTCAACACCAGCATCCCACGCAATGTTTTTATCTATGACATGGAGATTGCTGGATATAGTAGGATTAGCCAACAGAGAAATGTGGCTGTGACTCTTTCACAGATCAGTTTAGTTTGAATATTTTATCTGACAAACTCAGCTGAGGTAGACTTAGTCTTTGGTTTTAGAAAACATTCTGTTTTAAGGCAACATACGGTGCCTGGAATTATTGTTTTCTGTGGTTTGCCTCTCCTCATTGACTGTATTTAAGTTAGCATAAAAAAATGCTAGTCACATGTGAAGGTTCTAACTTTTAATGCTAACCCAAACTGATTTCTGAACCATGCAGAGTCCTGTCAGAAAAGAAGCAGCTTCAGTCCAGCTCAGGATGGTGTCATGCCAGTCTGACCCTGGCCAGAATTTCTTACGTACTGTAGACAGGCTGTTATCAGCTGCCATTGTTCTCAGTACAATGGAAATCATTCATGTTAACAAGGTATTGACGGCATAATTACAGCCTGCATAGAAAGCCATCTCCTCTCTTCACTGGAATAGGGCGGCAAGGACAAACTAATGCATGAAATGAAACATAGGAAATGGAATTAATGCTCAGTTTGTTTCATTTATTTGACAGTTGACAAAGTATGCTAATGAATTTGCATAAAATACAGCCAGGCAATGTAAACACATAGATGCTAAGTTCCACGCTTTGGAAAATGTTGATTTCATTGATTTCATTTTTATCTCTGTGCTTTATACACAATACACAGATGGGTCAAGACCATGTGGAGCCTAGCTTAGCACAAAGCACAAATTCAAAATGGTGTTGCTAATGTTACAGGCCACACATGTTTGTGTATATGCTGAAGTGTTTATGTTCCTTCTGACCACTCCTATCTGAGACCAGATTTAACCCACTGGCTTACACCATTAGCCCTTAGTACAGTAATATTGTGAGTTACAGATGCCGTGGGATCATTATCTATTTGATCTTGTCCAGACAACACGTCTCTGTCAAAGCCAAACAAAGAACAGTGGGAAACAGACATCACACAATACTCTTAGTGTCTGATAAACTGTAACTGTCTTTGCTGTACAGCTACTCAATACCTTTACCACAAGAGTGTGGAAACAAATTTTTGGTACTCCAACACAGTTCTTTCCAGAAAACTTCCAAAGAAACGAAAAAAGGCATTAAATGGCGTTGTCTGGCTTTTAATTTGTTATTCATCTGATGAAGTGTACGACAGTCATTTTGAGTTTATTAGTACTATTACATAAATCGTATTACTTGCTTCACATTAAGTTTGTTAGTGAATTTATATTAAGACTGTGTAATTCAAGAGGATGGAAATTGTCTATGTAATTGAAATGCATAAGTGCCAAAAATATTTTTTTGAGTGTAGACTGCTGTTGTAAGCCATAGTACAATTTGCTTTTTAATTGTGGAGCATTAGACAACAAATGTAAGTCTCTTACTGGGATTTAAATGGCAGAAATGGAGTAGATTTATGAAATGTGTGTAAAAATGTTGAGGTAGCCCAATGAAATTTCCTCCAAAATGTCTAAATGTCATTGGGGGTCCAATCATGATGGAGGACTTAACACGGTCCACAGGCTACTATTTACCAACCCAACACCAAAGTTAAGTAAAGAAAACTTGAAAGATTTTAAAGGACGAAATTAAAAACAGTTAATAAAAGTTAACAGAAATAATAATATTAACAGACCAGTTAATATGAAGTAACATCTGCGTTTTCAACCCTAACATCATCAGATACCTGATACCACACTGTTGTTCCTAAAATAGTTTGAATGTAATCCACTACACTTTTTTAAATAACTGTGGGGCCACACTGTGAGGCTCAGTGGGTACATCCAGTAACACTGAAACACATTTCATTTCACAGTATATCATAATCCACCTGCTCACAGCTTCATAGTTTGAAGGTTAAACATTTTAGGAGATCATACCACTCAGCTATTTCTATAGCTGTAAGTAAATGTTTCAGAGACTTAATGAATCATTTGTTCCCTGTGGAGTTGTTGTGAAGTTGTGTGTGTGGTACATTATTTTTTTTATAATAGTCAAATTTATGCCAACTTCCAGATCAAACTTGAGCAAATCCTCAAATGTTAGGCCTAATCACCCAGATGAAAAGAAATGTATCCTTAAGTGTAGCAAACTGCGAATCCTGAACCACAACATGAACTGAACCATGACTTATCTGTGCTGTTACACCCTAATACCTTTGATTTATTTTAGATTTATACTGGAACATTTCTGGGTCCCAGTACCTGATTGGAAACCACTGGTCTAAACACAGTGTTCCCAGTTCCATTCCAGCTGGGGATCTTTGTCACATGCTATCCCCTTTAATTTCTGTGTATCTTCACTTTGAACTGAACTTTTAAGAGAGAACTGGTCAAAAAAGACAAAAATGAAGGCTGTAGCTGTGATGTTTTCTTTCTGAACCCCCACATACACATCTGGCCACAATGTTCTCTACACCCTGTGAACCTTGCATTGTAAGTATTTTGAATGTTGCATGTGCATTTGGTGAATAAATCCAGCTTAGAGATACAGTTGCAGCATGATATATCCATAATCAAAGAACCAAAAAACACAGGCTCTGATACACACATAGACAAATAGGAAATCCATGCAGTCACAGCACACACTGCAGCACACGCTCACGTATAGGGACCAAACATCAAGATCTGGAGAAAAGCTTCCACGCTGCTCCTTATTAATGATTCTTTATTAATGTTCTTGACATTTTGTGGGGTTGCTGTCTGGTCTTGCTCAGTTTTCTCCTTCCTCTCTTTTTCATGATGGGAATTTGAGAAACACAAAATAGAATAAGAGGAAAAAAACAGGTGAGAAAGCATGATAAACCACAGAGCTGTCTAGAGTCTGTGCAACCTTAAACCCTGATATATCTTCTTCCTCTGTGCTCCATTGTTCCAAGAAATGAATAAAACACATTGTTGCACTGGGTGACATGGTCTTCATTAACATGAACATGAACATACGCACTTTATAATTTGTATTTTATCTTGACTGCTGTCAGATACACTTATTAGAACACCAAATATGTGTTAATCCACCAGTGAATAGAAATGTCCTCCTGTTTCAGTAACATTTGTTAAATGTGTGTGCTTCATGTCTATGTGCATATGTAATTGATGACCTGATCACAGAGGTGAACATTCAAAAGATGAATATTTGCAATTACAGCATTCTCATTAGAGCGTCTGACCTTCAAGCGGGCTCCCTCTGTATCGATCGTCCCAACCACGGTCGACACTGGCCTTTCAGTGGAGATTGCTCACCACCACCTCAACAACAACAACAACAACAACAACAACAACAACAACAAACCAGCCATTCAGGTGGACCATAATCATCTAAAGAGCAGGGCCAGGGCAATAATCTGTCCTGCTGGCAGAAGCTGTAGGTGATTATCACTAGAAATGAATAGACAGTACGTGGAGTGGACAGTTGCACCCTGAAGGTAAAGGCGACAAGAAATGACTAATTGCATTCAACAGCCAAATGCAAGTAAAGCAACCATCAAGTTTAAAATTGAAAAGAAAAGAGTAAAACTGAACATATTCATTTCAAAGTCAGTGATCTGGGTGAAACTGGAGGGAGGTGGGCAAATCACTCCTTTCCAAAAATGCAACACTGTGCAACTTTTTGATTAAATGAATGCAGATGACGTAACAAAGTTGCTGAAAGTGCTGTAAATTTTTGGAGTGGAAGTGGAAGGTAGTGGAAGTCTACAATAATTCAAAAAGTGTCATTTGAAAGGACTGCCTGCTTTTAGTGATTTACTTTGTTGTTTTGAGTAGACAGAAATATATACCAATGCAGTATGTTCACTCAAGTCTGCTGCTTTTAGTGCAGAGGGATTGTAGCCTGTTTAAGCTTGCCAACTCACCTATCTATCTTAAAGATGGTGATGTCATCATGCCTAGTCATGCCAAGAAAAAGGCTATAAGCTCATGCAGGGCTAGGCCAGAGCCAGTCAGAGAAATGCACTGCTAAGGCTGGGCGTGTGGTTGGAAGGAATGAATGCTTAAGAATGTTCCACAGCTGAGATACACCTGAAGAGTGAAGATATGAAACATCATCATGTCAATTTTAAGCAAGTCTCTGTCAGTTGATATGAAACAGGAACTGGATCCAGAGAGATTAAGATTTGGGTTTAACTGAAATGGCTGAGACCATTATGTTTGAGCTAATAGTTGATATTGGGTACTGACTAGGACTCTGTTCATTGTATGCAAACAACTGAGTTAGCTTGCTCTGACAGACACAGACATAACAAATCTGGGTTTGGTGGATGTCAGAAGAATGCTACCTACTGAAATGCCTACTGTAAAGTTTGATGGAAGCGATAATGGTCTGGGACTAATAAACGATGAAGGGTCTACTCAAAGGTCTACCTAATACTACAGGATTCAAAGACATATTAGCCATAAGGTTTGTTGCCCAAGGTTTGTTGCCATGGCGCCGCACTAGTGGCAGCTTGTTGCAGCAGCTCCCGTAAGCGTTTTGTGTTTTTTGTCGTTTATCTTCTGTTTTTGTCGCGTTTTTTCTACGTAAACTTTTTTTTTAATACAACTCTTGTGGAATGGCTTTGGTCCGAGTGGATGCTGTGTGGCTCCGGCGTTTTTTCCTGCTTTTCCTGGCACTTACAACTTTTGTTGTGCAGGGTAACCATGCCGACAGCAGCGGTCGCATTGTTTACCTTCGCGACCAGCTGCTAGCGCTCTCCAAACCTGTACTGCTGCCCAGAGAAAGACCACAGATCCCCGACGAGTTGAAGAGGAGACGCCAGGGATGCAGGGCCGGTGTCTTAAGGAGAGCTAGGAGGAGGAAATTTAAGCCCTTTCTTCCTACGGTTGTGATGGGGAATGTGAGGTCCCTGGCTAATAAGATGGACGAGCTGGGAGCGCTGACGAGGACTCAGCGGGAATACCGTGAGTGCAGTGTGATGTGTTTCACTGAGACATGGCTGTACAAACGTATTCCGGACTCCAACGCCACCGTACACGGCTTTCAGACGGTACGGCCAACAAAGACCGTGGACTGAGTGGTAAGAAAAAGAAGGAAGGAGGGATCGCAGTGCTTGTGAACAACATGTGGTTTAATCCCGGACATATTACCGTGAAGGAACGTTTCTTTAGCCCGGACATTGAACTGTTGCCAAGGGAGTTTACGTGCGCCATCATCATTGTTGTTTACATTCTGCCATGAGCTGATGCCGACGTCGTGTGTGACGTCATCACCTCAGTCACAGCCAGACTGCAAACGGACCATCCGAATGCATTCATGGCCAGCTCTCTGCTACACTCCCAACCTTTCAACAGTTTGTGACCTGCCCCACCAGAGACAATAAAACCTTGGACTTAATGTATGCTAATGTTAAAGAAGCATACAACTCCACTGTCCTTCCCCCCCTTGGCAGATCTGATCACAATCTGGTACTTCTCACCTCCAGATACACACCCATTGTTCAGAAGCAGCCTGTGATCACCAGGACAGTTAGGAGGTGGTCATAGGAAGCTGATGAGTCCCTGCAAGGTTGTTTTGAAGCCACAGATTGGGATGTACTGTGTGAGCCTCATGGTGAGGACATCAATGCCATGACTGACTGCATCACAGAGTACATCAACTTCTGTGTCGACAGCATTGTACCCACCAGGAGGGTGCGATGCTTTCTGAACAACAAGCCCTGGATCACCAGCGACCTGAAGGAGCTGCTGAACAGGAAGAAGAGAGCCTTCAGGGACGGGGACCGGGAGCTACTGAGGAGCGTCCAGAGGGAGCTGAAAAGAAAACTGAGGGAAGGCAAGGAAGCATATCGGGAGAAGCTGGAGCAAAAGCTCCAGGAAAACAACGTGAGGGATGTGTGGTCAGGAATGAGGACCATCGCTGGATTCAAGGCGAGGGGGAGTCAGCCCGAGGGAAGCCTGGATAGAGCCAACGAACTGAAGGAGAAGGAGGTTGTTGTCTTGACAGCAGACAGTCAGGTTCTCTCTAATTCCTTCAGATAGACCTTTTTGATGTTTTAGTGATCAGGCCACCACCACAGCTGTAGTCAGCTTGATGATGGTGTTGGAGTCAAAAGAGGCCACACAGTCATGTGTACAGGGAGTACAGCAGGGGACTCAAAATATAGTTTGGTATGAAGTGAAATGAAATGTATGACAAGGAACAATTTCAATCTGGTTTCAATTACCTGTCTTGCTATATTTGTTGGCAATTTCCTTTAGTGCAAAATATTTGTACACCTGGGTCAGCTTTTCCACACAGGTAGACACGTTCTCCTGTCAGGTCTGTCTATAAATCCCAAATTCTCAGTGGGAAGTGGCGTACGCATGTTTCAAGCCTCATTTGTGTGTACACAATGGTTATATGGCCCCAGGTGATTGGATAAGGCTGAAAAGTTCAAGGGCATAGGGCATTGTTGGATAGGTGAAGAACGGCAAGTCCCATTAATAAAAGGACCAAGGCAAAGTGAACAGGTCTGACACTGAGGAGGGAGACAGGGCAGAAAGGCAGAGAATGTGACCCCATCACATCATCTGTGTTTGTTGTCCCAGCACCTCTTCTAGTAGAAAAGAGATTCACTCTCTGAGCTCAGCTAGAGTATCCTCAATTCAACAACACTTTCCTCACATCACTTTTGTTCACTTCCTCAAATCAAACATTCACCCAAACACCTTCAAATGTTGGATTACTCATGTAATTATATGTGATTAGTATGATTACTTAATTGTGTGCATGTTTTCCTGTAACAACAGTTCTGTCTTCTTTTTTTCTTTCTGTCTTTGCCTAATTCTAAGAAGCTGACCCACACTGGGCATTGTGCCCGCACACCTGCAGCTGTGCTAACAGAGTATTGTTGAATGGTGGCACCTACAGCTTAGCCATTCCCACATAACAAATTACAGTGGTGTGGCCCAGGGCTCCCAGAGTCAGCGGCTGAATCCAAATCTATGGACTTCTCTGCATTTGCAGAATTGCAGACTTATGGGACGCTTGCCTGGAACGTCTGAAGGTGTTCAAAATACACAATTAATCAAGTCTGCAGGCGTGAACCACAATCTCTCTGCAGCTTTCAGTAGAGACAGTGCTCACCCTCTGTGGAAGTGGATGAAGGCACAGCCCAAAGGCAAGGGAACCTTGGGAAATAACACCAATGGAACTTCACAAAGTTTCTGATGAATAGAGAGGGAGTAGTGGTGAAGGTATGACCTGTGAGATGATGTAGGACCTACCCACTTACCTGTTATACTGTCCAGACACGAGATATGAGCCATCAGAGGCACATGGGCTCTACTGAAGCAAAATAAATATAGAAATGATAATCAGGAAGTGGAACATTCATATGTCTTTTCTTACTGTTTACTAGAACACATACATTCGGACAGATAGAAGTTTGCAGTTGTTATTTATTTATTTGTGTTTTTTTTCACTTTCTCTCAATAATCTAACTTGTCTACCTATATTTCAAATATTTTGCAATTACCACAAAACCGTGAGTCTTCCTCCATGATGAACAACAAAACCTACCTTTCTTACCAGAAATGCAACCCTACCTCTTCTCCACCCAGACCTGTTTAAACGCACCTCTGCCCAACCCAGCTTCCTCGAAAATGACATTATATACAGTTTCTTCCACATTATACATGTACAAGTATTTTATGGTTTTCTTTACACCATTAGAATTAAAAGAAATGTTGCTGAATACAAACTTCAAACCGCTGTCGCGGGTATCACAGTGAAAGCAAGAGAGCAACACACAGCAGTGCCTGTTCTCAGGAAGAACTGTGAAAAGTTGCTAATTTTCTATTTTCTTGTATGTTGCACATCGATGCTGGGTAAGAGGATACTGCTGTATCCTGACCAACGGGTGTTACCACAGACTGATGCATCAATGTGTGGACTAATATAGAAAACAACTGGTATGCCTCATATGATGTCGGTGTATGTTGCTCTTAAGACTTTATCTATCTGAGAGAGAATAGGCATTAATCACATGGACACCACCCCCAAGTTTGAAACGTAAACATTTTAAGCATTTAAACAACCAATTCAGCTGTTTTTTGTTCTGGTGAGCAGCCTGTAGGAGATTTACTTCCAGACATTACCACAGTCGGGCCGTGTATGTATCTGAAGCTATAATTTAAGTAAAGCCAATTCTAAATGTAAATAATAAATCATAGACTGTGTGAGTGAGGACAGGACGTTGGTGAGGCCATGTGCACAGCATTTAAACTGTTGCTTACATGAAAATCACTGAGATAATGGATTTTTTGCTTCTTCAGTTTCATGGAAAACGTAAAGACACTTTGAAACCACATGTTATAATAGCGTTGTGGTAGTGACAGGACAGGCTGTGCTATAGGGAGGATGGTTAAAAATGCACTGTCATGCAGCAATTTTAGCTCACAGTTGATGAATCTCATGAATAATTAAATTAAAATTACCTATAACGCTGGCTGCTCAGGCATAATATTGTACTTGTACTGCGAGAGCTTATACAGAGTATGGATCTAGATGAACCTATTAAGGAGACTGATTACTCTGTCTCTCATACAAATGTTTTTAATCATGGATCTGACAGCACACATACTGTATCGTTCCAGAGCTTATGCATCACTTACATATTATCTCATGTGCTTTCAGGCTGTCTGGTAAAATTCAATTACATCAGCCACTGTGCTATTTTTTTTTTTTTTTTTTTTTTTAGAAACTTTATTGATCACGTTGAACGTGAAATTACTTCTCCGCATTTAACCCATCCAGGCGGGCACCTGTTGGAACACACACATGCACATGCACAGGGTCACACACTCAAATTGACAGATGCCAGATTCACTGGAGCGGTGGGCATCAACTCACAGTGCCCGGGGAGCAGGTGACTTGGAGGGGGGGTACGGTGCCTTGCTCAAGCATGTTTGAATGAAGAAGAGCAATAAAAAATCCACTCAGTTATGTACACACGTCTACATGTGGTAGAAAGTGAGAGCAGGTTGAAAATGACCTGAGCAGCTTTGAGTCTCTGCACACTGGAGACAAAGTTCACTTACAGTCTACTGCTTGCCTCGCCTGTTTTCAGTTGTGATATCTTGCTGAAAAAATTAGTTGCACTTACTCAGCCTAATTGAGTCATCTCACATTCACTATAATTCCCAGAGTGCAATGCAGTTTTCAGAATCAGACCCTTACAGCTGGTTTCCTTCGAGGAATTTGGAAGCAGTAAAATCATCGTTAGAATGTAGATTTTGTATCTAGGATTTCTGAATTAGTATCAATATGATGAATCAATTGTGTAATTGTTGATTAGTCTGTCATTTCTGGCATGGATATACAGGTAAGTCTAGGGTAATAACATTAATACTGCTAATAATTTTAGAAGTAAATGATCCAATAAAATTATATTTATTTCATTTAAAAACATGTTATGTTTAATTTCTCAAGTTTGACTCATTGCTCTTGTCTACAAAAAGATATATATCTATATTGCTAACAGTATATTTTTACTGTAAACTGACATTTAGCTCCGTTAAAAGAAAAGTGGCCAGTTGAAAAAGAAAAAAGGCAACAACAACAAAAGAAAAATTCTTATTAGTGTCTAAAGTAACTAAAACATACAATAAATAATCAGAGGAATGTTTCCACTACATCCATTTTCAAGGTGCAAGGGATTAAACTGGTGTTGAAAACAACAAACATCCTGATGGAGGTGTTGTTATTTTCAAGGTGTGTAAGGACTGACTGGAGGTCAGTGGAGATCCTCTGTGGATCTGTTGGTTCTGAATACTAACTCACGAGGGTCCGGGCTGGCTGGGATATTGTCTTTGCTGTGTCGGCGAACCAGTTTCTCAAAGCACTCAGAACGGGGGTGAGTGCTGTTATGTAATTTTCTATCAAATCAAATCAAATTCAAATCAAATTTTATTTGTATAGCCCAAAGTCACAAAACACATTGCCTAGGAGGGCTTTGTATCCTTTGGTTACACAGGGTCACATATGGGCCTTGGGGGTCATAGACAGTGACAGCACTCAATCATATCAGAGAAGACTCTCTCCCTTTGGTATGCGAGGCCGCTCTTTGGATTGCTGGAGGAGTGCAGGTGCCAGCCTATCTCAATGTGGCCTGGTGACCAGGGTAGATAGCTAACTGCTGACGTTCCATTAACATGAACAGACAACAGTGGCTCCAGACTAGAATGTGCTGAAGGTGAACACTAAGGTGGGTAAATACATCTCCTTGTATTTGTACGTACAGGTACAATGGTGGCTGTCTGGAAGCAGGTGGAGAAACTCTCCTGTGACAGTGATATGTTCAAATGTCAGCAGCCTAATAACATCAACAAGATGATTGACACGTTTTAGTAGATGGACAGAGATGTTCCAGGTCAAGCAGCTTTGCTGCTTTGCTGAAAGCGAATGGTAGGTCTCATGGTAGGTCTCAGCAGGACAGTGTCCGCTCCTCTGGAGGCAGTGTACAGCTGACAGCTGACTCTTTGTTGAGGAGATCAAAATATAAAATGTGTTAAACTCATCTGGCTATGTGGCCTCACATGATGATGTCCTGGATCACTTGGCACATATCTGTTCATTGAACATCAGCACATTTGCTGATGTATGACATCACTGTTGATGTACATTCCTGAAGATTGATGTGGTTCTCCTGGGTTGCAGCATATCTGAACATGTCTGTGCACTCAAAGACCAAAGTCTTTGAGAGCTGTTGTAGCTTCATGTCTCTTTGCTTTAACAGTTTTTATTCCCAATGGTTTGTCCTTTGTTATCATGAAAATGGTCTGATAGACTAAAATGGGGGCAGTGGAGGACTTTCAAGCTGTAAGGTCTGTTCCTGTAAACATGGTCCAGCAAAAACAAATGAAGTATGTAGCGAAGTTTGAAGGAGCTTCTAGCCACTGCATCTGCATGTGCCGCCATCACCATGGTAACATTATTATCCCTTAGATGCACAAGTGACTGGACCCTACACTCTTCCATAAGTGGGTCAAAAATGACCCATGTTAGAATCAATGTTTTTTTATATTACTTTTGTCATTTTGATTAAGAAAAATCATTTGTATTATATTTTGGTCCACACAAGAATGATTTCATGAATGTATTTTTCACTTTAAACATTTTTAAAACATTTTGAAAATTGGAAAAGAAAATTACACAACAGCAATAGAACAATGTCAACATCCATTTTGTGTGTGTGTGTGTGTGTGTGTTCAACTGTATACCTAGCAGCCATGACACTTTGGATGAGGAAACATAAAAGGAAGAGAATGTTTTGAATGACAAGCAAACCTATTGATCAATATGTAGCTATATAAATAAATGCACACACACGCAATACATACAGTAATGTTAGCTAGCTTGGTTAGCTAGCTAGTTCTGAAGTAGGCAAATTTGATGATAGATGATAAGAAACACATAGGCCTACTCTTTCACACAATAGTCATGACTGACACACACACAGACATACAGTAATGTTAGCTAGCTTAGTTAGCTAGCTACTGTGAGCTAACTTTAAAGTAGGCTAATTTGTTATTACATGATAATAACACATACTCTTTCACACAGTACTGATGAATGACATGCATACACATTTAACACAGACTATATCCTGACAGTCACAGTTGATAAGAATCAAAGGTTCCCAAGAAATTTCATAGGAAATGAATGCGGGTCATTTTTGACCCACCTATGGAAGCTTGGGGTAGTAATACAAAACCTACAATTTCGTAAAATGTATAAAAGGTAAGTTAAAAATTTTAATGGCATTATATCAATAACATGTTTTTTGAGGAATAGCTGGAATATGAAATGATAACAACTTTTCACTTATGCATCTAAGGGTTATACAGAGAGGATGGCTTTACATCGCCACAGTGTTTATGTTATCGCGTCCACCCTGTGTGTATAAAAGATGAAGAAAAAGATAAAAGTGCACACGCTCCCCTCACACATGACATTAAAAGCCGATCCTCATCGCCGTTCTCTCAGAGGTCCCACTTCTTTTAGCCTCTGTCTTAAAGTTTTCAGACACTAATAGGCTTAGAAGCCACTAGCAGTGGATTAAGGGCAGGAAGAAAAGCGAGCCACCTCGCTGTGTTCTCTTCTCGTTTTCCTTTTAAATGAAAAGAGGCACAGGCTTCATCTTCAGCTAGGTAGGAAGGCGACATTGGCTCCCTGGCTGTTCATTTGAAGAGGGTGACACGCAGTGATCTAGTTCCTCTTCCCAGGTCTGTCTAATTACCGGCTTGATCACCGGCCTGACCTTTCACATTCAAGCTGGACAGAAGAAAGCAACGGCACCTTGATAGAGCTGGATAATAAGAACAGGAGGATTGGGGAGTGGAGAGATGTACTGATAGAGTGCAAAAAAAAAAAAAAAAAAGAGTGAGGCCTTTTGGTAATTGTGCTTTTTTATCCTTTGGGGAAGTAATGAAATGACCCATCTGACCCATCATCTGATCTTACTTTCTTCGCTTTCTCTGTTTTTTTCTCCCACTTTCTCACTTGTCTCACACTTTACTTCTCTGACTTTCAATTAATTATCTCTTCTTCTTTCTCTTCTTCTCTGTGCCTCTTTCGCTTGTCATCTCTTTCTTTCTATCTAAAGGTCTGTTTTATTCCGTGTTCTTAAATACCACCAGTTATGATACAAGTACTGTGCCAATTAAAGGTTCACATGCAAATTATATGAAATGAAATAATTAACTGTTCTCAGTTAGCTCAATGTCGTCAGTTTATCAAAATAATGTCTGTCATTTCAGAGCAACCCTGTCTCTGAGAAATATGTTTGCATATTACTGAACTGTTTTTAAATGTGGCATATCCCTGATTCCTCACACCTCTCTGTCTCTCCTTTCCCTCCTTTATTTCCTTGCTGGAGTTCAAGTGACAAAGCAGCAAGAGTAGAGGTTAGTCAGGTAAGTGAAAAAGTTCCACTTGAACTTGGTCGTGTAGGAGTGAGTTTCATTTTCCAGACCACTTTATTTAAACACACACACACACACACACACACACAGCTGATTTGTAGACCTGACATGCTGGTAAATGTAAGCGAAGCGAGGCTGGAGGCTAACCCGCCTCTTCCTCTTGTTCCTAAAGTAAGACGGGAGTAAAGTGAGGAGGGATGACAGACTGTCATGCTGCTTCAAACCCAGCATGTCACCACACAAAGTCTCTGACAGGTGACTACACAGTGGAAAGAACTCGAACTAACACCACATTCATTACTGGCACATAATACATGGAGGAAAAACAAAGGAAAAAGATCAATTCAACTTGTTTTGCTGTGCTGAAGGAAGCTTCATTTCCACCTAGATGCTAATTCCAAATTTCATATTCAGACTCAAATATTCAAAAGATGTATTTCTTTAGGTTGTTTGTGCTGGTGCTTGTGACAGCAACCCTGTCACCTGGAGATTACACTTGTATGTTATGAAGTAGCATTATGGTGACAAAAAAACTGCAGGACTGTCCTGCATTTGTGTCCACACACTAACCGGTGCAAGGTTAAGGCAGCAAACGCATAGGGTTAAGGGCGGGAAAAGATTGTGATTTTGGTTAAATGTTAATTATTCTTTAGTCACTATGAGTGGATAGTGTATTGCAATATTGCAGATGTTGTGACTTTCTAGGTACATTCATTTCCTCATAATTTGGGGACATGGCTGAATAGGAGGATTTAGGATTTAGTTAGGGCTAGGACACGTGATGCCTGTTATTCTACTTTCATGATTGATGATTCACAGATTTTTGTAACATACTTTACCACAAGGGCATTGACAACTTGGCCGTACTTATCAAGTTTAGGCATGGCAACCTGTAAAACTTGAAAGCCACAGAGACACTGCCATGGCTCAAATTAAAGAGGGATGTGAAGGTCGGTTGTGGCTCAGGAGGTAGAGCAGATCGTCCACTAATCAGATGATCGTCAGTTCGATCCCCGGCTCCTCCAGTCTGCATGTCGAAGTGTCCTTGGGCAAGATACTGAACCCCAAATTGCTCCCAAATGCTGTGCCATTGGTGTGTGAATGAATGGTTAGCAGTTGGCACCTGGCATGGCAGCCAATGCATCAATGTGGGTGAATGTGAATGTGTGAATGTAGTGTAAAAGCTCTTTGAGTGGTTGGAAGACTAGAAAGGTGCTATATAAATACAGTCCATTCACTCAGCCCTGTAGAGTTAAAGTCTATGTTGTGCTGAAGGAAGGTCCAAATCCATAGCACCAGGGCTCTCTCTGCAGTCCAGAGAGGCAACACATGGTTTGTATCTTAAGTGTGCAGAGTAGTTCGTAGTACAAAGAGCTTGTTGTTTGTAAAATAATGCTGTGCTTGCAGTGTAAGGTGGACCTATCTGGGATTAACATGATCAGACCTTTGGAACCATAGTTCCTATCATGCACTGGGTGATGCAAAGACTACAGACTACAGACCGAGTCGTGGTATAATACTGTTTATTGTACTGAGGTTTTCCTTCAAGGTATAAATAAAAATACTTCCCACTCAGGTTGATTGAAATAGTGCAGTGTGTTTGCTGAAAAGAAAAACAGCTTTTCTCTTTGCACCGACACGACTCTGAAGCCAGAGAAGCGAAAGCAGGACTTGATTTACTTTACTTTGTTAGAGGTCAGAGTTTCACAAATAAGTGCTGTCACTCTTGTGCAGCTTTTTTGAATTCCCTTTCAAAGTCCTTCCCGTCGGCTTCCTTGAAGGCCCCGTTTGAAACCTGCCAATGTTTGTAGAATCTTCCGTCCTGATGATGAGAGGACATCGCCGGCGTGGGTCAAAGGCACTGAATGAAACACACACACACATCCATAGGCACATGGACACACATTACAAGTGCAACGTGTTTGACATTTTCATTTAATTAGCAGTTACCATGCGACTAAGTAAAGCTCCCAAGCACTCTAGCAGGAGGCAGTACCCTGATTATCTCTTTAAGCTGCATTGTGAGGCACACACAAACACACACACACACACACACACACACACACATCATTATCTTTCAACATGGCGATCAGGAATGAAAATCGGCAGATGATCAAACAAATTTTGCATGGAATGGTTCAAAAACATGTGGACTGACACTAAGAAGCTGCCATCAGTGATAACCGTCATGGCACATGAAGGATGGTCCCTTGGAAGTTTTAGATCCTTTCTGATAGCAACATATCACAGCGAAAAGAAGGAGGGCAACGCTTTCAAGTGCGTTTTTGGCCTTCTACCACTCCCCCCCCCAGTCCCATTCCACCTTCCCTTTCCACCAGAACAACAAGGACTACAGTTGTACCATTAGCTCATGTTTTCTGGATCAAAGAGACCCTCCCTGTGTTTCCTCAACACTGTCATCCAGGCGTAAATCATGGCTTGACACTATTCATTATCAGTGACATGTGGAATGAGTTACCATCTCTGTGCAGCAAAAGAATGCAGCAGCATTTGCTGTAAAAACAGGAAAAAAAGGATGAGTTTAATGGCTGTGGGTACCACATGCCTAACCCTGACCTGCACCTATACAATAACACAGGCTCCACGGTAACATCAATACAGAGCCGCCGTCCATCATGGCTGCGAGCTAAGACAGGAATGGACTGTGGCTGAAAAGGGGCAAACACAAGGATACAGAACAAACACAAATGATTATTTTAACCCTGACCGTGATCGTACTCTATCCTTAGTCAGAATCAGATTCTGGTTTATTTATTCAGAATGATACACTGCAGTTTACCTCGGTCCTAGGCAGCAGCAGCAGCTTACCAGATGATAAAGAGGAGGTGAGGATGGATGCAGCGATGTCAGTGTAGAAATTAGAAGTCAATAACTACATCTCTTGCTGGGTTTTTCTTGGTGATGATGGTCACAGGGTGATGGTGGGTTGGTTTGGTTTCTTTCATTAATCCACAGCTATCTCCTCTGTTTTTAGAACTTTGAGCTCTAAGTTGTTCTGACTGCACCAAGTCAATATCCCACCTGTAGGAGACCCAAACTGGAGATGGGCAGACTACAGGGTGAAGGACTAACCTTTGGGGTCTTTCATGACCTTCCTGTCACAATCTCACTGCAGACCTGTTGGCTCTGTAGGCAAACTGCAGGAGGACCAGGAGTGGGTTAGTGATGGCTCTGAGGTGGGACAGCACGAGACACTCAAATGACCTCATTACCACAGAGGTCAACTATATAGTCTCAAGTGTTAAATTTAAGAGTGTCAGGGGATTGTTTAGGCTGTTGCACCGTTTGTTCCTGCAGGCTTACAGTAGTTTTGTTCCAGCCTTCATCAAAGTTGTAATCTCCACTCACACTTCATTTTTCTTCCTGCTGTACCTAGAAGGGACATAAGTCTGTAAGTATTTTGTTAGTGTGTGACTTACCTGTTATTAGGGTGGCCATACGTCCGGATTTAGGCCGGACAGTCCGGAATTTAAATGCCTTGTCCGGCGTCTGGCGCAGCCTCAAGCCAGACGCTTATTTGTCCTCCTTTTTGGTGTTGCACCTGAACGCAACGCTGCATATCGTCCAATGGTGTAAGACTTTCGGTAAAAAAAAAAAGATTGGTTAAAAATGATTGGCTAAAAGCGGTGTCACTCAATTCTCTGATTTCTCATTGGTTGAAAATGTAAAATGTAAATATAAAATGTAAACAAGCTGCCCCCTGTTCCCATGTGCTAGCTGTGTCACTCATTTCATTAACTGAATGTTAACATGCGAAAAGACGGACCTCATTTAATGCCGAATGGTCAAAAGAGCACACGTTTGTCAGCAAAAGTAGCAAAGACAATTTGCATGCGTATTGCACACTTTGTTGCTGTGATGTGGACGTTAGCACACAAGCAGCTGCACACACACATACATAAACACAAATACACTGCAGACATGTCCCCAAAGGACTGAATCACTGTGGAATACAGTGGAATACACTGTGGACTTTTCAGTTCAATATTCACCCGTTACATGGTGTTTTTTCTTCGTACTGTCTTTTGTTGTTTACATAAAAAAAAGTTCTACATGCTTATTAAGAACTGGAATGTATATTTTTTGCATTTATTTATGTATTTTTATGTAAATTTAATTTGCACATTTAAGGCCATAAATGTTCTGCTTTGTGGCACTGCACTTTGCAAGACAGATGTATTGAATAAATACAAATACTGTGAACAAATACTTTTCACCTTCTCAGGAATATTTTTTCCTCTTCTGTTACACATACATCATGATATATCATAGATATATTGTCTTGTGATGAACAGAGTATCTCAGAATCACTGTATCATAGTACACTAGAGTTGTATGTTGCGATTTTTCTTTACTCACTAAATGCCGCAAAGTGTCCTCCTTTTTGGTGTTGTGGAAATGGCCACCCTACTTGTTATGGTGTCCCGTTTTGGTTTATCATTTGTGTGTAAAGTGAATAGTGCGACCGATGCTAATGCGCTAGCCCGTTAATGGGATTTCCCATATTATGTTAGCATTGAGCTAAGAGCTCCTTATTACCACTTCTGTTGTGCGGAGTAAATTATAACTCTGGTGTATGTTTATGCGTGTTGTATTTATGAATGTATAAGGAACAGACAAAACAAAGTCTGACATACTTTTTTATTTTTTGTATTGCAGTTTCACAGATCTTCTTAAGTAAAACATCAAAAACCTACCTGAAGACTCTGCGGTGTTTTATTGAGAAACTGTTTAACTATCTGCCAAGTTAGAAGTCAGCCGCATTCTTGCAAGGGCAGAATAACACTATACAATAGGAATTGGCTTTTTGGCCCGTGGTCCCTACCTGTGGTCCTCCAAAGGAAAAAGTTTGCACCCCTGTGAGAGACCAAAACCTATTCTCACTGACAACCTGAGGATAGCTAAATAGTTCTTTGTCAGTATGAAAAACAGTTGTTCCAGCTTGTAACCACCCCTAAAACAAACAATATACTAATACACCAGGCTAGCTGGTCTCCTCTGCCTCTAGTCTATACAAACCACATGACACTCAGTACGTTTACATGCAGCAAAAAATTTGAATTTCTGATCGTATCAGATAAAGACATAAGACCGGATCACTTGTCTGAGTATACATGCCGTTCAGAGAATCGGATAAACGGCCGGAGCATGGCTGACTCCGTTACGCTATGTGGCGCTGTAGCCCTCTCAATAAAGAGCCACTTCCGGTTGACCTCTACTTATCAGCAATAACAAACTATCTGACGGCATTCAAACAAAGATGGCGTACGAGGAGATGGATGATGCTACAGTAGCGTACATTTCGTGCATTATTTTCCTCCTAATAATGCATATAAAAAGAACTAACGCTATGACGTCTCCTTTCACTTCCGGGTGAAAGCCCCAGCGGAAATTCTCGAGCATGCGCAGAATGCAAAATCCGATTTAGATCCGATTGCTGAGTATACATGGCGTTAAAATGCCGACTATGAACGAATTATCTAGGTGTTCTTATCCGATTTTGAGATGTCCGTTATGGTCCGAAGTAGGTCGGACTAAGGTGTTTACAAGCATTTTAAAAGTCCAAACTATGTCTGATACGATCAGAAATTCGAATTTTTTGCTGCATGTAAACGTACTGACTGACATCATGTCTGTGGGTTGAAAGTCTTTCCTTGCCACTGTTGCCCAGCGCTTGCTCATGGTGGGAATTGTTAGGTCTTTGTAAATGAATGAATCGTCTCATCTTGATAAAACACTATGTAAATGTGTCATTTAACTATTTCTTTAAAGATGGGCAGCAAAGAGGTCAACATAGTTTGACAACAGTGAGCTGTGAGTAGGAGTGATTCAAAGAGGAGATGGCTCATACGACATACTATATTCTATATGTACTGGCCTTCACTTATTCACTCAGATTGCAGTCAAGTTAAAGGAATTTCTGCTCAAGATATCGTCAGGAAATAAATAGAATGATAAAGATATTACTGAGCTACACTGATTTCTTTGCTTAAAGGACACAAATATATAGGCACATTTTCAGCAGGGAAATAAGATGTGAATGAATCCACAACTGTTATTAAAGTGAAATCAAGTTAATCCTGCAACGCTGCAGAGAATTATCTTTGCCCGAGAATCCAATCCAACATTTCTCTCTAATATGGTAGTTATATCAAATATCAGATGAAGCACTCTCAATTGAAATCTTCCTTATGTGGATAATAATGACTTTCCTGCTTGAATCCAATTTAAGAGCCTCTAATGGCCCCATAATGTTTCCCTGCACGGTAAATTAACAGGCATGCATGAGGCTGTGGCACAGAAAAGAGACACTTTTACTCACTTTTAAACTCAGTGATTTTCCTTTTCTCCAAAGGAGAAATAACACATGGGGGAGGCGAATGTGTCTAAAAAGAAAAAAGAGCGAGACACTTAAGAAATGAGGCACGATTATTATTAATATTTCTCCACAAGCTGCTGGATTTATTGCATACATGCACTATTTAAATATTGGCTTTCGCAAACAATATTGGGTGCTTTATAGCACATTAATGAACACAGGCAGAAAGCCTTGATCTGAAAAACAGAAATAGGCCTCTTTTATGTGTGTTTTTTTTCCACAGTATGTAATAATACAGTCATATGTGACTGTTCTTTGCTGCACTTTCATCTGTATGGCCGGTGAAATGACTGATTTCTATCTGCCCATATTGATATCTATCACAGCCAATAACAGTGGGGAACGGTGAGTCCAGCAGTGGTTTGTTATCAGGCTTCATGCCCCATCCTCCACTTTCATTTCTACAAGATGTCACGCTGTACAGCTCAGGAGGCTGATGCATACTGCTAGGAACACCAGGGGAGGTCAAAGTTTCCATTCCAGCAGCATTACCTCGGGAAAGGTTTTGCTTTTAACCTTTAGTCAGGACCAAGCATTCCTTTACAGATTTACACATCAGAACTCATACTTGTGTATGGCAGTGCAAAGCGGGCAGTTTGGAATGGAGAAGAACATACTGCTATCTACTGCTATCTGTTCGGCATTTCTGGGAATCACAATTTACACCGTGCCAACATTCAGTGTGTTTACAATTCAAGTGTATACGAGCGTAACCCATAGACTGTATCTGCGATGTCACCCAGTGTGGTGATGACCAAAATCACCTGTCAATCAAAGTGGCCTCTCTGTTAATTCTGCAAACTTAACTTAATATAATTTGAACAGGTGAGTTGTATAAAAATTCACCCTCAGTACAGTTGTCATGAACGGGGAAATTAGCTATAGAGACCAAAACTGTTTTTTATACTGTAAACATGTTTATTTCTGCGGTGAAGTTAGACATTTTAACATGGGGACTTATGGAGACTGACATGTTCTGTAACCAGCCTCAAGTGGCAGTTTAAGAAACTTCAGTTTTTGGCATTTCTGCATTGGCTACACACAGGAGCGGAGGTTGCCGCTTGGTTAAACCGAGTGTTTTAAGAACTCAGTTCATGCGCTGGGTACATACAGAGTCAACATTAAACTCAAATGTCTTGATGTCTAATCAATCTGAATATATCACATATATTATGCATGCTGGATTCTCGAGCCAAGAAGAGATGTGATCTGAAATATCCAGTCACATGACAGAGAGATCTAAAGCAGAAGATTTGACAATGACAATAAAATCTGCCAAGTCAATCCACTCATCTTTACAGGTAAAATGAAGTTGTTTCAGGTGCAAGACTAATATGGCTGAAGCTTTGTTTCTGAATGGAAGCTGTTAATAACTGTTAATGGATATTTTGAGTCACTATCTTTCACTCCAAGTATGAGGCTCAGGGTACTAGAGTACTCTCATGGTGGAAGTGCTCCCTTCGAGTTGGGAGTGAGTCACGGCCTCAAGTCATAGAATAAATCACTCTGGGTCTTGTTTATGAGTGGGGGGAAGATGGCACACAAGATCAACAGGCAGACTGGTGCCATATCAGCAATAATGAGGAAGCTACCTTGGACTTTTGTGGTAAAAAAAAAGGAAAGTCTGAGCCAAAACAGGGTTCACCATAAGGAACATGATGAGGAGTTCACACATCAGGAAGTAGTTATGAATAAAACTGCTGCTCCTTCATATTGAAAGAAGCCACTAAAGTGGCTTGGTTATCTGATCAGGTGGCCTCCTGGATGCCCCCATGTAGAGTTATCCAACTGGGAGGAGACCCTGAGGCAGACCAAAAACAATCTGTAGTGATTATCATCATCATCTGACCAAGAAACACCTCATGGTACCACAGGAACGAGTGTAGACAAGCCTGTCACTGCAACCAGAATTAGTGTCAGAAAATGAGTAGATGGATGTCTTTCACTCATCACTTATGAATCATGTTCATGCCAGACATGTTGCTACATACCTTCTCAAGTAATACATTATGTGTATGCCCAGATTCTGATGAGCTGGTTCAGGTTAGGTGGTTCCATTCTAAAACATGTAGTATACTACTACTACTACTACTACTACTACTACTACTACTAATAACAATAATAATAATAATAATAATAATAATAATAGTGTAATCTTCATGACATCTATCATGGAGATCACTTAATGTCTAACACTAATTTCTTTCACGAATGTAATGCATGATTTTTAGATGCAGTGGCTGGATTGCTGTTTTTAAGAATTTCCTCAGATCCAAGATCCAAGCCTTTTCTAAATGGCTTGAAAATAAAGCCTGGAAAACCAAAGCTCTTTCCATGATAATTCACCACCTCCAATGATGCTACATGACAACTCTAGCTGAAGCGCTAATGGTTATATAGGGCTGATGGAGGCTGGCATATCGGTTACCACTAACAGCCCAATATAACATGATGAATTGGGTGAATTGAGAAGGCAAGCCAATTAGATATTCATGCTCAGACAAAATGGATGTGCTGCCTTATAATGAGACAACAGGAGTGTGTGTGTGTGTGTGTGTGTGTGTGTGCTGTTTGAGAGGTGGGGGGAAAACTGGAGGGTGGGGAGTAAGAGAGGATAAAGAGAAGCCGGAAGAAAGGTTGGTGACGGATGTTAGCGAGCTGTTAGAGGTGTGAAAGTAATGAATGAATGAACATATCATTCTTTGGACAAGTGGAACAAAGGGAAGAGAGAGAAAAGGCTGGGTGAATGGAGGAAGGATGGGATGAGTGAAAACAATAAGTGGAGGAAGAGGCAAAGCCTTGGGGAAAGAGACGGGAGAGGATGAAGCAAAAGAGAAAATATAAGAGTAAAAAGACAGAGTCAGCTGGATTCCTCTGCTGTCCCGCTGCACTGCAGCTGCTTCTTACCTCTAATAATGCTGTCCCATTAATACCATTTACCAGGCTGACACAACACTAATTACTGAGAGGGAGGCTGGAGGTAGGATAAAGGTAGATCACTGCAAATACACAGTGCCGAATGACTACACAGCTATAACCAGTGGTTAAAGTGGGATGTCTTCTCTATGAGGGTTCTGATTGATATCATCTGTCAAACTATAATAAAATATAAGAAAGTGAGACAACCCTCTGATCTGAGCACTAAGACACTAATCTGGTGGCAGTGTGCAAAACTACAGCTGATCACAATCAGATCTTTGTGCCAATCTTTGGCTCCACTGCCTGGTAATTAGTCCAGTTCTCATAATGTTAGACATTTTCACAAAGAAAATACTGCTTTTATAATGACTTGGCTGAATACTTGGCTATTATTTCCTGAGAGATGTGCATCCTTATTGCCCAGTATGCCCAACTAATCAACATTTTAAAGTCAATATTTAATCAATATCAATATAGTCAATGTCAATCCACTGCTTTCCATCTTGTATTAGTCCAAGCCTTCATTTAGAGATGAGATAATTGTTGTCCTGTTTTTAAATGAAGTTCGCTATGAGACGCACCTTCACACCTGGATAATGTCTGGGCTGGTCCAGAGGTTGCTGCTTCTGGAAGTTGCGTATGAACACATGTTCACCCCGTTCCTGCTGGCATTTATCATATATTTTGTTATTTATTGACATCAAACCTGGAGAGAACACGAGTTTACCTTATTGCTATGCAAATTTGTATATTCTAATGCAAAATCAACACGTCTTAATACAGCTGAATGTACATTTCTGCAAAAGTATTTACAGCTAAGTCTCATTTTTCAAGCTACAAATTGTAGACTTGACTTGACCATTATTTGAATACTTCAAGAGAATTTACATCACACGTCATCTGCAAAATACTGTATGTAAGATGAATATTGTTGTAAAGATATCAAACTTAGTATATTACTAATCCACACATTTTCTCTCTTTTGCCTCTTCTTCTTACTCTCCACTTTTCTCTCCAGTTTCCACTGTGCTTGTTACCACTTTGTTTCTTTGTGGACGGATGCAGACACACATCAGTTCAACAGTAGAAGAGTTTCATGTTATCCCCAGAGTTCCACACTCCGCTGGCTTCCCACCTGCACACTCTGAGGCAGAATGCTGATTTTCAAAGTCTGTTTTCAGTTGTTGTGTATGTCCTCAAGTAATGACAAAATCTGTGCAAGTGGAGTTAAAGAGGAGAAGAACCTCTGCAGCCAGCTTCAGGCAACATTAGCTGCTAATAGCATAACACACCCCAAATCTCTTGAATAAAAAAAGGAGGATAAATTTGATTCTGCTGTATCCATTTGGACCATTTTTTTCTTTAAAACACCCATCATAAATTCACAAATGTTGCAGGAGGGCAACCAAACTGGTGATGTCACTAAGGCACCACTGAGCAGCCATATCTATGATCCAAGATAGATTAAGGATAGGTGATAGAGGAGAGGTGATATACATACAAAACAACACAGCATATGCACACAACCTTGATGCACATTCATATGTATAAAGAGACAAAATACATGCAATGTAATGAGAAAACCATCTTGCCTACGTGACCACATACAGGCATCCACCACATTTTATGAACACAGTTGGTTAATCATCAGTTGACATTAAGCGATGACCAATTTATTTTATTTGACAATAAATCATTCCTGGCCTCCCCTGAAGCAGATATTGAATCTGTCCGTCTTGTAGTGGGGGATGGGCTGAAACACAAAAACACACGGTGCAGCCTTCTGGAATAACCATACAGGTTATTCCAGAAGGCTGTTTTCAGATTCAAAGAATATGGGATCTACTTTTCTTTAAAGATACACTAGACATTTTTTTCTCTATATATTAACAAAGATATCTCCTTGTGACAAACCCACAGAGAATTGTCACCAATTCTGGCCTGGAAACTCCTCTCCTCTCCAAACTCCCCCAGTACTCCAAGCTGACAGTCCAGGAAGAGGATTGCTCTTTGAGCTCTACTGGCAGAAATTAGCAGTTAATTAATTAATGCGAATGACCCATATTAATTTAAAAATGACGATTTTTGCCCATAAGTGACAAGTTGCGCCCGTGATTTTCTTTTAGGTTGATAAGTCTGTATGCCTGTTAAGCTGTATGTTGACTGAGCATTTCACATCCCTCTTGCAGACTGTGGCATCTAAACACATCAGAGCCAAGATGGACAGTGGAGTTTGTGTTTTGATTGTACGCCAAACTTCTGATGTTTGCATGAATGCATAAGAGATCCCGTCTAAGATCTATTATCTAGCCCATAAATAGAAGTTAGTGTGAGGGCATTTTCAACGGGCTGCCACCAACAATAATACAGTATTTTTATGCCTATTTTCCAGCAAAACAGCAGACAACAGCAGTGGGAGAAAAGCAACGCAGTAACCTTTACCTTCAGCTGTCAGAAACAAAACTCTGGTGGATTTCTACTGAACGGCAATCACATTGCTTTTTCTCTCTCTCGTCGTTCTACTCTCTTTCTCTTCCGGACACACACACACACACACACACACACACACACACACACACACACACACACACGCACACACACATTCACATAACCGCTGCTCTCAAGGTAACATGAAAGGCCCTGGCAGATACAGAGACATTTTAGGGCCCTCATCTATCTCCCATGGCCAGGAGCTCTAGCGCTTAGCAAATGTCAACAGAAAATAATGCACACACAAAGGCAATCTTATTTGTTCAAGAATCGCTCTAGGTCACCGCAATTCAGCCAGGCAACACAGAGGGAGAAGAGCCACCAATACAGAACTACAAAGACCCGCCGTTTTCCTCCTGTTTTGTTTTTCCACTCTTTTCTCTCTATTCCCAGTAATTCCCCCTTCATTTCTTTTTCTCTCTCTACCTCTGCTTCTGTTTATCCCCGCTGCTGTGAAACAAATAAATATCCTCCTGGTGTTTTCCAGCAAAACCTCATCTGGTCAACCCTTTTCCCCCCTCCCATCCTCCTTCACTGAATCCCCCTCTCTTATCCTCCTCTGTATTTCCTTTCTAATAATCAGTTCCATTTTGATTGTTTTGATGAGTGTATTCCTCCGCATTATGTATCGCCATTGCAAGGCAGGTAGCTAATCAACTAAAACATTCTCTCTATTATTGCTGCAGCAGATGAGGTAGCAATAGAAAAAAATGGTGAATTCAATAAAGCACACACCTCCGAGGGGCTTTCATTTGAATGATTGCTCTGCCTTGCTTCGTCTCCCTCTCTCATTGTGTTTATTTGTCCTCATCCGAACATCCACACCACTTCTCTATGTTCCCTTTGTGTTGTGGTTTTCCTTCCTCACTTCATAATCACGTAGAAAATAAAACCTTTGATTTGTAATAATGATATTTCCCTAAATTTTAAAGTCCTAACCTAATAAGATTTTGTGATTAACAAACAGCTGGTATATGGGAAAATATCCCCAGTCTCTGTTATAAAACTGATGCAATGATATTGCGTGGTGCTTCACACGTCTCTCTTTGTCTTTTTTGATAGTACAAGTCAGAGTCACCAAAGACATTAAAATCCGAGGCATAATCTGGGTGCTTCTGGTGGAATCACAAGCATTGTCTAGAACGCGTCACAGCTGTGCCCAGTGGAATTTAGAGGTCAGGCCGAGAAAGCAGAGTCATGCTGGCAATGCCTAGAGCGAGCTACTGTGGGAGCAAAATGCCATTACTTTGTTGGCCAAAACAAGGTGTTAGGTGACAAAAAAATACACACTTTGTAGTCATCTGCTCACTCTGCACTACTGGTCTTGGTTGTTTTTCCCAGTTTAACTTGAGAATCCTAAAGACAGTCACCAACACACCTCTGTCCAAGTAAGTAAAACTTTCATGCATAGCAACGGCGTCAGTGACAGAGCAACTGGGCAAAAGCACTAGAGATCTCAGGGGTTCAGGTTCTGGATGATCCCCGGCTGCCATATCCTCTGGCACAGCTAATGCAGCTGCAGCCTCAATCTTTCTTGGTTCATTCCGGAAAATCTCGAGTGTAACTACAGTAAAGTTCAATGTTGAATAAGGAAGTGTATATGTAAACTGTGACAGATGTTTATAATGAAGAGTATGAGTAATAATTTACTCTTCACACGCAGTTTCTCTTCCAATTACTGAAAATCTGTACCAGGAGCGAAAAAAATTGGATCGATGCATCCATATTTTGGAGATGTCTGCAGTTATTTTGGTGACTGAAGTGCCGTCATAACTGACAAAACTGATTAACACTTGCTATGAAAATCCACATTCAACCAACTCGACAAATTCTTTCTTAAAAGAAAAAAAAATCTCCCCAGTGCAGTGTCCTTTGTTCCAGGATTTCTTTATTAGAAATTATTAGAGTGAAAGAGGGTAAGATGGAGCATAAGATCAGGGAATTGGTGCAGCATCAACAGTAATGCAACCGTTGTACCAGACTGTTGTGTTGATGAGGGAGCTGAAGGTGAAGCTCTTGATTTGGAAGTCGATTTACATTCCCACCCTCTCCTGTGGCCATGAGATTTGAATAGTGGCACTGTAAGAATGCAATTGCTGATACAAAAGTCAAAAAGAATTTGCTTCAGAGGGTGGCTGGGCCCACACCTGGGCAGAGAAGAGACATGAAAGATGTGAAAGCAGGAGAACCACTTTGGAGGAGAACCACTTCTTCTTCACATTGAAAGGAGACAGTTAGGGTGGTTCAGCAATGGATCAGGGTGCCTAGAGGCCTCCCTGTGGAGGACACTCAACTGAAAGAAGATGTTGGAGCAGACCTAGGATGGATGGATGGATGGATGGATGGATGGATGGTATCTCACCTAGTTACAGTATCAATGTTGAATGGGAATTGTTTGTCAATTCAATTCTGTTTCTAAGGGCCACACTGGAAGCTGGGATGCTGTCATAGAGAGGGGCGAGACACCATGTGCACATTTTCAGTCTCTCCTGGAAAAAAAAATCATAATGTTACACTTGGTAGTTCACACAAAAGCTTGAGAGGGATGTTCAAACCCAGCTTACTGTCTCAACTCCACACCGCTGACCAATCAGTGCGTGAAGAGAGTAAATGTTGGATTGTCTGTTTTGGAAAGTTCCACAAATTGCCCGACAGTTCTGATGTCAGAAAGATGTGTGGGAGTTTATGACCATCCAACAAATACTTGTGATGTACACCGACGCTGTGAAAAGGCACTGATCAGGAACATTTGAAATTCAGCACTGATATATTATACAGATGCAGCCGCCTAAAGTCACTGGCTGGTCCATGACAGGCCGTGCATATCTGAATGGAATGAATGGATATATGCATACAGACAAATCAATACATCATAAAGAGCTTCCTCACATTTCTTAAATAAGTCAGTAAAGTTGTAGTATGTGTTTTGAAAATGAACATCTTGTAGCATATGCTTTGTAAGGCAACAGATTTTGATTGGATGGAAACATTGAGCCTATTAGTCCCTTACAAAGAATTTTTACACAGCTAGAATTTAAAATCCCTGGAGATCACCAAATTGTTTCATGCCTAGTAACACAGAATGGCAGTCATGGCTTCCCATTTCCCAGTTAAATTGCCAAACTGGTAGTGATGAGTGCAGGGAAAAAAGAGGATAAGTGGAGCTGAGGTGGGCAGAGGTGGAGCAGAGGCCAGAGAGGGAGCTGTCAATGCAGATGGGTGGGGGTTACAAGGTACAAGCCCCTTTAAACACTCTTACCTGTCATCTTAATTGCTTTAACTGTCAAAGTTACAGACCAATTAGACATGGCTCTTTATCGGCTCTGCCCGGACGGAGACATGGGGGAGAGGCACTTAATATTCAAATCATCCATTCAAATATTTAAAATCAAACATGGCGACAATGACATTAATTATCAGAAATAACAGCTATCTAGAGTGAAACAAATGATTAGAGTTGTCAATTAGTGGAGTGAAAAATGGTGTGTGAGGTGGAAAAATGGGTATGTGATTAAAAGTCAAAGTACGGGCGGTGAAACCTATTCAGGTACCAGAATATTCCTTTTGAAATATTCAGAGAGGTGTGTTAAAAGCACAGTCATCATGTCAGGTCCCATTTCAGATAGTTTTCACATTTATCTTCACAAAGGTCTCTACTCTGAAGTTCATTCAGCTGCACATCACTGCCATGTAACATATCAGACAGACATACATCATGAACAGCATGTTTTCTTTAGTATTACTTTAACATCTAATATTACACAGCTGTATGGGTAACCTGACAATGAAACAGAATCTCTGGCAAGTTCAACCAAAACTACTTGTGTGAAACAAAAGATTCACAGCAAGATTCCGCCTGTTCTCCTACTACGAAAGGTAAGTTCTTCACATCAGCCTGATTCTACTGCACATTTTCTTGCCGTTGCTATATATATATATATTCTGCAACTCCTTCATGCCCTGCAGTAACCCCTCTTTTCACATGACCTATTGCCTGACCTCTGACTCTTACCTGCACACCTGTCCCCACATCCCTATCACCCTTTTAGTATTATATATGCTCATTCCCATTCAATCTAATCTATTCAGTCCAGTTCATCTAATGTGCTTGTTACATAGTGTTCCAACTTTCATACTTGCCTGCTTTTTGGACCTCTGCCCCTTTGTTCAAACACTAACTGGGTAAGTTTATCTTTGTTTCCTCTTCCATTGAACTTGTCTGTTTCAAGCCTTGAGTAAGAACTTTTAACTTAACCTGCCTGGTCTCTGAGCTGTGCTTTTAGGTCCAAACCTGGTTATACTGAACCTTTATGTGTAATGTGTACTCGCTCAGCTTAATATTCGCCTCTATTGAAGACCATATGAACGACAAATACAAGCATGGGTTTCATGTTTAGGTATAATCCTGAACCCGTTTTTGTGGACAAATGCTTGTGTTCAGTCAGCCAACACAAACACTGATGCATTGTGGTTTGGAATGGACCTAATCATACATAATGCTGGAACCACTACCACCGCTGGAAAAGAAATATACACCAACATCAAACAAAACATAACCTTGTGAGAACTACATGAATTAAAGCTTTGTTCTGCTATGTGTGCAGTGCAAATACAACAAATAGACCTCCATGTGACCAACATAACAAAATACACTCTGACTTGGATGAATAGAAAACTAAACTCTTTCTTCATTTCTTTTCATCATGCATTCTCAAACTTTTCCTTCTTGCTGTATGAGTCACACGTAGGCAAAGTTCAACCAGCTCCCACGTGTTGCAGTAATATCACTGCTGAGATGCTTAAGACAAAAATAAGAAATGTATAGTGAGTGGTATGAAAGATGATGAAGAGCATAATCATGTGATTTCATTTGCTCTGTTGTTTCACTGTTATGCCTCTTTGACACAAATGTCCACATCTGATGGGAAGACATTATCTCTACTGGACAGAGAGAATGTATGGAGTGCCATAGAGGGTCAAAAATGGAGAAGTAACTAAACTAACTTAAATAGTAACTAAAACTACTTGTGATTACTGCCGGCAAGACAAAAATGTTTGTCCTTGAAAGTCCACATGTTTCCTGTTGTTTTATTTAAAGTTTTGATGTCCAGAAAATGGCCATCTCAATATACTCCTCTCTCATGCTCATCTGTGGAGATCTAGCAAGAACAGTGTGTTTAGTGTCACATTTTGTGTCATTATTATTCATGAGCGTCTCTTCTGATTGACTGTTTTCTGACTGGCCCACGGCCAGGCCAACCGCAGGTGATGATAGCCTACCTGGACATTGGGTCCAAGTCTGGCTCACAGGAAGTAGGCTGTGGGTAACCTGTCATTGGCCTCTTCAGCTACTGTCCCACACTATTTTGCAAGGGCTCCATCATTGCATCCTGGGCTTAGCACTGCAGACGATTGTGATTATATTGTGAATATATTTAAATATTCTTACATTTAGAAACCTGCAGACATACTTTGTTTTTATATAATATTCACATTCATTGCATTTATCTGTTCCTGGACAGATCCAAGGCATAACAGGATCTGGTGCTGCGACAAGAATGGAGATTTTTCCATTCATTTGAGTGGGGGCTGTCCGTTTCAGCTCCGGTCTGTGCCGAAGTTGAACCAGATCCAACTTTTGGAAAAAAACGGAGCCTAACATCACACTCTGGGCACCAATCAGACACTCGGATCGGTCATACCTCCACAGACAGCCTGAAATGTCTCTGAAACTGAGACTTTCCAGGTGGATTCATGGACTAAACTCTGATAATTCTACCTGTGTGTGTGTTCTGACTTTATTTATTTCATGTACCAGCTTCTAAATCTGAGTCCAACTCGCAATTTACGCTGCAAAATAGTCACACGAAGAAGTTTAATTTGATTTGAGAGAGAGAGAGAGAGAGAGAGAGAGAGAGGCACTTAGGTTGAGAGACATATAGTAACAATAACAATGAGCAAGTGCTGGCCTCAATAAAGCTGTTAATCAGAGAAATAAAAAGTTATTTCCTGATTGTTTCAGGAAAATACATGAAAATACACACAAGATACGCCCACAGCAACCCACCTCAGCTCCCCTCACCCCCCCACCACCGCACAGCCATGCTACCACTGGCTGTAGCGCCTCATCCTGTGCGAATGCACGCTAAAGCTGATGGACATGGGGTGAGACATGGGTGGGTTTGGGACACAGTGTCATTTAAAATACATACACATAGAGAGAGCTTCTTCAAGGTCACCTGTATTGCGTGAACTGAATTTGAAATGCTGTTGCAGTATGGGTATCAGTTGGGATGTCTCTTGCTGAACAGTACATCAGTGAGCGTGGTCTGTAAAAGTCCCCACTCTGAGGACAGTCAAAGCTCTCAGAAAAAGAAATCAAGGAAACAGCAGTCCTGTTGTCCACCATGAATGATGCAGGTGTCCTCTGGGTACATGCAGTTTTATTTCAGGCATTTTGGCCTAAATGCAGAGGTAAAAATGAATTATTCCCCCATGTCTAATCAATATTTAAGGTTAAGACGCCAAATAGGAACTGCAACAGTTCATTCCCAGTTTGAGTCAGAACCAAGTTTAAGACAGAACCAAAATAAAACTCACTAAAAGCATCTTGGTTGGTGTTTCCACTGTTAGCCCTAATAGCCCCAATTTGGTCAAAATAAAGCCTTAATTCACTGAGTTAGATGTGAAAATATTCTCACTCTAGCTTTTGTTCATCTCACACGTTCTTTGGCTTTGTTGGTATTCTGTGGCACTGAACAAGTCTGTCAATGAACCATGGTTAATACAATGATAAAAATAGCCCCAACAAAACAACCAGCAATGGACTCCAATGGGCTCAACCCTAATGAATAATGAGCATTTCTTCCTGCTGCTTCTGGTTCTGCTTCCTTTCAGTTTAAGAAAAGAAGTGCTTGGTTAGTGGTGCCAACAATACAAACAAATGGTACATATAACAAAATATGAACATAGTCTGCACTCTCTACTTAAGTTTTGAGTGGCTGGAAGGATCGACTTTGAGTGAGTACTGCCCAAAACATTGCAAAAAAAAAAAAAAAACTTACGAAAAGCAGTGCTTTATCCTCAAGAACTTCTATTTTCATGGTTATAACAGACAGATGAATAAACAGGTGGACAGGTTGATGAATGGAAGGAAAGCAAAATCTCGTGTATTGGGTTTTTCTGTGGACCTTGTATGTAGAGTTTGACTGATGTTGGACTTTGAAGGCCAGCAAGTACTTGTTCATTGAGGGGAAAAAACAGAGTTCATAACAAATACAGATGGCCATGGTAGAGGTGGAAAGGTTCTGTTAATTTTGTGCATATGCACCGTGAGGTGGAACACTGACCTCTTGGCTGGACATGGAATCTATGTTGAATCACTACCAGAGTGTGTTAGACTGAACATACTGTATCTGGCTCTCTGATAAAAAGTGACAGGTACAAGCCTGTGTACAAAATTGAAAATGAAAAGTAAACTGCAAATCTGAAAAAGCAACTCAACTCTGAATACTTCTAATTTAGTCAGTAAAAGCAATCTATGACTCAGGAGAACAGGTCGGAATTCATGCTTTGCAAAGCTGCATCACAGTGTTATCAGCTGTGATTGGACAGGACTGGGCATCTTGCTTTCCACTGAACAGAAAGTGAAAAGTAAGTTCTGTTGCACACAGTAGGTAACCTAACGATTAAGCACTGCTAAAGAGCAAGCAACAGCACTTTTCAGAGCTCTTACCTGGAGAGAAGAAGTAGCCGGGGCTGACGGTCCATTCAAGACGCCGCCCTGCAGTGTCACCATCTGCAGGTCTCCAGGCTGTGTCAGATTCCCAGCGGGCTTTGCTGCTCAGGGCCAGGTTACAATACAGCTGATATAACATCAGCCGGTGTGTTTACACAATCAGGCTTTTCCAATCTAGTACAAGAAAAGCTGGTTTCACTTTGCCCATGCTGAACTCTGTCTGTGCTTTGAATATGGGATGGTGATGCAGGGACAGTTGCAGTGTTGGTAGGTTAGGGTGGGGGTACTATGAATTCCATGTTTTTATACATGAATGAACTGATCTTTGAACTTTCATGGATGTGTTACCATCTCAGTCTGTCACGGACTGAGATGGTAACACATTATAACATTAATAGTTTTTCAGGGGTTTTGTGAGATGGACGGGCAGTTTGGTGCGATGTCTGCAGTACTGCACACGTTGTACCATCTACATTCCAACCCTCACCTATGGTCATGTGCTTTGGGTATTGACCGAAGGAATGAGATTGCAGATAAAAGCAGCCAAAATGGCCGGACAAGGGCATTCCCCGACCCCGGATAAGCAGTATAAAATGAATGGATGGATGGAAAGTCTAGAACAACAATTACATTTTGATGATGGTCAAAGATACAAAGAGTTTCACAAAGTGATTTAAACTGATCTGAGTTCATGGCAATCCATCCAGTCCAAAGTTGTCCAGATGTTATACTTCAAAGCAAAAACGTCCACCTGATGGTGGTGCTAAAGACAAAGTCTGTGGAAGTCAATAATGGCCATAGGGCTTAAGTCCCTTGCAATTAATTGTGTAACTGTTAAATTTAAGCGCTACTGAATTCTTAACATTGAAATTTAAACACTGCTGATTTTATAACACTGAAATATTATTATGATGTGATCAAAGTTATTAATTTCATGTTGTGCAATATGAACACCTTTATTTCCACTAATATACAGAATATACAGGGTTTTTTAAGGGTTTTTAAATTCAGATAGAAAATAAAGTAAAAGTTCCAGGTTTTCAAAAACTATATTCATCAAATGTAACAAGCTTTAAAGTTCAAATTGAATCAGTCTAATTCAGATTTAAGATTTGAATTTCAAAGCTGAACATCTGGGATACCATGAATAATGAATCAAGTCTGAACAGAATCAATAAGTTGGCAGCTGAAACATGATTTTGTAGCACATATAAGGGAGTTTGACTATGAACACCTGTTCCTTACATTCAGTCTAGAATGAGCTTTAGACCTAAGGCCAACATCCAAAACAAAGCGATGCAGTTGTGCTTAAAATATGTCTGTACACTAAAGTGGAAAAGGAAATTAAATTTCATCCAAGTTGAGGTGTAAAATTCTTTAAATTTATTTTATAACATTTCAATTGATAGAATGAAGCTTTTATAAATATCCATGGAAGTAGTTTTCTTCTTCCATTTCCATCCCTGCTTCTGTATGACACTATAAATCCTCCTGCCTCCCCCACTCATTTTTTCCTCCTTTCTCCTTCCCTCTCTCTTCCCCTCTGTCTCTGAAGAGTGGGGTCACCTCACCCCAATGAAGTCACTCGCTCAGCGTTAGAACATCATTTAAGGATTTACCACTTTAGATCCCGCCACATATTGCTGTTATTGCCTGGATTTATGCTCTCGCACTTCCCATTTGGGTGAATAGTTTACAGGGGATTGGATTTGAATATCCCTGCTATGATTTGCGCTACGCAAAGGTGGCCGAGTAGAGCTCACCTTGTTAACTCAGGCAATTAAAGTCCTGTCATACACACATATCCAGGCTATTATGAAAGACGTGGAGGAAATACAAATGAGGAAGAAAAAAGATCAAGCTCAGCGTTGATGCTAGAAATGTATTTACCAGACGCTGAACTGATGATACATTCTAAAGACACACTATACTATTAGATATCAGTGGTTATATTTATAATTTAGTCATGGTTGCCTATTTCACTCACTGTAAGGAGCAATTTGACTGCCTCTGGATTCATGATGCAGTGACTGATACACTGCACATCAAAATAAAATGACTTGTAAAGTGACTTGTAATCAAGCTCTTGATTTGTCTTGTCATCTTGAAATCTTTACAAGTTTAGAGTGTGGAGGATTTAATTTGCATGGCAACATTTGTCTGGTGATCACTTTAAATACTTTTTAAGCTGCTGACACGTCTTGAGGTTGTCAGGAAGCCATTTGTTTCGAGGCAGTGTCTTTAGTCTTGAGAGGTTCTGCAGACTGAAGGTTTTATGTCTTTAGGATACAGTGTTGGGTATAATGACAAAAACAACTTTAGACACACCTTACTCCGTGTTACATGCATTATACTATATAACATACTTTTAGCATAAACAAAGTAAAAGAACTACACTGCTAATAATATTTAATTCAATTCAGTTTTCAAATCAAGCAGTAATATTAATAATGATAATCACAACTATAATTATACTAAAAATATGATTAATTGTAGCAATAATAATGCTAATAATAATATTAGTAATAATATCAATAGTATTGGCAGGTGTCAGGCAGGACCACAGCAGCATGCACAACCACAATTCCCAGTCTAGGCGTAGTCATCCATGGGAACTTTGGTGGAGAAGTTAAGTTCCACACAGAAAGGTTCCAGCAGCAGCCAACCCCCAGCCGGCTGGCAGGGTTGAACCCAGAACCGTCTGCCCACTGCCCAGTAAAGTGACCTACTACTTTTCAATGAAAGTAACTATGAGCAACTTGCCCAACACTTCATAGCTAATTTGTTTTGACTTTAAACTATCATTGCTACGCTGTGAAGTAAAAGGATAGAAAAGTCAGACTGAAATATCTCAATAACTATGATTCAGAAATTTCTCTACACAGCTGTGTTCAGTCAGGTCGTGGTAAAGTTCATCCTGTGAGATGAAAATGTCTTTTACATTTGGGTGCTTTCACTTTTAGAATGACCTCTAAATAAAGTGGTTTAGATAACCCTGCTTAACAGTTGGCTTATTTACAGACTGTTTGATCATGTAACCCCTCAATATTTCATATTACCCTAGCTCATTGCAGTAATGTCACCGCGTTCTTGGATCTCAGTAAGTTTAATGACTACTTTGGTGAGTACAATGTTACAACGATGACCAAAACTATAAAAATAAGACCCGAGCTGTAATAAACAGTACACATGAGTATGTGAGAACGACTTGCAGCCCGCTGTTAAAGGTAGATTCAAACAGGCAGCCGTTCACCTCTTAAGAACATTTCCTTCATCAGTGCAGACATTTTATAAGCTTTGTGTTAGAAATAAAAGTCCTCTCACTATTAATGGAATGTGTTTATTGACACACTCCTGATGAATACTGGCAATATGCAAGGCAAACAAGGTGTGTCAAGGACTGTCAGATACTCCCTCAACTCATTTAGCATTATCTCTGAGGGCTGTGGACACAATGTGCTGTTAGCTTTATAATATTATGCAAGTGTCAAAATACAGTCCAATCAAATGACAATAATAACCACAGACGTTTTAATGGGATTCAGAACAGTGTCACCTGAGAGCACGCTCGTCAGTGTGTGTGTGTGTGTGTGTGTGTGTGTGTGTGTGCGTGTAGGTGTGTGTGTGTGTGTGTGTGTGTGTGTGTGTGTGTGTGTGTGTGTGTCTGGGAGCTTATTCATGTAGAATATCTTACCTCTGGGGAGTTCACGCACAAGTCCCAATTCTATTAAAATGCTACTGCAATCACTTTAATTTTCAGTTAAACATACTGAAGCAATTTAACATGATGAGGTGGTAATAGAGGGAAAGCAAGTGTATCTTTACTTTCAGATAGTCGCTGAACAAAGGCCGAACACTGGCTTTGTTTCACCAGGCACCGTGCACCGTTAAACTGCTTCTATCATGGCTGCAACAGACAGCAAAGAAGAGAAAAGTCTGTCTGTGTTTGACTGATCGATAAGTCTGTGGAGATGTGCCTAAATATGTGTGTCGCTAGCAGAGGAAGAAGTAGCATGACATTGTCAGTACTGTACATCAGTATTCAAATCAAACAAACCAGACTCACAAACCAAAGGAAACTTCTTGCTGTCACTATTTTCAGACACATACGTGAAATAATCCAAGCCAGAACATAACAGTTCATAGTTTAGTTGAGTTTCAGTGACACTTCAAACTGCCTGTGAAGCAGTTTGCCCAGTCTGATCACCTGATTGGCCAATGCAATCTGATGTCAGGTTGTGTTTCTCCAAAAGTTAAATCTTGCTCAACTTCTCCGCTCCAGGTTGTTGCATTTTGTTTTTTTTTGGGGGGGGGGGTTTCAGCAGACCGTGCAGCCACCACAGCCATATAAATAGTGATACAATAGTAAGAGCACTAAAACCCATAAGCCCAGATACAATGATCATATGATTTGTTAGTCTTCTTGTTGTCAGTGCTCAGGGTCAGAATTGAGAAATTGCTGTTTATTGTCTCTCTATCCAAACAAAATGTGACATAACACTGTTAAAGTATTCAATGCTCCTTGGATCATCCACATCATGTATACTAAATCTGTCGCTGTGATTCTTATTTTGTTGATTTGAGCCCTTCCCTCTCTAAATATCTGGGCACATCCCTCCTTCTGTTATACATTTCCACCCCTTTTCTCTGCACTTAATTCTTATGCACAGACTCACGCGAGGCCTAATCCTGAGGAACAGTGGCGGTGCACCAGGCAGCGTCTTCAGATGTGTCTTGATGAAGGCAGCAGCCTCACTCTTTGATGTCTAACATGATTAGCTTTTAGGGAAACGCTGGATCTTTCATAAAAGTGTGTTGGCGCCCTCGGTGGGGAGCCGTTTAGGAAGACATCACAATCAGCGCAGAGTGCAGAAGCAGAGGGAAGAGGAGGGGGGGGGGGTCTGAATCAAGCAAATGACTTCTGTAGCTTTGTTTGTCAACGAGGGGAAGAAGAGAGTGTGAAGAAGAAAGAGGAATGAGAAGGAATGAAAGGATGAGACCACTGGGTTAGACTGTGATATTCAACATTTGTAATGTTCAACTTTATATAAAGTCAGGGTCATATTTAGAATAACATAAAGTCTAATTCTGTTCACAAACAGTGATGTCATATGCAAATGTCTGTTTTTTTAAGTGTCCACTAAATTCATTTAGTTTTATTAGTTGTATTAAGTGCAGCATTAAATAAGCATTAGGTATAAGTTAAATATTGTTTGGTGCTTTTGTACCTTTATTTGACAGAGCAGCTGAAGGAGGAAGAGAAAGGGGGTGACATGCAGCAAAGGGCAACAGGTTGGAATCGAACCTGGACTGCTGTGGTAGGGACTTCTTGGTACATGGGGCACACACTCTGCCCTGGCTGGACCAGGCGTGTCAAGCAGCACAGAGCAGATCGGGCTGGCTGGATGTCGGACATAAATGGTCAAAAGGGAAACAATTTTACTACATAGTCCACTTACACATGATGAAGCACATAAACAAAAGAAAAATGACCAAATCTGAGCAATTTAACAAACGCTTTGCTTAAGAAACGTTCATGATGTTTGCATAGAGAATGGACCAAAACAGCGTCGTGACTATGCCCGTTGGAATTTTAGTACTCAGATTTTTTATTTATGTAAAAGTGTAAAAGCAGAAAAAAGAAAAACTCCCATTTTACAAAGAGGACTGATCTATGGCACTAAATGTATCTAAAGCATAAACAGTAACAATACTTATAATTTTAGATTCCTGAATTATTCCCTTGGGATCAAGTATCTATCTATCTATCTATCTTGTTATCACTGATGCATTCAAGTGTAAGCACCTTGTTTACTGTTGTAGTTGCTTGATGTGTACAATAACTAGTACTTTGTATTTTTACTAGTATGTTTCGTACAGAAATATAGCAGACAGATCGACAACAAAGGTTCATGTTTATATACTTGTCACAGGTTTCTATGTAAAATCTGTAAAGTAATGAGTAACTGTCAAATACATGTTGTGGAGTACAATATATATGACATCAAATGTAAATGAAGTGAATGTAGAAAACTGTACTTCAGTACAACACAGTCTGACACATTGACTGTTCAAATGTGTTCAAATTGACCAGAAGGGGAAACAAATAACATTTTCTCTCATTTCTGTAACAAAGTTGTTTTTTGTGTACTTGTACTTGTTTTCAGTACTTTTACTTGAACATGTGCACAGAGGTAATCACCTGGGACTCTCCACCAGTTAGAAGTAAAGACGCCTCTTGGGTGAGAGGAGAAACGTTTTCAAGAAACTAAGCTAGTCCGGTCGCTGACGACAACCTTCAACAGATCCTGTGGGCTGGACGACTGAGAAGCTTCACGGCACTTCACTCGGATCGAGCGTTCTTTTTAGCTCAGGAGTTACAAAAGTCACATGATGAACTGTGAGAAAAAAATAACAACAACACACTCACTCGAGAGCATCTACAGCCATTTTGTTGCCAGGCAACACACCGTTGTGTTTACTACATTGTGCTAACTGTGCAGCTTTAATATGCTGTGGCCATTGTGGAGATTATGTTGGTTATGTTGTTTTATTTCACATGCCGTCGCAGTGATGTTGTTTCACTAGTGTATATGCTGACATGTTAACACACTCACAGCCTAAAGATGTTTCTTTTAATTATTATTTCCATCATGTAACATTATTGTCAACATCATACCCCCTCTATTTAAGAAATAAAGTAATATTTATAAGTATGGTGTACTTTTTTCTGATTACATTCTGACTTAGATTTTACTTCAACTTGATTAAAATAGTTCAGTGCTCTTTCCATCTCTGCACATCAAGCACTTCAAACAGCAGAGCACACCATCATTCAGTGACATGCTTCAGTTTGGATGGACGTCTGTTGACACATCAGGAAACACAGCCGCCCAGTTGATGAATTTAATATCACCTCCAGTCGACAAATCGGCACATTCCGGCAACCGTGTTGACCGTTTTTTACAGTCTCCTTGACGCAATAGAAGTCATTTTAAAGATTTAAACAATACTGTTGTTTTTCTGGTTAAGAGTGTGTTGTTTAAAGTTGTACACGGATCCTTACAAATAATTCATAACACAAAACAGTAAAGGCTTCCTATTAGAAAAAAAAACTACATTTGATATAAACATCAGCCAACAGAAGCAGACAGGTCTGAGACAGAGTGGAAAAAGATGAATGAAACAGGAGACAAAGAAAGCTGAGAGTCAGTGACAAAAAGGGGGAGACAGATGTGAAGCAGAATCACAGGATGGAAAACAGACATGAAAGAAGCAGAGTGTTCTCCACCATCATCTGATGGAGCAAGACATGCAACACTAATCCTGACTATCGGCCTTACCAATTAGCTCACTGTAGCTGCTTGTAATTCCACCAAATAACAGGCGATGCTTCGTAAGGGGAATTCAATTAATTGCTATTTTGATTATATTTGTCTCTCCCTCATGACGTATTTATCTCTGCCGCTGTTTCAATTTCTCCTGGAATTATGTTCATTTACATGCACCTCCTGCTAATCCGCCTCTATCTGTTTTAATGAAGCTAAGGAGATTAACAGATTCTCTCTCTCTCTCTGTCTCTGTCTCTCTCTCTCTCTCTTTCACACTCACACACACACACACACACACAGAGGCAGGCAGATATATTGAGCCAATATTGGCCTCATTAGAAATCAGTCAGATGAACCAACCACTCTCATCCATGTCTGAAATAATGAATCTCATTGATTACAGGTTGGATTGTGTTGTTTATTGTATGATAGATCAATACTATAATGAACGCCTATGAGAAGACATTAAAGGGTCAGTTCACCCAAATTACTAAAAGACAAAGAAAGTCTCACCTTTATACTGGTATCACATCTTGCAAAATCAAAATGATTAATGACATATAATATAGATTCAATTATCTTGGCAGTTCAGTGACTCCACACTAATCCAACAATGAGCAAAAAGGTGGAACGTGGGTGGAGCTGAGGCGGGCTGAATGAAACCCAGTGGTTCAAACAAGCGAGCTCCAAAGCATCCACGCTCTTAATTCTGCATAATTTTCAGCCTGAATATTGTTTGAACAGGTGAGTTCTCTAAAAATTCACCCTCAGTACAGTTGTCATGAGTCAGCCTCAGGTGGATGTTTGAGGAACTGCTGTTTTTGGCATGTCTAAGTTGGTTTCACTTCAGAGACTGTTTGGGAAATACATCAAATCAAATCAAATCAAATTTTATTTGTATAGCCCAAATTCACAAAACACATTTTCCTCTGAGGGCTTTACAATCTGTACAGGGAGTGACACCCTCTGTCCTTAGACCCTCGGTTCGAGTGAGGATACATGTAAATACATGTATTCTCTGTCTAAGAGGTAGATGAGAGGATTAATGAAGTCTCGTATATGTGCCCAGAGTTAAAAAAAATACACCTAATAACACCTGTTATACCATGATAATGTGTCGTTATGGTTTAAACATTCATATTGCATTTGTATGTTGTAGAATATCTTGTCATGATGTTGTTAGAACAATAACATTTCACTTTAACACGTGACACGGATAGACTTTTCTTATCATGGCAATAATAAGCTTCCATAGCTGACAATAAATATCAAATATAAAAAAATACACTGTCAAACTGTTCACAACATAATTGGTTTGACATTTTACAACTGAATTGTGGTTATTTATGTTTCTGTGGAGGTTAAAGCTGAAACACTTTTTAGTGTCCGGGTTCTGACATTTCTGCTGTCATCCCAGTTACATTCACCTGCACTGTATTTGCAGGCATCTTAAAAAACCTAAACCTTTCCTCTGTCTGTGCGTGTGTGTGTGTGTGTGTGTGTGTGTGTGTGTGTGTCTAATTTAGGTAAAATGACTCCTTGACCTGAGTTCAGGTTAACTGCTGCCAGAGGTGTTTTTCACTTGTAAAGCTTATGTCTCTGTTTGACTTCAGCGTGACCCTGCTGAAGAGTTTCTCGACCTCAGTGTCAGGACCCCATGTAAGATCATTTGATATTCTGACAGGCCTGTGACGGTCTTCAAATATTATTTGTAAGTTTTTCTTAGCCAAAAGAGATTTTCTTTGTTAGTAATTAAAGTTGTGGCAGTAACACATCCTCACTGGTTCAGGTATCAGCAGTAGCTTATGGCGGCTAATGTTAGCTGCATTTAGACAGATATTGCTTCCATACTACAGATTCTTGTAGCTTCTTTCTCTGTTCATCTCTTTCTCCCAGAGATGATTTAGTTGTTCAAATATGAAGCATTAAAATCAGCTTTGAGTGGTTTTGTATATAGCGTATTGACTACTCAAAGTGCTTTTACAACACTTGTCACATTCAGGGCAGGGGCTGTTATGCAAGGTGCCAACAAGTTACAGCACCCACAAATAACACTACGATCACCCATATGCACTGACGTCACAGCTAGCTATCTTGCTAAAGGACGCTTCAGCTTGAGTGGGGGAGCTGGGAATCAAACCCGCTCTAGCACCGAGCCACAGCAGCCCCACAGTCATGGCTCAGGAGATTGCAGTGGAAGTGGTGGATGGACATTTTTTGGTTTAGAAATATGTTGACATGGCTGGTTTTGGATGGATCGCCAAAGTCTGGTTCACATTTCATGCCACCAGGTTAACATTTTTGATTTTTAGCAAAATATAGAGACATGTACTGGATATGACTGGCTTGAAAGTCTGTACAAAAGTTTATGTACCCTTCAAGATGAACTGTACAGTAATAACTTTGATTAACCTATTTTGATTTTATAGGATTCAATGGTGGTGCCGTGGTTAGCACTGTCGCCTTACATCAAGAAGGCTTCCTTGAACATTTCTGTGACCAGGGAGTTTGTGGCTGAGGCCTTTCTGCATGAAGTTTGCATGTTTCCTCATGTCCATGTGGGTACCTATGATGCGGATTAACTGGTGACTCTAAATTACCCAGCGTGAGTGTGAATGGTTGTTTGCCTCTACATGTCAGCCCTGTGATAAACCTACGAAACCAATAGGGACCCACGACCCTGGGATGAATTAACGGTTGAATGAATGAATATTTTGATTTATGACCAAATACCAAACACCTGAAAAACTACATTCCCATCAGCCTTAGCAGCCTTTGTGGGATTTAGCAAAAGCTAACACACTAAAACATTGGTGTTTAAACTTTATCAGGGTCATGCATATTATAGCTGATGCCTAAATGTTTTCTGACTCATCTTTCACATCTTTTCTCACAAACACTGTATATGATATCTCTAAACCTCACAGGTGATTCCATGTTGACCAATCTGCTGATACTATTCTTGCAAAAAACCGACCAGGGTATTTTATTTTGAAAATCCACCAGATTCCCTATGCTGTTTCGGTGTCTGACTTCCTGTCAGCTCGAGGTGCCCTGTGTAAACTGACGTGTATAGATAGAATAGAACAGCTGCATGTTCAACAGGGGTTTGAAACATTGAGTAGAACGGCTGCCTATCACTGCGGCGACCGCGACGGTGGATTGTGGGACGAGTGTGTGCCAGAGAGTGAACAGTTTTTTGACTGCAGTGAAGTTTTTGAACACTGTCAAATAAGGAGTGAAGCAGGATAATAAATGAAGTGTGTTTTCTTTCGATACATTTTTATATTTGAACTTTTCAACACTCTGGAGTTACTGGAATTGTTAGAATCATGCCAGTTGGAAACAATCCTTTGCAGCCACCACTGGAATCTAAGCCTACACACAGAAAATAAATGAACATTGATTTTGTCTATGACCTGAGCCGCATGTAGGAAAACTCAATATTTGATAGCAAGGGAAGAAGGAATACTGGAAAAGAGGAAGAAGGGAGGGATGGAGGGATCCTGTGCCAGTGCTGGATAGACACACACATCTTGGTAGAGTGGTTGAGTGTGTGACCATGGGCTCTCGATAATCACAGCCTATAATCCTCTCCTCCAAGTGCAGAGCACACAGCCCTCCATGTTTACCTTTAATAACACACGCACACACACACACACACACACACACACACACACACACACACACACACAGCAATCAGCCTTTCAAAACTGGCCACTTCAACCTGCGGCAACAGCAAAACAAGGTGTTGTATGAGAGCAGCTAGCCAAAGACCGGAGGCAGAGCTGGATTAACTGCAGCCAGCAGACAGACAAACATATAATAGAGCTACAGTACAGAATGTACAGCACATGCATGACACTGACAGCTGGAAAGTTCAGCGACTTTGACATTTCACTGCATGTTCTGCTCTTTGCATTCAAAAGGATAAAGTATTTATGAATATGACTGTCAGCTCAAACTTGAGGAATAAATGTTTCCCTAAGTTCCATTGTTGCTGATTGCTCCTGTTCTAGACAACATTTGTGATTCAACCAGCGTGTTTCAGAACCTTCCTAGCGGCTCTCCACTCTGATCAGAATATGCCGTTGTTCTATTTTTGATGGATTTTGCATCAGAGGGCAGACAGAAATGGCATGAAGAATCCAGTCAATTTGCAAAATAAAACATCCTGTGCAGACTCCTGATCGTAAAAACAGACAAAAGGGAAACTATTTAACTGTGTAGCCATTTACGCATGGCAGACTGAGGTGCTCATCTATTGACTTTTGCACCATGGTACGTCAATGACACTCATCCACTGGTGAACATGAACATCTGTACATGATTTCATGGCAATTCACCCAATAGTGGTGGAGATATTTGAGTCTGGACAATAGTAGTGCACTGACAGACCAACATTGCCATCTGCACAGTCATGAGCCTGCACCTTATGGGCCTGCCGCTAGAGAAAAAGTTAGGATGTCTTTAAATCTGCAAATGAATAACTTCAGAATATTAACATGCACAATAACACAGTAATAATAACAATAATAATAATAATAATAATAATAATAATAATAATAATAATAATAATAATACACATTTCCTGTGGACTATTGATTTAGTTGACCCTGAGGACGATAGTAAAATGTAACAGCCTATACTGTCAAAGTAATTGAAGTGTTGAGTTTGTTTTGCATGAATTATGCAAAATGATAATCCTGGAAAGCACTTCAATAAAGCATTAGGCAAAGGTCACATGCTGTAATGTCTCATTATTCTAATCACACTTCCATTACAACATCAATATCTAATGCAGAAGGCATCTATGAGCTATTTGTGAATAAAACATTTACAAGAACCGAGCCTTTCTGGATGTTGCTGTTTATCTCACTCCAGGGCCTGAGCTGCCATTGATTACAATATTTTCCTCTGCAGTGCCGCTCTCAATTCGCTTATGTGCACAGTTTTGAAACACTGGCTTCCTCATCTTACATAATAATCGGGGATGCCTACCAATTCTCATGGACATCATCTGATTTTCATGATTGCAGCCAACACACAAGTCTGCGGATTTGAAATTGAATTCTCCTAATGCTACACGCTGCAGACTTGATCTAATCATCGGGCATTAACAAATGTTTTCTGTTATGCCGTTTCCGACCCTAATATCCTAATGATATGGAAATTGATAATTATTCTGTCATATACACAGCTTCAAGCGGACATGGCTTTATTGAATACCTCAGAAGAATGTGAATAACTTTCACAAACAATTTGCCTAATATTGCTTTTCTTCCCTCAGATCATTTGTGTGGGCCAGGAGCGCTGTGAGATTATTGCAGTATCAGGTTTGTAAAGCTGAAAACTTATAATAAGACATTAATGGTTTGGGGGGTTGTGGTTGGATGTTGATTTATGTCACTGCGAGTTGACCTCATGTCACATTGTTAAGTATGACATATGGCAGTCCCAGACCGACAAATGGAGCCAATAACACCTTTATTACTGCACATCATGGTTACTGCCTCATGGGAGACGTGCAGTGTGTTCAGGAGAATACACTTAAAACAGTAAATTACTGTGGCATATTCTGTTTAAACAGTGAAGTACACATCTTTAACTGCCACGCTCATAGCTTTCATAAGCTTTTGGAATAAAAATGTGTAGTTGAATGTGTTGTTGGAATTCTTTTAAGCAGCAATGTGAAAAAAAAAAATCTTCAGTGTCATATTTTCTTCTTATTTTCTGCACTTTCTTTGCAGGAGATTCAGCAAAGGCAGACAAAATCAAACTTGGCCCCCAAACACCCTCAACCACATTACAAGTTAAAAACAAGTAATGGATATTTGTGCATGCATGTGAAGGGTTTCACTTGTAGTGATGAACCCAGAGAATTACCACCAACTCTACAGCTCCATTCTACAGAGCTTTTTTATCCTCTGTATCTCATTGCTTTGGTTTCACATCTTACAATTTTTCTGTTTTGGTTCAGTCTCACCACTCTCATCAATCTGGATTCCTGTTTTAGTGTAAAAGCTGCTGAAAGATACTGTGCACTACCTGTTCAGCAGCAAACAGCTTGTAGACACAGGTAGAGACGAGCTGGTGAAGAGGAGGGTAGCAGGTGACTTGTTGGAGCCAGTGCACTGTAAATGTAGAAAACCAAAAAAAATACATGTGCAGCATTAAAGAATGCTGCAAAGTGAGTAAACACAACTGCATACTAAGACATAGTTCTTGTATATAAAATATGAATCTACAAAGTGGCTATAGCTGTCAGATAAATGAAGTGAAGTAAAAGCTACAATATTTGTCTCTGGGATGTATTGCAAAAGTTTAACATAGTGTAACATGGAACTACTTAAGTTAAGTACTGTACTTCTAGTTATTTTCCAACTTTATGTTCAGACACATCGTGTCTCATGCAGATGCAGAAAAACTAGTCCACACATTTGTTACTTCTAGATTGGATTATTACAACTCATTATCAGGCTGCTCCAATAAGTTCCTTTGACTTTACAGTTGATTCAGAATGCTGCATGTGAAGCCCCAGTGGCCTAATAAGACACTGGCCTCCTAAACCAGGGATTCGAGTCCCATCTGGGGTGATTGACAGAAGCGGAAGCATGCTGGGCCCATAACCCAGAGGTTGTTGGATCGAAACCATCCTCTGCTAAGAAGTCTTTGGGGGCTCAGTCTGTAGGGACTTGGCTTGGGAACCGGAGGGTAGCCAGTTCAAGTCCAATATAGATGGTGCCAGTTCACCTCCTGGGCACTACTGAGGTGCCTAGGAGGTGGTGTTCGGTGTCTTGCTCAAGGCAACTGTTCTCAGGGCGCTGCTCGGTGTGGCTGCCCATCACTCCACCATCTCTCTGCACAATTGCATGTCTATGAGCCCTTTGTGTGTGTGTGTTTTGGGTAAAAATGCATGTAAAAAAACAACTTGTGAACCCTTGAGGGATAAAGTATCAAGCTAAGCTATCAAGCTCCTCTTCTGTGGAACCAGCCCCCAGTTCTGGTTCTGGAGGATTATAATCAGTATTACTACTATTAGTCATATTTCTATTATTATTCTAGTTGCAGCTATTATTCTTGCTGCAGTGCATCAGCTGGTCACTGCAGATGGTCGTCCACTGTGAGCCGGGTTCTGCTCGAGGTTTCTGCCTCTTAAATGAAGTTTATGAAAGAGTGCGGTCTAGACCTGCTCATGTGTCAAGTGTCATGACATAACTTCTATTATATAAAAATACAATTTAATGTTATATTTACCAGTGCTGGTCTGAGAATATCAGTGGTACATAGAGACTCCACTACAGGTTTTGTATTGTGAGGTGTAATTGAAATTCGGGGATGCCAGTCCTGCTCCAGCCCTTGGTTTTGCCTTCCTTAGTCTTCCTAAATGCACTATTCTGAACACTATTAATAATACTGACTATTCAGCAGAATAACACAATGAAATGGGACACAGGAGCAGTGTGGAGAACATTTGAAGAAAAGGGTTTTCTGTTAAGGTGCACCACCGCCTAAAGAGGGTTGTAAACATTACTACATGTTAAGTAGTGCACAACATATGCAAAATGTAGCTCCATTATGTTGTATATACTGTGCAGTGTCAAACGTATCAGTGGCTGTATTTATCAAGCGTGTCAGAGAAGAAAGTAATTCCTAACTGTCAAACACTCTCAGAGTGACAGAGTGGCTCTATATTTAAAAGCATTTTGTCAAATCTCTTAACTTAGGAAATGACTCATGTCTCTGCTGATATTTATGAGAGCACACGTGGAGCCCTGACCTGTTCAGAGCTGCAGGAGCCGGTGTTGTGTTCAGGTACAGATATTTCCTGAAAGGAGATGACTTGGGAGCGTTTGATTAAAAGATCGCTTTGACAAAAAAACTAATAATGTTTGACTGTGGGGTGTTGTCCCTGCAGAAACAGATGCCCTCAGAACTTTATTGAAACAGAGGGAAATCAGTGTGTGTAACAATGATGATTCTGGCACAACCACCAATTTTGGCAGTCATAAATCAAACTTTGATCACTCCTACAGTGCCTCATAAAAGATAATGCACATGATGAACGTCCTCAGTGAGAGCTGACTAAACATAATCATGTCCCTGCTGGATGTCACCTGCTTAATTATCATTAACATGTCTCAACTTAATTGCAATAGTTAATATCTTTACCTATTATCTTTTTTTCTTCTCAGTTATTTCAAATGATACCAGTGCTATAGCTAAGAGATATTCTCATATTTTTGTATTACCATGCATCTCACACAAATAGAAGAATTTCCTGATATGTATAGATGCGTGAACAAGGAGTGCAGTTGACAGGGAAACTGGACAGTGTAGAGATGATTCCATGTTCTTTATGTAGAAGCCACAATTGACATGTAATCAGAGGAATGGTGTTGCAGTTGTACGTTACTCTTTACGGCACTAAGTCACACACCACCAACTATTTGACAGATTTTGGTGAAACTGGATCATATTTTATAGAGAAAATGTTTTCTGGTTTTCCCTCTGATGTTCTCCGGCTGCTCCGCCTCAACTCTCTGTGATTTACAGAGTTTCCTGATGGACAGTGAAGTAAACTGCTAACAACTGTAGCTGCTGTTAGCTAATTTTAGCTCAGTTTGTTAGCTGCTGTTAGCTAACGTTAGCTCAGTTAGCTGCTGTTAGCTAATGTTAGCTCAGCTTGTTAGCTGCTGTTAGCAAATGTTAGCTCTGATTGTTAGCTGCTGTTAGCTTAGTTTGTTAGCTGCTGTTAGCTAATGTTAGCTCGTTTTTTTAGCCAGGCTGCCCAGACTGTGAGCTCAGAGCACCAGGGGAGTGTTAGTGTTTGTACCACAGGCGTTTTGGACCACCAAGAAGAGGAGGTTCATATGCTTTGGGTGAGGGGAATACTGGTGGGGAGCAGAGCCGGTGCCAGAACCAGAGTTGGGCAATCAGTCAATGTAACCGAGATTAGCGACCTCTATGGACATAACGTTAACAGAGGAAGCTAAGAAGAGAAAAGCACAGAGTGAACGAGCAAAAAGCCACCAGATAAGAGTGATTCTGGGAGTGACTTTTAGTCATTGGCGAGAGCTTGGTGAAATAAAAAGCTGAAAGGCCTCAGTAACAACATTAATATATCTGTGTTGGGCCTCCGCCAAGATTTTTATCAAATGTGTGAATGTCAAACTGGTGAATGAACATCTTGACACAAATGCATCCTAACAATTGATCACAAGCTGTGAATAATGTGTCCGTCAGAGGCTGATGTGTGTCACTTGGCAATATACAATAGACAGAGCATCAGTTATGATGTTTGATGTGTTCAGACTACAGTGACTGAATAATCACTATACAGATCCAAAGAATAATCCAGCATTGTATGAAATATTGTATGGAACAGTGGGTCCTCCTCAGCCCTGCCTGACCCACAAGGTGACATCTTAGCTCCTGATTGGCTCACAGGAGGACAGCATCACTCACAGGGGATGATACACTGGCTATGAATGTCGGTTCTCCTTGATTGTAAACAGTGTGATGAAGTACATGTTAAGAGCTGCAAATGTGCCATATGGCTTGTATTAGTTGCTCTGCCATTCGCTGCTCAGGGCAGAAATCCCTCATTGACTGGAACTCAAAGATTAGCTTGTCGTGTAAGATTTATGAATTTTCATTTAAAATAACTGTAATTAATATGAGCTATTAGACGCACTGATTTGCTCCTGCCCCCACCTTTATGTTAAACACGACTGTGTCTAAATGAATCCCCTGCCCCCTCATGCATGACACACAAAGACACACACAACACACACATTTTACAATATGTGTGTGTATCCTGGCTTCTACTAAGCCCAGTCTTATAAAAGATGATGACTAAAAGAGTTTGAGTAACCGGCACTGGTTTAGTGCTGGCTCTTTATACACATCCTTTCTAGAGTAGGCCACAATGGACAAAGAGAACACTGGCTCTATCGGGCCTTTCACAGCCAGATCAGGGATTGTGGTTATACCTGCTGTGGTTCTGCCTGACGCAGATTACAAATACGATTGATGTTTTTGCTACTATTAGCTGTATTTGTATTAAAATTGTAGTAATCATTATTATTATTGCTGCTGCTGTGCATCTTTGTGTGGCAGATGGCCGTCATAGTCTGGGTTCTGCTCAAGGTTTCTGCCTCTTAAAGGAAGTTTTATCTTGCCACTGTTGCCAAGGGCTTGCTCATGAATTGAATTGAATTTAAATTAACTGAATTAAAAGGGGAAGGCGAGGCGAGTGGTATTTAGTTGAACCTCACCACTAGATCCTGCCATATCCTGCACACTGGACCTCAAAGTCAGGGTGGAGTTCTCACCATTGCCTTCTTTCCCCCTGCTCTCTATCCTCCTCCCTGATAAGATGTGTAGGAGGTTCCACAGTTCTCTGATGGTTGGATTAAAGCTGAGACACTGGTCTATGTGAGAAGGTTTTTTACGGTCAAGAACAAAGCTTCAAGCTAAATATATAGCTCCTTATGCATGTTCAATAATTATGCACATTTTGATTTTGGCATCTGCTCTCTCTGTTTCAATTTCTCAGCCTCAGTGAACATATGAAACATATGCCATACTGTGGTACTTGCATGCAACCATCATGTTATGGGTCCACTGTTTGAATTCATAAACACACACACACACACACACACACACACACACAGTTAACACTAGTAAAATGGGTCAGAGTATCTATCAAGAACTCTATGATTATCTGATACACAGTGTACACTGGTAACTTTCACAAACCATGGCATTCACACTAACGGTGTTCACGTGTGCTCCAGTCAGGACACGTGTTTGAAACAGACAAGAGAACAATGCAAACGTCAACATGCTAACATGCTCACGATAACAATGCTAACACGCTGATGCTACGCATGTATAATCTTTAGCATGTTCACAATCTTGGCTTGTCCAAAAGAACCAAAATATTGCAAATATGGACAACTGTACTTGTTCATTTGTTATGATTATATTTCCTATAATCAGAAACTAGTGACAAAAGACAAAGCAGCCAACTAATATTACTTCCTATTTGAACAGCAGGAAGCCCAGCTCTTCTTAGGGCTCTTTGCCTCATGTCCACAGAGGTTGCTGAATCTGGTTAAAAAACATTTCCTTGGGGTGTAGTTTAGCTCAGTTGGTAGAGCATCCGCCCCATGTACAAAGGCTCAGTCCTTGCTGCAGCGGCCCAAGGTTCGAATCCGACCTATGGCCCTTTGCTGCATGTCATTCCCCATCTCTCTCACTCCACACATTCCTGTCACTCTCCAGCTGTCTCTGTCAAATAAAGCTCAAAAAGGCCCAAAAAATCTCTTCATTTTCTCCTTAAAATATGATCCAGTTTCAGCAGAATCAGTGAAATTTGCTGGTGTGTGATGGTTTAGTGATGTAAAAAACTCCATAGTAAATTAGTTATACATAGTGCACGAACAGGTGGCATTGACAAAGGCACCATTCAACTTCAGTAGTCAGTGTGGCATTCAAATCATTTTGTCAATCAAGTTGTTTGAAAAAGTGAAATAAAGTTGCTTTAAAAAGAGTCTGACTCTGTTACTGTTCTGTACTGCTCACCATTGTGCTTGATAGCATCTGGCTAAAGGGTAGCATTCATCTTTGAAAACCTGCACACCCAAAACATTCAAATAAAACAGCATATGTTGATTATCCATCATGCACAAATGAAAAGTTCAAAGCAGATATATAATATATATATATATATATATATATATAAAAATTCCAACTATAAACTAAACTCTTATCACTTTATCCCTGTTCAGCTGCATGCACACAAACATTAACTAACAAATTCATGAATATATAAAGGCACACACACTCTTGCTCTCTCTCTATCACACACACACACACACACACAAAGAGACTAATCTACTTAACAAAAACCATTTAAGAGCCCTTTAGCAACATACAGTAGCATAATATGTAGATTACAAGCGTGTACAGTAATCTTTGCGCTCTGCAGGCATGGAGACAAGCCTCTTTGTGTTTTCTATTGTGCGTTAGTCAGCATGGAAATGTGCTCTGAGGGCAAGAGGGAGAATTATAAAGAATTTCTATTGACATCAAATCTTAACTATATTCACATAATCCCCCTCGATACACACTCACACCTCCCTCCACACACACACACACACACACACACACACACACACACACATTCACGCACAGCATCTTCTGAGAGGAGGAAGCGGATTAAGGAGGAGAGAGGGAGGGAGTGTGTGTGTGTGTGTGTGTGTGTGTGTGTGTGTGTGTGTACACTTGCATGTGTATTTGCAACTGTGTCCGTGTGTGTGTGTGTGTAATAATCCATGTATCCAGTGGTTAATCCTGCAGTGAGGGGGCAGAGATAGGGAGGGCGTGTGTGCTCCTGCTGATAAAAGCCATCGATCACCGGCCGCCAACAACCACACAACATTCTCACACTTTCTGGGAGCCTCAGTCCTCCCAGCACCTTTGTCTTCTTCCTTTTTCTTACTTGCTCTCTAACATCGTGTGCATGCTGTAGAGAACTGTTGGAACTGTAACATAATTGTTCTCATCTTGATCTGTACAGCTGCTTCTCATCATCTTTTTCACTCCAAAAGGTTCTGTACAACCTGGGTTCATAGTGTTGGTTATAATTAAAAGAACAAACAACATATTCACACAGTGACGCATTCTCCTGTGGACAAAGTGGGTATGTGCTCAGGAACCTGTAGTCAAGTGGTGCCCTTGGCCTTAAGCAGCTGAGTGCAAGTATGTGCAAAATGACCCAGACAACATGTAAATAGCATAATTATATTCTTACTTGGGTGTTTCGTAAAGTAGCCAATTAATTACTTACTAATTTACTTAATATGTAACACATAAGTATCAAGCACAATTTTCTGAGGGGAGCAGCTAGAGACTCAGACAGACTGAGACAGACACTGTTGGAACTGATGAAAGGAACACTCTGATATCTCTGATTTGGACAGATGACCTGACAGATGCAGATACTAATGAGCTACAAAAATAATATTTTATTTTGTGGATTTAATTTTCTGACATACCGAACATTACAGTGAAACTGTATCTGATAGTAAGGGTTAAAAAACAAATGACACCTTTTTCACTCATGGCATCTGAATCTGATTCACCCAGGTGTTTAATAAGTATCCTCAGTAGTGGGATGATTTAATTTACTCACATATTTTAGTCTTGACCTTTGAAGATACTTAATAATGATTGCTACACATTGAGAATTTAAAATGAATGATATATACCAAAATAAACATACAGCAAGATAATACATAGGTTACAGATCTGTGTGCTGGGAAAGGGTGTGTGCGACTCGTGTGCGTGCATGAAAGTAGGGGGCCCTCATGGAATTTGTGCCAAGGGCCCATTATCATGATAATCTATTCATGGATTGAACTCATTAACGTAATTGCTGATATCTGGGAACATCAACATGACACAATCCTTTATTTTGCTCCAAATACACTCATCACAAACCACTGACTTTAATATTTGAAACAAACACTAACTATCCCTTGAAGGCTATATGAATTGTGTTCATGATCAGAGCAGGAGGAGAGGAAACGTGGATTTGTGCCAGCTTGTCTTGGTCACACAGCATTTATAACGGGAAAATGGAGAAGAATCAGTTGATTTCTCTGCAATCTGTGAGTTTCTTGTGGAACTTTGGCATGCCAATTGGCATCTTTGAACAGCTAAAACCTTCCAGACCTTTGAGGGAACAGAGACAACATTAAGTCAAAACAGTCATTAATATAACCCTGCTTTGCTGAATGACAAGAACAGACATTAGAGATTTTCTCTCTGTATCCATTCTACCCAAACAAAACTGTTATTCATCTAAAGTAGTCATTTTGTCATTAAGATTTCAGCACCACCTTTTTCACTTATATGCCCATCCACCATCTCAACCTGAACTATACAAAACCTCCTTCTTCGTCCTGCATTGGCACTGAATGTTGAAATTGAACATACATTGGTACATACATGCAGAATATATATCTTATCAACAAAATATGAAGTAATGAGCTTACAGATACAACCCATTTTAAGAATCTTAATCAATAATAAACCAATATAGGAGGTTTGTCCTCTCAGCACTGCTGGGACATCATTTGAATGCAACTAAATTCCCTGGGAGGAGAGAGGCCCTTTGAAAGTTGAAAGCAGCAGCAGATGCTGGAGATGAAGCTGGCAGATAATGACTGGTTTTCCAGGGCTTGATTGCAGCCATTCACATTCAGACTGCTGAGGTCAAAACTTGCTCCTTGTTCTTAACAAAAGCTGCAGCAAAGTGGAGTTTTTAATTTTCATTCACTTCACGAGAGCTTGTTGGAGAGTTTAGACACAGGAGGTGTATTGTATCCCAAGCTCTGAATCCAGAATTTTATTGTTGAGTAACCAGAATGTCCTTTTTTTGCCTCAACAAACTCTTGAGCATGAAACAGCATTTAAAGCAGCCAAAAGAGCATCTGATTCTCTTCATGGGTTTACTGATCTATGCTGAAATAAGTAGAGCCAGCTGACAGCAGCATGGCAGGTATTATTTATGTACAGGCATGATTGCTGAGCTGGCAGTTTAAGCGCCCTGTTTGAGGAGGCAAATGTGATTGTTGGCTCATGCGCTGAGCTGATGTGGCAAACATTACTAATGTATCCAGTCAAATGTTGTAGCTTCCACAAAAATAGCTGTTGATTAGAATGAAGCAAACGGAAAAAAATAGGCCAGATAGTATGCACTGTATGGCCATTATAAAAGACCCAAGTAGTATTTCACATAGCAACACAATCTCATTCTCAACTCGTCAAATACTGCATTTGATCAGCTGCCCTGCGCTTCACCCCTCCAGCATCACTCATGGACAGAATTGAGCAATAATAAATTTGTCACATTTAAGTTAGACTTTCAAAATAAAGCTTGCTGAGGAACAATTCTATTTTATGGGATTAAACAGTTATAATTTGTTGAGTTTAGGAGCAAAAACGACTTGGTTTAGATCATGGTCTGGGTTCAAATTAGTATGTACCATAAAATAACATAATATAATGTAACGGGTCAAAGGTCCTGTATTTATTTGACTCATCCATTTACCAACTGCCTCCAACTTTACCACACTTTGTAGTCACCTGACCTCAAGGGCACATCAGAACACAAAACACAATAGATGAGCACTGCCATAAATGATGCTAAAGGGGCTATGCTACAGCATACGACAACTTACCAAGAGGCAGTATTGGATGAGTTAGGAGTGAGAACAGGCTTCCTTCAAGTCTATAGTCATGAGATTCATGACTTGAGTCCTAGTCATGTGACTCGAGTCCATAACACTGATATTTCTCATCAGCGTTCATCAGCCAAGTGCCTAATGGACCGGAATACAGGGTGGTAGTAACAACTGAGGACACAGGGTTCAGGTCCTCTGAATGTATTCATTTATTTATTGTGAATTTGGGAGTTTTACAAACCTGGGTAACATATGCACATGAGATTATACAACAAAAATGGCATCCCCCTTACCGCAAGACATTCTTTTGCTCTTTCGCTCATTGAATTACATGTCCATATTTTGGGAGATGCCCGTGATCATGATACTACTTGTCACGATGGTCCTGGATCAGAGCGACTGAGTGATGAGAAGTATTTTTTAGTTGTATTTAGCAGTTAACAGTCTTGATTGTGAAAGAGGCACACAAAGTTTGATCGGGCACAGTGAATCAATATCCTGGTTGATCAGTGTCTTGTAATTATACTGAGGTAACACACTGATAAGGGGTCAGCATGCTGCTTGCTCACTATCTTACTGGATGCTTAGAAAGACACACATTGACCATGTTTTTGCATTCACATTGACCTGCTTTAACCTTTCAGAAAAAGACAATGTCTTCACCACAGCGCCCCCAATCGATGGTAGTGTAAAACGGCAGATTGAAACCATAGTGAAGCGTAGAGTAGATTGGATTTCATAGAGAGGAGCTGTGAAGTGGAAGCCTGCTAAGGCCTTCACCTGGGAAGAATATTAAGTGTTGAGATCTTTCTGAAGAAAAATTAATTGAAAAGATGTCACCTTGTGTGCAGACTTGTAGAATACAGATGTGAGCTTTGTAGACAGCACAAGCATCTCGGACTGTTTCAGATGAGAACTCTTGTCACACCTCATTATCTGCAGACTGTCACTGACAAAATGTTCCGCATACACCCGGAATTGTTTTTACATTTTTAGGTGCTTTGGAACTTCCTTTCTTATAAACAAACTATTTTTTTTCCTATAATCCTATAATTAGGCTTTCTGTCATGTTTTGGCTTTAAAACATGTATTACCAATGACAGGAATAAAGTCATCAGAAAAGGTGCTTGGATTAAAGAGCAGAGGACTGATGATCCACTCAGCCAGCTCAGCGTTCAGGGATCGACCCAGGAGGAAAGGAAGAGAGCAGGAAAAATCGAGCTTGGATTGAAGTGCCCATGAAACAAGAAGCAGCGTGCTGTTTACTAATTCATTTTAATTCATTCTGTAAAAATGATTGGATAGGGAGGGACTTATTGCAGATACTGATTGGCATTAATAATAGCCAAAAGCAAGTGTGCATTACACCCCCACTGCTATGCATTGCAGGTAGTGCTATGGTTTTGTGTCTGCATCTACCTTCCAATGAACATTGCCGGACATGGGGTTGAACACAACCTCCGAAAACATACAGTAGCCTATCAGATTCACTAATTAGCAATCATTGTCAATCTAATGTCTGGTCTGGACAGACTCAGCAGCAAAATGGGAAATCTCATGTGTCCACATCTTTACAGAGACTTGTTCCATCAACATCCCGGATCAAGCACTCAAATGTGTTCTGAGCTGAGGAGGTGGACTGACTCGATGTGTTTACATCAATGAAGCTTGGTGCTCAAACACAGAGATACTTTATATACCAGACTTTATTTGTATGACACTATTATACAAAGATAATGTAACAGAAAAACGAAATGTTAAAATGTATAAATAGATAGACTTAAATAGGCAAATTATTAAATATTAATAATGAATAAAGGTCAAGTAAAAGTCAGACTAAAATGATCTCAACATCCTCAAACATCTTTCTTCTGTTCCTCTACATGAACTGAAACACATGTTGTTGAATGTGTTAACTGAAGGCCGAATGAATGACAAAGTAAGATAGTTCTTCTGATAGAGAGGTAAGTCATGGCTGGCTATCAGTGTCTATTATTGGAATCCTATGGAGCGCATATAGTACCCTGCCAAAAGGACAGCAAACTATCAATTAAAATTGTCCACGAATTCCAAACATTTCACTTTGTTTTAGCTGCAGTGACAAGATAAACACAAGGTTGTCACCATGAGTTAGCCCGATGAGGGCTAAAGAGGAGGCCGCACGACAAAGCAGTCCCACTGCACAGATTTCCTTTAATATCGTCGTATAACAAAGATGACTAAATGTCTCTGTCTTCCCTGCTCCAACATGCAAATCATTTAACAAGCAATATGTCTTAAAGTAGGCCAACTAATAGAGACATGATCCATTTACTTTTATCTGGCGGTGATGGAGTGGAGCATTTGTTCCTCGCCTGGCTCCTTTCATATTGCTTCATTGGTGACACATAAACCTGGCACGCTCCTTAATGGGATCTCATCCATAATGTTGAATGAGGGGGACAATCATTTCATGTGAGGAGATTAAAAATATGATCTCTAACAAGGGCCCCTGCTGTCCAAGTTCACTCCCTGGGGTCTAATAACTTGGAGGGATGGGAAGAGTCTCCAGATGTGGATGTCTCTGTCAGGAATGTAAATGACTGTCAGCCTAACCACATTTTAAGACCAATACTGATCACTTTGTGATATTTATCTCATAAATATCTTCAGCTTCTTTCATCTTCAACCAAAATGTAGGCAAGGCATGAAATAATACTTAAACTATTCCAGGCATGGTTGGATATAACGACATGATGGGCTGATGGACGTAAAGACTTAAGGGCAGTCCACACCAAGAACTTCATCTGTCACAATAGCGATGCATGCATCCACATTGATGAATGATAACATTGTGTAAACCGTTTCCCCAGGCACACGCTGCACACTCCAGCTGTGTCAGCATCTTAATATTAAAATGTATATTGATGACCTGTTGTTACGTCTGTATGCAGCACCGAGAATCTAAAAGGGAAACCAGAAGTTCAAAGACAAGACAAGTAACACACACATGAATTGTTGTCTGAGGACAAATGACCCAAAAATTGCTAAAGACATTTGGCAGTCTTAGGTAAAATAATTTTTTTAGTAAGTTTTAGTTAGTTAGTAGCAGCCTAAAATTTTGTTAGATAAATATTAAATAAGTTGTTCATGAAATGGAAATTGGTTTTGATTATGTTTTAATTAGAAAAATAGTGAAATAAAATATATTAAATAATTAGTAATCAGTGGCAGAGAGCGACACAGACTGAGACCCTGTTCCAGTTCATAGTCATGACAGGGTGGGAGGCTGGGGGAGATGGGTAGGGAACCATCCTCTTCAGTGGATGAGTCTTCTTCAAGAGAGGGGCGAGGGACGTTCCTGGACCGGCTTTACCTTGGAGACATGAGACATGTGGGATGAATCTTCATTGACCGGGGAGTTTTAACTTCACTGCCACTGGGCATGATGACTGATGAATCTGGGTGCCAGTTTCTTAGATTCCACTTGAAGAGGAATGTCATGATACAGTTTAGTCATGTGATGATTTTCTAACCAACATACTGTCAACTCAACAATAGCTTCCTTCTCCTCCTCCTCCTCTTCCTCCTCCTCATCCACCTACACTGCACTGATTGTCGTCCATTGTTCCTGTGCAGTCACACGATCACAGCTGCCCTTCAACCCGCCTCACATGATGTTACATTTACATTTACTACTTAAGATAACAAACAAGGAGGTTGACCTACTTTGAGTGCAAACGTACATTTAACTGTCATTCCTAGATCAACAGTGTACAGCTCATCTGCAATAAATCAGCAGCTTTGAGAACCATGAATGAAGTATTGAGATGAGGTCAAACACTCACAGTACTAGAAAATTAAATGTGGTATTCAACAAAGTGAAATATAAAGAATATAATTACATAACTAGAACATAGGAAGCTTCAGAAAAAAAAAACAAAATAATTTCCAATTGCTGAATGGTCAGATACAAACAGGAGTTAATAAAAGTGAATCTGAGAATGTCAGCGAATAATCATACAGGTTGTTTTAAAAGCCATGGTAAATGGACTGTACTTATATAACACCTTTCTAGTCTTCTGTCCACTCTCTCAACGCTCTTTTACAGGACATATCTCATTCACCCATTCACACACATTCATACACTGATGGCATTAGCTGCCATGCAAGGTGCCAACTGCTCATCAGTTTGAGGAGCTAACCATTCATACACATTCACACAAAGATGGCACAGCCTTCAGGAGCAATTTGGGGTTCAGTATCTTGCCCAAGGACACTTCGACATGCAGACTGGAGGAGCCGGGGAACGAACCGCCGATCATCTGATTAGTGGACGACCCAATGACCTGATGTTTAATTTAGGTACTGGCTTTAAAGACAATTTTTTTCTACAGTGTGAAATCAAGCTCAGCAGGACTGACTAGTTAATCCACACGCGTTGACCGAGAATGGCTCTGGGTGTTGTTTCAGTCCTCTGACAGCTTTGCTTGTGACATGATGTCACTTATCAATTTCTACTTTTGTTTAGGGAGTGGTGTTAGTTATCCATGTCCACCTACTGTTGAGGAACAGTGTCAGTTATCTATTTTTAATCCTGAGTTCTGTTGCGAACAGGCAGCTGCTTAAGTTATTCCACAATGTACTAAACAGAAGCCTTTAATTAGAGCATTGTGCTGGCTCTCCTTTCTCAAAGATCTCCTCAGATAACATGACTTCACTCAGTCAAACAGGTCTAAAGAAATGGACACATCCTTTTCACTGGCAGAAAGCCTTGGACTGATTGTCAAATCTGATTCCTACATATTATTATTAGACAGGTTTAAAAAAAAAAAACAAGCTGAGACAAAAAAACTCAAGTCCTATTCTAATTTATGCACCAACGAAAGTGAAAGTGAGATGAAAAAAGTCAGTTCCTTGAAATTTGGTTGTGATAGAACTGAAGATTAGTCACTTAAAAGAGAAAACTTTTTCACTCTTTTACTCTGCTTTAGAAGTGAGCCTTGACCTTGACTGCTGCTCTGAATTGGAGTTCAAAATACAATTTAAACTGTTCAACAAATTCCAGACAAGATTCACTTTTTTTATTCGCCTTTCCACCCCAACTCTTTTTATCGTCTTTTCTCGGAAACAGCCGGAGAGACAAAAGGGTCTTTTGACGGGGAAGGGCAGTGTGTAGTGTGTTCTTTCACACTGTGTTTCATTCTAAAACATAGAGGCCAAATAAAATGTGAGCAGACAATGCTTACGCATAACTTTCCACTGCACCAATTCAACGAGGAAAAAAGCTTTTAGAATTCAACATTCATCCCTTACTCTTGTTACAAGCTATGTTTCCTCACAAGTGTTTTAAATGAAACAAATTCAAATGATTTTTACTTTTATTATTATTAAAAAAAACTCAAATGAGGGAATATAAATTTGATCTGTCTTTTTTTTTTTTTATAAAAGTTCTGATGTGGCTGTATTTAAATATATCCTACTATTTTTTAAAGCTTTGTGCATGGAACCTTTAAAATGTTTTTACACCACTGAACTCTGTGATGACACACCTCAAGGAGTTCCCAGAGGTAAACTGCTGGTCATTTCTATGAAATTAATCTGAAATACTCACTGATTTTCTTCCTGTTCATTTATAAGTAATATTTATTTAGGGGCTTCTCAGGAGTGAATAATTGAGACTGTACAAATATGAATTTTCCTGTTGTGTTTCCTCTTAAATATTTCAACATCTTTGTACCTTTGTAAAGGCCTTCTTTGTTTCCAGATGATGAGTCCTGACTTTTGTGATCCTTTGACTTTTCTCCTCATGCCACCATCAGGTTGACAACTATTGGCTGGATTACTGTCACATTTGATCCAGACCCCTGTGAATGAATTGTATTAACCGAGCCGTCATCAGATCAAAACTTCACTTTGCCAGATACTCATTGTTCATGACTAAATATAAAGACATTCCCATCAGCCTCAGCTGTAGTTTTTTGTTTGGTGTCATTTATGGAGTTACATTTGTTCCACTTTTACAAGCGAGCAGTAGCACAATTTGAGCGCAGAAAAATATTTTGAGCGAGCACACAAATTATATTTTGAGGAAAAATGAAACTCGAGCACAAAAAAACTTGTAGTTGAGCAAACAGGAATCTATGTTGTGCTCCACAAATGTCTTTGCCTGTTTGCTAATATCAATATGTATGTGCAACATCAGCCCCCTTTCTTTCAGTTTCACTGTACGTGCTCACACAAACTGTTCCTCCGCTCGCTCAGGTGATCTCTGTCGCGCTCGCTCAACTTCATCTATGTGCTCGCTCAAAACTGGAACAGTTTGTGTGAGCACGTACAGTGAAACTGAAAGAAAGGGGGCTGATGTTGCACATACATATTGATATTAGCAAACAGGCAAAGACATTGGCCATTGTGGAGCACAACATAGATTCCTGTTTGCTCAACTACAAGTTTTTTTGTGCTCGAGTTTTATTTTTCCTCAAAATATAATTTGTGTGCTCGCTCAAAATATTTTTCTGCGCTCAAATTGTGCTACTGCTCGCTCATAAAAGTGGAACAAATGTAACTCCATAGTCATTTAGCAAATGTTAACATGCTAGCACACTAACCGAATGGTAACCATATACAAACCTGCTGGACATCAATGCTTCAATCCATTTCAATGCTATCAACATGGTAGCACTGTCATTGTGATGATGTTAGCATGTTGATCTTAGCATTTAGCTCAAAGCACCGCTGTGCCACAGTACAGCCTCATAGGCTGGAGAGTCTTGTTATTCATGGAGCCAAAAGGCTTTTTTAACTTTTGTACCTTTTTTTTTTTTTTTTGAGATTGATAAAAATGTGGTGCTGAGCAACCGGCTGGTTAAGTCAAGTCAATTTATTATCAATGCTGCCATATGTACAGGACATACAAAGAATTGAAATTGCGTTTCCCTCTTATCCCCTGTGCAAACAGCAATAAACATGAAATATAAAATATAAGTGAAAGATTTTAAAATATAAAATACAAAAATATATATACAAGCTAAAAGACATCCAAGAAAAGACAGTGGCAAATCTGGAAGATATAAATAGTATAAATATGGCAAATATGGCGGTATGAACAGAATGAACAGTATAAACAGAAACAACAGTCTAACAGTATCAGTATGGTAATATGGCACAGTATAAACAGAATTATCAGTATAAATATAAATATGGCAATATACAGAATTTACAGTATAAACACTGAGGTCTATCAAAAATAAAATATGTATACAGATTAAACAGTTGGTGTACAGCAGTTGACTGTACACAGTGCAATTTGGTTTGCAAGAGTTTTTTAGAGTTTGTAAAAGTGGCTGGTGCCATTTGGTTTGTGCATGGGGGTGGGGTCAGTGTCCAGAGTTTGTGGGGGCAGAGGGCAGAGAAGGAAGGGGGGGCAGTGCTTCCATCCTGATGGCCTGGTGGATCAAACTGTCTCTCAGTCTGCTGATTCTCGCCCGGAGGCTCCTCATTCTCCTCCCGGAAGGCAGGAGGCTGAAGAAGCAGTGGGTAGGATGGGTGGAGTCGCCCGCAATGCTGAGTGCTTTGTGGGCCAGGCGTGTGCTGTAAATGTCCTGGAGGGAGGGGAGGGGAGCACCAATGATCTTCTCAGCTGCTCTCACTATGCGCTGCAGGGTCTTCCGGCAGGATGCAGTGCAGCTGCCGTAGCACACAGTGATGCAGCTGGTCAGGATGCTCTCGGTGGTTCCACGGTAGAAGGAGTGTGGAGAAAGTTGAGGTGCTGCTGAGCTTTCCTGGTCAGTGATGCGGTGTTGCTGCTCCAGGAGAGGTCCTCAGTGAGGTGTACACCCAGGAACTTGGTGCTGCTCACTCTCTCCACAGCAACACCATTGATGGTCAGTGGAGGGTGCTGGGTGGAGGGTCTCCGGAAGTCGACAACAATCTCCTTCGTCTTCTCCACGTTCAGAGAGAGACTGTTGTCTCTGCACCACTTGGCCAGTTGGCTCACCTCACCCCTGTAATTTGACTCATCGTTGTTGTTGATGAGCCCCACCACAGTAGTGTCATCCGCAAACTTTACGAAGAGGTTGGTGTTGTGTGTTGGTGTGCAGTCATGGGTCAGCAGGGTGAAGAGTAAGGGGCTGAGCACGCATCCTTGGGGGGCCTCTGTGTTCAGTGTGATGGTGCAGGATGCGTTGCTGCCGACCCGGACTGCCTGTGGTCTTCCAGTCAGGAAGTCCAGCAACCAGTTGTAGAGTGAGGTGTTCAGTCCTAGACAGTCCAGTTTCTGTATCAGCTGCTGGGGGATGATCGTGTTGAAAGCTGAACTAAAGTCTAAGAACAGCATCCTCACATATGAGTCTTTAGTGTCCAGGTGAGTGAGAGCTGAGTGGAGGGCGGTGGAGATAGCATCATCAGTGGACCGGTTGGCCCAATATGCAAACTGGTACGGGTCCAGGGAGGGAGGGAGGATGGATTTGATGTGCTGCATGACTAACCGCTCGAAGCACTTCATGATGATGGGGGTCAGTGCCACAGGGCGGTAGTCGTTGAAGCAGGATGGAGAGATCTTCTTTGGAACCGGGATGATGGTGGTACTCTTGAAGCAGGTGGGGACATCAGCTTAGCTCAGGGAGGTGTTGAAGATGTCTGTGAGGACATCTGTGAGCTCCTCTGCACAGTCCTTTAGCACACGACCAGGAATGTTGTCAGGTCCTGCAGCTTTGCGAGCGCTGATCCTGGAGAGGGATCTCCTCACGCTGGCTGGAGACAGGGACAGCACCTGGCCATCTGGAGGGGGTGTTGTCTTCTATGCAGGGGTGCTGTTGTCAGCTTCAAACCGTCCAAAGAAGTTGTTCAGATTGTTCAGCAGAGTGATGTCGTTGTCACAGGTCTGTGGTCGAGGTTTATAGTCCGTGATGGTCTGTAACCCCTGCCACAAGGCTCCTTGTGTCTCTGCTGTCGGTGAAGTGGTGGGTTATCCTGCTGCTGTACTGCCTCTTTGCAAGTCTGATGCCACGGGACAGGTTGGCTCTCAGACCAGCCTCATCACCTGCTCTGAAAGCAGCATTCCGGGCTCTCAGTAACCGGTGGACTTCCCCCGTCAGCCATGGTTTCTGGTTGGCCTGTACCGTGATGGTCTTGGTGTCCGTGACATCATCAATGCATTTGCTGATGTAGGCAGTAACAGTGTCTGAATACTCCTGGATGTTGATCTGGTGGTTGTAGGTGGCTGACTGCTTAAACATGTCCCAAATGTCCCCACATGCTTTTCTCGTTTGGCTCTCAGCAGAGGCGGTCGCATTTCTATCCCTCTCCTCTCCCTTATCTTCCCTGCTTATGCTCCTCTTGTCTCGTCTAGTCTACTGTTTTATTCTTTGAGAGACTCTCTCTGCACTGCTCTCCGAACCAAAATTATGGATTTGATCAGCTGGTCTCTGAGCGCAATTGACACCATCTTCTCGACGAGAAGCCTGGGTTCGGGGGAACCTAACTGTCCTGACGGAACGTTTGCTGCCGGCTACACGATGGACTCGTGGGAGAGGTGGAGGGTCGTGTGCCTGGCGGCTCTTTCTGTGGAGGACGTGAAAGACATCTACATATTCGGAACCATGATTACAGGTCTTTTGCTGATTGGATTAGGCGCTGGCCTGGTTTATCGAGAAATTCAGAAAATCGTGGCAGCTGTCCAAGGCCCCTTCAGGCTGCCCGTAATGATTGAGGCGGTGGGCAGAGCTGCCAGCACTCAGACTGTGGCTACAAACCGCATTTTGGATAACATCATGGAGAAGCTTGCGGCTTTGGACAGGAAAATGGATTGTTTCGATGACCAGAATGGACACAGAGAGTAGCCGTGCATATTGGAATGCGGCTACTCGCCCCAAACCTAAACAATCCTAATCTTATCTGTTTCGGCCTCCTCAACCAGCACTGGCCTCGGCCAAGGCCGCTGCTGGAACAACAACTCCCCTGGCAGAACGCTGCAGTGAGACGCTCTTGCACTCCTCCCCCACTCCCACAGACACCTGCTGATTGTTGACTCTGTCTGGGACGCCAGGCGAAGGCGACTCTCAAGGCCTACACAGACACGAACATTTACACAGATATGCACCCCCACCCCCTCTACCCATCCAACGCCTTCGCTGCTTTGTACCCCTCAGTGTGGCAAGCGGGTCTGTGACCAGCGCTGACATGGCTGCAGGACCGGATGGCTGCTTGTCTATACTGGGTTACCTCTATCCCCCTTACCTACCTTGTTGCAAGTCATGAGTTTTTATGTTGTAAGGTGTACTGATTTACGTGCTTATGTTGCTGAGGTATTTTTTTCCTGTTTCCACACTGTACTCCTTACAGGAGCACAGTCTGGGGGTTGCTTTTTTTCTCCTCCCCTCTCCCCCATGTATGCTGTACTTCTCTTCTCCTGCTCTGTCTCCCTGTCCTGTCTACCCCACTGTCATATGTATGTATGTATGTTATGTATATGTACGGACAGGTTGATGGTCATTTCGCTGGTACTTGTGACTAGTGACAATAAAAAGCATTCATTCATTCAGTCTGTGGTGTTAAAGCAGTCCTGGAGTGCTGAGGAGGCACCCTCTGGCCACACCCGTACCTGCTTTTGGACCGGTCTGGTGACTTTGACCTTTGGCCTGTATGCTGGCATTAGCGATGTGGTCAGTGATGTGGTCGGAAGCGCCGAGATGGGGGAGGGGTGAGGCCCTGTATGCTCCTCTCAGTGTTGTGTAGACCAGGTCCAGTGTATTGTTTCCCCGTGTTGGAAAGTCAATGTGTTGGTATAACTGAGGAAACACTGTTTTGAGATTTGCATGGTTGAAATCTCCAGCCACGATGAGAAGTCCCTCTGGATGGGCTGTCTGCTGGTCACTGATGGCGTTGTACAGTTCACTCAGTGCCTTGTCTCTATCATTGTTGTTGCAGCTGGGAGGGATGTAGACTGCAACAAGCAGGATGGCAGAAAACTCCCTCAGTAGATAGAAAGGCCGGCACTTGATGATCATACAGATGTAGCAACTCAAAAGTTCCCGTGTTTCCGTGACTGGTCCGTGACTGGTCCGTGACTGGTCCTTAACTGGTCCTTGAAAGGTCCTTCGCAGGTCCTTGACGGTAATGTCATCCCCCGCGATGACGTAGTCAGTGAGGCCCCGACTGGAAACGCCCCTAAGCAGCCTGGGTGAAAACCAGCTGCAATGCCTCATTTGTCCATGGGGAGGAGCAGTGATTTTAATGTTCTGCTCTCACCATAGGCTCTCACATAAAGACACATCTGAACAGATACGCTGGGGATGCTGGGGTGAGCAGGTGAGCCGATCAGCTGAGACAGAGCACAATCATGGATGTGGCTAGTGGTGCAACGGATCATTGTTGGTCTGTGATCCGTTCAGATCGCTCCCCACAGACCGCACCAAGTGGTCCGTGGATCGGTTGATGGAAAAAAAAAGTTGTGATAAGATAACACTGAGGCACCGCTGCAGCCGCTCGTATCTGCAGCTCTATGTCGAGCACAACAACCCCCCCCCCCCCCCTTACAAATAAACTGGTAATTAAAAAAAACAAAAAAAACTCCGCTCGTAACGGCAGGTCTGACACACAGGTCTGGCAGCCCCGTAACATCTGATGGACCGTTTTTTTTGTAACTTTCTTTAAGGGCTATATCTGTTTGATGCTTTCTGAAACCTATAAAACACACTCGATTTCTGCGTATTTATTCCTCTGAACACCATAGTGGTCCTATTGATGGTATATATGATGGATATTGATGGCCAGCTGTGGCTTTCACTACATGCAGATCAGGAGCGAGTGAGAGAGAGAGTGTGCGAGCGCGAGAGAAGAGACGCTTCAGTAATTATGTAAGGACAGAATAGCCTAGATGTCGTTGATTTGGTAAACAGTGACATGTTAGATATTCATTCGTTCAGAGGAAGAAATACTCAGAAATCGAGTGTGTAAATTGAAGCCTAAATGAAACTCGCCATTGAAAGAGAAAGAATTACGGGTGAATCAAGTATGAAAGAAATCAAGTATGTTTCATTTTAATAAGTTGAAAGCTTTTTTTTAAAGATGTTTTTATTTGAAGAAATGAACTTTCATCACAGATATTCAACATATACATTTTTTCTTATTTTCTTCCCCCCCACCCATCCCCCATGCTGCCAACACGGAAATTAAATAAAATATTAAAAATAGACTCAGTAAGAGAAAGGCACATCTCAAATGATATACAGAAAGGGGTACAGATATGAAAATATACAGAATTAACAATTAAAATAATGATACATAAATAAAAACGATAGTAACATACACATATGAAAATGAATAAATAATAAAATAAAATACAAAAAAAAAAAAAAAAAGTAAGACAGAGAGTGGATATGGAATTATGCCTGCTCAATTTTCAGTCTTGTGGGAGGACGTCAAGTTTCTCAAAATAAGATAGTAGAGGGGCCCATGTTTCATAGAATTTTTGGGTTGACCCTCTAATGCAATACTTTATCTTTTCCAACTTTAGGAATAAAATCAAGTCTTTCATCCAGGAGGAGGATTTGGGTGGATGTGCTGATTTCCACTCCAACAGAATTCTTCTCCGGGCGAGGAGAGTTGAAAAAGCAAGCACGTTTTTAATTTTATTTGTCATTGCTGAGCCCTCCCCTGGGACTCCAAATATAGCCATTTCAGCACTGGGTTGGATATCCCTGCTAAAAGCTTCAGATAAAGTTCGAAATATCGTAGACCAGAAATTATAGTTTATTACAGGACCAGAACATATGGACCAGATCAGCCTTAGCTACATGACAACGTTCACGTTTCACTGACATTGGAATAGATCCTAGAGAGTCTGGCTCTACTATAATGGATTCGATGGAGCACCTCGCACTGAATTGAGCCAAGGCGGGCGCATGAGGTTGACCCGTTTACTCTATATAAAGCATCATCCCAGGTTGCATCTGAGATATTTATTCAAAGTTCTTCTACCCAATCTGCTCTAATCTTATCTATCGTCACTTTATTGAATGATGTGATACTGTTATAAATTTTTGAGATGAGACCTCTATGGTGCGTGGGAGTTTGCAGAATGATATCTATTCCTTTTTTTGGAGGTAAATTAGGGAAACATGGGCTGATGGTACTAACAAACTGGCGAATCTGGAGATAGCGGAAAAGGTTAGAGCGCTGTAAATTAAACTTGGTGGAGAGAGCATCGAATGTGGCAAAGGTACCATCTACAGTTGTATGAAAAAGTTTGGGCACCCCTTAGGAAAATCATTGCATCAGTTTGTCACTTGCTGAGCTTTTGAAGCAGCAACTTTATTTTAACATATGTTATACCTTATGGAAACAGAAACATCTCAGTAGTGAAATCATTTTCATTGGTCCAACAGAAACATGTTTATGTGTATTTAAACAAAAATAGGCATGTGCATAAATTTGGGTACCCCAAAGAAATAATTCCATTAATATTTAGTAGAGCCTCCTTTTGCTGCAAGAACAGCCTGTAGACGCCTCCTATAGCCACAGACAAGTCCCTGAAGTCTGGCAGGTGGTAGTTTGGCCCATTCCTCCATACAAAACGCCTCCAGCTCAGTCAGGTTTCTTGGCTTCCGTGCGTAAACAGCCTGCTTCAAATCAATCCATACATTTTCAATGATGTTCAGGTCTGGGGACTGGGATGGCCATTCCAGAAGATTGTACTTGTGCTTCTGCATGAATTCCTTGGTGGATTTTGAACAGTGCTTAGGATCATTGTCCTGCTGACAAATCCAACCCCGGCGTAGCTTCAACTTTGTGACAGATTCTTGAACATTCTTGTCAAGAATCTGCTGATACTGAGAGGAATTTATGTGGCCCTCAACTATAACAAGGTTTCCAGTCCCTGTGCTAGCCACACAGCCCCATAACATGATGGACCCTCCAGCAAATTTCACAGTAGGCAATAAGTTCTTCTCATGGAATTCAGTGTGTTTTTTCGCCATGCATACCTCCTCTTGTTCTGACCAAATAACTCTATCTTAGTCTCATCTGACCACAGTATTTTTTTCCAAAATGCTTCTGGCTTGTCCAGATGTGCTTTTGCATACCTCATGCGACTCTTCTTGTGACGAACACAGTACGCTGGATTGTGGAACGATGAACAACTACACCATCAGTAGCCAGATGTTCTTGTAGTTCTCTGGAGGTGGTCTGTGGCTTGTCTGTGACCATTCTAACCATCCTTCGCCTGTGCCTTTCCAGTATTTTTTTTGGCCTACCACATCTTTCCTTCACAAGGAGTGTTCTTGTGGCCTTCCATTTCTGCACCACATTTCTGACTGTGGAGACAGACAGTCCAAACCTTCTTGATAATTTCTTGTACCCTTCTCCTAATTCATGATAATGAATTATCTTAGTTTTTTGGTCAGTGGAGAGTTGTTTCGATGCCCCCATGTTGCCACACTCTAAAAAAGAACCTAGGACAAGCACAGCCAGCAATTGCCTCTGTTAAATAGCCTTTTTCATGATTGGTTCCACCTGTCTTTGTAAATGAAGGTCTCACAAGCTAGTCAAAGCAATTTTGTGCTGCAACCTGTCAGCTATAAATCCCTACAGGTCTTGAAATCAATGTGATTAAAAGGGTGCCCAAACTTTTGCACATACCATTTTTTACACGTTAATTTATCATAATAAAACTATGTAATGCTACTCTGAGAATTTTGGTCTGGAAAACACTCAAATGTCTACATCTCTGTAGGAAATTAAATCTTGTTGCTGTGATCTTCTTTTATAAAGTTAGAGCAAATTATCATGAAATCTTAGAGGGGTGCCCAAACTTTTTCATACAACTGTATATAGAGATCACTGAATTTACTTCAGTGCCCTCTGCCACTGGACAAAAACATGGTCTAATTTGGCTGGGAGAAAGACATGATTATTGCAGATGGGACTATAAAGAGAGAAATCTGTCAGATTGAAGTTTTGTCGAAATTGTGACCAAATTTTTAAGGTGGAGATTACAATCGGACATAAGGAGTATTGTTTAGGAGAGAGGGGGAGCTTTGAGGTAACTAAAGCAGGGAGTGATGATGATATACAGGCATTAATTTCAGGTTTGCACCAATCAACATCCGGTCTTTGAATCCAATAAACTATTTTTTGTAGGTTTGCTGCCCAGTAATAATACATCAGATTGGGCAGAGCCATACCCCCCTCTGACTTATGCCTTTGAAGGAATTCCTTACGAATTCTGGGGTGTTTGTTACCCCATAGAAATGATGACAACAGTTTGTCAACAAAACTGAAAAATGACTTTGGAAGGAAGACTGGAATACTCTGAAAGAGGTATAAAAACCTCGGCAGTATGTTCATTTTTATACATGCTATTTTCCCTGCTAGGGTTAGGTTTAGAACACTCCACTTCTGAAGGTCGCATTTAAGATTATTGATCAGGGGAGTAAAATATTTGTCATACAAACCAGAGAACAAACGGGTTACATTAATTCCCAAATATTTAAATCCTGATCTAGAGAGAGGGAAGGGCAAATCTGTTTCTGCAATTTGGAGGGCTGAGTCATTGATTGGATAACACTCACTCTTTAAAAAGTTCAATTTGTATCCTGAAAACCTGCCAAATCGGTGTAACATATTCACAATGTCAGGGGCAGATGACACTGGGTCTGAGATATAAAGCAATAGGTCGTCCGCATACAGGGACACTCTATGTTCTAACTGTTTTCTGTAGATTCCCTTAAAGCGTTGCGAGGTGTTCAGCATAATGGAGAGAGGTTCGATGGCTAAAGCCAAAAGAAGTGGACTAAGAGGACAGCCTTGCCGGGTACCCCTGGACAGAGAGAATGACCTAGAACACAATTTGTTAGTGATTACACTTGCTTTAGGTGATGCATACAACAGCCTTACCCAAGATATAAGTTTGGGCCCAAATCCAAATTTTCCCAACACCGCAAATAAATAGGGCCATTCAACCCGATCGAATGCTTTTTCCGCATCCAGAGAGACCACCACCTCAGGAATCTTCAAGGATGCGGGAGAGTGAACAACACTGAGGAGCTTGCGTATATTAGAAAAAGAGTGGCGACCCCTGATAAAGCCTAATAAGTTGTAAGCTTACGAAACCATCAAACACATATATTTAGGAAAAGTCACAGACTGAGAGACCGGTAGTTTTAATGTAAACAAAGTTATTAAAACAAAAACCCAAACGGTCGTTCTAGTGTTATTTTGTAATTGTGTTTAATCTGCCGTTCACTCATTTTGTGCTGACGTGTGTGAGCTCATAAGCTTTCCATGTGTGGTCACGAATACCTGGAGGATGACGTCTTTACAGGTTTTTACTGGCAGTTTCGTGGATATTTTTATTTAGATCGCGTCTGTAATGTATGATCTACAGTACTGTATAATCTCAAAAGTAGATCAAACAGGAAATAGGACAAGAAGGTCTGTTTGTGTTTTTTGTAATATATTTATTTTTTCATTTGATTTGAGTGTGTTGACTGTGTTTTCATTTTTGTTAATCCCATATAGGCTAAATCCTGCATAAATAAATTGAAGCGTAAATGAAACTCCATGAAGCAACAACTTTTTTTTCTGAATTTCCTTTTCTTTGCACTTAATTGGCTGGTTTGACTACCGACCTTGTGATTTGAGTGTGTTCATGAACAGGAGGATGAGCCGAAAAATGCAGCTGTCCCCGAAAGGCTGACCCCCAGACGCAGCGTGCTGGCTTCAGTCGCATGTGTTTTCGGCTCTGTGATTTGTGTGACACTGGGAGACCAAAAAGCCCATTAAGTGCAAACAAAAGGTTGAGCAATGAGAATGCTAATGAGGTGTTTGTGCGGGCTTACCTGGCCTAAAGCATGCACTGAATACCTGCACAACTGCAAAAATCTTCCAAAAGGCTGTTAATCACCAGTTATTCTTCCTCTTTAAATGGAAATTCACAAAAAAAAAAGTTCTTGCTGCATGGAGTTTCATTCATGGTTCAATTTATTTATGTGGGATTAGGCCTATGGGATGAACAAAAATGAAAATACAGTAAATGAGTCATCCTCCTGTTCATGAACACACTCAAATCACAAGGCTACTGTATAGTATACGGTAGTCAAACCAGTTGCATTTTCCGCTCTGTGATTTGTGTGACACTGGGAGACCAAAAAGCCCATTAAGTGCAAACAAAAGGTTGAGCAATGAGAATTCTAATGAGGTGTGTAAGCTACGTCATCTCCAGGTAGAACAACTGTAAACTGTAAAATCTGTGAGAGAGGCGCCATCTCCTGGTTGTACCCTGTAATTAAATGAATAGGTGGAGTTACAGTAAAAAATAGACACGTCCAGGAGAAGGAGGGGGTCACTCCAGCCGCTGGAACTTGGCAGGAACTTGGCAGGAACTTGACTGGAACTTGGCTGGAAGACGGCAGCCATTCAGCTGGCTTTCAGCTTGAAGGGGAACTTTTGAGTTGCTACTACTGTAAACTCCACAAGGGGTGAAAAGTGTCTGCAAACCACCACAGCGTCCTGACACCAAGCATCCCTGATGTACACACAGACCCCGCCGCCGCGGGTCTTACCTCCTTCAATGAGGGCTCAGCCTGCTTGGTAGCATGTTAGCTGGTCGAGCTGGATGGCGGAGTCCGGTATGTTGTTGTTGAGCCATGTTTCCGTGAACACAAAAACACAGCACTCTCTCACAGTCTGCTGGGTCGATCTCAGAAGGTGTATGTAGTCCAGTTTGTTGTCCAAGGAGTGTACATTGGCGAGTACGATGGACGGTATAGCCGGCTTGTGTGGATTAACCGCTAGCCTGGCCCGGATACCCCCGTGCTTTCCTCGCGTCTGCCTCCTCTCGCTGCGCCTGCGGCGCTTCCTCTGCGGGTGTGCTGCAGTAGTGGGGGTCGATGTCGAAGCGGGCCGCCGGAGTAGTAGTATTACCTGACGCAGCCGGTGTTTCTTTTTTTAAATGTCATGTAGTAAATTACATTTTAATAAAGTCCTCCTTTTTGATTTCAGTGTGTAATTATTCCGTTTTTAACATTAGTAATAAAAGCGTATGTTAATGTGAAGCATAATGACATTGAGCTTTGAGACTCATCAGTTTTAACATGAATAGAGAGGGGAGACATCACATAGCATGTCTTAAGTCTCTTCTCCTTTCATTTCAGTGTTTAATCCTGTGCACTATTTTATGTTGAAAGCTGAGAACTGAACATTGAAGAGGAATTTCATCAGAGAGTGTTGTATAAATGATGCTTCCTACCTGGGTGGGACCTGTCCTGATCTGCACAACAATTAGTCCAATCGCTCCAGGGGTACAGCACAACACTTTCTGCGCTTCACTGCAGTGCACGCAGCTTAGTGCTGTTCCTTGTTTGTAGGTGTGTGTGTGTGTGTGTGTGTGTGTGCATGTGCATGCATGCATGCATGTGGTTGCTGTTTTTCACGCCCTCTGCATGTGGATAAATCTGTTAGGTACAATCAATACACTGAAACTCAACTATCATTGCTGGAGCTACTAGTAAGCACTTAGGAGAGAGGACAGCTCGAGGCTATGCTATTTAAGTACTACTAAACCACAGTCTGTGTGTGTGTGTGTGTGTGTGTGTGTGTGTGTGTGTGTACTGTGAAACAAGGCATTGTGCACTGTGTGGATAAAAAACTGTCAAAAATTATGTTTAATATATATCTCACCAGAACGTCCATTAATAGTCAGGTCATTTTAATTTTACATAGCCCAATATTACAAATGACAATATGACAATCTGTACAGCATATCACACCCTCTATCCTTCAGATAAGAAAACCCTTTAATGGTGAACAAGTGGAAGAAAGCTCAGGAAAAACAAGTATGTGTCACACTGCGGTGAGGTTTTGTCTTGTCCTGGGTTTTTGTCTTGTTTTATTTTGAAAATGTACTACTTCCTGTTTTATTTTGAAAATTAACTCTCCTCTCGTTTCCGGTCACTTGCCCTTCCTCATGTGTCAAGTGTCTCCCCTGATTCCTGATTGTGTCCACCTGTTCCCCATTACCCTCATGTGTTTTATAAGCTGTGTCTCAATTCAGGGGCTGCATGCTTCGGAGGACGCGGACTCCTTCTGAGAGACCTTCGAAGGCCGCATCAACCGTTGTTAAATGAGACGGTCTAGCCTTCGAAGCATTTCCTGGTTGCGTCACCTGCCGTCAGTTGGTACTTTGTAACGTAGCCGTTGCCTGTCAGTTAGTCGTCAGTTGAGAAAACGAAGAAAAAAACAGACAGAAGAATGAAGTATAACATATAATAGTGATAATCCTAAACGTAGCTCTTTATTCAATCCAATCGTTTAACTAGACTTTGCAGTTTTACAGTCTGGAAATAAAGCAGGGATAATAAAAGTAATAAAATATAAGTAATTAGTAAAAGTATAAGTAGTAATAAGTAAAAGTAATTTAATATAAAAACCCAATATTTACTTTTATTATTATTATTAAATGTATTATTCATTATTAGGTATTATTCATCGCCGCTTGGTGTCGAATTTGTATTTTCCCGGCACTGAACAGCGGCGCGCAAAGGATCTTGGGATATGTGAGGCCGCGAAGGATACTCCGGTGCATCCTCCAAAAAGAGGGAAAAGAAGGACGCATTTGAAGGACGCATTTGAAGGAGCCTTCGAATTGGGACAGCCTTCGCACAGCGTTGTGACGTAATCGGCCTTCAAATGCGTGCTTCGAAGGATGCAGCCCCTGGATTGAGACACAGCTATAGTCTGCGTTTCCGTTTGTCTTGTGCCAGAGTGTCTCGTTCATGCCGCGCACCCAAGCCAGTCGTCATAGTCCACGTTTTGTCCTTGCCTTTTACGATGTAAGTCTGTGTTCTTTGCCTCTTTGAGAGTGATTTTTTTTTTGTTTGTACATTTCATAGTTTAGCTTTGTAGCTCTGTTTTCTTTCATAGCCCGTGTATATTTGTTTTTCTAGACCAGAGTTTAGTTTTTCCTCCCTCTTGGAGAGCTTTAAGTTTATAGTTCCTAGCCTTTGTTTTTTTTCCTAGATTTTTCTGTTGATTTATTTTCTCTTTGATTACTGAATTCTTCCCTCCCTTTTTGGATGGTTTTTGTTTATTAATAGTCTTATCTTCCATTTTGTTTTTCTCTTCAAGTATTCATAGACTAATTTTCATAGCCTGTTTGTTTGTCACTCTGTCTGAGAGGTTGGAGTATTTTTAAATAAAATCTGCCTGACCTATTATTGCTCTGCATCTGAGTCCTCATTAAGTCCAGGTCTGACAGTATGGACCTTGTGGCAGAACGAACTGAAACAACAGATAAGTGTATAATAGATCAACAAAATCTCAGTATGTAAAAAAAAAAAATAACAAAAGCAGATATACACAATGTAGACTATGAAACTTAAAAAGTAAACAGTGTGGATCCAAAAGGGCGTTGAGAAACTTGGTAACGGTGGCCTAAAGGTGAGCGAAGCAAGCCGCCAGGCTGCACGGTAAATCTGGGTGGGAAAGGAAAAGCATCATAAGGTTAATATATTAAGCATAAAAATATGTTCTTATAACCTTGTTGTGGTAATGAGGTCATTTGAGTGTCTCGTGCTGTCCCACCTTAGAGCCATCATTGACCCACTCATGGTCCTCCTGAAATTTGCCTACAGAGCCAACAGATTTATAGATGATGCAGTAAACATGGTCCTCTTAAATCAATTCCTTGGACCAACAGGAGAAATATGAGTGGAGAGAGTGAAAACAGTTATTGCTCTTGGTGACACTTGAACAAGGCCTATAACCCCAATGGCTCCAGTGGAGCTGCTCAGTGGCCAGCTGTTGTTGTACTGCTCAATACTGCTTTTGACTAAGGTTAGCTACAGTATCAAATATTTCTATCAGTACATAAGAGTTCAATGCTTTCCTTGTTGAGCTTGTTGTCTTTGTTTCAGCTGCATGTATGGGTACATTAACTAATAAGCGGGATTCTGAATCTGAAATAGATGTATTCATTGTATCAACATCTGCACTGTGTGAAGTCAACAACTCAAATCAAACAAAAAGCTATAATTCAACGTCATGGCAACAATATTTATTTTCAGTGACACGCTGGACTCTGAGAGCTACATACAATATTAAATAATACCTCAAATAAATAAAAGTCAAAGTCAATTTGACATTCAACTCAGAATTATAAATAAGTACTTTCATAATTTATTGGCTGACTTGGCTGCAGTCTCCTGGATTAAAAGTTGGTTTTCGGTGTCAGCCGTCCTCCGTTTAGCACACGCCATGGCACATTGACTCACAGTTTGACCTCTTTTCTCTCTCTTGTCTCCTCACTCCTTTATATTTTTCTTTGTCACTGCCCATCTATTCAATGAAGGCCCGCCCTACCCTGCCTGTGATTGGCTGACATTCTTGCCCTCACCTTGACCAATCTCAGTCCTCCTCATGCCTAAACCCAACCAATTCAAACCCACGAAGGCAACGAATACTGGCCAATCAGAGACAGGTAGGATGTCCCTTTAGCTGAGTAGCGGTGTAGAAACACTGTCAGAAAAAAGAGTCGCTGGTCAAAATGTAATCTCTGCCAAAACTGAATAAAATTCAGTGATATGTTGTTTCCGGCTCTGGGTCCGGACAGGACAGAGTCTGGGTCCAGACCTGGACTGCGGTCTGCCTATTAGTGACCTGTGGTGTAGACCTTTTGGTTTAAGCAGAAAGACTGTACTGTACTCAGGAGGGTAGACATGGGCTTAGTTTAAGTCACTAATAGAATTTTCAACCTGTTCTGTCACTTCCACGGGAAGAGCCAGGAACACAAGCAAATGTTCATTAAATGCAGTGAAAAAAATGTGGTGAGTAGTAAAAACATCAGTGCCAACATTACAAGGACAGGCTAGTGTCGCTTCAAATTTAATTAGAAAGTGGTCCAACAAAGGAAACATTTGAGGTCTACATCTCACATACCACACACAAGAGTGCCAAAAAGGCTCTACAAAGGCTCGAATGTCTGAACACTGAAATCACCAATAAGTAAGATCAAATCAAGTAAGATCTGAGATAGAATCTTAGAATTGGGAGTAAAACAAGGGAGCAAGTAGTCCATATATCCATCATATTGTCTTCATACATTTTCCCTATAAAGGTATGTCTACATAAATAATAAAAATACATCTTGTTTTGTGACGTGTCTAAGGTTTGGTAATAGGGAACACAGTTACAATAAGTACGTAGTTTAGGCTAGGGGCATATTTGCAATGATCACCGTCAGGTTATGGGAAATGTAAAATAAGCTGCTGATTCCTGTGTTACAGTCTGTTTGTCCATCCATGACCTCCTCCCATCCGTGGCCTTTGTTGCTCAGTAATCACGCCACCTTTCTTCTTTGTCTTAAGGACCAGAGTCGTGGTTCCTCGAGCTATGAGAGGGCTTTGTCGCTTCAACGTCAACATATGAATGTTTTAGGGCACTTCCTGAAACAACCAATTCCGTTCTTTCCCTTGGGAAGACTTAGTCATCCTCTGGGGAACATGATATCAAAAATATCATGGTCATCTGGTCGTAGTCCAGATATTTTGCTTGGAACCTGGTTAGCTCAGCTGCATCTAGATTTGATTTTTGTGGGTTAAAGAGTCCCTGTTGAGCCAAGCATTTTCTATGATGCTGAATTATCATTAAGCTTAAACAATTTGTCAAACATAAGTTTCATAACGTATTAGTTATTACCACACACTTTTATGGTGTACATCCTGAATGTGAAACAGGACGCTCCCTGCATGGGAAATAGGCTCCAAATAGAAATGCAGTGAGAGAAGGTGGCAGAGAGATTTCTAAAATGTCTGCTTCCAAAAAAACACCTGCATCTTGTTTTTGGTTGACATCAAACACACGAGAGTGTCAGCTGCCTTTAAGGAGAGTCTTAGAGCAGCAGCCAGCTGCCAACGGAGCCACCAGGCCTCTCTGTGCAGACGCCTGGCCTCCACAGATAACTCTGTTGTCAGCATGCTGTCACACTGTGTGTGTGTGTGTGTGTGTGTGTGTGTGTGTGTTCAAATGAGACCACTCACCACAGACATTGTTGCCTGGGATATGATTGATATGACGTACACTGATTGATTCAACATTACCTATAGGACTAGTCAATTAGTCAAATGTGAATTGATTTGTACTGTTATATTTAACACTGTAGACTCCAGGAGAATTTCAAATGAGCACTTTTCCTCCACAACTTAAAAAAACACAACTTCCTCTTTAATGTCATACTCAGTATGTGGCATCTGTAACTTTGCAAACCTGGTCTGAATTAACATGTATACCTTGCCTCCATGTTTTGTGTCTGCACACACACTGATGGGCCGAGTGTGTCAGTCCTGATGTGGGTGTGTCAGGCCACGTCCTGAAAGACAACAGCCCGGTATGAAACAAACACAGCCCCCACATTCATTATACTGCTGAGGCAGCTGGGATACCAACACAGAGGACCCCAAAAAAAGTTGAAGCTTATCTGGAAACACTGTGTTTTCCAATACAATGTGTGCAATCACGCATTCCTGCTAGATTACTTTGTGACATGATCACTGGATTTCTATTGTTTGTAGAAATCAGAAGAAGCGACAAAAGATGAAATGATTGACGCAGTGACAATATTCTTTGTTTTTCAGTTCACGGTCATGAAATCCTTTGTCACTGTATTCTGCACAGAGTTCTGGCATGTGACGAGTCTTCAAACACATGGAACTGTTACTTCTGCAGACTGTAGTTCTGTATTTCATATTTCACTGACCCTCACCAACAACATAGATACTTCACCCTATATTTCAACCATAACACCTGACAGACAAGCAACATTCCCCATTACTGTATACGGTGAGCTACTGGACAGGATGCACCGATTGTCTAAAGAAAAATATCATACAACAGAACATATGCTACCAAATTAGTCAGCTGAATTAAACTTTCAAGTCCAAGCAGACACACATGATAATGTTATGGATAAAAAGCAGTTTTTTAATACACATAGATATATTTTATATTTACACACACAGATATAAATCGCTTAGATTCAGTGCTGGTCCTGCTTGACTCCACCTCAAATAACGTGAACTATCCTTAACCTTAACCAACATAAAATCACTAAATCTCATCACATTTTTTTCAAGTTGCTTTATGGATATGAGAGGAATATAGTATAGCAGTTCTGTTTTTTCATTGTTGATTTTGTATATAATTCATACTATAGTTTGTTCTTGTTGAAAAACTTCAATTATTATTATTTTTATCCACCACTCTTAAGTATTGCTGCGACGTCACAGAGTTGGGCCCTGTGGAATTTAATGGTAGTTATGTTCTTTTTAATTTCTTTTTGGCCTTTTCAAGCTTTATTTTTGATAGAGGCAGCTGAAGAGTGACATTTACATTGACGTTTACATTGTATCCTAAAATAAATAAAAATGCAAACAAACAAACAAAGCACACATAATGTGTTAGTGAATATTTTAGATATCAATATCTTCAGTTAGCAATAGTTTACTGTACTTACGTTTTCCTGCTGTCAGATTGTAGATATTTGCTTTGGATGGAGAGTATTTAAATGTGAATGCTTTTTTCCTCCTTCACTGACTCCTCTTCTCTCCACTCTCCTGCCAGTGGTGAAGTGGAGCTTGGTGTAGCTTTTAGCCCGTAGGTTCAAGGCCAAAGCACTCAGGAGCAAGAGGTTCTGATGGAGGATGGAGACAGAGTCGCAGAAATACTATAATAATAAAATAAAAGAAAGGATGTTTTGTTGCACAGCTGGATCTCACAAGAGACACTCCTCTTCTCAGTGCTTTACATATTTAATATGAGATTTGGTCTGGCACTTGTTAGCGGTGGTGTGGATGTGGAGGTTTTTAACTGCACAGCACAATGTGGCTCATAATGTCGATGTATATAATGGACTCTTGATCTGATTGTTGTCATAGGAAACAAAAAATGAGGAAGCAAACAGCACAAACACTTTCCATTTTTATGGGAACTTCAAATATGCAAATTATATTTTACATTTATTTGTTTTAAGTTATAGAGAGCTTTTTTCACCTGGACTTTCATATTGGCAGGAGCACCCTGTAGATGTTTGTCTCTTCATAATTACAGATGAACTCTGTGAGTTGTTGGATAAAATAAATGCATCTATACCCAATTTATTCAATATATCTGTGTGTCGTATCTGACAACGGGCCACAGTTCTCTTAAGAGACATTCAGAACATTTGCAAAAGAGAGCTGCTTCGCACACGTCACAAGCAGCCCTCGCTACCCTCAAGCTAATGGCGAGGCTGAACGTGCTGTGCAGACAGTCAAGTGTCTGTGGAAAAAAGACACTGACCAAACCAGAGCGCTTTTAGCATACAGAGCCACACCATTAGAACATGGATACTCACCTGCGCAGTTACTAATGGGAAGAAACTTGCGCACATCCCTGCCTCAATCTTCAAGTCAGCTCAAAAATACAAAAATGGCCTGACTTAGAGGCTTTTAGAAGGAAGGATGAGGAAGGAAGGCGTAAGCAAGCAACACACTACAATCTTCGCCACCAGTCCAGAACACTCCAGGACCTCAGGACAAAATGTGTGGATCACCACAGAGAAACCTTCTGGGACTGTTCTAGGGACTGCGAACATGCCAAGGTCATACTTGGTAGAAACTGACAAGGGCATTCTAAGGAGAAACAGAATCCACCTGAGAGCTACTGGGAACTCCTCTGAAGCCACCACCAGGTCAGGCAGAGTTTCCAGGCCTCCTGAGAGACTTGACCTATAATGGAAAAAAAAGAATGTAAAAAGAATGTGGATGTTTCCGTTTTCTACACTTCTTAATTGCTAAAAAACGGTTTGAATAGAGTTTAATGTTCTGATAAAAGAATACAGACTTGTTCTGAAAAAGATATTGCTTAGCTAAAAGGAGGAGGTGTAGTGGTAGACTACATTACCCATAAGGCTATGCATTGGGATGTATGCTTTAAGTTTCGTTTTACACTAGTAAAGGTTGTTGACGTTATATTACTTCGGTGTCCAGTCTCATCTTTATACAAGTGTGAAAGGGCATAAACGTCTTTGTCCACACACACTGGAGAGGTGGAAATGCCTGTGGTTTGGGTAGTTGGATGTTCATCTGGATGGTTCTGGGCAAGAAGAGGTGAAATGGAGCACTCCTATTGATGGGTCATTGCATCTCCCCTCCCAAGTGAAGCGGCCTTGCTAACTCCAACCACTCTGGTGTCTGTAGATAACAGGTCACTCAGCATGTCGTCAAGGAGAAGGAGTTGTGCCATGCCTTCGTCCTCCAGGCCTCTCAGTTTCTCACTTCTTATGTAGTCGACAATCAGTTCGTACAGCTGTGGTTCACTCAGGTCCTCAATATCGCCGGTCACACCGCCATCATCTATTGAACTTGCAACCATCAATAGCTGACTTTTACTCAACTAGAAAGTCTCTTCTGAATCTTGATGACTAGTGTCTGCCGTGCTGTGACAGTGGCCATTATGATGTCACACAGGTGACCCCGGGGATGAACTGGATTGCAGCCTTCCCTGAAGCTTTGGACACAAGTTCACGTTGTCTCAGCACCCACTTCACCAGCCAGTGACGGTAGACCAATCCCGGACGAGCCCCCAATTGTTACCAGCACCAAACCTAGGGGTTATTTGGTACCCGTAGCAACCAGGTTAGATATCTGTGGACCGTTAGAGAAGACCAACAGTTATTGTCTGTTCATGCCAGATATTCTTAAATTCTCAACTGCTCGTGAGCTCAGCGCGTCTCCCTACTAGATCCACAGCAGCGTCAGAGCGTCATCTCCTGACATGAAGGGGGGGGGGGGTCTGTTTCAATAAATCCACTACACATACATAAACTTTGTATGTAATATTGAATAAACTCATAAGGTTTATGTAAAAGTTCACCTAAACTTTATATGTAGTAAGTAAATTTACACATTAAGTTTATGTAGAAATTTGCATTAACATTATTTAATTTATTTATATTACTTATAAATAATAGAAAAACATTGGCTCATAATCATGTTCCTCCTCAAGTCTGGCTCTTTTTCTGGGAGGCCGACCGTCCTCTCTCTCAGCCTCGAGCTCAGTGGAAAGCTTGAGACTTCTGCTGGGTGTTGGAGGTGTATGCCTCCTGCAGTTTGTCATTTTGTCAATTTTGTCTTCTGCTCAATCTCGTTATCAAGATTAAGATGAAGAGATTCAGCCTGTTTTTTGACATTGATGACATCTGTTTGTCTCCGTTAGCTCCCCCTCCTCTTTCTGCTGTTCTGGGTCCCTCTCTGCCTCTCCCCCAGAGGCCCCAAAGGACCCTACGTACCACCAAGTCCATGCGTGATAAGGCAAGACTCTCCCATCCTGGACATAACACCTGAAGAAATAATAGACCTGCCAGACATACAAACTGAATGGAAAATCATGGCCAGTGTTAAGACTGAAGAATGCAGCTCTGTGTGTTAAACAAACACTGATTGGTTGGGCAGGGAAGGATATGCAACTCAGAACTCAATAAACAGAAAAATCCCATCACTACATGGTTTCCACCTGGCTTTCATTCTTTTGAGGTTTGACTGGAGCTCTTGAACTTTTACTCTTGTTCTGATTGTTGATGTGACAGTAGTGAATGGAAAGTTCATGATTTCAGTTTGTATTGCAGATTTGCTGCCATTAAGATAAAAAAAAAAAAAAGACTTGTGAGGCATAAGCTAGTCCCCTCTAGCCTATTATTAATCCTTTAATAATCAAATGATTTGTTTGGTAAAAAATTCAACCCAACCTGTTTGCACCCTGTTATGCTTATTTCAATTTTTGCTAATGTTGCTTTTGGGGGGAACTGGCACTGACCCTATTGAGGATAAGCGGTTACAGATAATGTATGTATTTATGCTTTTGGGGAAACAATTTCTTTTTTGAGGACTTGAACACGAGGGTTAAATACTATAATGTTAATGAGTGATAATTCAAGTACATATGAGAAATGCACATTGGTGTTACGCATAAAAATAAAAAGAAATGTTGAAAGTGTATTTTTACTGCATCTGTAGCATCTGTAGAATGAACATATCTACAGATGCTCATTATAAACTGAAGAATAAAGGCCTTCACATGCACGCCAACATTCCATCCTGTACCTGATGTTCATCTCGTCTGTGTGGAATCCTGTCAAACAGTACTCAGCTGATCTCCACAAACCAGTATTTATACTCGCTCTCTCACTTCAGTGTAGTTTTACTCTCATGCTGAAAGGCAATCAGCTGTGATCCACTTGTGCCAACAGAGTGCTGAGAGCTGGACTCCTCCATTACAATCAGCAGTGGCCCCACTCAGCTTTAAAGACAGGGTGAAGCTGTAGGCTAGCATTAGCTTAACACTGATCAGCAATCAGCAGTTTCTCCACTCCACAGTGACTGGCAAAGCAATATGCACACACACACACAAACACACACACACTTGAACATACAGAGTCAGTTCTGCATATCAGAGTGAAACACTTTGCCATGTGTGCAACCATGTAAACCTCTGAATGCAGCACACTTCAGTCAGCCATTGGTATTATACCATAATATCACTGTTGTTTGTATCATAATGTTTCACTGTTATTGTTTTATATCTAAGCAGGTAAACGTCTCATTATAATATATGTTTCAAGATAGATGTTGTCAAAAGGTGACAAGTAAGAAAAATATATTTGAATATTATTGGAGCAATGAATACAATATAAACAACATAAACAGACTAAAACAACTGCCACACAGTATGAAAGTGTATAAAGAGTAAAGAAGAACTGTATAAAACTTTGATGTAGTCTCTGTGATTTCACCCACAGGTTTCTGAAGAGCCTCGGGTTTCTCTGCCGCAACCCGTGTGTGGTTGGAGCTGAGGCCAGTCTCAAGTAGACGTTTGAGGAACTGCAGTTTTTGGAACTTTCACGTTGGCTTCACTTCACAGCCAAGTGCTTACATGCATATAATAAAGAATGCTGGATTCCTTGTAGCTCCTATAGTTTCCAAAAGTAGATTGGGATCCAGAGCTTTCAGCTATCAAGCTCCTCTTCTGTGGAACAAACTACCATTTTGGGTTCAGGAGGCAGACACGGTCAACACTTTTAAGAGTAGACTTAAGACTTTCCTTTTTGATATAGCTTATAGTTAGGGCTGGCTCAGGTCATCCCTTAGTTATGCTGCTATAGGACTAGACTGCCGGGGGACTCTCCCTCCCTCCTCTCTCTCTCTCTCTCTCTCTCTCTCTCTCTCTCTGTGTCTCTGTCTCTGTCTCTGTCTGTCTCTTTCAGGGTTGTGCCTAGTCAGGCATGGTATTGGTTGAAGATGCAGTCAATTTTGTGACTTTGGGCTATACAAATAAAATTTGATTTGATTGATTTGAAATTTGATATAATTGTACACAGCAAACAGAACAAAGGGATATCATTAATAATAATGTCAAACAGAAGTGGTTCTAAAGTAGGCCCTTGAGGCACACCTCTTTGCTGAGTTAGCAAATCTGATAATGTACTCTATTTTCGCAGTCCATTTTTTTGTGGTTGTGGTGAGTGTTGTGAGAATAAAGGCGGTATTAGTTTACATTTCTATCAAATATCTAGGTGGGTAAAGAGGAATTACCAAGCCCCAAACTGCTCCTGAAGGCTGCGCCATCAGTGTATGAATGGTTAGCTCCTCAAACTGATGAGCAGTTGGCACCTTGCATGGCAGCCAATGCCATCAGTGTATGAATGTGTGTGAATGGGTGAATGAGATATGTCCTGTAAAGCGCTTTGAGTGGTCAGAAGACTAGAAAGGTGTTATATAAGTACAGTCCATTTACTATTTACCATGTATGACACATATTGCATATTGCTCATCACACATTGATGGGCACTTAGGGGCAAGAATAGAGCATCAGGAGTTCCATCTTTATTGACTTGAATCGATAAACCAACCAAGGTACCATAAAGAAATATCTCTAAAAATAGCCGTTTTAGTGATGTCATTTAGCACTTTAAGAGCAGCAGAAATTATACAGTGCTATGTCTGTGAAACTGTAATTTCACTATTTGTTTACCAGTACAATTTTATGCAGTAGCTGTGACTTGGCAGTATGAAATGTGTATGAGTGTGGAAGTGTATCTTCAACATGCGAAAATTACATTCAGGCAATGTTTTTTGTCTTTGGTTGCTTTTCCAGGTATACACAAATGTTGCCTTGAAGGGCTTGTCACAAAGCTTGTACTTCTCGTGACTTAAGATGAAGTGATAGCTGATAAGTTCTAATAAATGAGCTAAACACGACAGGACCCAAGACCAAACACAACCGCTAAAACCAGTGGTGGCCTGTCTGGCAGGGAATACAGTAGCATAATGAGGTGATTGTTTTTTTTACCAGTTTTAGCCAATGGCTTCCCGGGGCTGAGTCATTTTGGTTAGCTACACAGCTGACCAAGCGAACGACAGTTAGCGGTTCACTACTTAGCAATGTTTCCATCCTAAAGTCTATAAATCACCTCGGTAGTGTAACATTATTCCTTGTTGTTCTCAAAGGTTTTCGAGCAACAAACAAACTGTTGCCTACAAACAAAAGATTCAGTTAGCAGCAGTAAATTTGTGTTTAGCTAATTTAACAAGCACCTTGGCTAAAGCTATCAGTCCATCAGTAAACTGTGTAAATCACAGAGAGATGAAGCTGAGCAGCAAATATCTTCTGTATAAAATCTGATCCAGTTTCACCAAAATCACTGAATAAAGTTCTAAACTTGTGCTTTTGTACAGTAATCAGTGAGGCCCGGACATAGATGACTGTAGCAGCTCACAGACTGGATCAAACAGGAAGCACTCTGCTCCGGCGGCGTCAGAAGAGAGAAAGCTTTTCATTGGATGTAAAATTAGTACACACCCCCAATGAGTCATCAACAACTTTTTATGGTTTATCAGGAAACGACAAACTCTAAAATACCACGAAGAATACCTGAAAATACTGAAAACATGACTTTTGTGTCATTGTCATCAATCAACATCAATTTTGACTTCATGGGAACTTCATTGTTTTGTAGAATATACTGCGTCTTCAGTCCCAACATTCACCCATAATTCCCTCTTTTCAACAGAACTTAAAAAGGTAGCTTGAGGGTGATGAGAGCAGTGCAGTTCAGGACCAAGGACAGCTCCACCATTCCAGCCAGCACAGTGCACAGTCACAGCACGTCGCAGTTCTGGGTTCAGCTTCAGGATTCTTACTGCAGCACTGCTGATGTTACACTGCATCTTATTTAATGCAAGAGTTTACTTAATTGTGTGGACGCACTGTGCTCTGCAGAGGCTGCCCTCCCACCCACCTCGACCACCACCACCACCCCCGCCACACACACTGTGTTATTTTTTATTGTGACTGTCTGTTTCAAGAGATGCTTTCTCTGCATTCTTTTCTCCTTGCTCTTAATGCTAAGTAGAAAAGCAGCAGCTTCCTCCCTGTGGCACTCCGCCTGCCTCCTGCAATCATCCTGTTTGCACTGCCACTGAAAACAATAGGAGAAGTTATTTCCCTGTAGTCCTGGTACAAACAAAAAAAACAACAAAAAACATAAAAACCCACAAAGCTTCCTTTAGCAGTGTTTTGTTTCAATCCAGGCGGGGCCATTTTGAGCTGTTTTTCCTCTGTTTTACCAGTAGCCCACCTCAATTAGTATCCCACAGGCAGTGTGGCAAAGTATAAAGCCACTTGTTTTAATCTGTTCACAGTAGGAGAGTGAGTGAAAAGATGATTTTCTGACGGCGACACGGGGCTCTGACGAACCCGAATTTCATCAGCCGTGATTGGACCTGGCCAGGATGGAATGTCCAGGCGTTCTTTATAGCACACCTGTCATCATCACCCTATTAATTCTTTCATTTCACAGGTAATAAAGTGTAGTTAGAGGGCATAGCATGGTGTCCCGCCTGCAACAATAAAACTAGACTTTTTGTGTCGGATTTTTCTTTTGATTTTCTGATGAGAGATGTGGCACTTGTGTGCTCTTTCAGCTGTGTGTTCATTGGCGTTTGAAATCGAACGCTCCAGGGTGATAACTGAAAGTAGCGAGATTATATTGCTGAGGGGAATGCAAATGTCGAGAGACCATTTACTTGCAAGAAGAGTACAGAGAGGCTTTTGTGGATTGTGGTAAAAACAAACATTTCCAGGCAGTCAGGAAATGGGCTAGAAGTATTTGTAACCCAATCGTTTCATGGAAAAAAAATCATCATTACATCCACTGTTCATTCTTTATACCTGATTTTTAGATTCATTACTATGTGTGTTTAATTCAAAACTATAAGAAAGGACTGATAAATAACTGAACTTTGACTAAATGAACACACACACAGACTTCACTGAGGTGTAATAGCACCTGAAAACTGAGACAAAAGGCAGTGGCCTGGGAAATGTAAAGAGCACATCATTAATTAGCAAACAGACTAAAACAACAAGGCTAGCCAGATTAGTCAGAGCCAGATTAGCCGCCATGGCTGCAGCAGCAAACCACCAATGCATCCGAGCAAAATAGGATTAAAGTCAAAGCCAAAAGCAAACATCCAAAGGCCTGGGATTCACTCTGCGTATTTTTATTATGTGGATGGAGAAATACAATGTATGCTAATGCCAAAGCTTGGGGAGAAGGTCATTCATTCCTTCAGTGAGGAAATAACAGCAGACCACACGGGTCCTGCAGGTGGGCTACACTCAGTGAGGGCCACTGAGGGAGGTTTGGTAAAAAAAAGCTTTTGCATCAGTAGACAGTGACCCTGGCAGCTGTTCATCCAGCTGTGGAGTACGCACTATGCAACGTTTGTACAGTCCAAAGGCACTTTAAAACACTAGTTGATATTCTTGGCGTTGCTCCAGTGACATTTATTCTCAACAGGAATGGTGTCCTCCTTACCCCCTAATTCCACCGGGCACGGCTCTGTGTGGCTGTGTTGGTCTGTTCTCCACGCAGCTTCATAGCCCACCAGGAGTGTTTAAGAACTGGAGTGTGTGTCTGCTCAGATTTGGTCATTTTTTCTTGCGTCTACCGTGAGGCTAGATAGCCAAATATGTCTGCACAGGGTATTTTATTTTGAAAAGTGACCAGAATCTCTATGCTGTGTCTATGTCTGTCTTTCAGCCAGCTCGACCTGCTTTGTGCTGCTGCGTGTCCTCCTCCGAGCAGAGCACAGAAATGTTTCTGAAATGCTCTGCAGCGTCTCTGGTGGATTGTCTGGTCATTGTCTAGATATTGTCTAAACACACACAGAAGTACAAAAAATAATAATGATGTTGACTTGACATGTTACTGAAAAGCACTTTTTTTAGTTTTACAACCTGCTTCCTGGTTAGGGTTAACTATTAAGATGATTCTCTTAAATTCTATGAATTAAAGAATAACTTGAAAAAAATAATTAACTGGGGGTCTGTTGGTTGTCCCACAGAAAAAAGTGACTTTGTTTGCTGCATTCTGATGACTTTCAAAAAAATGAAAAAAAAACAAAAAGAAAAAAAGAAAATCAAAGTTAAATACGTTTAGTTTTACTTTCATTTTCAGGAGAGTACACAGAATAATCTGCCCCTCATAGTGTGGACATGCTGATACCTTTGTGCACGCCGCTGCACGACATAGGAGCCGCAGCACGTCTGTAGGAGTCCGTGTAGCTGTGTAGGGTGAAAATCCTCGCTACAGACAGCAGCTGTAGAAAGCACAGAAATGTGAGGACAGCCAAGTTTCACTCTGGTCTGCAATCAACTTACTTATGGTGTTCGTGCATATGTTTCAGAAGACTTGTGTGGGATCAAGTCCAACTGATTTTCTTGATTTTAACAATTTGGTTTCTGGCTTTGCTACTGCTGCTGGCCAAGTCCTGTAGTAACTAATAAATCAGCATGTTCTGACCTGCTGTTGGGACTCCCCTTTGGACCAGTAAGTGTTGGAGATCCATCCTTCCTCTAAGATCTCACTGGTGTCAGTGGAAAAAACAAATGCAATTGGTAGACAGTGATTCATGCTCCCAATACAGTTTAATAACCTCATCTATGTACGATCAATAACAAGTCAATCAATATAGCTTCGCCTCTGTTGTTAGCCTCCAACACAAACTGAGGAACTTTCTCCAAAATACAGAAATATGAATATGCTATTATTTATTAAAAAGGTCACACAGATGGATTCTTTATTTGCCCAGTACTGTTTTCCACAGAGACCCCGCCATGACTGCTCAGACCACATTCTGACAGTCTGTGTGAGGAATGTTTTCTACAGAAGAAAGAGTGCAGCTCCACAAAACACCACTTTTTAACTGTGCCTTCGATTAGACCTGAGACCCCACCAAGGAGCTGACTGGCTGACTTTCACAGTAACACGTTTAGTGGAGGTCCGTATCGACTGACTGATGCTCCCAAAGAGCAAAATGAAGAAGACAGGGTCAGACCTGATGCAGCTTCCAAATGTTCAGAAGAAAAAGAAGAAGCTGGGAAATACACAGGAGTGTTCTACATCTACATCTGTTGCCTACTTATGTTTGGTTTGTGACACCATCCACCATCCTCCACTACACCTTGCACACTCACGTGATAATGTAAAAATGGCAATGTGGTTTGTAATTTTTAAAAAACATCATCATACGTATATCTATAGCCAAATTGGGGTAGCTATGTGTCATAGGAAAAACAGTGTGTTATTTGGGTTCCAGTCTGTGAAATTAGGAGAGGTCATAATGAAGAGAAAAAAGACGGATTCGAAAGTATCAACAGAGCTTGCCTCCTGAATGTGTAATAGTAAATTATTTCAGAGGAACGGAGCATGGTGGGTGAACGCTCAACCACCAAATAAATTCTTAAATCAAGGGATGGTTAGGTAACTGGCATTAAGGGGAAGTAAAGGACGTGATGCAGAGATACTGTATATGAGGGGAGCAGGCCATTTTAAAGCCTTGTAGGAGAGGAGGAGGATTTTGAAAACAGCTCTTGTGAGAACTAGCCATACAGAGATATAAGTACTGGTGTAAGATTAGCACTCTTGCTGGCTCATGAGAGGATTCTGGCAGCTGCGGACCAATTGAAATTGCATATTTGGCCTATCTTACGGATGTGGAAGAAGACAGTTTGTGCTTTGTACTTTACATGGAACTCAAATTTAAGGTCCTGATGCTTTCCCTAGATTCTTAATTGTATGGGTCTGAGACCCACTGTGCGGCTGTCAAGCTTAATTGAAAAATCTGTAAAAAAGTGATATGAGTCTGGCTGGACCTACAAGACACATTTCAATCTTGTGGGTATTAAAATACAGAAAATTATTGCACCAGGGACCCAATTGACCTAAGGGGAACAAGAAGACACAAAACAAGAGGGGGCAGAGTACTGATCCCTATGGAATACCATATTAACCTGATAAGCATGTTGTATCATGTAAAATCACTTTGAGTGGCCCATTTACCATGGCATGTCAGGCTTACGCACGCCTCTTCAAATAAAGTATTACTGACAAAAGTTGATATAAAACATTTTTTATTCTTCCAGAGCCAGTGTCATAACTAAATTCTGACTTCTGACAACACCAGTGATTGCTTACAGTCATAAGTAAAACCTCTGTCCTCTCATACTCCGTGAAAGTTCATGTACTTCACCATGTTAGTGCTATTCAAAAGTCTCTGTGGTTTCTGATCTGGGCCTGGGAGTGAGCAGTGCATTTGTCCTTAGGTTGATCAATAAGAAGCAGTAGTGCAGGTCAGGATGTTGACACTTGGTCAATCAAACATATGTTGTGGAAAACTAATCAAACTTATGTAGCTTTGATACAACTGTCTTTCTTTGAGCATTGATTGCAGACATAACTCTTTCTGAAACATGCCGCCCAAAGTCACATGACAAAACACAGCAGTCCAAGTGGATTGGAAGGTTTTGACGGTTGGTAAATTAAAATGCCACAAGTGTCTTGACAGGGTGACAGGGTGTCTCCAAAATGTGTTAGGAAATATGCAGGTGGCATCTGGCACATTCAGACTGTATCCATGTGATAGTATGTGTGTGTGTGTGTGTGTCTGTGGGAGAGTGTGAAAGTGTGAATAAGAGAGAGAATGCAGTCTGTTTCTGCATACAGTACATGCTCTGTTGGTTACACTGTATACACATTTTGCAGAGGGTTGTAATAGTACAGGTCATAGTTTTCAGATCCTGCTCAGGGCTTCATGGTCGATTTCAGAACAAGAGGTACACCAGAAATTCATAGTTTCTTCAAAAATCTAGAATTTCATGGCAGAAAAATAAGACTTTTTTCAAGTTAAATGGATTCAGTTTAGACTACAGGGTGTTTGCGATGTTTCACATTCTATCATTTATTCATTTTTCATAAGAGCGTAACCTTATCAGGGTCGCGGGGGTCTGGAGCCAATCCCAGCTGACGTTCGGCAAGAGGCGAGGTACACTCAAGAGTTACCAGTTCATCACAGGGCTGACATATAGAGACAGACAACCATTCACACTCACATTTATACCTAAGGACAGTTTAGAGTCACCGATTAACCTGCATGCTGACTGTGGGAGGAAGCTGGAGCACCCGGAGAGAACGGTATGAACCCAGAACCTTCTCGTTGTGAAGTGACCACTGCGTCACCTTGTTTTAACAGCATTAGTTTTGCAGTTACTGTGTATAAGAACAGGTTATTTTCATTTAAGACCTGTAATATTAAATGATAAAATCATAATTTCAAAGTTATAGCAACTGTCAGCCATGCATGCAAAAACAGGGAATAGACACAGGTCAGCTTTGACTGTGGTGTACATTAGAAGGGTAGAAAATGATACAAAGATGATTTTTATTAAAAAAATATGAAGTAAAAACTGAAAATAATGATTTATAATCAAAATCAAATCAAAACAGTTCATTAACGAATACCTGAAAAAATTAAATGATGCAATTTATTTATTGCTAAGATATAGAAAATAAAAACTCAGTTCTGACCATAGACTGTATAAAACATGGACGTAGTCCTCATGATGTCACCCACTGGTTTCTGAAGTGCTATCGTAAAGCTCAGTGTGGTCTCTGATCACCTCCTTCTTGGCAGTTGTCATGAACGGGGAAATTAGCTATAGAGACCAAAACATTTTTTTGTACCAGGCTGTAAACATGTTTATTTCTGCTGTGAAGTTGGACATTTTAATATGGGGACTTATGGAGACTGACTCACTTCTGGAGCCAGCCTCAAGTGGCTGTTTGAGGAATTGCAGTTTTTGGCATGTTGGCTTAATTTCACAGCCACAGAGGTTGTCGCTTGCTTGACCCATGTTGTGCATCGAAGGGTTACTACACAAAGGGAACGGATTAGCTGCTCACAGCTCAAATGAAACACAACAAACAAAACAGAAAGACACAAATTAAAATGAAATAAATGTTTACTCTCTATTTCAGCTGCAATTCCACTGTGTGACTGACACCCAGCAGCAAACACAATTAATCATTTAGAGCAGAATAAAACAGTAAATGCTTGTTGACTATGTAGTATAGAACAGACTATATTCCCCTAGAAGGTGAGTTAGCGGTTGGCTGACTGAGATGAACCTTTACATCGATTTGGCATTTCTGAATTGTTAACCACCAACCTTAGTTCAAATCATATTTAGTTTCAAACTTAATGATGATAGAATGATATAAAAATTGCTCTGTCATAAAGCCTCATTGAAAAATATATTGAATTACATGGAAGAATGTATATCCCTTCATTGTGTGATTGTTCTGATGAACTGATGTAAAACAGAAAAGTCCAAATATTCCATTAAACCTGGTTCGATGAATAAAATAAGACTCATAACAAACTGAATCTATAGTTCTATAGTTTATTGCAGTTTATTTACTCATTTGTTCTTTTGTTTTGTTTTGATTCATAACATCACCACTGTGTTTCACATGTAAATGGACTGTACTTATATAACACCTTTCTAGTCTTCCGACCACTCAAAACTCTTTTACAGTACGTATCTCATTCACCCATTCACACACATTCATACACTGATGGCATTGGCTGCCATGCAAGGTGCCAACTGCTCATCAGTTTGAGGAGCTAACCATTCATACACATTCACACACCGATGGCACAGCCTTCAGGAGCAATTTGGGGTTCAGTATCTTGCCCAAGGACACTTCGACATGCAGACTGGAGGAGCCGGGGCTCAAACTGCGTGGTGGACGTCCCGCTCTACCTCCTGAGCCACAGCCATAAAGACTTTCACCGAACAAGAACTTTCCCTGGCCTGGCTCACAGGATGGCCCACTAAGTTATTTATAGTTTAACACAGCTAAAGCACAGTACTGCCTACGTTTTAATGTCTATATTTAATTAACAATGTGTTTCTATCTTAGGTTTATTATTGTTGTGAGTGTTTCCTGTTACACAGACGCAGCTTTGTGGCATGCAAACTAACAGGCACACAGGTGGAGAGGAAACTTTGCCGGGACAGGAGAAGCCATGAATCAAACCAGTGAGATGATTATTATTATTATTGTTGTTAGAAGTGGTTGTAGTTGATATTAGGAGGCTGTTGTTTAATAAAGTATTCGATCCAGTTCTTAGACTCTCATGTGCATCTTTAAAATGTACAATAGCTGCTTTCCTTTTTAAAACGGATAGTCTGATGTAGAGACTGAAGACCTTCAGCAAACAAACTGAGGAGCTGATGTAAATATGGTCCCGCCGGGCTTTCATTCAGGTTCACAGCTCTGTGATTGTGTGCTCAATCTTTTTTTATTTGATTCTGTAAAAACAACTTAGATGTTTACAATATCTGGCTGGATTGAATCATGACAATAGCAGACAAATCCCAAAACTCAAACATGCAACACTCAAAAAGAGACACTGAGAGAGTGAATAAAAAGCAGATTTTATTGTGTACAGTGACATATGTGATGCTTCAAACAACACTGTGGTGTCAATCAGAAATACTTCTGCCTGCGGTTTATTTGTATCTGTCTTTGATATCTCCAGCACACACTCTCTTTCCATGAGTGTAAAAAAAAAAAACTAACTGCAGGACAAACCGCTGAAAGACACTTACAGGATCAGTTCAGCAACAGGTAGCTAACACTCATTTACAAGCTCGTTCAATCACAATGACGATCCCGTTTTAGTGGATTTTGACATCTTTTCGAGGAAATAATAATCAGAGGATGAAAGTGAACTTCAGAGGTGGCACATTACAAAGTCGATGCAAAGACGTGAGTGCAGGTGAATAAACATGAATTAGCTGTGGGGAGCATGAATAAAGAAATGAAAGTTGAAAATGTTTCAGCTTTAGAAAAGTGCTCATCTTTAAGCTTTATGTCTCTGTATGTATCTAAAAGAGCTCATAGTACCTTACTACCCCTCTAGAACACTGCGCTCTCAGAATGCTGGGTTCCTTGTAGTTCCTATAGTTTCCAAAAGTAGATTGGGAGCCAGAGCTTTCAGCTATCAAGCTCCTCTTCTGTGGAACAAACTACCATTTTGGGTTCGGGAGGCAGACACGGTCAACACTTTTAAGAGTAAACTTAAGACTTTCCTTTTTGATAGAGCTTATAGTTAGGGCTGGCTCAGGTCATCCCTTAGTTATGCTGCTATAGGACTATACTGCCGGGGGACTCCTCCTTTCAGGGTTATGCCTAGCCAGGCATGGTATTGGTTGAAGATGCAGTCACATCTCCCTTTACTGAAAACCCTCTCTCTCTCTCTCTCTCTCTCTCTCTCTCTCTCTCTCTCTCTCTCTCTCTCTCTCTCACCATCACCACCACCATCTGTAAACATACATGTCTGTCATACATGTACATTAATGCATCTTACTAACTAAACTTCTTCCCCGGAGTTTCTGTGCTCTTTTGTCCAGCAGGTTCTCGTGGATCGTGACTGCTGCTGTGGTCCTGCATGACGTCCACTACATATATTATTACTGTCATTAATGTTACCAGATCTCCATTACAGTTTATAGTAACTTAGTTAATGATTTGCTGCTGCTGTGCATCTGTGTCTCTCTATCTCTATCACAGGTTCCACTGCTACTGTAATCATTTTATCATTCATTGTAATCCATTGTCATTTTTCATTGTAATTGTACAAAATGTTTCTGTTGACTTGTTGACTGTACACGTGACATCTATTGCACGTCTGTCCGTCCTGGGAGAGGGATCCCTCCTCTGTGGCTCTTCCTGAGGTTTCTTCCACTTTTTTCCCTGTTAAAAGGGTTTTTTGTGGGCAAGTTTTTCCTCACTCGAACCGAGGGTCTAAGGACAGAGGGTGTCACTCCCTGTACAGATTGTGAAGCCCTCCGAGGCAAAATGTATTTTGCGACTTTGGGCTATACAAATAAAATTTGATTGATTGATTGATTGATGTCCCCCCTGGATTTATAACAATGCCAGCAGCATGGTTTTAGGGATGGCTTGGTCATTCCAGCACTTTGATCCAGACTGGAAAGTTTCATCAAATATGGGGTGGATTGCCATAAAATTGTATTAACTTTTATTTCGTGCCATCATCAGGTCATGAGATTTGGATCATGATCAAATACCTGCAGAACTGAAGACATTCCCACCAGCTTTGTCATTGTGAGCACTTAGCTAAAAGCATCACTGTGTCTGAGTACAGCATCCAGAACTGCTAACGTGGCAGTAGACTCTCCTTGGCCCGAGAAGTTGACAGTATTCTGGCTGGAGAAGGCAAAGAGACGTTGTTGCTCGACTTTCTGTAGTTTGTGGTCGTTTTAAGTTAAGCCAAAGTGGCTCAAGACAGGGGGGGTGGGTCTATAATCAGCCTGGCAGTTGCAGCCATTCTTTATTTGATGGTAAATGATAAAGATATATTGTGCAATAAATGACTGACTGTAACACAGAATCATCCCTGCAACAACAGCATCTGCATGGCTGAGTATGTAAAACAAATCAAGAAACTATTAACACATGATCACACCTCAGCCAGAGGTGGTGTACAGTTCAGAATGAATGGACATTTTGCTTCGCCTCACAGTATTTAGTGTCTGTATGAGGATCAGTGGAGGTATTTCGATCAGATGTAGGGGAAGATAGAGCAACAGCCACGAGGCTCAGCATTATTAAATATAGCAGAGCTGAGAGTCATTTGTTTGCAAACATAAGCAGAAAGTACAAAATAAGTCACACGACTATTAAGTGGCAGAACGTGACAGAAAAAAGGTCAATACCATGTAGATCAATGGTTACCACTGCCCTGCATCCAAACCTGGGTTTAAGAACATTCCGGGTTCTGAGTCTTTATCAGCATCATGGATAGACTGATGACCCTTCAGTGCGCAGGTAGATAGATTTCAGGTCCCTGCAACCCTGAACAGGAGAAGTGAGTAGAGAAAATGGATGGATGTCCATAAAAAGGAGACTGCTGAAAAATGTAGTGTGCATTGCTCTTCCACCTCCACACATGGAATATTCTGTAGGAAACATGACACTTTAAAATACCATAATGCAACAATTCCTAAAGAATTACACAATCCACAGACCTTTTTAGGGACTAGTACTATTACTATTACAGTTGGCTGTGGTTCCAATGAAAGCTGTTCAGTGTGTAGGATTTAGTGGCACCTAGTGGTGGGGTTACAGATTGCAACCAACTGAATACTGCTCTCATGTGTGTAGGAAAACACACTGGTGTCTAGGAAAACACACTGGTGTCTAGGAAAACACACTGTTAAACTCAAAAAACCAAAGGCCCTATTTAGAGACAGGTTTAGTTTGCCCTCCTGGGCTACTGAAGAGGCATGGCAGTGCAATATAGTGGACAGGTGGAAGAGATCTGCTTCTATTGAAGCGTAAAAGGTGATGAAAACACAACAATTGGGTGGTTTAACACTAGTGAAATCATAGTTGTGCTTTTTTTAAATGTATGCCAATAGAGACTCCTAAATCTAACCTCGAAACCCCACCAGGCACGTCTCTGTCACATCGTGACTGCGACGCTGTTTTGGTCCGTCCTCGACGCGACTTCAAACCCCACCGGGAGCGTTTCAGAAGCGTTTAGCCCACCAGACTTTGTTTACTTGCTCAGATTTGGTTATTTTCCTGGTTTATGTGATGTGTAAAAATGCTATGTAGTTTTGTTTCGCATTTGTCGGTCTTTATGACTGCAGTTTGCACGAGGTATTTTGTTTTGAAAATCCACCAGACACGCAACGCGGCGCATCCGCACTCGGTGGAATTTGGGGGTAATACATTGGAGCTTTAAAGGGCCAATACGTAAGACAGGGACAGAATTATATATTTATATATCAACAATGCTTAAAAACAACATTATCAACAAAGCATGATGGTAGCAGCTATGGCATTATGTCAAAGATGGCTATATATTTTGTTGTAGAGATATCCACTGTAATTAGCATTCTATTTATTCCAATTATTAGCTTCAGCCTGGACTTTCTTGTAATCTCACTACAAGAGGTGATGTTAAGTCACTGTAGTTTTCCGTCTGAGTCAACATATGGACAAAGAAGTAGAGAACCAGGCAGGGTGGAGTGAAAGCGCTGCTGCCAGCTGACAGACAGCTGCTGAGACAGGGATAGCTTGAGGAAGAGACGGAGTCACACCGGATTCTGCTCTGAATTAGAGTTTACCGGTTTAAGTTTATTTTTTTTATTTTTGTTTAAAAAGTGGATTCATCTTCAGTCTCATTGCAGACATCCACTGTTGATCTTTGCCACCTGTAGGCACCCAGAGCCCTCATAGTCCAGACTCCATTAAAAAAAACAGCATTTCAAAAGTTGTTTGCTTGCCATCTTGCAGACAGACCTGACAAAGTTTGAATTCGGACTTTTTACAAGTGTCCATCTTGACGTAATTATTTCAGCATCCTTTTGATCTCTTATTGTGCTTATTCTCTTTAGTGAGAGGGTTCAGCAGAGTTTGGAAAGTTTGCTCAAAAATTGCCCTTTTTAGGACAACACTAGAAAACGATCATGATTTTGATCATAGTCACAGTTTTTCTCTGCAGCTGTCATTAGTGAAGATTTTCTTTTAATCCTGTTGCAGTCCCAGACAAGAAGTTCCTAACCTGTTCGACAAACCTGTCCTCTCCATGACCTGAGGCTGGACAGCAGCCTTTATATTATACAGGCATGCAGCTCTCATGCATAACGCAGCATCACCATAAAAAGCCTGCAACAACAAAGCCATTCCCATATCATCCATAAGATTTTCATAATGTGAATGGCCAGGTTGCTGTGTATCCACTGCGCTCGGGTCCCTTCCGGTGAAAGACAGAACGCTTTCCTAGACACAGGAGCAGTGGGATCACACACACACACACACACACACACAGTGGTGCACACATATATATCCACACACTGTGGGATCAGTGGGGAGCTATGGGACCTGCTCTAGCATAATAGGCACTAAGTCATGCATGTATTCATGCAGCCCAGCAGCACAGAGGACACCTTGATCTCTGTGTCATACACTGCTGGTTTTCACACAGGAAGTCAACACCTATATGCCACTTCAGCATGTAGCTGCTGCGCTGCCACCATGCTAGTTATTGCTTCACCTGTGGTTTACACTGTCACACATATTATACTATTACATTAAAGCGCATTGAAGGCATATAGTACGATCTGCTTCTTCATTCATATAATCAAGAAAATCTTTACTTGGGGAAGAAACAAAAGGTTCATTGTGAGATTCTCAAACTATGAATATGCCGGCATGTTTGCATTTACAAGATTCTGAGTGTGAGGGTGTGTTTTTGTTTTTTTTTTACTTTGAGAATGAACAGAAACAGACACACACAGTGGCCTGAGCTATGAAGTTCAGTATCACATGTACATTGGTTATAAGATTGCAAAGTTTTATGGGCTGCTCTCTGAGTTGCTTTCTGGGAAAAACAGTATATCAAATTATGTCTCCTCCAGACATGACTTCCTGTTTGAGTACACCCCTATGCGTCAGTCATCGAAGTAATGGTCAGTCATCAACAGATGTCATGGGGAAGTTCCCAACATAAAGATCTCTCCACCTCCTTGCACACAGTTTAAATGGCTTCAGTTTAAACTTCAAGGAAGAAGTTTCTTACACTGCAACAGATCCTGACACCAACTTGATTTGTATTTCCTGTAATTCAGTGTCATTTTGTTTCATGGAATTCCGTGCTCCTGAACTGAGTTTTTACTCTGTGGCATTTGGTGATGTTTCAGAGACAAAAGATCAATTAAATTATTAAATGAATTGTTTTGTTAGAATTTTTTAATGCTGCTGTGTAGACTTTATTCTAAAGGGATTTATGGCAAAAAGAAATCTGTTTTTTTGTTTGTTTTTATCTAACTAAAAAAACATTTAACATATTTTTTCAGTCATTATACTGAGGGACCATAAACATAATATATTCATTTGTATGTATGAAGTATATATATTCTGTTACTTAATTACGTTGATGACACTGTATTTGATGTGTGTGTGTGTGTGTCAGGGTTGATTTTGTATGCTGGTTTGTCTTTGCGTCTTCATTGTTGTATTTGTTTGCTGGTGACTCAGGTGGTGATGTCAGATTTTGGTTAAGTAGATCACTCTGTTTATTTATTTCCAGTATCATAACTAAAACAACACATTATTATCCAAAAATTATTTTGTAATGCAAAGATTTGAATGAGTTCATTATTTTGTTGTTTGTTTGTTGTAGCCTTTATGATGATTCATTTTAAAATGTATTTGACCTTTATGATCTGTAATGAAGTGAAGCAACTTTGAAATGAATAGTCCCATAAACGGAATGCGAAATAATGTTAAATTTTAATTATCATTTCAAAAAATAAAAGTAAGAATAGAGGTGGATCCGACATCCAGATAAATATTTGCATCTTATTCCCTTGCTTGTTGCTTGCTGGTTCAGGACATATTTATTCCCATGTGAAAGTTTTCTTTTAATGACTTCATGAATGTTCCTCAACATGAACACAGATGTCTCCTGTATAAAGCGATGCTTTAGGTCTGTATTATGGCCACCAGTTTTAATTATTCAAATTTGAAACTGTGAAAAAGCGTGTTTCACTTTGGTATTGCAGTTGGTTCTAAATATTACATTACCTGTGAGAATGTAGCTAGAGACTGAAGCCAGTCCAAAGTGTGAATCAGAGCTGGTACAAATGACAAAGTCTTCATCGCAAATAGGAACAAAACACTACACCATAGTGTTAACTCAGACTCAAACATAAACCATGCTATCACATATCCTATCATATTTAAGTTATGTAATTTGTTGTTTTTTGGTTGTTTGGTATGTTATGGAACACAACAAAGAGGAAGGTCCACACACTCAGCAGTACAACTCAAAGCCAGACTGCAATGACTTAAGTCAGCCATCACTGTAGGTGCTATGAAACTGCCAAAAAATTAACCAAGGCTAAACTAAACACAATCAAAAGACAAAAAACGAAGGGGAAATCATCCAGATTATGAAGGCTGTAAGTAGGTGACGACAATCACTCGACAAGGTGGGAGGGGTCAAACCATCAGGAAGACCTGAAAGAGCAAACAGAGGCAGGGAACACACACCATCTTAGGTTAAAATAAACTTTTCTTCTTCTTTACTTCATCTCTGTACTTAAAGATCTAATTGGCATTGAAGGAACTGCACTAAGGTGGTTTAAGTCCTATTTTTCAGATCGATCTTAGTTTGTTCATGTTACTGATGAATCCTCCATGCACACTAAAGTTAGTCATGAAGTTCCACAAGGTTCTGGGTTTGAACCAATGACTTTTGTTCTGATAAGTCTAAGTCCCATTGAAAGCATCTAAGATGTCTTAAACTGAAAGGTTTATTGAATCTTGGCCAATGAGAATGGAGGATTCTCTCTGACTCGTCTATATACCCTCAGGACAGTGACACAACTACAACTATTTTATGTCCATAAATGGTCATTAGTCTACAAACAAGGAAATATATTAGTTAGTAGTCTGACATTTTTGTCTGACTCTGTAGAGACTTCTACATGATGCCCTATTCTTTGACCTTGGTTGCCATAGTAACGATTCCTAAACACAAACATAAAGCTTCGCTGTATCTCAAAGAGGGCGGCAGAGTGGTGCAGTGGTTAGTACTGTTGCCCTTCGCAACAGTGGCCCCAGCCCTACCTTGACCCTGATGAGGATAAGTGGTTACAGTACACATAATGGATGGATGGATGTCTCTCAAAGAGAGAAGTCAGTGTCCCCATCCTGTCCCTACAGTGACCTCTGGACAAATGATTGACCATGTGGAACCCCATATGAGGCATGCTAGAATAGAAAGTTCAGTGTCAGTTGATTCAGTGCAGGAGATTAAAACATTTTTTTTTCTTTTATTGGATTTATTGTATTTTACAGCAGTCCAAACACAACTTCAAGATAAAAAGCAGTAGCATGGGCAAAATCACATATGTCATTACAGTTGTTTCATTTAAATTAGAGTGGATATTTCATTACCTGATTGTATTTTTGCATTCACTTGTAAATTCCAGAATGCCCAAGTAGCATTTGGCATCATTTCCCCTGTGTGAATGTTGCATGAATGAGAGAAACTAAACATACTGTATAACTTTGCTATGGCCAGGGTATATGTTTGAGTGTGTGAGGGTGTGATAGTGAAGACAAATGAGAATGTGTGGGAGCCATTTGGGCGCTGGGTGCCAGAAATTCATTTTGGTGGCCTTTCAGAAGAGGTTCCCTGGCCATGTTGGTGATAGGAAAACAATTAGCCACAAAGCCTGAGTTAAATGAAGTAGAAAGGAAATAGAAACTTGATGACCCTGAAATACTGTCACTCTGGAGGAACTAAACACACAGACAGAGCTGAACTGACAGAGCTGCTGGAGATGCTCTGTATGCTGTAGATCTATGCATAAACACAGGTATGTTTGTGACCACGTATACACAATCACAAACACATACACACCCACACACATGCAGACACACACACTCACACACACAGGTCTGGGATCATCATTGTTGATGGATTAAAAGTCCAGTTTGAATGAGCTTGGCCAAGAGAGTAATAAGCGGTCTACTGGCTCCACTGTCACTTGTCTGTGTGTGTGTGTGTGTAACACTGTGCGCGTGAGTAACAGTGTGTGTGTGTGTGTGTGTGTGTGTGTCTGAAACGCTGCCAGCAGCCCAGTGCAGTGCACTCAGCAAGATGTTAAAGATAATCAGAGGCAATGGCCCTGCATAAACCCCCGCTAACTGGCAAGCTTGCTACAATATGCTGCTTAGTGAGGTAAGCTGGCACAGGCTCTCTTTCTTCGACACACAAACACACATTCACACACCAGATTTTTTTTTTTGTACAAAAACTCTATTCCATCTCTGACCAAGTCTAACACGTTTTCTTGTACAATTGCCACAAATAGCAAGTAAATTTACAGTAAATTGTAGCATGTATAGTGGTGTAGTCATGTTGTGGAGTCCGTATTTAGATGCTCTGATGACTTTAGTGGTGTTATGCCCCTCTGGGGACCATGAAAATCTTTGTCCTGACAATCCATCCAATAGTTGTTGAGATATTTCAATAAAAATAAAAACTCCATTAACAACTCCATTGTGGCATGTAGACAGTGTAGACCTGATGGTGGCACTAGAGGAATCGTCATATGATCAGCAAAATTATTGGAATCCATTGTGAAGGGAAGATGAATGTATAGTTGTCAGGACATGTTTTGAAACCGTAAATAACAACTTTATGGTCACTCTAGAGGAAAATTCAAATAGTCATGGAAATAAAAGAAAGAAAACAAGACAAGGAACAAGGGAGTAACAATTGGGGATTCAAAGCGTAACCTTCCAGGCTTTACCATATCATAAAGGGCAAGGGGACCTTTTGAGGTCAAAAACATGTTTTTCTACAATTTAAAATCCAACAATATATGCAAACTACCAAACGCATGATGTAAATGATATAAAAAGAACAAGGTTAGCACATGGTATAACCCCAAACCTGCAAATTAAAGTTAAAAGGCATGGAAATGTGGAAGGAAATGGCATTTCTTCAAGCTGAAAGAATCTTGTTTAGTCTGGCAAAATAGTCTTAAAACGTACAGGAAGGCTTTCCGTAATGCCAGAACAGCTTATTAATCATCATTAGAGGAAAATAAGAACAACCCCAGATTTTTTTCAGCACTGTAGCCAGGCTGACAGAGAGCCACAGTTACATTGAGCCATATATTTATAGGGTCAGTAGTAATGACTTCATGAGCTTCGCTGTGGCTCAGGAGGTAGAGTGGGGCGTCCACTAATCAGATGATCGGCGTTTCGATCCCTGGCTCCTCCAGTCTGGATGTTGCATGCAAGTGTTCTTGGACAAGATACTGAACCCCAGAATGTGTCATCAGTGTGTGAATGTGTGTGAATGGGTGAATGAGATATGTAGTGTAAAGGAGCTTTGAGTGGTCGGAAGACTAGAAAGGTGTTATATAAGTACAGTCCATTTACCATTTCTTCAATGGTTAAATTATGACTTTATATTATATATACCATATATTATTATATATTATTATTTAGATTGCATCATAGTACAGAGACAGCACTAGTGAAAGATACAAATGACTTTATAATTGCATCAGATAATTGTTCATGTTAATGGCGAATCCTCCATGCACACCAAAGACAGTCACAGAGTTCCACAAGGTTCTGTGCTTGGACCAAATCTGTTCACCTTATATATGCTTCCTTAAGGCAACATTATTAGATTTGCTCCAACTTTCATTGCTATGCTGATGATACCCAATTATATTTATTGGTCAAGTCGGATGAAACCAATCAATTAGCTAAACTTCAAGCGTGCCTAAAGGACATAAAAACTTGGATGACCTGCAATTTTGTGATTAATTTTATATATAACCTGATGGAAATATCCATCTATTAACTGCTAAATGCTCTAAATCAGCTAGTCCTTAACTTTTTCCGTCTGCTGGTAGCATGTAGTGTACAGTTGTTTCATTTAAGCTTTTTATTAAAAAGCAGTTACTGTAACTGGAAGATGATTTTGGCTGGAAACGATGCTGATGAGAGTGAACCAAAATGCAAAACAGTGAGCTGAAAGATGCTAAAATACCCCATGAGTGATGTGAGCAATTGGTTGTAATGTTCCTCAAATTAATAGAATAAACAAATATAAATTCTATATTACATTACTCTGTGTCATTTCAGTGGCTTATTTATTCATCATGTTCATGAAAGAACAACAATGTCACTTTTCTTTCTGCATACAAAATCTCAACACCTCACACAGGTAGCTTGCCTAAAGGACATAAAAACTTGGATGACCTGCAATTTTGTGATTAATTTTATATATAACCTGATGGAAATATCCATCTCTTAACTGCTAAATGCTCTAAATCAGCTAGTCCTTAACTTTTTCCGTCTGCTGGTAGCATGTAGTGTACAGTTGTTTCATTTAAGCTTTTTATTAAAAAGCAGTTACTGTAACTGGAAGATGATTTTGGCTGGAAACGATGCTGATGAGAGTGAACCAAAATGCAAAACAGTGAGCTGAAAGATGCTAAAATACCCCATGAGTGATGTGAGTGAAAATTATGAAAAGTGATAACTATCCATGGGTTCATCAATACAAGCAATCTCTCTCACATACAAGTAGTCATTTCAAATAAGGTTTGTTTAAAATGATTGAAAACTTAAATACTGATAATAACAGCTTATTGTCCTGACACACCACAGAGTATATAGAGTGTGACATGAGATCAATTGTGTCCCTTCTCCTGGTGTTTCTGTCTGTCTTGTTTCCCTGTCACCTGTGTGATCACCTCACAACCTGTTTTGAATTTCATTTAAGACCTCCACCTGCCCTCGTATCATTCTTTTTTTTTTTTTTTTAAACTGTTCCTGGTCTCTGGTTGTTTGTCCAACGTTCACTTTAACAGTGGGCTTATTATGAAGTCTTACCAAATCTTGAAATGATGATTTGCTGGCAGCTGGTGAAGTGATTTTAGATTTAAGGTATTTTGCCCTTTCCTGTCCTTTTTTGAAACTGAGAGAGCGGCCTTAAAACAAACTCAAATCTCAAAGCAGAGTAATATAGAACCTGTTGGTAATAAAAGCAGGCATTACATTTTCAGTGTTTGATGGAGTGAGAAATGGTTTGAACTTTGCCATATTTCTAAGATGAGCGAAAGCAATTTTGGATAAAACTCTGATGGGGTGTTCAAACTTAAGGTCGTAGAGCAGACTAACCAGTAATGCTGACCTTACACTGGATGATATCTGAAGCAATTTCACAATTTCATACAAATTTTTCAAGCTGGAGTTAAAATCACATCCCTTCCACACTTGTTAGGTTTACCATGCAGTCAGAGCTTTCTTGATACAGGGAGGCAAAGCAATGCCACCATTTCAACAGCCACTGTTCAATTCAGTTTAACTGTCACATATGATGATATAAGTACACAGTGATATGGATTTTGGTAAACTCCTACAATTCATTCATACATCAAAATAATAAAATAGGTGAGTGTCAAAAATATAAGATCAGCACGCATGTACTGACACCGATCGCTAAGGTCAGACTTAATGATAAGTGTCACCTTAAAGAGCAACACATAGCAAAAAATGGAAGCATATTCATATACACTGTATATCAGTCCTCTATCTATCTAATAGTATAAATGTCAGCAAAGCAGAATATTCTTAATGATATTTTAGGGAGATTAAAAATCATACCAAGGATTCTGAGGTAGTCTGACCTCAGAGGGAAAAACACATTGACTATCTGAAACAACAAATAAAAATCTTTTTATGAAGAAATGTGTTTTCCATTTTGCTTTCAAAGCTGTGCAGTAGTAAAATGTTGTATTTGTAATATTTAAGTGGTCAAATAGTGTTGGAATAAAAAGGATTGCATGATGTTGGAGTTTTTACTTCACTGAATAATATTCAATAAAGTACAACACAAAGTACTTGTGTTGATTGGACACTGAATAAGAAATGAACAAAATGCCTGTGTGTGCAACCAATGTCTCTAAATCCAATGTGTTCTTTTTTCATTTCAGTTCCAACAAGGACACAAACTTACTCAGGTGTGGAGTTCATTCACTTTTAATTCTGGGAGTTGGCCAGATAACAGAAAAATAAAATTAAGAGTTTTTCCCGCCACCTGTTTTTATTCTCACTTAATTTGCACATAAAAACATGGTGGAGATGCTGGCTTAGCAAATAAATTATGACATAAAAAGCAAGCTTCTGATCCACTGAATGGAGGAAAAATGGACAAAAATACCAGAAATGTATGGAGCAATTGGTTGTAATGTTCCTCAAATTAATAGAATAAACAAATATAACTTCTATATTACATTACTCTGTGTCATTTCAGTGGCTTATTTATTCATCATGTTCATGAAAGAACAACAAAGTCACTTTTCTTTCTGCATACAAAATCTCAACACCTCACACAGGTAGCTTGCAGGTGAAGATAGTTGCCTGTATTTCCCAATTACACTTATAGTTTAATGTTTATCACTGTTGAAGGTATAGTTATGGGTTGTATGAGATACTTATGGACAGTCAGTATGTTACCTACAGTAGATGGTGACGAGTAGAAACAGACAGGAGTCCCTGCACAGAAGCAGAGCTTTGCATTGCTGTGGACAGGGTCAGTATTAAAATATTTAAGCTGCACAAAAGAGGTTCAATATCAATCAATATCTGTTGTGTGCATTATATTAAGAATATTTTTCTTGCTTTGTCACATAAACCTAACTGCAGCATGCACTTTATTAAGCCACAGATCAGCTGTGTGGATCAGAGTAATAGCCAGAAAAACAAAAGGATACACCATGTTTACAGTCTTTAGAAATGTGAAGTTTGATTTCAGTCTGATCTGATATGATATGTGTAATACAGTACAACGTTTAGCAATTTTATGTTGGGCTCACTGGTCTATAGAAACAATGTACATTTGCAATTATGATTGATACAAACGTATCTTGTTTAATGCAGCATAGAATACAGCATAACAGGCCATAAAAAATAATTATAACCGCAATATTGTGAAAAAAAATCCATTCGATATATGATATATAGTGTTAATAACAACCTTTTCCCATCCCACATGAAGAATGCAAAAACAGGAGGTGCTCTAGGAACTACAAGACCCGCCTGGCCTGTGTGACCCTTTTTTGTTTTTACCCTGATCAGAGTCAATTCTGGTGCTAATAGTGAGTATTAGGAGTCTTTGCAACCATTATGGCATGAAAATGTTCAGATTTAAACAGTTCACTTACAGTGTTGACACAGAAGACTCCTGCAACCCGCCACCCTTCTACACACACACACACACACACACACAGACATACACACACACACACATTCAAGCAGTGATCTTATAAATCCAGTGATTTTCTGAAACCAAAGCTTTGCAGGTCGTTATCCTAATTGTCAAAGCCGTAGGCCTTTCTGTACGTCGTTGTAATAACTCCAGTACATTATCATTCGGTGCCACCACAGGCACTCACTAATAAGCACCCATAAACACTCTCATCATAATGCATGTGGAACCCCAGTCCAATCCTTATTGAAAATGAACAAGGACCTGATCTGGGATTCGGAGGCCTAATTCATCCCTTTAGTGGTGATGGGCGAGCCTCGGCTGGCTAGCTGGGGGAGCATCATTTATGCTAACAGGGCCTGTGGAGACTGAGCCAAAAAAAGAAGGGGAAAATATCATTAACATAATGCTTCATCTACATACCAATCCTAGCAGCCACACAAAGACACACACACACACACACACATATGCACATGCATACAAACACGCACTTTGGGGTAGTTTAGGAGGTAGCATTTAGCCTTGCTACACACACACACATGCATCCATGTATGTATGAATTTATACATACTGCTAACATATGATTACATATATGTAAACAAGCGTGCATTAAATTATTTATACACATATATACTGTATGTGTATGAATCAAAATACATATGCAGATGCACACACACACACACACACACATAGACATCACAGTCATTGTGAGAGGAGCAGACAGTGGTAGAGGTTGGATCGGGGTTCAGTCCCAGCTCTTTGTTTGATTCCTGTATGGCTGTGGCTCCTTTTAATGAGCTCTAATGGCAGTCCAGAAGGATTCTAATTAATCTGCACACACACAAAAGGCCTGTCTCGTCCTCTCTGTCTCTTTCCCTCTCTCTCTCTCTCTCTCTCTCTCTCTCTTCATCCCCCCTCCTACCTCTATACACTCCATCTCCAGCTTTTGAGATCCCTCTCTTTCTTCCTCCCTTTCTACCCTTTCCCTCCCCAGTCTGTGGTGGATATTAAAACCAAGGCATGTATGTGACAGGAGGTGAAGGCCATAAGGGGAAAAATGGATGATTTAATTGCACCAAAGATGCCTATTATTATGAGATTGCAAAAGCTATTTCCAACAGCAGCAGCAGCCAGGAGTCATCCAAGCCCCCATCCACCACGCACCATCCCCCAGTCTTAAGTGCCCAATGTTCAGCTAGCAAAGGTCGTGCCACTGTTGTCACCAGTCCCCAAATGAAGACACTAATGAAAGGTTTGACGTTCGTTCTATGGTCCAGTAGCTCCATAAAGATTCCTCCTTTTACTGGCAAATCACATTTCTCTTTTATCCTTATTAGCCGAGCTTTGAGCTAAGCTTTTGAGTCACCAAGAGGCTGACATCAACAATCAGAGGGATCACAATGAAGTACAATGACTCAAGCAATCCTCAGATTTATTGAAGAACAAAAAAACTACAATAAGATCCCTAGTATGAATTTAAATACAGTAGATATATGGTATTTTATTATTTCATTAAAGGTTAATTCTGAATTATGTTCAATGTTGCTGCTTTGGTGATTAAAATGCAATAACTCATAGAAAAGCTCTGTGAAGCTATATTTGGGCACAACTGTTCTTTCATGCCAATTGCTAACATCAACAACATGCTGATGGCAACATGCTCGCAGTGACAATAATTGTTTACATCCAAATATATTGCAAATTTCAGTAGGTGACACCACTTCTCCAGTCTGAAAACCAGAAGAAGATGGACGTCATCAGGTCAGATCTGTGTGTGTGTGTGTGATGGATTATAGAGCCATGAGAAAACAGTTGATCAGTCACGTGACTCAAATGTTCAGCAAGTCGCAACATTCAGTAATCTGAATTAGAATTGTCTTCATGGAACATCTCCACTCCACAGCTCGAGCAGAGCAGGTTCATCTGGGTAACCTGATATTGAGAATGTTAACTGAAGAATGGATGACTGGGCAGAGATTGGATTCACACTTTCTTATCTCGATGATGAATAGACTTGAATAGTGGTGTAACATTAAATATATATAAAAAAAAAACACAAAGCTGAAGCAAGCACCTTCAGGACCTGGTCATGAAGGACAATGCAGGCCATTTATTTGGATCACAACAATATGGTAGTTATGTAAATCAAAACAAATTTAAGTTTAACCATGTTAATTATGTTCATGTCCAGTCATTGCTCTCGATATATAACCGACTGGGTGCTAACTGAATGTGAGGGCTGGCATCTACATTCAAAGCACCACCCTGTCAGGTCGGGCCAGAGGTAGCTCCCCGCCTTTATAGGGACAGGTGAGGGCAATAGTGCCTCTTTGTCTGAGGCCTGGTTGTGTGGCAAGGTTGCAGTGTCCGTGTGGGTAAGGGAGATTGAAGGAGAAAGATGTGTTATATTGCCTTATGGGAAAACTAATGAGGCCTTTTGTATATTTAGTTGTGGTGTGACTGTCCTGAGGTGATCCAGATTGAGCTCTGTGGTCCTGCGCTGAAGAGGTATGTGTTAGTGAACTTTGGAGTTTCATTAAACTGTAGACATATCACTAATATAATATGATCATACCTTTAGGAAAAGACTCAGCTCTTCCCTGTTTAAACCAGAGTGGAGCCTGTCAACTATTGTGTCGCTTTTCAGCAGAGCCCCACATTGACCGAGATTTAAGGCCAGACTGCTGCTTTTCCTGAGCCAGTTCACCAAGGCTGTTGGCAAATGTGTTTATGGAATATACAGTTGAACAACTATGTAGATGGTTGAAGATTGCCCTTTATATATATATATTAGTGCTGTCAATCGATTAAAATATTTAATCGCGATTAATCTCATGAATGTCATAGTTAACTCGCGATTAATCGCAAATTAATCGCACATTTTTATCTATTCTAAATGTCCCTTGAATTATCATTTTAATACTCTTATCAACATGGAAAAGTGGATAGGCTTGCTTTGTGCAAATGTTTTTTTATTGCAAACCACAACAACAACATGTAGTGTTACAGCCATTCACGTCTGAAGCAAAATCTCAAACAAAGCAACACTATCAATAAACAGATGACAAAAAAATAAATACCTAGTCACAAAAACAGCCCCCTCAACAACCTTCAAAACAGGGTGATACAAAATAAATCCATCCATTGTCGCCTGGTTATGACGCGGAGGAGGCGGAGAATTTGAATTGCCGGTGTGTTTGGCCATCAAGTGTTATTTCAGACTGGATGTGCTACGATGATAACTCAGTTCACACCGACAATACACACAGATAACGTTGGTTTTATCTAACGACCCATATTGCAACGTTTTAAAACTGAACTTTCCATTCATAATTTTGTTAGCAGCGTCTATTTCAGCATCTCGTGCTCGACATCCACACAATACGGTAGCGTGCGGCGCGCTTATTGTTTTGCTTCCGGTTTACAGCTGGATCCTGTAGTTTTTCTAACGTTACTAGCAGTGGCCACAGCTTATGAAAAAACTACAAGTTCACTAGGTCACAAAGAGCGTTAATCTCGCGATAAAAAAATTAACGGCGTTAAAATTGTTTTGCGTTAACGCGTTAATAACGCGATATTTTTGACAGCACTAATATATATATATATATATATATATATATATATATATATATATATATATATAAATTTGATTGCACTGTACTGACATTTGTGAACCTGAACCAACTGAATCTCAGTGTACTTGTGTCTTTTTGGGGTCTTCTTTTATAGGCAAAGGCAGAGGGATGATCTGTGGGGAGTAGTCGTGGGATATGCACCTTGCATGCAGTGTGGTAGGTGTGAAGTGTAGTGGTCACCTCACTGAATTGTAGGTTAGCTTGTCCTTGCAGTGGTTGCAGTGATTAGTGTGCACACGTGGTGGTTTCTATTGGGGTCTGTGATAGAATCTCCCCGCAGTAAGTACCCTGTCCTGCCTATTGTTGTAGCCATTTTTGTATTTTATATTGTTAAGCCATTTGCTATTTATATATTAGTAGTTTTAAATATTTTAGTATTGTGAAATAAAATAATTTGGACTAATCTGGCAGTTTCTCCTCTTGTTTTTCAGGTCTGTTGCAAATATAGTTTTCTTTTCAAAATAAATATTCCTTGAACTGAACGCACGTCTCCCGCTCTTTTTGAACCCCTTTAAAACTTGTGTCTACACTCAGATAGTCGGTGTCTAAAGCCCTATTCACACGCGGTCACCAGAGCTGATCGCTGCCACTCTAATCAATGAAACGATTCACACAGGGTGCGCCGCCGAAAGTCTCAGCAGCGTCCCAGCAGCGACTCTCCGCTCTGCAGCGCTATCATTCCGTAGCACTTCTATTTTTGACGCGAGCCATTGCTAAACCGTGGGAAGCTCAACAGAGCAGATTGCACCAGACAGGAAATCCGACACAGAATCAACGTAATACATTTCCGCCCCCTTTCAAAATAAAACGCAATACGCAGTTCATCACAGCTTCACATCAACATTACGTCATGACCAGTGGCACCAGGTCAGCAGTCAATCGATCAAAGGGTCTCAACATGAACGACGAGAGACTAATTGTTGAAGTGGAACAACACACAATAATTTATGACACAACAGATCCTTTTATAATCTCTTCCACGTCGGAGAAGCAAAGTAAGCTGTTTGTTGTTGTTGTTTCCTTTATACACAGTTTATCGCGGGGTCTCGTGGGTCACATGAAGTTTGTAACCAGGCAGTTACTTGCTAACATTATTAGGCAAGGCAAGGCATTTTTATTTATATAGCGCATTTCATACCAAGAGGCAACTCAATGTGCTTTACATAAAGACAAAGCATTTAAAAAGAACATCATAAAAAAACAAACAATTTTTTAAAATTTAAAGCACACAGTTAAAAGCAAGAACAAGAAAAATGAAGGAAAAAAAAGTATATTATATAAACGATTAAGAGGACTTAATCCTTTTAATATATATATTATATATAAGTTGCTATTAGTCATAGCAACTTTTTATGAACCAATCATGGTGGCTGAAAAAATGAAATGATGCAGCTTTGAGTTTCATTTTCTTTTATTCAGTTTGTAACATCACTATAATATTGTGAAATTGTTGTATAGCCTATTAACTTATGATATATCTCCATCACTTAGTGATGTCTTAATCATATCATTCTATCATATAGGATTTTAATAAGTTTATAGTTTGTTATAGCTTGTCGTTTGAGCATAATACTAACTTTTTTTTCATATATTGTAGTTGTATGAATAACTGTATTCTCCCAGCTTTAATTTTACTGTCTGTGTGTCCTGTCCAGAGTTTCTTCAAATAAAAACAATTGTAATAATGGTAAATACTTGCTGATAATGGAGTATTCATAACACACCCACATCAGGATCTAATGCAATGATAGTGAAAAGTTCAGGAGATTACATTATCGCATGACTGAAGACCAACATGTCCCCAAACCTAAATCAATTCAGTACATTTTAAAGGTCCAGTGTGGAACATTTAGGAGGATCTATTGGCAGGAATTGAGCCCTCTGTATCTACACAGAGTAGGTCCTCTACCACAGAGTCTGCCATGCTGAACTGCCATTTTTCTACAGTAGCCCTGAGCAGACAAACCAAACACTGATCTATGACCTTTTGCTTTGTATGTGAATTTTTAAGTTTTTCCTACATGCTTGGAAGAAGAGGGTGAGGCGTAGGAGAGCATTCATTTGGTAGCAATATGCAACTTCATTGCTAGGTGGCACTAAATCCTACACACTGGACCTTTAAAGGGACATATTATGAATAAATCACAGGTTATAAAAGATTACGACGATTACCACAAGCTAATGCTAACCGCTAGTTAACCAGTAGACGCTAACGGCTAGTTAGCATTAGCTCATGCTAATCGGCGCTAACAGCTATTTAGTGTCTCCTATCAGCTTTATTTGCTCCACTAATGATAATGCACACTAACGTAGTGGCAGTAGTTTGTTAGTTGAATGTCTGTCTGGTGCCTCTTTGTTTTCAGGGTTTGACTCTGGTTCAAACATATAAAGCTGCAACGGTACGTGTTCTCCGGCAACCAGCCATGTTTCTCCCAGTGCTCGAGCTCAACTGTCGAACTCAGGCAGTGTTGCCAACTCCCCAGTAAAGAAAGTATCTATTGACTGTCTAAAAGTCGCTAGAAGTCGCTAAATGACGTCACCACCTAATTTGCATAATTGGCCATGTGCATGTAATTGTAATGGACGCTGTAAGAGAGAGGAGTAACGTCATGGGAGAGACAAAAATGAGTAAAAGGACCTTAAATAAACTACAAAATGAATTTTCTTCTGGAATCAGCCAGCGGCAGCTTCACACATGCGCGATTCATTCACAGTCTGGATGTAGAGGGTGAACATCTCCTGCTCTGACTGCAGCTGGGAGGGGCTGCTGTGCGAGGACCAGGCCACCTGTGAGTGCTTTGGGACGGAGGAGGAGCCCACGGCAACACCCGGTGCTCGCTGAGAAGACGATACGTGCTTTCACGTCAGTCTCCAAACGTCTCCAGTAACACCAGAAAAAGTCGCTAGATTTGTCGCTAGTCGCTTTTAAAATAAAAAGTCACTAGAGGGGTCTGAAAAGTCACTAAATATAGCGACAAAGTTGCTAAGTTGGCAACACTGAACTCAGGTCAGCACGCCGGGTGGCATGAGCCAGCAGCTCATTAGCATTTAAAGGGACAGACACTGAAACCTGCCATCTGAGCACTGAGCGTTACAGACAGGGTACAGAGAGAGCTGCTGTGTTTGATCCGTGAGGAATTTTGACCAAAGAACTTCACAGACATTTCATTAAGACACCTTGGAACTGTGTGAACTTGTGGAAAAGAGGTATAATATGTCTCCCTTAAGCAAAAGTAACTTGTGAATGAGTATTTTCTGATCTGTTGCAACTAGTGTTGAAGCCTAGTTTTATTTGGACAGCTAAAAGTGCCTGGTCGTTACAGGAACTCTTTCATGGTTAAAAGAAACTGACATTTCTATACCTTAACTTAATTCTGATACAATTCAAAACAATCTGTCACAATCCACTTATGGACATCAAGACCACTCTGAATCTCCTTTACACACACACACACACACACGCACGCACGCACACACACCCCCACACACACACACACACTGTGATCTCTAGCAGACAGTAGTGTTTCAGACTGTTGTACAGTTTTTCAGTGGGAGGGCAGATGTGTTAATGTAGGCTGCGACAGGCAGGTGATTACCTGCCTCCTGCTGTAGATATCCAGCAGAGAAGCCGTAGGATGCCACTGACTGAATTGGATACTTGGTGCTGCTTCCACATTGGGGCCAATTGTCAGGATGACCCTGTTCTAAATGGTCGGAAGGCATAGATTTAGCTGTTAATTAGCATTTATTAAGGACCGAGCCAGGGAACCTGGTAATTTTACTTGTTATGGAAATCAGTGTCACTAGGATAATGTATGGAAGTCTAATTACCTGTGAAATATGTTCACATGTAACTAAAGTAAATGTGGGATGAGTGTATAGGACAGCTTCCCAGGTTCACATTCTGTGTCAGCACTGACATTTTCATTATTAAAGTGTCGGTTCACCCAAATTACAAAGAGCTTACTGTTTGTCGAAGGTTTGTTTCGTTGTCATTCTACAACACAGGATTGCACATCAATGCAAGCATGCAATGCAATGCGTTGGTGCAAGTTGAGTTTGGTTACTGTGCCAATATCTGGATGAAACTTCTGCCACTACGCTAGTAAAGAGTGAATGGAATGTTGTTTGTGTTTAAAGCTTAAAGCACTATGAGCAGGACTGCTGCTTTGGCGACCATTCACCAACACAACATTACAAAACACTGTATGGAAATAAATAATTCTTTTTTAACATTTTACTTTATCATTGCATTAAGTCTAAACTGAATCTTACATTATCCAGTTCTAAAAATGTGCAGTATTACAGTGAACAATGTTTTAACATGTCATTAACTAAAATCTGTGTCACACATTATGTCTTGACTTGATGCCATTTATATTTTGCTGAACCTCAATAGCAGTGGCTACTTGTCTTGATACCAACTATGAAAGCCAAATCCCGAAAAAATAAGTCTCAGAGAAAAAGAGGGTTTAACAGAGAATAGAATAAAAAATGTATTGATCCTTCAAGGGGAAACTCTTTTTACATGCATTTTTACCTGAAATACAACCACACACACGCAGAAAGAGCTCATAGACATGCCAATGTGGAAAGATGGTGGAGTGAATGGCAGCCACACATAGCAGCACCCTGGGAGCAGTTAGGGGTTCAGTAACTTACTGAAGGGCACCTCAGCAGTGCCCAGGTGGTGAACTTGCACTTCTCCACCTATGAGCCCACTCTTCATACTTCGGTCCATACTGGACTTGAACTGGCTACCATCCAGTTCCCAAGCCAACCAACTAGTGCAACCCCGTCAACGCATCAGTGTGCATGGTCAGATTTTTCCTCCAGATAGACATGATGTCCTAAAACTGCCTTCGCGTACAAGTATTTTTATTAAAATGCGTCACAAATGTTCATGTTTAACTCAAGCAAAGTCAGTCACGTGCCCCTCCCCACCACCCCTCACCCTGCTCTCTCGTCACGTGTGTGTCGCCTTTGCTCTCTCTGTCAGGTACCACAGGAAGCTGTGGTGAGTGACTGAGTGACTTGACATTTCAGCCAGTGATGATGTGCTCCCTCCTTCTGCAAGGGCAAAGGACGGGACAGCACTGATTATGCATATCAATCTTCCACATGTCTCTTAAAGCAGACTGACTGACGGAAGCATCATTTTTAGACCAAAAGAAAACAATATATGTCCAACAATGCACACACACAACTACAATATACTGTTGAAACATTAAGATACAAATAAGATTCAGACACAAGCAGAATACAGCAGTTTGAAGTAATACCTCCTCCAGTTGTGAATAGTTGGGTGGAGTGTCATGTTAGATGGTGTATATAACATGCTATTGCATCTACTGAACTACCCCCATGATGAATGGGTCTATCACAGAACCAAAGTCAGAAATCAGCATCAATGTGAGCTTGTGTGTGTGTGTATGTGTTAGTGTTTGTGTGTGTTCTGTGGGATGGTGTGTGTGCGTGTCCTCCGGTGGGCGTAGGACAGTCGTCTAAACTGCAGACAGATTAGAAAACCGATTTCCTGGAGATGCTGACACACACACAAAGATTTTTCTCCTTTTTCTTTCAGTCATTACACACCAGTCTGAGCTCGCTGTGTTTTTTTTTTCTTCTGTGTTCTTTGTGTGGAAACGGGCTGGCGGCATGCAAAGAGTCAAGGCTTATTAGAGGGGTTCAGCGTCTGGTAAACAATGAAGCTGGAGCTCAGAGGGAGAACGCTGTATCTTTGAACTAAGCCCGGGGAGATGGCAAAGCTGCAAAGCGCAGGGAACACCTCTGTTCTTCATGGGTGACTATATGTTATGTGACTCAATACTTAATGCAGCACAGGCCACAGCACTCTGATTAGAGGTGTTCTATCTCTGCTGGCTGTAGCCACTATTAACTGTTTCATCAAACTGGAGTCTGGGGACTCCTGGAGGCTGTTGAGGGTCAGGGGATCCCCAACAAAATGTGAGTTTTGTTCGCATTGTTTAATTTTCTTGAATTTATTTAAATTTTTAAATCTTTAAGATTTAAAATAGATAACAACATTGGTAAACAAATTATATATCAAGAACTAACCACTGTTTATGACAAGCTCTAAATTGTATATACTCAGTAGATTGTAAAGCAGTAGATAGAGAAACTAGGATGAAAGCTTCCAGAAGGTTGTTTAAAATTAGAGAAACCCAGAGGAATGAGTATTTTTAATAACAAGAGTGTTTTTCATGTGTTTTTTAAAGTCTTATATGACAGAAGAATTGAGCAAATAGAAAAAAAAAATCACAATATCAGAATTTTCGGATATCATATACATGGAAGGCCATTGTCATTGTCAGTTTTATGATGTATTGTTATGTTGAAGGTTGAAGTATAGCTGTTCTGAATGGCCACTTGAAGGTGGCTGTCAAAGAGAGGGTGGGGGCTCAAAGTATGGTACGAATGGGAATAATGGCAATAGCACTTTCAAGCAATCTCTCTTTGAATTTGTTCACAAAAAGTGAGGAGTGAGGAATTAGAGCAATTCAATAAAATAAAGATCTAGAGGGAACAAACTCAGCTCCACACACCTGTCCAATCACTGCATAAACTAGGTGCGCTTGTCAGCTTGTTGGATTGTCGGTTGTCAGTAAAGTGGCCTTCTCTAATTGTGATGTTAGTAAGGGGGTTTCAGAAGCTCTTAGATCACCTGACAAGCACTTCCTTTGAAGCATATTGAGGGCCAAACAGTAAATTTCTTCACTTTCATCTGGCACATGCTTTTGTCCAAAATGACTTGAAGTGCTTTCACCCGCTGTAGGAACAAAAGAAATGCGGTGTTCGGTGTGTGGTGGAAGATAGGGAGTGACTCCAGTCTAGGCAGTTCATTCAACCACCACAGGGCCAGAACAGAGAAGAGCCATGACCAAGGTAAACGACCACACCTTGCAGTGGTGGGGTAGCCAATCTTCCAGAGGCAGAGGAGCGCAATGTTGATAGTGACTTGAACATTATGAATACCACCATAACAAACGTCAAGTGTGCTACACTAAAAATTAGGAGAGTGTATGAATGAACGTTTGTCTCACTAGATGTCTTGTATGACCCAGTATGGACTGCAGTCTGTAGTTTGTACATGGACTGTTTGCATCCCTCTGAAGACACACTGCTTCTGGCTTCTGACTGGGGTTTATGTAATGTAATTGTGTTTGCTGAATGCATACAGAATGAGCTGTGCTGCATGTGAACGTGGGCTTGGACAAAGACTTAGCATGACAAAGTGATACAGTATGTAGGCGGCTTGGTACATGAATATTTATCTTCATCCAGCTACGTGCTGTGTGCTGTAGTCATTTGTCTGGCCTGTCTATGAATGTGTATCATGGCTTCCATGTATGTGCTTCTCTGTATGACATGACATCACTGAGAACCAAATACTGATCGATGTGTGTTCATTGCAGTAAACAACTAGGAATGGTCAGTTGTGATTGTTTGTGTGGTCAAATCTCTGCACTGGCACAGTCTCTACAGTTGTTTCATCTCTGTAGGCCTGACATAAGCTTAGCCTAGCTTAGCACAAACACTGGATGCAAAAGGAATCATTTAGACTATGTAAAATGTATATATATATGTATAGTGTCTTAATAGGGTGGTAGCAATTTTCCTCCTTCAACCTTTGCTTCGTTGTTAGTATATTATGCTTGAAGCAAAGTAATGGTGATCATACGATGGTGTTTGAATACCAGGACTTAAAGCACATTTCACCGAACAAAAATAAATAAATAACTTTACAGAAAATAACTATAACGATAAACCGATGCGACCGGATATTCGGTTTAACAAGTGAGAGATATGGCTGCGTCGGTAGCAGCCTCCTCAATCGATACAAATTAGCCATGAATTCCTAGATGAATCGGTTGTAGAGTCATGGATCAGGTATCGTGAGACTTGGAATCGGTTGGCGGCTTCACACACTTTTGGGAAAATCCACCGGGCCTGTTCGCAGCGCGTTGCGTGAACGTGGCATAATGCTTGGGGGATATGTGGTCTTTTACATATTTGAAAAGAAAATATTGTACTGTACTGTAAGATAGTCACTTTCATAGAATTGGCTTCTTTATTTTATAAAATATCTACAATAAATATTAACCGCAGAATCAAATCAAATCGTATCGTTCTTACACTGTATCGATTCGTATCGAATCAGTCTGTAATAAAAGTATATCGTTTTTGAATTGTATCGTAACCTGTGTATCTAGATGCATATCAAATCGTTTATCACAGAGAGATGTGCAACCCTAGTTACATACAGTAGTGTGCAAGAGCGTTTGACAGGTGTGAAAAAATACTGCAAACTAAGGATATAAATAATAATTGTTTATTTTTATCAATTTACAAAATGCAAAGTGTTCGAACAAAAAAAAAATGAGAAAAATCTAAATCAGAGGGATTTTGTAGGATTATAGTCAGGTGTATGATCAACCAATTCTACCAAACAGGTGATAATGATCATCAATTTCACATGTAGGTTGAAACGCAATCATTAACTGAAACAGAAACAGCTTAAAACTAGATGAGAAACAGCCAAACTCGGCTACCAAGGTGAGGTTGTGGAAGACAGTTTCATGTCACAGGTCATACACCATGGCAAGACTGAGCACAACAACAAGAGACAAGGTTGTTATACTGCATCAGCAAGGTCTCTCCCAGACAAAGATTTCAAAGCAGACTTGGGTTTCAAGATGTGATGTTCAAGCTCTTTTGGAAATCGGAAGATGCCCAGCAGTGCCATCAGCTCAGAACTGGCAGAAACCAGTAGGACACTTCATGGAAGAGTTGCAGCCAAAAAGCCATACCTCAAGTGAATCAATTTAACTCTTAAGTAGATATTGACTAATTTCTAAAGATGTTGACCAGCTAACACTGGTTAGTCCATGCAATAGATGTGCAGCAGCATAGAATTTACAGTTTCTTATGTCCCTGTGTCAGCCAGTATGTCCACCACATAGCAATATACAGCTGTGCAGCCAGTAACACTGGTGTTCTTCTAACGGGGTTACTAAACTTTGTCTTGTCCTGTTAAATCATTTTGCTGCCACCAATAATTAATTTATCAATAGTGCTACCATTCATCATCTGTGCACAATAAATAGTTAAAGCTTTGAAATAAGCAATACAGAGTGACACAAATGACAGACTGAAGCAGTGCTGCAGTAATATATGCTTTTTATTAATAATTGAAACTGTGCACAGGTAAAGTAGAATATGAACACAATTCATAAAGACTGACTGGAGCAGATTAATATTCAGGTTATGTATAACTACAGCTAGCTCTAGGCCAAGACGTGGTAAGGAGGTAACACTTAGGCCTATTTGACTGACTGGAACAATTTAAAATGGTAAATGGACTGTACTTATGTAGCGCCTTTCTAGTCTTCCAACCACTCAAAATGCTTTCACACTACATATCTCGTTCACACACATTCACACATATTCATACACTGATGGCATTGTTTTTGCTCATCAGTTCTTAGGAGCTAACCATTGATACGCATTCGCACCGATGGTGCAGCCTTCAGGAGCAATTTGGGGTTCAGTATCTTGTCCAGGAGCCGGGGATCGAACCACCGACCATCTGATTAGTGGACAACCCGCTCTACCTCCTGAGCTAGAAACATAGCAAAAGTTGGAGAACATTTCATTCATTATCTTAGATAAATAAAAGAAATAAAAATACACGTCAGGAGTAAGACGAAGTAATGATGTTTGAACCCGTTCTTGTCCTTCAGATCTGCACAGTTTGATTGGACAGATGATGACTTTAGATGTAACCTACTATAGACCACAATGCCGGGTGTCCATGGTAGCTTGGTGGCTTCACATGCATCATCACCTCTGTTGTGGAGAAATTGCTGAAGTCAATGGTCAATGGTGAGGTGAGAAGAAAGTGTTCAGGAGCCTCTGATGCCTAATGCTGTAATATTTATTGAAGCTTGGCCAAGGAGAATTAGAGACACTCTTATAGTGCATCAGAAGTGTCTGAGTCGGTCTCACATTCTGCCCAACTCATGCTGGTGGATAGACTTTAAACCCCAAGATAACACCACAAATACTATACGCCCAGAATTAGTCAATGAGAATGTTTTTACCCATGCAGGTGTTATTGTCATTATGCTAGTCTGGAGACACTGTTGTCTGTTTACGCAGATTGGAACATCAAAGGCAAGCTTTCTATTATGTCTAGGAGCCTTCCTAGACAATAGCAATAGGTCTCTTCGACCCTGGCCACCACAGTGTTGAGATATGCGGGCGGCTGTGGCTTGGAGGTAGAGCGGGTCGTCTACTAATCAGAAGATCGGCAGTTCGATCCCCTCCAGTCTGCATGTTGAAGTGTCCTTGGGCAAGATACTGAACCCCAAATTGCTCCCGAAGGCTGTGCCATCGGTGTGTGAATGGGTGAATGAGATATGTACTGTAAAAGTGCTTTGAGTGGTCGGAAGACTAGAAAGGCACTATATAAGTACAGTCCATTTACCATAGACTGGCACCTGCTGTTCCCAACCAAAGCCAAACAATTAGTACTGCAGAGGACCTCAAGGGCCACACGTGACCTCATGTAACCTAAGGATAGAAAATTCCATAACAACCTCCATGTAGCATTTGTCTCAGAATGGTGCCTGCTCTGCTAGATGGTTTTGTTGAATTTAAATTAGTGGAGGATTTTTCTGAACTTGGTGGCTATCATCAATCTAGGCACCCGTTAGTTCCCTGAAATGACTCCTCTTTCTTCAAAGAGGAAAGGCTACTCCTCAAGGAGCTGTTCTGTATTCTTTAATCCTGATAGTGTCCAACATAAGTCTATCTATTTTTATTGACCTTTGTCCTTTTCCTATTGTGCCTTTTTCCTGGTTTCTTGCATACAAAACATATTTTAGCAGCCACAATCATTATTTTACTTCTCATTCATGCAGGTCTTGTGCTTGTCGAATTCCACTCCAAGGTGAAATGCCATTTTATGCCAGATTATCTACTGTGGTAATGGTTAAAGCCTCACTTGCAATGGGTGTGGTCGGAGTTCTTTTGGCCATGGAATTAATTCACCCTCCAATGTCTTTTGGTGTAGAGTGGATGTGTTGCCTTTCAGGCATAAATTTGAATGAACTTTTATTTTGAAGGAGCTTTTATTTTGAAGGGCCATTTTCGAGCTGGGATGTTCCTGGTTCACAGGTTGTTTGGGTCAATAATTTGAGGAGGCTAGCTGAATGTGCACAGCTACATTTCTGTGTTCAACTGCATGTATTTCATCACTGTAAACGCCACAGAGGCAACGTCGTAAGTGAATAATTTCATAATTACATTCATAAGTTAATGTTAAAAAGTACTATTTACATGAAAAATGCATTTGATTTATTTGTAACTAAAAACGTTTTATTTACATTTATTTACATGAGAAAAGCACGTTACAGAGCTAAATGGTAATTTTTGTATTTGTCTTTGTTACAGTTTTCACTCTGACCTTGTACAATGAGAGGAAGAGCCACAGTAAAGAGCAACTAAAGCTTACTACGACTCACGTCTTCATTTATAAGGAAGAGTTTAGCTAGTTGTATAGCTGCAGTTGCTACACTGCAGTGAGGACAACATAGTGAAAAGCCATTAAAAGGCTGGCGTTGTACATCGTGGTAAGATGGAAGCTAAACAGAGCGACAAGATTTCAGTGGCCAGCAGAAGAAGTTCACGGTCATCTACAGCGTCAACTAGCTCATTAATACGTGCACGAGCTAAAGCAGAGGCAGCTAGAACACGTCTTGCATTCGCTGAACAAGAAACTAAAGCTAAAAAAAATAGAGAGGCCTGCTAAGGAGGCAGAGCACCAAAAAGAAAAGGCTGACAGAGAAGCAACATATCAGCTGGAAAAGGCAAAGAAGGATGCTGAGCTAGAAGCGCTCACTATTCGAAGAGAGGCAGCAATGGCTGAAGCTGAAGCAGCTGTGTGGGAAGCAGCAGACGGTATGGAAAATTATATGCTGTTAGATGAAGTAGGCCCATCAGAAGAGGATAAAATGGGACGGACGGAAGAATACATTACGTCTCATTACGACCCGCACTCATATAAAGGCCATCCTTCTACCGACTCCCCAGCTCAAGCAGCCATTAAAGCTACCCAGTCAACAGGTCAGCCTCCTGATGTGTATGTCCCACCAACGGTTAAGATAGAAAACCAGGCTCCGCATGGAGAATCTGACCAGCAGAGAGGCCCAAAAATGAGCCACACCAACTTGAACAGGTCAGCACAGCCCTTCTATCCCCAGAGTGCGCCGACAGCTTCCTACTGCGGACCCACGACCGAACACCTGGCGCAGTACTTGGCTCGGCGGGACCTGGTGAGTTCAAGTTTATATCAGTTTGATGATCAGCCTGAACATTATCATGCTTGGCAGTCATCATACATCAGCATCACTCAAGGGCTAGGCCTCACAGCTACTGAGGAATTGGACTTAATGACAAAATGGCTAGGTAAAGAATCCAGCAACCTCGTCAAACGTCTACGGTCAGTGTACATAACAAACCCAGTCATAGCACTCACAAAGGCCTGGGAACGCCTCCAGGAATGTTATGCAGCACCTGAAATAATCGAAAAAGCTCTTTTCGACCGACTTGATAATTTCCCAAGAGTCTCAGCAAAAGAACAGATGAAGCTACGGGAACTAGCAGACTTGTTAATGGAAGTGCAGTGCGCCAAGGAGGATGGCTACCTCCCAGCCCTCTCCTACCTGGATACGGCACGTGGCATTGAACCCATAGTTGCAAAACTGCCCTATGGGCTTCAAGAAAAGTGGATTTCGGCTGGTTCAAAACACAAGGAAGAAAACAGAGGAAGATTTCCACCATTTGAGTTCTTCAGCAAGTTTGTGTACAACGAAGCTTGTAAAAGGAACGACCCTAGCTTTGCCATTCCAAGTACTAGCGGCTCACCTGCAAAGTCTGAAAAAACCTTCTTTAAAGGCACAAAGTACCCAATTTCGGTCCACAAGACAGACGTCGCCCCAACGAGCCCAAGTATAAACAAAGGTGTCAGCGACCTGAACAAAAGTTGTCCGATACATGGCAAGCCACATCCTCTCAAACGCTGCAAAGCCTTCAGAGCCAAGAAGCTGGAGGAAAGAAAGGCCTTTCTCAAAGAAAAAGGAATCTGCTTTAAGTGTTGTGGCTCAACTACTCACCTTGCTAAGGACTGTCCAAATGCAGTTAAGTGTTTGGAGTGTGATAGCAACTATCATGACTCTGCCATGCACCCTGGACCTGCACCTCAAGTCAAGGCCCCCTCAACTCCACCACACAACGGTGGGGAGGAGGAAGAGAGCAGCACCATTAAAGCTGTTGTTAACTCAAACTGTACCAAGGTCTGTGGCACAGGAAACGTTGGCTGGTCATGTTCCAAGATTTGCCTTGTGAAGCTATATCCTAAAGGTCAACCAGACAAAGCTATCAAGGCCTACATCATCCTAGATGACCAAAGCAACCGGTCGCTAGCAAGTTCCAGCCTTTTCGAGCTGTTTAACATCGAGTGCAAACCATACTCATCTCGTCATCATCCACATCTTGTCAAGGTAGCAGAGAACATCCCAGAGGTCGACCCTACTGCTGAGATCCTCCTGTTGCTTGGTAGAGACATAATAAGAGTGCACAAAGTTCGGGAACAAGTCAACGGCCCCCACAATGCCCCTTTTGCCCAACGCATAGACCTAGGATGGGTGCTGGTTGGAGAAGTCTGCTTGGGGAATGCACATAAGCCAACAGTCAACACCTTCAAGACAACCGTGCTTGACAACGGCCGGCCCGTGGAAGAAACATTGGGGCAAACTGGTTTTAGTCACACCGAACATGAAAACAAGCTGGCATCTTCTATCAAAGATGGCATCTTTCTGAAACTAATGGACAAAGAAGTCTACAGATATGAATCAAATGGTAAATGGTAAATGGACTGTACTTATATCGCGCCTTTCTAGTCTTCCACTCAAAGCGCTTTTACACTACATATCTCATTCACCCATTCACACACATTCATACACTGATGGCATTGGCTGCCATGCAAGGTGCCACTGCTCATCAGTTTGAGAAGCTAACCATTCATACACATTCACACACCGATGGCACAGCCTTCGGGAGCAATTTGGGGTTCAGTATCTTGCCCAAGGACACTTCGACATGCAGACTGGAGAGGATCGAACCGCTGATCATCTGATTAGTGGACGACCCGCTCTACCTCCGAGCCACAGCTGCCCCAAATAGCTGGGTAGCTCCACTCCCATTTAAGCAACCTAGACAACGCTTGTCTAACAACCGAGAACAAGTCAGACGCTTTGCATCACTCCAACATAGCTTGAATAAGAAGCCCGAGATGCAACAACAATACATGGCTTTCATGGGGAAAATATTGGAGAATGACCTTGCAGAGGTCGCTCCAGTACTAGAAGAGGATAAAGATTGTTGGTACCTGCCAACCTTTGGAGTGTACCATCCTCAAAAACCAGGCCAAATAAGGGTGGTGTTTGACTCGAGTGCCAAACACTTGGGTGTTTCTCTGAATGATGTACTGCTTACAGGCCCTGACCTCAACAATTCTCTTCTCGGAGTCCTGATGCAGTTTCGTAAGGAAAAGGTCGCCATCTTGGCAGACATACAGCAGATGTTTCACTGCTTTTTGGTGCAAGAGGACCACAGAAATTATCTGAGATTCCTGTGGTACAATGACGTGACAAAAGAAATCATAGACTACAGAATGAAAGTTCATGTTTTCGGCAACAGCCCTTCCCCAGCTGTAGCCATCTACAGACTCAGAAGAGCAATCAGAGAGGGTGCACGAGAACATGGGACTGACACAGTCAACTTCGTGGAGCGCCACTTCTATGTGGACGACGGCCTTCGTTCTGTGTCGACCAATGCTGAAGCCATCGACCTGTTGAGCAGAACACAGATGTCACTGGCTGAATCAAACCTCAGGCTTCACAAGTTTGCCTCCAATAGCCAGACAGTCCTGGAAGCCTTTCCATCTGAAGACTGTGCTGCAGTTGCGAAGGATGTGGACTTAAGTGGAGAGGATGCACCCACTCAACGCAGTCTGGGTCTCCTGTGGGAGATAGCAAGTGACACATTCACTTTCTCTGTAGCAAACGCCATCAAGCCATTCACTCACCGTGGTGTCCTCTCCACGGTGAACAGTGTTTTTGACCCCTTGGGTTTTCTGGCCCCAGTCACAATCCAAGGAAGGCTCCTCCTCCAGGAACTCACCGCTGAGCTGTCCAAGTGGGACGTACCACTACCTGAAGATAAATTCAGTAAATGGAAAGCTTAGCAAGACTCGCTTCAGGAGCTGAGACACCTTCACGTACCACGGACATGCACAGCAGCTTCACTAGGCAGTGCATACAGAGCTCTGTGTGTTTTCTGATGCATCTATCAAAGCCATCGGTGCTAATCATCATCATAATCATCAGTGTCATTCAGTGTTGAATCCTCAGCTACACTTGACATCTTTGCATTGCTTGTAATAGTTAAATAATTGTCACGAACCCCTGGCCAGGATGACTGTCTGTTTGTCTGTGGTTTTTGTGTGGGTGTTTGTGTTTTTGTGTTGTCTGGTGTTTCTCACTTTCCTGGCAGTGCTTGAGGGGGCGTGCCTTACCAATCTACTCACACACCTGGCTGAGATCATCTCATCAACCGCTCCTCACCAGCAGTATTTAAGGAGCAGCCACACATCCAGTCTCCGCCGGATCGTTGTGAAGTATTGTGTATGCTACAGCCTCTAGCCTGAAATTCGACCAGTTATCTGCCTGCCTGAGCCATCTGTTGCCATCTGTCTTCTATTCCCTCTAACCGTGTTTCTCTGTCTCAGGAACCAGTTCAGTCCGTTCAACCTTCGCCACGTGTAGCCGGTGTGTGGATCCTAACCCTCCGAGCCTGCCAGCCGACCACTCCCTGGAGCTCCCTCCATCTCTGGACTCCCCCTCTTGCCTGCCAGCTTCCCCCATATCTCCACAAAGATTCACTTATTGTCAAAAATAAACTGTTTACACTGCAATTCTTGTCCGGTCTGCTTCTGGGTTCCCCTCAGAGTCCTGACAGTAATCATCTTTTCTTGTCATTGAAGTGGAGCCTAGGTAACACAAATAACAAACATTCATGTCCAGCATAGCAAGCGTGTTAAACTGGACAGCCAGTGGGTTCTACCAGATAGTCAACATGGTGCAATAATACATGGTGAACATAATTTGTAGCACTTGGATGAAGTTTGACAGCTGGTTGGTCCTGTCAGTGGACTGTTGCCTCTGTAGATACAGAAAATGGAAAAATAAATGGATAGTTTAATTGGACAGATGATTTAGTGGATGATGGACAGATGATATCCATGTATAATTTGTACTGTATTTAAATATTTGAATGGAATGCCATCATTCTCAGATCTCAGTTGGTCTTAGGACTCCTACCAGATCATTTGACTCCGGATACTGCGAGTCACCAGTGTGTACTCCAAGGTTTTTGTGCACCTTCAATATTCTTTGTACTACATGGTCTTGGGTAAATACAGACTTCCATCCATGAATATGGGGGGAGGAAAAGATGAATCAATGTATAATGGATTGTAGATTGCACCAAACGTATTGCCTACAAGCTGTTAGGTTGGTCAATATGTATTTCATTACATACCTATATGCTTGAAATAAGTAAACTTACCAAAACCACAAGTGATCTTCGGACCAGATCGACAACACTATGCTTGAGACATTACTTGAAGGCCAATTAAAACTGCAGAGAGGCAACAGATAGAAATACAGAACACATTCTGAGTCTAGACTCTGACATACAATCACACATCTTTGTGTATAAATCTGACCCAACTTAATCCATTTTTACATAGCCATGGATGGATGGATGGATAGATGGATGGATGGATAGCATATTCTGCTTTCCTCCTGTGGAAGAAACTTTGGCTTAAAGTCTGCCAGCGCGACTAAACGCACACAGCCTATAAGTCTCTGGAGTCCTCTAATAGATGATAAGAATAGATAGTCATTATAATATCTCCTCAACTCCCACATTACATCTTAATAATTCCGCCTTCCTATTACAAACATAATACCAGGGTCCTGATATGAAAGCGAGAGCGACATCTCAAAATAGTCGTGTGCTCACTGTATCACCTTCCATGGAATTAGGCCTCAGGCAAATGGCTTAACAAGATTAGCTGGCCAACCAATTTAACAAAGGCACACTAATTGTTTAATGAAGATATTGAATATGCAGGGCATATTGTGTTCCATAAGCTACGACTTAATAACTGTCTGCAGTCCAAATGAGAGCCATCCGTTACAATACTAACTGCTGTTCCAGGAGAACAAAGTGCTGCTGCTGATAGTGACAATAAAGCTTTTTCTTTTCTTTTTTTAATGTGGTACTGTTAATTGCACCACTGTTAGCAGAGATACAAACTGATGTCCAGTCATAGGAATGAAACAGACACACTAACAAAGAATTAGCTTTCATTATGGCCTGTAGGCTTTTACAGTTACAGCACATGTTCTAACTGCAGAATGATTGTGGATTGTTTGTCTTTGGACATGAAAAGCTCCTTGCTTGCAAACAGTTTGTGACCACTGGATCAATACTAATTGATGGCATTTTTGATAAGTGTACTTTTGTCACTGCAGTGGAAAACTGAATATGACCAAATTCGATTGTGTAAGAATGACAGTGGTGTTAATGAAAAGCCTTTAAAATCAGCAACTGTGGACTGTGTTTTACAAGACAATAACACATCAAACATTAACAAAAGAAAGTTAAAATGCAATGAACAGAAAAGGAATGCACTCCTCATAGGATCGCATATTAAATAAACTCATTATGTCTGTTCGTATTCAACATTATCAAACCATTTCTTGGATTGCATGCCTCCTTTTCAACTTCAATGAAATTTTCCCAAATTATTTACTGTTCTAGTAGATAATACTTCCAGTATGATTCTGTACTACACATTCTATATCATTAGTGTTTCTGAAACTGAATTCTGAAACTGTGTTTGATGATCAATTTATTTTTCTTGGAGCAAAAGTATAAGAGCCCAGTGCACCATTTGAAGTCCCCCAGCAGTCTAGTCCTATAGCAGCATAACTAAGGGATGTGTAGCCCAGGTGGAAAAACACACCTGAGACCAATAAAAGAATTAATAATAAAAGAAAAGAAATATTTTTTTATTCTATTTGTTTACATCAGCAAAGTTTTAAACGTCCGATTGCATTTGAATGCACCGCTCTGCTCTCTAGCCCGGCCAATCAGGTGCTACGCAGGCCACGTTCAGCCTGTCAGCTCGGAGGTGACTGACCTCAGCCACGAGAGTGAGAGCCGCTAACTTCTAAGCCACGAGAGAAAAGAGGAGAAAACCGTAAGTTAAACCGAGTTAACCGTAAGAAGAAGAAAACAAAAGTCAGCACACTTATATATTGGAAGTCCGGGGCCGAGTGACTGCACAACGGAGAAGAGTTACGTTGGTAAGACGAGTTGTCTATTGGATAAAAAAAAGCGCTCGTTAACACTTACCGTCATCGTCCATGCTAATGCTAGCTCGGTGTCTCACAGGCTAACCACTCCCCTTCCACCTGGAGAGCCGCTGCAAGCTTTGAGAACGGCGTGCTCGACTTTTGACACACAGCAATGGTGAGAAACGTGTCTCTTTAGCTGCTCTGATGCTATTTTTCTGTTGTTTCTCAGTGTGCTAAAGAAAGCAGTGGTGGTATTAGAGTAATTTGGTATATTATATGAAAGCACAATTATAATTTATTTTGTAAATGCAAATTATTGAAGGAGTTTGTTGTATTTCAGCTGTGAGTTTAAAGTAACCTGGAGGGTAATTTTTGGTGCGGTTTCTCTCACACTAGTAGGCCTATAGTGTGAGAGTAATTAAGCATGCTTCTTTGATACCTCTGAAACAAACTCGTCTACTGTTACTTTAATTGTACGTTAACCTGGTTTGATATGGTTATGATATATATTTTGAATGGTAATGGTTACTTACCATAAGTATTATTGAAATACTGTTCACATGAACAGTTTAACATGTGAGTTGTTAAATGTTTAGTGCTCATATTTGATATATTTGAACGTTGAATGTTGTACAACTAAAAACTGAAACTTTGAGATTGGACAGGATTTAAGATTTATGTGCAAGGTTTGATGAAATGTTTAGCATACTTGACATTTAAACCTTTAATGATGCATCTGTGAATAGAAAAGTGTGTAATAAAACCTGGATCATGATGAGATCGTGACAGATGGCGAGCCAAGGACTTGAGGAGGAATCGAATTGAAGGAGTTACACATGTACACTCTTATACACACATACACTTTCATGAACTTTTGAAAACAGGTGCACCTGCAATGATTTTCAGTGTAAAAGGGCCCCAACGGACAAATTTATTTCATTTTTGTGTGCACACTTTTTGGTTCTGGTAATTCTGGTTATTCCTGTATATTTTTGTACAAGGTAGACATTTTCCTTTGTTGCTGTAAAAATACACGAGTGGCTACTCAACATCTATTTCCTTGTCTGGTTCATTATTGCTGCTCGACATTAGCTCCTAACGAATTTGGTTTCTTCTGATTCTGGTCGTATTATTAGTCTAATTTAGTATCATACTGTAATTTACTTTTATATCCCTAAAACTGGTTACAGATGACCTGAGCCAGCCCTAACTATAAGCTCTATGAAAAAGGAAAGTCTTAACTCTACTCTTAAAAGTGTTGACCGTGTCTGCCTCCCGAACCCAAAATGGTAGTTTGTTCCACAGAAGAGGAGCTTGATAGCTGAAAGCTCTGGCTCCCAATCTACTTTTGGAAACTATAGGAACCACAAGGAACCCAGCATTCTAAGAGCGCAGTGTTCTAGAGGGGTAGTATGTCACAGTTCATCTCTGCCTCACTACTCTGCACCTGCCTGCTTCAATCTGTCAATCAGACACACCCCTCTCATCAAGCCAACTCCACTCACCTGTGCTCTCTGCTCTGCTCTGGCTGCATTTAAGCCCCACTGGCTCGCCTAGACCGGGTGTAGACCCAGCACCAGCACCAAGAGGCGATGTTAGCCTCCACCACGGCTAACATTCAGTTAGCAGCAGCTAACCAGGAGCAAGCGCTAGCCACGCTATCCGCCCAGGTTCAACAACTCACCACGGCCCTCGCCCAGTCCATCTCTCTGCCAGCTCCTCCCCTACACCGGGGACCCAGAGGGTTGTAATCCATTCATCACAAACTGTTCAATCCTTTTTGCTCTGCAGCCCCACACCTTCGCCTCTGAGGAAGCTAAGGTGGCTTTCACGATTAATAGCCTGACGGGTCGCACTCGGCAGTGGGGAACAGCCGAGTGGGAACGCCACACGCCGGCTTGCTCCTCCTTCAACGCCTTCACCACTGAACTCCGCCATTGACTTCCGCATCCGGGCTCGGAGGAGCGAGTGGAACCAGGCGGCTCAGGTGGATGCCTTCCTGTTTGGGCTGGCCGACTACGTCAAGGACGAGCTGGCCTCCCGTGTGGACAGACGGATTCAAGCTAGACACCGAGAGAGACGGCTTCCGGCTCCGCGTCCTCCAGCTCCGCCCAGGTCATTAACTCCGCCCACCAGCACACCGAGGAGGGATTCTGAGCTCATGCAGATTGGCCGGGCCAGCCTAACCCCACAAGAGAGAGAGAGGCGCCGCAGAGGGAACCTCTGCCTCTACTGTGGTCAGCCTGGACATTTTATGTCCAGCAAAAGGTCAGGCTCACCAGTGAGGGAGGAGGTCCTGGTGAGGCACACATCGAAACCCTCCTCCATCTCACGTCCCCTGTGCCAGGCCCGACTGCTGCTACCCCAAGGCTCTCAGACTCTTGCCACACTCATAGACTCTGGTTCAGACGCTAACATCATCGACAACGACCTAGCACTTCAGCTAGGCGTCAGTCGGATTCGCCTGCCAGTTCCTGTTCCCGCCAATGCCCTGGACGGTCACCTCCTGGGGACTGTCACCCACCAGACGGTGCCCATCCACATGCTCCTGTCTGGCAACCACCACGAGACTATCCAGTTTCACATCCTGTCCTCTCCTCGTCACCTGCTCCTCCTGGGATTCCCCTGGCTCCGACGTCATAACCCACATATAGACTGGACCACGGGGGCGATCCTGGATTGGAGTCCAACTTGTCATCAGGTCTGTCTTAAGCAAGCCACCGTGTCCACACCATCTACCTGTTCCAGTCCTGCTCCAGATATGTCGGGGGTCCCCGCCGAATACTTCCGAGAGGTCTTCAGCAAAGCCAAAGCAACCTCTCTTCCCCCGCATAGACCCTACGACTGCGCCATCAACCTCCAGCCTGGTTCTGCTCCACCCAGAGGCCGCCTGTACTCCATTTCCGCCTCTGAGAGAGGGGCCATGGACACTTACATTAATGACTCTTTGGCCACAGGCATCATCCGACCCTCATCATCTCCGGCAGGGGCGGGCTTCTTCTTTGTGACAAAGAAGGACAAGACGCTCCGCCCTTGTATCAACTATCGAGGACTTAATAACAATACGGTGAAAAACCGTTATCCCCTGCCCCTCATCGCCTCAGTGTTCGAGCTCTTGGAGGGAGCCACAGTATTCACCAAACTTGATCTACGCAACGCCTATCACCTGGTCCGGATCCGAGACAGAGACGAATGGAAGACGGCGTTCAACACCCCCACCGGCCACTATGAGTACCTGGTGATGCCTTTTGGCCTCACTAATGCCCCTGCCGTCTTCCAGGCCCTCGTTAATGATGTACTCAGAGACATGCTTAACAAGTTTGTTTTCGTCTACCTCAATGACATCCTGATCTTCTCCCGATCCAAGGACGAACACATTCACCATGTCCAGAGGGTTCTCCAACGCCTCCTGGAGAATTCACTCTTCGTCAAGGCTGAGAAGTGTGAGTTCCATGTTCCGTCCGTTTCCTTCCTGGGGTACGTCATAGGGAGGGGGACCGTCCAGATGGAGTCTGCCAAGGTCTCCGCCGTCACCTCCTGGCCCACTCCAGACTCCCGTAAGCAGCTTCAACGTTTTCTGGGCTTTGCCAACTTTCACCGGAGGTTCATAAGAGGGTACAGCACGGTGGCAGCCCCCCAGCCCCACCTCCCCAAGGTGTCCTTCCGGTGTATTCGGCCGCCAAGGAGGCTTCCGGTCCCTGAAGACACGTTTCGACGGCCCCCATCCTCATAATGCCTGACACCGAAGGACAGTTCATGGTCGAAGTGGACGCCTCCGACGTTGGAGTTGGGGCCATCCTTTCTCAGAGGGCCGTCATCGACCAGAAGCTACACCCCTGCGCCTTCTTCTCCAGGCGGTTGACCCCGGCCGAAAGAAACTATGATATTGGTAACAGAGAGTTACTAGCAGTGAAGTTGGCTCTGGAGGAGTGGCGACACTGGTTAGAGGGGACCAAACTGCCGTTCCTGGTGTGGACAGATCACAAGAACCTTGAGTACATCCAGTCAGCCAAGAGACTGAACTCCCGCCAGGCCCGGTGGTCACTTTTCCTGACCAGATTCAACTTCTCCCTCTCATATCGGCCGGGGTCCGGCAACGTCAAACCTGATGCCTTGTCTCTGCAGTTCCAGGAAGAGGAGAGGGAGGCTGGCGAGCCCAATACCATTCTTCCAGCCTCACGTCTCATCGCCACACTTACCTGGGAGGTGAAATAGAGGGTCCAAGCCGCCATCCAGGACCAGCCTGGACCCAGTTCCTGTCCACCAGAACGCCTGTACGTTCCACCTGACCTCCGGTCCGAGGTCCTCCAGTGGGCTCACAGCTCCAAACTCACCTGCCACCCTGGGATCCAGCGGACAAAAGAGGTCGTGCAGCGTCGCTTCTGGTGGTCCACTCTGGCTGAGGATACTCAGAGCTTCGTCAACGCCTGCCCCACCTGCAACCAACATAAACCTACGCTTCAAGCTCCTGCTGGTCTTCTGCACCCTCTACCGGTACCTCATCGTCCATGGTCACACATCTCTGTGGACTTTGTCACCGGTGTACCACCATCCAGCGGCAACACCACCATTCTGACGGTTGTGGACCGGTTTAGCAAGATGGCCCACTTCGTGCCCCTGCCCAAGCTCCCTTCTGCCAAGGGGACTGCTAAACTGTGGTCCGTCTCCATGGCATCCCAGTGGACGTGGTCTCTGAATGGGGCCCCCAGTTCGCCTCTGTTTTCTGGAGGGAATTCTGCTCACTCCTGGGGGCCACCGTCAGTCTCTCGTCAGGATACCATCCCCAGTCCAACGGTCAGACAGAGCGCAAGAATCAGGAAATGGAGACGGCACTCCGCTGCATGACATCACAATCTCCATTGTCTTGGTCCGAACAGCTCCTGTGGGTGGAATACTCCCACAGCACCCTGACCAGTTCCGCCACAGGCCTCTCTCCCTTCCAGTGCGTCTATGGCTACCAGCCACCTCTGTTCCCGACCCTAGAGAGAGAGACTTCCTGTCTATTCGTCCAGGCCTTCATCCGTCGCTGCCGCAGGACCTGGATCCGAGCTCGAGCCGCCCTCCTCAAAGTTGCTGGTCGCTATGCCTCTGCCTCCAACCGCCACCGCTCCCAGGCACCAGAATATCAGCTAGGTCAAAGGGTTTGGCTCTCCACCCGTGACCTTCCCCTGAGGGTGGAGTCTAAGAAGCTGGCCCCTCGCTTCATTGGTCCCTTCGAGGTTGTCAAGATCATCAACCCGGCAGTGGTGAGACTCAAACTCCCCAGATCTATGCGCGTCCATCCCACATTCCACGTCTCCAGAATCAAGCCGGTCCGAGAGAGTGCCCTGGCCCCCGCCATCCCACCTCCTCCACCTCGTTTCATCGACGGAGGTCTCACCTACACGGTCCGCCGTCTCCTGCAGTCCTGCCGACGTGGGAGGGGTCTCCAATACCTGGTGGACTGGGAGGGATACGGCCCCGAGGAGAGATCTTGGGTCCCTGCCAGACACGTATTGGATCACCACCTCATCAGGGGCTTTCATCAGCGTCACCCCGATCAACCCACTAGAACCGGTTATATCCCCAGACCACGGACTCAAACCCCCCGGCCATCCCATCAATCAGAACCATCGGAGGACGAGTCCGATGCTGACGATGGGGACAACGATAACCCCCTCTCTGACGCGGATGACACATTCCCTACTGTCAGGGATGAGAGGATGGAGGTGGACGTCTCGGATGAATATTATTTTATTTTTATTTTGCCCTAAATGTCAAATTTAGCACATGAGAAAATTGAAGTTTTCATATGTGCATTATATTAAAAACAAAACCATATAGACCTGTCTGATTTTAACACATGGTGTTACACATATGATCCTATATGTGACACTGTCTTTAAGATTTAAAGCAAATGATGCAAATGATCAACACGTGTCTGTGTAATGTGATTTTTCTTTTTGACATGCATATGGTTTCTACATAATATGATTAAATTTACTTGTGCATTTTTTGTAAGGCAAAATATTAAGCCTAAAAATCTGGAACCAGCCTATGAACTATCAACCATATATATACATTTTTAAAAACCACTGACATGACCTCAGCTCTTTGGTAGCTATGGCAAGAGAGAAGAGACAAGAGAAATTGTAGATGTGGAAATCAACTTTATTGTGTTTAATATCACAATTACAAAATAGACACAGCACAGGTGCAAAATCAGTTCAATCCACCAGGATGAATGAGGACTTTGCTTTCAGGATCCAGCATAGAAATATCTGAAATAATCATTTAAGAATTCATATTTAGTACATTTTTAAATAATCAACAGTGACATAAAACTACAATGGGAAAGGTCTGTGCTCATTCAACAGTTGGATATGAGTGTCATTGGGAACAACTTGTGATTTATGTAAAGTGTTTGCATACTTTTGACTTGGAGATAGTCCTATTTGTTATTTTTGTGTCCTCAAGTATTCATTGTGGATCAAAGCAAAGCGTGCGATAGATAAAGCCAACAGAAGTGAATAAAGTGTGTGTAAAACACATGAAAGCAGTGTCAATTTTCTCAATGCACCCTGAGACGACCTTGACTTTGAAAACACAAGGCAGATGAGTCAAACCTAGAAATACGTACCCCACTACAACACCAACCACTTCATGGTTTTCTGGCAACATGATGAAACTTCCTCGAAATCTCCTGCAATGTTGGAATGTCACTCATCCTATTAGTGTGTGTATTGGAGGGCACTGAAGTGTTTTTCAAGAGCATGTGTCCTGCTCTCCATTGAAACCGACTCCATGCTTTGGTAAAAGTCCATGTTTCACAGGGTCAAATGCTACATTCAGGTTGCATGTCTAAAACATTGACTTAAAGCTATTGTACTAGAATGTTCCCATCCCAGTATCTTTAGGAACCACCTCGATACTGGATGATTGCACACATCACAAAGAACAGTAAGGCTGGATTCAGACAGGATCTGGTGCTGCAGCGAAAACAGAGGTTTTTCCATTTATTTGAGTGGTGGTCGTCCATTTTGGCCTCGGCGATCCGTGCCGCAGGGGTGTCAGCAAAAAACAGCTCTGGCATGCGACAGAGAAGTTGAGCCAGATCCAACTTTTGGAAAAACTGAGCCACCAATCAGACACTTGGATTGGGTAAACCCGCCACAGTCAGCCTGAAATGTCTCTGAAGCAGAGACTATCCAGGTGGATTCACGGACTAAACTCTGATACCCTGTGTGTTCTGGCTTTGTTTATTTCATGTACCAGCTTCTAAATCTGAGTCCGACTCACAATTTATACGCTGCAAAATATTGACACGAAGAAGTTTAATTTGATTTGTGTCCGATGATTAGAGAGAGAGAGAGAGGCAGAGAGAGGGAGAGCTTTGGTCAAGGGACATAGACAGTCGATGACAGTGAGCGAGCCGGTTAATCAGAGATATAAAAAGTTATTTCCTGATTGTTTCACAGCGGTTACATTCAGTATGTATAGACACACCCCCAACAACCCACCTCAGCTCCAACACACCCTCCAGTGTGAGTCGCGCACAGACAAAATATTTTTCAACTTCTACTTCAACAACTACAATCCTAATGATTGATCCTGATGGCTATTTTCAATAGTAATTATACAACTTGTAGAATTGTAGTTATGTTTCAGTTAAATATCATCAGCTGCTAACAGCAGGAATATGTATGTTGCATCTGCACTGAATTCACCTTCATTGATCTAATGCTAATTGGGCTTTTGTGTTTTCTACGAGCTGTCCCACACACTGAGATCATTTGTATTGTCAAACCTCTTCTTCAAATTAATTCTGTTCTGTAAGCAGAATTTGTATGTAATAGATCATATTTCCTCACAGTATTTATTTCAGAAGCAATGCTGTGCACATGTAGTACCCTGAAATAATGAACTGATTGCAACCTTTTTAATCAACTAATAAGAGAATGTATGGTCAGCACACCGTGATAATGTAGACAGTTTAGGAAATTTGTTTGCTGACGTTGTTTGACGTTCACTATCCTCCTAATATAATGCTGTATGAGTACTTGTGGTACAGCATAGGGTTTCCCAGAGAAGATCAGTTTCCTCCATCACGTTACTTTGAGCTCTCCTCTGCTTTTAACGGGTTAAAGACGATAGAATAAATGCCTTTGTTTGTTAATATAAAGGAGGTGGAGGTTGGCAGAGGGCTGCATTGTCAATGATCTTGCCTAGGCCGCAGGGTAGACCTGCAGGCCTGCATATGACATTCACGTATTTATTAACCTTAAAGAACAGTTTCTGCTGGTCGCCTTGGCAACGTGATACCATGACTCCAGAAAGTCAGTAGACCTACCCAAGAAATAGTCTGCTATATTTTTTGTGTTGTAAGGACACTTTGCGGTAAGCGTATTCTGTCACTTCCGGTTATCGGTGTTACTGCCACGGTGCTCTCTGCTCTGCTCACCTAAACAGATTAACGTATATTTTTCACATCAGCGATTATCTACATATCTCTACACTATCCTTAGACTTGTTCTGTTTGAGCACGAACAGGTCTCTTAACTTTAGTAACACTTTAAATCCGATAGTTTTACCAGTTTCTGTTAGTCACACTAACTAGCCTAGCTGTAGGAATGGCTTCTCTCTCCCCTCCTGCTCTCTCCTCTCCTGCTCTCTCCTGCCCTGTGTGCCACATGTTTAGCTACTCCTCGTCCTCCTTTAGCGATAACGGTACTTGTAATAAATGTAGTTTATTTGTAGCTTTGGAGGCGAGGCTCAGTGAGTTAGAGGCACGGTATCACACCACTGAACAGTCAGTAGCTGCTATAGATAGCAAGTCCCCCGGCAAACCTAACCTAACCTAACCCTAACCCGAGCAGCCGGGAGGCTGGGTGACTGTCCGAAGGAGGCATAGCCCCAAACTGAAGCCCACAGTACACCACCAACCGCTCCACGTTTCAAACAAATATTCCCCGCTCAGCGACACACCCGCTGAGAGGCCAACTCTGGTCATTGGCAGCTCCATTTTACGAAACGTGAAGTTAGCGACACGGGCCATAGTTAATCCCGGGGGCCAGAGCGGACGACATCGAATCTAATTTAAAACTGCTGGCTAAGGATAAACGTAGATACAATAAGATTGTTATTCACGTCGGCGGTAATGACACCCGGTTACGCCAATCGGAGGTCACTAAAATTAATGTTTCATCGGTGTGTACATACGCCAAAACGATGTCGGACTCCGTAGTTTTCTCTGGACCCCTACCTAATGTGACCAGTGATGACATGTATAGCCGCATGTCGTCATTCCACCGCTGGCTGTCGAGGTGGTGTCCAGCAAATGATGTGGGCTTCATAGATAATTGGACACCTTTCTGGGGAAAACCTGGTCTGATTAGGAGAGACGGCATCCATCCCACTTTGGATGGAGCAGCTCTCATATCTAGAAACATGGACAAGTTTATTAGTCGACCAAAACCGTGACAGCCCAGAGTTGAGACCAGGAAGCAGAGCTGCAGTCTTACACGCTTCTCTGCGCCTCCATTAGGGCAGCCACCCACCCAATCCTTTAGTATAGAGACTGTGTCTGTCCCCCGTCCACCTACATTATTTAAAGATAAAAGCTCATCATAAAAACTTAATAAAAATTAAATCAACATCACCAACAGTCCAAAATAAGAGAATTAAATGTGGACTCTTGAATATCAGGTATTTGTCCTCTAAAGCTGTTTTAGTCAATGAATTAATATCTGATTATGATATTGATTTATTTTGTCTCACTGAAACCTGGCTGCAGGAGGATGAATATGTTAGCTTAAATGAATCCACTCCTCCCAGTCATTGTAATACTCATATTCCTCGAAGTACTGGTCGAGGTGGTGGAGTTGGAGCCATATTTGACTCAAGTCTATTCATAAATCCTAAACCTAAACTAAATTATAATTCATTTGAAAGTCTTGTTCTTAGCCTTTCTCACCCAACCTGGAAAACATTACAGCCATTTCTATTTATTATACTATATCGTGCTCCTGGTCCTTACTCTGAATTTTTATCTGAATTTGCAGAATTTGCATCAGGCTTGATCCTTAAAACAGATAAAGTAATTATTGTAGGTGATTTTAATATTCATGTGGACAACCACAATGATAGTCTTAGTACTGCGTTTATCTCTTTGTTAGATTCAATTGGCTTCTGTCAGAGTGTAAATAAACCGACTCATTGTCTGAACCACACTCTTGATCTTGTTCTCTCATATGGCATTGAAATTGATCATCTAATAGTCATAGAAACTCCTACAGCAGATGTTTATCTGATAGTGCTGTAGCCAAATTTAAGGAAGTGATTCCTTCAGTATTGAATTCAATGACTTGTCTCAATGTAGCAGAGGACTTGTCTGCTTCCTTTAGCCCCTCACAAATAGATCTTCTGGTTGATAGTACTACAGGCTCATTACGAACAACTCTAGACTCTATTGCACCTCTGAAAAAGAAGATAATTAAACAAAGGAGGTTAGCACTATGGTATAGCCAGCAGACTCGCAACTTAAAGCAAGAGGCACGTAATTCTGAACGCAAATGGCGTGCCACTAAACTGGAAGAATCTCGTTTAGTCTGGCAAGATAATCTTAAAACATACAGGAAGGCTCTCCGTAATGCCAGAGCAGCCTACTACTCTTCATTAATAGAGGAAAATAAGAACAACCCCAGGTTTCTCTTCAGCACTGTAGCCAGGCTAACAGAGAGCCACAGCTCTATTGAGCCATCTATTCCTTTAGGTCTAACTAGTAATGACTTCATGAGCTTCTTTAATGATAAAATTATAACTATTAGAGACAAAATTCATCACCTCTTGCCCCCAACAGGCTCTGATCTGCATTCTGATACAGCAAGTTTGGAAACAGCTGTAAAACCTGATATATATTTAGACTGTTTTTCTCCCATCGACCTTCATCAAATAACTTCAATAATTTCTTCATCTAAGTCGTCAACCTGTCTCTTAGATCCCATCCCAACCAGGCTGCTCAAGGATGTTTTACCTCTAGTTAGCCCTTCTTTATTGGATATGATTAATCTGTCTTTATTATCAGGATATGTACCACAGTCCTTTAAAGTAGCTGTAATTAAACCTCTTCTTAAAAAGCCCACTCTAGATCCAGAGGCTTTGGCCAATTACAGACCAATATCAAACCTTCCCTTTCTTTCTAAGATACTTGAGAAAGCTGTAGCCAATCAACTGTGTGACTTTCTCCATAAGAACAGTTTATATGAGGATTTTCAGTCAGGATTTAGAGTGCATCATAGCACAGAGACCGCACTAGTCAAAGTTACAAACGACCTCCTAATGGCATCAGACAAAGGACTCATCTCTGTACTTGTCCTGTTAGATCTTAGTGCCGCATTTGACACCATTGACCATCAAATTCTTTTACAGAGACTGGAACATCAAATTGGCATCAAAGGAACCGCCCTAAGCTGGTTTAAGTCTTATTTTTTAGATCGTTCTCAGTTTGCTCTTGTCAATGATGAATCCTCCATCCATACCAAAGTTTGTCATGGAGTCCCACAAGGTTCTGTACTCGGACCACTTCTATTCAGTTTATATATGCTTCCTCTACGGAACATTATTAGGAATCACTCCATTCATTTTCATTGTTATGCTGACGACACCCAATTATATTTATCGATCAAGCCTGATGAAACCAATCAGTAAACTAAACTCCAAGCATGCCTTAAAGATATAAAAAGTTGGATGACCTACAATTTTCTGATGTTAAATTCAGACAAAATTGAAGTTCTTGTAATTGGACCTGAACACCTCAGAAACTCTCTTTCTAGAGACTTAGTTACTTTAGATGGGATCACCCTGGCCTCCAGCTCCACCGTAAAGAATCTTGGAGTTGTTTTTGATCAGGATTTGTCCTTTAATGTCCACATAAAACAAATTTCAAGGACTGCATTCTTCCACTTACGTAACATTGCCAAAATCAGACGCATTGTATCTCAAGTGGATGCAGAAAAACTAGTCCATGCATTTGTTACTTCTAGGCTGGACTATTGTAACTCTTTGTTATCAGGCTGCTCCAATAAGTCTCTGAGGACTTTGCAGCTAATTCAGAATGCTGCTGCACGTGTTCTGACAGGAACCAAGATCGGAGATCACATCTCTCCCATTTTGGCTTCCTTGCATTGGCTACTTGTTAAATCTAGAATAGAATTTAAAATTCTTCTCCTTACATACAAAGCTCTTCATGGTCAGGCACCATCAGAATGCTGGTTTCCTTGTGGTTCCTATAATTTCCAAAAGTAGACTGGGAGCCAGACCCTTCAGCTATCAAGCTCCTCTTCTGTGGAACAAACTACCATTTTGGGTTCGGGAGGCAGACACGGTCAACACTTTTAAGAGTAAACTTAAGACTTTCCTTTTTGATAGAGCTTATAGTTAGGGCTGGCTCAGGTCATCCCTTAGTTATGCTGCTATAGGACTAAACTGCCGGGGGACTCCCCCTTTCAGGGTTATGCCTAGCCAGGCACGGTATTGGTTGAAGATGCAGTCACATCTCCCTTTACTGAAAGCCCTCTCCCTCTCTCTCTCTCTCTCTCTCTCTCTCTCTCTCTCTCTCTCTCTCTCTCACCATCACCACCACCATCTGTAAACATACATGTCTGTCATACATGTACATTGATGCATCTTACTAACTTCTTCCCCGGAGTTTCTGTGCTCTCTCGTCCAGCAGGTTCTCGTGGATCGTGACTGCTGCTGTGGTCCTGCATGACGTCCACTACATACATTATTACTGTCATTAATGTTACCATATCTCCATTACAGTTTATAGTAATTTAGTTAATGATTTGCTGCTGCTGTGCATCTGTGTCTCTCTATCTCTATCACAGGTTCCACTGCTACTGTAATCATTTTATCATCCATTGTAATCCATTGTCATTTTTTCATTGTAATTGTACAAAATGTTTCTGTTGAATTGTTGACTGTACACGTGACATCTATTGCACGTCTGTCCGTCCTGGGAGAGGGATCCCTCCTCTGTGGCTCTTCCTGAGGTTTCTTCCACCTTTTTTCCCTGTTAAAAGGGTTTTTTGTGGGCAAGTTTTTCCTCACTCGAACCGAGGGTCTAAGGACAGAGGGTGTCACTCCCTGTACAGATTGTGAAGCCCTCCGAGGCAAAATGTATTTTGCGACTTTGGGCTATACAAATAAAATTTGATTTGATTTGATTTGATTTGATTTGATATAACCCCAATTAAACAACATGTCACAGCTTTAGGTAGGTGGACTTTGTTACGTTTGGTAAAATGTTGTTATGCTAAGCTAAGCTAGCTGTCTACAGATGAAAGTCTGTCTGTACGACAAGAAAACAAAGAAAGCAGATAAAGAAGTGTTTCAGGTGTAGAACCATACCCACCTTTCTCAATGTGTTTATGTGCTATATCCACAACCAGATATGGTAGAAGGCAAGAACTTTAAAGATGCCATTCAAAATAATCTGGGTTTTTCCAAACAATATTGATTATTGATTTTAACTTTTCATTAACCTTTTACTGTAATATCAGTCAAAAGGAACAGACAGGAGATCGTAAAGGGATCTAAACAATTATCTGTCATATAAGGTTGCTGAGTCACCTATAAAGTGGTGACACAATGCGACCAATCAGCTGCTTGTATAGACATTTTACCTCAGTTTCCACCAAATGTAAACTGTGTGTTCAGTGATCCTCTTTCTGCTCTCCTTTTCATCAGCTGTAATGTTCACTTACTCTACAATAAAGAAAAGTGTATCGCAGTTGAACCCACGCTGGTTTTAACAATGCAGTTACAAAACATTTGCTCTGTAACTCAATCAGTGTATTTTTAATGTGACAAAGGAGCATCAGGAGCAGCTACAGAAATGTGTTGATGTGAACACTGTCACTGTCAGCTCATTGTTTTTTGTTTTTTTTTGATGACAGCGTCCTCAAGGGAATCATTACAGTTTGCTGCTATTATTTAACCATCACATCATTTCAGCATATATTCCCACGAGAAACAAATGCAGCATCATGTAGTTTAGGAGTGACAGCTACAGTAAGTGTTAGCGGGAAGGTCCACCAGTAGCAGCTGTCTTCATCTTCACAAATGTCTCACGTTCCAAGCTTGGTGCACCCTTGTGTACTGGTTCACTCCAGCTCCTCACACCTGCACAACATCACACTTAGCAGAAAAAAAGGAGGCATTGAACTTAACTGCTTTACAAGCAGCAATCTGAGGGCTGTTTTTTCACACGATCTGTATTTACATGCAGTAGAGCTGCAAACTGCTAAGGATACATTACACTTATGAACACATGCATATTCTTACAGTGGAAATACAGTTGCTAAATGAGCGTAGCACCTACACACTGAAAAATAACTTTACTACAGGTATTAATATTTTACATTTGTTTTTGTTTTTCTGGAAACGTGGCTTTGTTTTTTTCATGTACCCAGCTTCTAAATCTGTGTCTGGTTGCAATTTACACTGGAAAATAACATCACGAAAAAGAGAGAGACAGAGGGAGGGAGAGATCGAGCTTTGGTCAAGACAAAGACAGCAAATGAGAGTGAGTGGGCACCAGCCTCGATAAAGCCGGTAAATCAGCTTCGGGATCAATAAAGTATCTATCTATCTATCTATCTATCTATCTATCTATCTATCTATCTATCTATCTATCTATCTATCTATCTATCTATCTAAATAAAAACTAATTTCCTGATTGTTTCACAGTGGTTACATTCAACACATACACACCCCCCCAGCAACCCACCCCATATTATTTAGGATCATTCTTACCTTTTTGTACAACATGCATATTATAAAACATGTGGTCCTCACAAATATAGTAGCACAAGAGCACACAATCACACAGACCAGAGCAAAAAAAGCATACCTGTGGTAACTAACGCAAAATGTCACAGAGCAACATTTAATGAGAGTCCAGTCACAAGGATGTGTTTTCATGGCAGTTGGCAAGACTGTAGTTCGGCTGCTATCCCCAGCTCTTGAAACTGAAGTGTTTCTTCGTAATTGCAGGCCAGTGGGAATCTGATGCATCAGCTGCCATAAGACTTAATTAATTCTGTAGTCAAAAGAAGCTCACACTACCCTCCCATCTGTTTGTCTTTAACCTGCAAGCGAGATGAGGAAAGGGACGGAGGAGACACAGAAATGGAGGATGAAGTAAAGATGAAAAGTCGTTTTGGTTCAGTCAGAGTGGCCTTTTGCCATGAGCGGCCATGACACGCTGAGCTCCTCACATTACAGCCATACATCATGACCAGAAAGCATGGAGGTGAAGGGCGAGCGGAGCTTTAATGATGATCCATGTTTAGCAGACATAGCTGCCTTTCATACGGTACAAGCTGTTTTGTGGCACTGAACATTAACATTGTAGAGGAGCAAAATATGAATCATCGTGCTGACTCAAATCACTTCATTCAGTTCAGATCATGATTCATAGTCACTGACTATGCAGTTCCATTACTCTTTTTGCTACAGCAAGCAGTGGCATCATCGTCCTTTAATACGTAAGTGAATGCGTCACGGCGTGGTGTTCAGTCTGCTGGTTCATGCTGTTACATTCACTTCACTTCACTTCACTTCACTTCACAGTGTCTATACACACTGCATATAGGGTAGTTCAACAGCCTCTTAAAAGAGTTATGAGATGATAAATATTTTTGTGGTCTTTTATGAGGAGGTAACATACTGTGTGACATGGCTACGCTTATAACAGTGTCCTCTCAGTCACCAGTGAGGAGATCCAGTGCTAAAAGCTGCTGATTTACTCAATGACAATGGTGAGTCAGTATAGTCAGTTCACTGAGAATCACAGACGATACTTCCTCATAGCTCATACATATTTTCTAAAAGCTAATTTTGCTCGTGGACTCTGTGAAGCACTTCAGGTTGCCTTCAGGTATGAACTGTGCTGGAGTATAAATAAATTAGCCTTCCTAAAAGATGATGAAAGCCACAGAAATGATCATAATCTGATATCTCACTCCTAAATAATAATCTGCTGAGCTAGGAACCTTATATTATATGCCAAACTGAATGTAAATGCTTCTGGCAACAGATTGAACATATACTGAGCTGAGGACAGTCATTTATTGAAGTTGGTCATTGACAAACACTACTTATGCAGAAACTGAACATTTCCTACTGCTGAAGCCTCACATTAAAGCAACATCACGTCGAAACAGGTATTTTTGCAGTTTAGTACTTCCAGTCTCAGAGTGGAATACCACACAGTCCATCTCTCCTTTTCTCTTCTTAGCTTCCTCCATCAACGTCCTCAGTCTCTTCTACATTATGTCAACAGAGGCTGCTGAGCCTAGTTACATTGCCCACTTGCTCAGCTCCAGTTCTGGCATAACACCAGCTCTGTTTTCCATCAGCATTGCCCCACACTCCAGGCCTGAAAACCTCCTGTTCCTGGTGGTCCAAAACACAAGTGGTGGAAAATTGATGGATATGATGATAAGAAATGCATTTCATTGGTTATTACAGCAAGTGTCCCAACATCTGTTTCGTGACAAAGCCATCTAGCCACTTTATTATGACCAGATGTATTTATTCTTATGGACCTAATGATTTGTATAGTTTGTAATTTGAACCTGAACCACTATCTTTTCCTGAACCCATCTAAGTTGTTTTTGTGCCTAAACCTGACATCTAATGAGAAAACACGTCTGTGTGTTGTTCTAGAGGGCAGTTACAAAACTGTGTTGTTTAATTTGGAGGATTTGGAATACATTTTATTTAGAGACACTTTTCATGGTATTCAAGGTTACATATTTGTGAGTACAAACACAAATTACAAGCAACAACAAAGTAATAAAGCATAATTACAATCAACAAATAAATCATGCAATAAACAACTGGGAAGCAATAAGTAAAAAAAAAAAAAAATCAAGCTAATAAAACAGGAGCAGTTTTAATATCTGGGATGCATCCACTATACAAATGTGAGGGGAACGGGAGTTCCAGCAGGAGAACCCATTGTGCTGAGGTTGATGGTTGGTGGTGCCAGACGAGCTGCTGGTGAAGACCATAGGGAACGAGATGGAGTATATGTTTGAAGTAGGTAGTGAGATAAGCGGGAGTTATGAAGTGAAGTCAAGTAGATCCGTTGTGATACAGGGACACTGTAATTGGTTCAGCAGAGGAGGGACATGTTCAGTAGACTTTGTATGTGTAATGATCTGTGCCGCAACTTTTCGCGTGTCCAATACATCAAGATCTGGTCTGTCATAAATGTTGTATTTGAATGTGTTTTCATCAAATTCACAGTTACAATTATAGTCAAAGAGTTGGAGAAGATTTTCAGTTGCATCATTATCAATGACATAAAAAGGTTATTATGATGTAATTGCCTTCGAAAGTTTGATTTTAAACTTAATCAATAAAAACCTTTTTTTCCTTAATCCTACCTCCATTTCCTCTGGAATGCTGATAAAAAGATCTTTACTTACAATAGATTGCTTCACCTATCAAAGGAGAGCGGACATATGTGGATATGCCTTTTGGTTCAGCATCTATTCCTGCAGGTGCAAATGTTGATGAATTCAAAAGTCACATGTTCCTCACTATGTAAGCTGACATAAAATATTAGTCATCTGTAACTGTGAAAGATTGTAATTCATTAATAAAATGTATTAACAGAAGTCTGTTTGATTAAATGTCACTAAACTGTTTATAGATTTTAGTCTGCGTGCTCTGCAGCAGAAGGTACTGTTGGCTGACTGGTAAAGTCTCTAAGAACTAGAAGAAAGAACTAAAAGGACAAAGCAAGTGTAGGAGCAGAATAAACACCAAAGTCAGAGAGGTTTTAACAACGTAAAAGTCGCTCTCAACACTGACTTTATGAAGCATCCTTTTTCAGAAAATGATAAACATTATAAGTGATCAGGTAAAACTGAAGCGCATCAACAAACATAAAGCAAGTAGGACAAACCATGTAAATCGCTATTCTGTTTTAACAGGGTGTAAGGGTCAACTAAAATCAGAATTTTTTACAGTCATATAAATACATATAACTAACTTCAATAAAAGAAGGGTACACAAATCCACATGGAAGACCACATTTGCCATTTATTTTATTTAACTTGTGGCTTATTGACGTTGGTATAAATATTAATTCATGTTCATATACAGCCATATGATCAATGAGAGAAAAATGTCAATATGTCAATAATGCTTCATTGTTATCACAACAGGCTTTAACCTGTATTTTCTATAATCTTGTTTGTAATTAACATAAATCTCTTGGTACTCAGTGAATGTTTCCGTGAAGCAGGAAGCAGAGTTCTGTTCACTTCCTCATTTCCATGTGTTTCCTGTAAAAATGGTGATAGGGAGGGACTTGTCATGGATATTGACTGGCATTTACAACAGCCAGTTACAGGTAGCACTATGAGCTAGCATCAGTGTCTACCTTCCGGTGAACACGGCCAGACTCAGGACCAAACACAACCTCCAAAACCAGCAGTGGCCAATTCAACAGGGAATACACTAGCATACTGAGGTGGTTTGGCTAGCTGCACTGCTAAAATTAGTTAGCAATTTGTTACTTAACAATCTTTCCCTCAAGAAAGTCTGTAAATTACCTCGGTAGAGGCTGCGCTTGAACCTCGTCTGGTCCGGCTCCTGAGCCCGGAGTACATCAGAGGGAAAACAAATAAAAAATATAAGCAAATATATTCTGTATAAAATCTGATCCAGTTTCACAGAAAAACCGCATTGAAAGTGGTAGAACTTTTTCTGCCATTACGCTAATGGGATATTAGTACTATTGATTTTACAGTTAAAGTTGGCGTTTTATTCCATATTTTACCATATAGATCCAAGCTGTCAGAAATCTACTAAATGGTAAATGGACTGTACTTATGTAACACCTTTCTAGTCTTCCGACCACTCAAAGCACTTTTACAGTACATATCTCATTCACCCATTCACACACATTCATACACTGATGGCATTAGCTGCCATGCAACTGCTCATCAGTTTGAGGAGCTAACCATTCATACACATTCACACACCGATGACGCCGATGGGTTCAGTATCTTGCCCAACTTCGACATGCAGACTGGAGGAGCTGGGGATCGAACTGCCGATCATCTGATTAGTGGACAACCTGCTCTACCTCCGGCCCCACAGCCGCCCTTCTAAGCTAACATATATATCTGTAAGCTGCCTTTAAATCTTTAAATCCTACACTCAAAACTTTTCATGAATGATGTCCCTTCTCCTATCTTTCAAAAAAAAGAACATTTATATATCTATATTTGTGTTTATTTTTAGTGTAAGAGTGCACTAGGTATAACTGAGTTGGGCCCATGACATTGACATGGTGATCAACAGTGTGTTCCTGCTATTGACAGAAGAAAAAATGGGTGTTGTAACCGTGACGTCACCCACAGGTTTCTGAAGAGCCGTTCTGAAGATCAGTGTGGTGGCTCTGATCGCCGACATGTTGACAGTACTTCTGCCTCCCGCCTGATCTAGAAATCGACAAAGACGTAGATCATCAGTGGACCTATGGCAGGCTGAATGACACCTGGGTGCTCAAACAAGACGCCTGTAATGGTAGCCATCTGTCAGTCAAAGCGGCCATGCTGTAAATTATGCATAAGTTTAAGTGTTAATATAATTTAACAGGTGAGTTCTGTCAAAATTCAGTCTCAGTAAACTTGTCATGAACAGGAAGCTATAGAGACCAAAACTGTATTGTGAACATGTGAACATTTTAACATGGGGGCCTATGAAGATTGACTTGTTCTGTAGCCTCTAGCCTCTAGTTGCAGCTTGAGGAACTGCAGTTTTGGGCGCTTCTGCATAGTCTTCACTTCACAGCCACAGAGGTTGCCGCTCGGTTCCAGTATCCCAAAACCAGCGCCATTTTTACTGGCACACAACACAGCCCTCTGTAGCTACATCACCCACTACCATCATCAGCTAATGCTAGCTGACAACCACCAGCAAACAACATACCAAGCTAATTAGAATATTGCCAACTCCAGCAGCATGATGCTCAACCCAACAAGCAACAAACCAGACAGTACTATTTAGCTACCTCGTTCAGCTAACTAACACAGCATATTAAGCTAAGGGATAAACGACTGGATAAAAAAACTAAATGTTGAAAAAGAGAGATTCAAACATGAAGCGAAAGAAGTTTTGCCAAAACATGGCTCAAACAAATCAAACAGAATCAAACAGAATCAAAGGGTTTGGTAGCCTATTTTGATTGGACCATTACAGCTGATTACCAGTAACCAACGTGGACAGGATGTGTGGTTCCATCAACCAGAGGTATTGTAACCTCAGAAGATATGTACTCCAGACATGAACTGTTGTCAATCTCACTCCACCCTTACTAGCCTCATGAACCAACAGCTGATTTTAATAATTGTTTACATACCTCCTTGAGCCAATGCATGCACAGCTGTACAACTGATTGCTAACATAATGCACAGACTAGGTTCACTCTGCCCTGATGACCCTATATTTATCCTGATTTTAATCACCGTCACTCTGAGGATGTATGAAAGTAGGCTATATGATTTGTGCCACAACACAAAATAGCTCTATGATTACACTTTATTGTGGTTCAGTGGGCGATGCTTACACATTTTTGCCCACACGTTCAGTCAATGCATCCTATCACAATAGTGCATATCTTAAGAGTTGGTCAGAGGTCTCTTCAAGCATGTTTTGATAGATTAATAATGTTTTTATGATGATGATGATGATGATGATGATGACGCTGTCATACGTTACATCTGTGTGGAGCTTTATTCAGTTATTAATGGAAAAAAAAGAGGCAGACCTATTATACTGGTGATCCTCTGGAGAAAAGAAGTCCATAATGAAATAAGGAAGGTTAAAATGAAGTATAGGGGAAAGTTTAAGTAAATATAACACAGGCAATCTTAGAGCAGCCTGGCAAGGGATTAAAACAATGGCCTCCATTAATCAACGTGCAAATGAGACTAGACAATCCATCAGTGTAAATGGGGGGATGATTCTGATTTGCCGAACACATTCAACTCATTTGTCTCTCGTGTCGAACGTTCTCTGGAAATGTTTTCATCAGAGGTTCTCTTGGACCTCAGAATGATATTTCAACATCTAAGAAATGTGTCACAGCCCTCTTTAAACATATGGAAGTCAGTGGTCCTTAGCTGAACAGCGTAGAGAGGTCTTCACTAAAGTCTCATAGATGTGTGTAGCAATTGGCCAGATACAATGGAAAACATCCACTATAATACCCATTCCAAATTCAAAAAATCCCAAGGAAGGAACTGTGTGCTCACATCCCTTGTCATGAAAATGATGCCATTGATGGCAAATTAGACCCCTTGCAGTTTGCTTCCACATAAAGGCGTGGAGGATACAGAACTCTTCACTCTGGAAAGTGTGTATAAGCTCTTTGAGAAACCCAAATCACATGAGACTTTTTTTTCACTGAAGCCTCTTCAGCTTTTAACAAGATACAGCCACATATTTTTATTGAGTGACTTGCTTCTTATTTTAAATTACCTGATCTTGATTTCAGATTCTCTGATGGACAGAATCCAGCAAGAAGCTGTAGGCTACAGCTATCTCGTGAAATTCTCAGATGACACAGCCCTACACAAAGTCAGATAATGGTGTGATGATAACTTCCTCAACCAGATCAAAAATAGGGGATTAATTGTTGATATTAGGGAGAATAGTAACAAACCAAAACCTTGCATTATCCAGGATGTTTAAATTAAAGTAGCTAGATACGTTTCATAGACTGTCAGCTATCAGGCTACTAAATGCCAACAGTTGTCAACAGTTGTATGTTCAATTCTTGTAAATGTTTACATTTAAATAAAAGACGAGATGATACATCTCAAGGGGTTATCCTCTAATAAATTTTAATTTGAACTATACCAAACATTTTTATCCATGTATGATGATCTGTTGCCTTTGACATGACTCTGCCTGTGAGTAAGTCATGGACAGGGTAAGCTGCACATGAATTGCCAAAACTAATTTGCCAGCAAAACTGCCACAGCTGTCCTCCATCAGGCAGACTTTTGGTTTCCAGCCACACTCCTCTACTGCCAGCCTTGTATCTAAACTTTTTTTTCTTTGTTTCATGGTACTGTTACGGATGGGTTAGGTCTTTCTTTCCTTTCTTTTGTTTTGTTTGGAGCTGGCTAGTTGACATGTGACATGTTTTGGCGCGAGGCTAGAATTGCTTATGCAAGACACCTGGAAGACGCCAGCGGGGAAATGAGACTGAACCGCCACGCGCACCGACTGGACGTCCTAGCTCCGCACGTTTCTGGTGGCTGTCAACTGCATAGCTTCTCCGAAGCGTCTTCTCTGGGAAGATGGTCAGGTGGCTCTTTTCTTTTTGGAGGTCGCGGGGCTATGGCACATGGTCCTCACCAGTTCCGCCAGTACTCACTCTCTCTCCCACCCTGAAATTCAGCACGCGTGGGCTGGTCTGTTCAGGAGAGCGGAGCGCGGGCTCCCCGGATCGCATCCGCAGACGCTATCACCAAGGCCGAGCATCGGGATCCGTCATCCGACCGGTGAGCACAGCTGCGCCCCTCACTCACCTCTGTCCACCAGCCAGCTCTGTGTTTCTTTTCCTTTTAAAATCGTTACGTTGTGGTGTAACCGCGACAGGGTTCGCTCTCTTGTTGTGGTCTCGCCATAACAGTATACACTGTGTTTCTGACAACATAAGATCTAGTCTTAGTCTATTTTAGTTAGCCTAGTCTATATTAATTAATCTCTCTATCTATTGTTTTCCGAGATCTACTCTCATTTTCCAGTCCTCCCTATAGTTGATCGACGTCATGGCAACACAAGTCTACCCTTACTAACAGTCCTCTTTCCTTATTGCAGCCAAAGGTTTACTTCTAAGTGCTTACTCTCGATGAAGTTTCAAGTGTTTTTACTCCATGTGCCCCTCAATGCTAACAATCCCAGTCTTAATATTACTTTTTGGGGTTCATACACAGCTGAGCAGCTTTCAAAAAAAACAAAAACAACGGCATTCACAGCATTGAATGGCACAGCATTGAGTGTAGGTCAGCTGTATTTTAGGCTACCTACAGCCAAATACAGAATTGTGTGGGTAAAGTACAAGCCTTAAATTAACACTATGTCCCACATGTCCCATATACAGTATACAGCCCATATATCCTTGTCCCTAGCTGTGTCTTTCAGCTCCTCCCAGGGGATCCCAAGGCATGCCCGGGCTAGACATAATATGTAATCCTGCCAGCATAACCTGGGTCTGTTGCAGGTTCACCTCCCAGTTGGAAATGTCCAAACAACTTTAATAACCTGGGGTCAGCATGCCAAAGACACCACCTTATGTCTCGCCTTGCAAGTTCTAGTTCCACAAGGTGGCTGCACCATGTTATTCCAGAGCAGTGGGAATAAGATGGACCAGTCACTCCAGGAGGATGTCCTTGTAATTCTATCCAAGTAAGATAGTTTGCTTCTGAAGTTGCTGCTCCATAAGGTTCTGGGGTCAGACCAATTAGTCTTGGTGGCCCTACCAAGAGCTATTGCCTTCAGTAACACAGCACACAGGGTCATGAAGGTATGCAAATACCCCCACTACGTTAAGGTGGGGATGCTCGGGGGAATGTGTAACAGCAAGGTCAAATCTACGTGTTGTAGTCCATGTGCAGGTTAGGTTTGGAGGTTAAAGAGGGAGACAAGGGAGTGGTGACTGTGACGGGCTGGATGAACGAGATGGTGGAAGGGTGTATTCACAGAGCTGGTTTTGGCTGTTGCCAGGGTTCCTGTTGTACAGTGTGATGGCAGTAGATGGCTAGTCTGATGTTGATGATGTGATGACACACTGTGTATATACTGTAGTCTAATAGCTGGGTATAACATCATGAGAACTCAAGGACTGAATTTTCATGATGAGGTGGTGACAGATGGTCTCTTTGCGCATGGGTCACTGTATGTATATGTATGTGTGTATGTGTTATGGCAGTGGGAGGGGTGTGTGTGTGTGTGTGTGTGTGTGTTCTACTTCAGACTGTGAAAACAGGTCCACTCTAACAGGGTGTAGATGCCTCCCTTTGTTTATAAAAATGCTACAGCACACGTGCATATGTCAGTGCTCAAGATGGCAAACACACACAGCAGCTCACACCTCACACCCTGTAGTCAAACAAGAGACCAGCGGTCCTCACAGGTTCGATTTAAAGCAACATTTTGTAACTCTTCTACTATAAAATAACCAATTTATTAAATCACTATGCTACACTGACTTGTAGTCAGGAACGGTGTCCCTGTCATTCAAACTCTGCACCCCATAGGCCTGTTGGTCCTGATGGACAGATACCATTAGCCTAACCAATTGCTAACTGCTAATTAACTGTCTCTAACTGAATCTGTTGTTAGCTGTTTGTTACCTGGGTTACCCAGACTGTGAGCTCAGAGCACTAGGGGAGAGTTAATGTTTGTACTGAGCTGCCAGAACTGGAGCTGGGCAAGTGGGCAATGTAACCAGGTTTAGCAGCATCTATGGACATAATGGCAGAGGGGAAAAGACCAGAGAAGACGGAGGAAGCTATGAAGAGAAAAGCAGAGAGTGAGCAAACATTGTTGAGAGCTTGGTGAAATAAAAGGCTGAAAGACAGACGCCGGCTGCTATGTCTTGTGTTGTTGACCTTGTTGATGTTTGGCGGTTGGCAGTGGGACTACACCCTGAAAGTGGAGATGCTAAATCGCTAAAAATACCAATTTCTACACAATGTTACTGTTACATGTCCAAAGCATTTACATAGACCAGAGCAGACCAGTATCTCACTAGTCTGTATCTTCTTATCTATTCTGATGCTGTGTGATACAGTACTCTATACATCTAACAAATTCTGACAAGGCACAACTAACACATTTTTTCTTCCTGTGATGTGTCCTGTGTATCCTAATTGGCAGATGTATTCTCTCTATTAATAGTGTTGTGAGTTTGTTTTCATGAAATATTAAATGTTCTTTTGCCAAGCAGAATCCATTTTCAATGAATCACCCTTTATTAAGGATTCCATTTAGAGAGCTAATGAGAATAAGATCTCTTGTGTCTGCCTGGATCTTCTCTGCTGAACAGGCAAGTATACCAATCATCCACAGATGAGTGAAACTGAGTAAGTACACTTAATTTTGTTTCATAATTTTTACCACCTGTCCTGACAAAGATATTACATCCATCCACTTTCATCTTCTGCTCTGGGTTTTGGTCCTGTGGCATTTCCAGACCTGATGGAATATGGATGTGTTCTGCGTTGGCTCGGGATCTCCTCCCAGTTATACATGAGCAGTGTCCAGAAGGAATCCCAATCAGATGCTGAACTAACTGAACTACTATGCTGAGATCCGTCTGGATGTCTGAGCTCCTCACCCTGTCCTTGTGGATAGGTTGCACCCTGCAAAGGAAACTAATTTTGCCTACTTGTTCTTTAAGCAGCCCAAAAAAGGATGGGCCTGACTGAGAGCTTGAAAACAGATCATGAGGTTTGATCAAGTTTGGAAAACATGATCCTTGATGTTGTGGCCAAGTTGCTTGGAATACACAAAGATGGAATACACAAGAAGAGGGAGATTAAAGGAAAAAAAAAACAACATTAAGTGCTTTATGGATCAAATCACTACGTTATGTGAGAGGGTTCACTTACGGTGACAAAGCCAATGAGAATCATCACTAACTCCCTCTGTGCAGAAACTTTCAGGTTCTTTTAGCTCATTGTTTCTGTTACATAGCCCACAACTTTTGGTTCAGTCTAAGCAATCAACACCCTGGTTTCCAGCAGCAGCAGGCTGATGATAGCTCTGATAATCTTGCTGTACTCTACCTGCTCAGCACCAAACAGCAGACAGACACAGTTAGCAACAAACTGGTAAACTTAGTGGAGCATTAAGGAGCTAAAGTTGAAAAAAAAGAAGTGGAAACCCAACACGACATTGACAGTAAATATTAGACTAACATTCATCAGGTGGACATGAAATGACCCCAAATAAATGGTAATGTTGCACTGTGTGTGCTGGATGTGTAAATAAGCAACTGGATGCTAATACCTTCACCATAACTATGAGAGGTGATGATACGTCAATGTTATAGTTTGATCCACTTCCCTAAATACCCTAAATATCTCTGGACTGCACGTATAACGGGATATATGTATCATTTGCTGTTATGTTATGTGTGCAACTCTACTGGAGGGATGAACAGCTTTTAGTTATTCATTTGGTTGATTGGTGGTTGAGGATGCTTTCTAACATGTTGCTCCAAAACTCTCAGAAGTACTCAGATTGAGATCTACAGACTGTAACGTCATCACTGCTGGTTTAAACAGACTCATAATACTGTTTCATTTATTAAAAAGAAGATGGAAAGTGTAATTTGTTGAATTTTGACAGTGTGTATAGTGAAATTTAAGGTTTGGTCAAACTTTCAGCACCTGTGGTTTCAATCTGCCAGAGATCTGATCTCCTTCTGTACGCACAGTGGATTTGTTCTTTCGGTTGGTATAATTGGGCCTGATCTCTAAAAAGGAGTTGGAATACTCCTGGTACTTTCTTAGCTGTCTTTTTAAGTGAATAAGAGCAAAATGGATTAATTACGTGCTTTTGTTTTCCAGCCTGCTTTGTTTATTTGATGTCTCAGCATCTCAGACAGGCTGAACTTTATTTAAGCACCCTTTTCACTATATCTGCATTCATAACCAGCCCTAACATATTTTTTATAGTGTTAGACTTGAATTATGAGTCAAACATGCGAGTTCTGCCAGTGTGAAGTCTGAATCATCGAGGTGACATTGCTCCAACAAAGTCATCAGACTGTATATCAAATTATTTAACGATAATTATCAACGATTATTATTATTATAAGGACAAATTGATATATTAATCTCTCTCTTGTGACAAAACTATATACAGGAGATCAAAGTAAATCATTTTACTGGTTTATAATCTTTGTCTGACAGCTCATGTTTCTTGAACTGTCGTTGTTGGAGCCATGTTCCCAGACTTAAGCTAACTAATTCGCAGAGTACAATCTTATTACTTACTGTATATAGTAATATACATTTATATACATATACATTTATATAAATGATGGCCAAAAACTATGTGAATAAAATAAAACTGTGCCAGTTTATATTCCCAAACTTATTCCAAACTGACTCGTCAGTGACGTTTCTTTTCTGAACCGTCTCTGGTCTGTTGTTCACAGACAGCTGACATCGTCGCTTTCTGAATATTAATCTAATAGTTCTTTCAGTCCCCATGTGGCCATCTGCTATCACATGATTGGAGTTCCATTCTTTTGTCACATGATGTCAGCTGAACCAACTCACACAACAGAGCTGATGAAGCCTGTGTGTGTTTATGCATTATGTGGGTGTACAGTTTCTCTGCATGCATGGTGGAGGAGGTGAAGGAGGAGGTGGTAAGACATGAAGCAGTTAGCTGAAACTCCTTTTTATTTTGAGCTGTCCCACGCTGTCTGTGGGATTTGTTTTTAGGTTTACAGTTTCTATGAAGTGAGTATAAGATTTTTGAGATTTGGGGACAGACCATCTCAGCTTGACTACAAGAGCAGATGAATGTTCCAGTTCCAGTTGACTCAGTGCTGTAAAATGAAGCAAGAACAGCAGTATCTTTTGTATTCTCTTCAAATTTTGGGCTGTAATGATTCATTCACTGCATCAATGTGCCAGTGATTAATTATGCTGATTCAACTGCATCAATCTTTTAAGAGAAATAATTGGATTGAGATTGGCTCCATGCAACGCTCTGATTCAAACTAATCACCATTATTTAAACAAAGATGTTATATTTTCCTAAAAAGCTCATCATTGTCTCTGACATCGGGCCTTTTTCTTTTTCTTGGTCACTGTACTGTAAATTCATTTCACAAACAAACAAAGCTACAGTGGAGCTAAACAGCAGGGGTTAGTCCAACTCATGTTAGAGCTGGTGAGCTTCTTCACTCTGATATTAGAAGAAATAACTTTAGCCTTGTTAGCATGCCTAATGAAAAGTTCATCTTTCTCTATTTGTCGTTTGACTTTCAGCTGGCACGTTGGGCAGTTCCTTCTGCCTACAATGCATGTTTACATTGAATGAAGACAATAAAATAACACTGATCAACACCAGGCCCATGATGAGATGTCATTCTCCAGATAATGTATCAGGATCTTCTATGATAGTAGCAGGTGATAGTGGTGTCCTAAAGCAGGGGTTCCCAAACTTTTCAGCCCATGACCCCCAAAACAACGGTATCAGTGATTTACGACCTCCACTATGCCCAAATGTCAGATGATTTGTCCTTGTTACATGTCGTAACGTTTAGTACGATGCTAATAGACTTAGCTAATATTGTTGTTGCTGCTAATGTCGTTAATCTGTCGTAATCACATCAGGGGTCAGAAGAGGCAAAGAAAATCAAAAGGCTTTTGTTGTATGTGTTTTATTACAATTATGGCTAAAATATGCTATTTCTAAAAGTTTTAAAATTTTATTTGATTTCTGAAAATCATCTTGCGACCCCCCCTTGCTGCCTCGCGACCCCCCTGGAGGGTCCCGACCCTCACTTTGGGAACCAGTGTCCTAAAGGACCAGTGTGGAGGATGGACTGGCATCTCATTCAATTCACTTCATCATAGTGACATGTATGTAAGTATATTTACAATTTTTAAAATTTAAAATCGTTTAAACTTGAAGAGTTGTAAGAATAGAGAACATAACAAATGATAAAGACTATGGAAATAATGTGAGTAAATAAGAAGTGCATAAGTAATGACAGCACCAGTACTACTACTACTGCTGATAATAATAATAATAATAATAATAATAATGATAATAATAATAATAATAATAATAATGATGATAATGTATATTAGTAACAGTAATAAAGAGTAAATAAGTAAGAAAAGTCTTAGACAGTGTTCTCATTTAGGATCCTAGAGTCTGAGGGTAGAAGCTCTTCCTGAGGCCTCTCTGTGCTGGTCTGGTGTTTCTACTCAAGATTCTACTAGTCTAATTTCTGCAGCATCTGCTACAGATGTCCTTTAGGCAGGTAGAGGACCACCTATTGTACATCCAGCTGAATAAATCACTCGTTGCAGGGGCTCCCACTCTTACACCTGGCATTGTTGCTGTGATTAAAATCCCTGCACCTCAGTCTCTCTTTACTAGCTGAAGGAGAAACTGCAGTGCCCTCAAAATGCACAAATAATGCAAAAGCAGTGTTTAGTTTGTCCATTCTGGGCCAACGTAGAAACATGGCAGTCCCTCAGTGTCCTCTTCCATGCAGATGTGGAGGTGTGGAATAAAATATTCACAATGCATCTTGTAATTAAACTTATTTTGTGCTGCTTTGTTCAACATGTTATTAATGATGGATCATGTTTCTGTAGATGTCTTTGTTTTTAATATTTGTACTTCCAAAAGTCGTCAAAAGCCTCCGGGAAGCATAAAAAACTGCAAACTAAATTAATGTGCTTGTGGATGTAAATAACATGATACACTACTGAACACACTCAAGTGACTAAAGTGACAATATGATCTATTTTAATTGTTTTGGGCTATTTAAAGGAAAAATATATGCTTATGTGTGTAAATATTATGTTATTTTCCGGGCTACTATGTGTCAGGAAGAACATATATATTAAAATACATAAGGCAATAAGCCAATGGCTCACTCCCCTAGAGGTTTATATTTGTTTAAGACCTGTTTATATGTATATCCCTGTATTTACACTGGAAAAAAATACAAATAAAAAAAAATAAATAAAAGAAAAGAAAACCAGACTTTAAGTGTTGAAACCATCAGTACAACCAATTTGTCAGAAAATTCTTCAAAAATCTTGAAGATGTAATGAGATGATGATGAGTTTGAGTGTCTGTGATAAAGATGAGAAAGATGATGATAATGAAATGTGTTTTCATAGTTCATGATAGCTCTTCATTCATTAAAAAAAAGAGAACTATTGACGAGTCATTCTGCACTGCACCATCTGATCTAATTCAAAACTTACTGAAGAATAACCAAATGTCTGAATATTGAAACTAACCTTTACATGCTCATTACAAAGAATAATCTCCCGGATTACAGAAGAAAACATCTGGATCTGGATTTGATGATGAGACAAGATCTGAAATTATAAGGAGGAGCTTTTTAATATGATTTCTAAATAAATTTAGCAACATTTCAATGCTGATTCCAGCTGTGTGCACATGGTGTCCAGATGTTCAAACTTGAAGTGCAAGTTTTAAAAGAAATGTTACTGCAAAAATCTGAGTGCTGTTCACATCTGTATGAAGCACATTATCTGAATAATGTATTTGTCTTCACCCCTGGTCTTAATGGATTTTTACTTTTAAGCTTCCTCATAATTTAACGATGTGAACACAATCTCATGATAATAAGAATGATGACTACAATTACTACAAAAAGACCAAGACTGTCAAACACTGTTGAAGACATTTAACCATAAATAAAGCTTCCAGGCTGAGAAAGTCTTTTCAGTTTGGATTCTCATACAGACTCTGGATTTAAAGAAATGATGATGGCTGTAAAATCCTGAAACATTTCATAGCCGTGATGTCGTTTGTGGAACATGAGCAGAGGAGTTATCATTTGTGCTTAGATCGTTTGGGTTATTTGTTTTAATTGGATGCATTATGAGGAGAGAATGCTCGTCTTATTCCTGTTTTTTTTTCTTTTCTTTTTTCTGTGTAAGCAGCAAAGAGCAGAGGAATTTGAGAGGAGCTGTGAGATAAAAGAGGAGTGGAGGGTAGGATCGAGAGGGATGTCCGCTGAGGATCGGACTCCCCCATTCAATCTGTGCAATCTCCACGACAGCGAGAAATAGATTGCTTTTTAAATAGATTGCTTAGCTCCCAATCTTGGAGCCACTGATGTGGATACATTTCATAGCAGTCCTTGTTTAAATGAGTGCCGGCGTATTTGATAGCAGAGCCACTTACCCTGCTGTTATTAAGGCTACAATACTGTTAGTATAGCCCTCCGCTGTTTGGAGTCTAAAAACAAATGGGAAAAGAGAGTGAAAGAAACATTACAGACACATTAGGGGAGGTGCTGAGGGCATCTTTCAAAGGATAAGAGAGATATAGTGTATAGTTATTAATTGTGAGGTATTTTGTGTATATAAGCTCCACCGGGTCCTTCATTAGAGTCAATATTATACTCGAGGTAGAAAGAAGGGACGGGAGAAGGGAAAGAAAAAGAGAAACAGCGGGAGACGTCTGAGCGCTTTTGTCTCAGGAAGAGAGGAAATGCAGGACATTTCCAATTGATTAATACTGCAGACAGGGCTTGTTGGCGGAAACCACATTATGCTGCTGGTTGGTTGGTGGGTGGGTGGGTGGGATGGGCAGGGTGGAGAGGAGAGGGGGAGGTGGGGAAGTGGAGGGGAGCCAGAATTGTTATCACGATTCAGTGAGGGGAAGAGAGCAGCTCAGGAGACACTTTAAGCTTCCACTCCCTCAGTGCTCCAGCTCTGTCGTCAGCCTGGTCATGATGACGCTGAGCTTTCTTTACAGCACACATTTTAAAAACTGTTCAATAAAATGAGAACAAACTGATTTTTATCAAACATTAAAGGTCCAGTGTGTCAGATTTATGGGGCTCTATTAACAGAGGATTCACAGGGCTTGAATGATAGGTAGCTGTTCTGCATTATTCCCCATAAAAAAGATCAAAACCAACAATGTCTCCGGCTGTGCAACAATGTCTCTGAAAAAATGACATTTGGCAGTTCAGCTCAAAAGGAGATGTAGCCAGTTTGCTGCTTGGATCATGTTACTGATAATGATGCATTTACAGTCCTGAAAGTGTGCACTGCACAGAACTCAAAGGGGTGGGGAGGTTTAGGCTAGACTAAAACACTTGGGTTGGGAAAGATGGAGGTTTTGGTTAAATATTAAAAGGAGTAAACACATTCAGTGTCATGCTTCAAGTCACTGTTGACTTTTTGAACATTGAACCATGACAGTGTTCCCGAACGTTAACGAAATGTTTGAAGTTAAACCAAAAGAAAAGAACCATGAAAGAAAAAAAACATGCTTTAGTTGTAGAGTGCTGATATTGTTTAAAAAAAATTGATTAGTTAATAATAGTTAATGTTTTGCATTATGAACCTTTCTTTATTATGTTCAAAAAACTCATGATCCAGACAGCATTACGTTCACCTCAGTACTGCAAGTTCATCTGCAGAAACAGATCAATTCTTAAAACAAATAAACCAACACCAGTTTGACTGATGCTCCTTTGAGTACAAAATAATAAAAATAAAAAGATTTATGAAAATTTAATCATAATCAGCACAACACCTGAAAATGTGTGTGAAAATCTACTGTTGCAAATGAATTATATAAAGCTACAGCTCTCAGCCCCGAGGCCATTGGTTCCCTGTGAAGATGTAAATCTTTAAAAATGACTCACAATTAAAGTTATATATGTTTTTTTTTTTTTTTTTTTAAAGGCTTAGTAAGTTCCTATAATGTAGTTTTAAACAAACGTTATTTTAAGCGCAGGTAATAGTGCATTTGTTGGGGACCGTCACCTTCAGCGGTGGATTAATCTACATTCGGTGCTCTCCTGAGTATTCCTGGCAGCAGGACGGTGTGTGTGGGATTGAGTCAAAATAAACTTCAGTGTGTGTTCATGGTAATAATGTAAGATGTCACCCGGTCCAACAGTGTGGCTCATTCATGTGTTTTAATAGTTTTTGGACCACAATGGGGTTCTACAGCACAGACGAAGAAGATATATCAGGCTTTGTTAGTGGGATACATTCACTGTTGGTTTGGCTCTGCACATGGGTTTTGTTGACAAGAAGAAAAAATATAGAATATCATGGTCCTTTTTTCTCTTCTCTTATATTTGGTGCAAAACCCTGAAAAATTCTGAAGATTCTGAAGGAAAGAAGGAATAAAATAAAATGATAAAAAATTAGGTAATTCAATAAAAACTGAAATAGTTAGTCAGATCGGGTTTAAAATAGTAAAAAAGAGCTTTATTTGGTTTAATGTTCCTCTTTGCTTTGATTTGCATTTGCACATTTTATATCAAATAGGTGCAGACAGTGTGTATTTTTTCATTTTCGTCAGTAATGAGGATTTTTTTTGTCCTTTTCACCTACTCAAGCCTTCTGCTCTACATTACACACAGTTCAGTCTACACACAGAGCAAAGCAAAGATGATGCATAATTAATTGGTACAAAAGCTGAATATTTCCTGTGGCGTTTCTGCCAAATGAGCATTGGGTCCTATCTCTCCCATCATTACCGTCAATTTTCCTTAATAGTGTGCTTAATAAGTAATGAGTGGCCTGAAAACAGAGAGAGCCAATAGCTGCAGAGCCTCCGTCAGCCTTTAAACTCCTCCTCCTGCATTTCATCAGTAACACAGTGCTCCATTGAGAACAAATATATTTGAAATTCTGGGTAAAACCTGAAGAATTCTTTGATTTTTTTCCGATGCAGTGTTAACAAAATGTTTCATTCTTGACTTGAATTTCACACCAAATGCAATATTGCTGGCTCATGGATAAAATTGGGACCTGAGCACACAGAACAAATGTAATAAAAATCTGAAAAAAGAAGATATTATTATTGCTGCGGATACACTGGTTTCTAATGAAAAACATTGGATTGTGCTTGGCTACACTGTGTGTGTTTTCAGTTCAGCAGGTTTGGTTTTGGGATTCTAATTACTCTGGTTTTAACAGGATTACAAGAGATAAAATGTACTAAGACGCTCTGGGTGTTTGCGGGCTAAATTAAATAGGATGTAATATGGTAGTCTGCTGTGTGGCGATAAGAGGATGTAAATAGCCACGGACAGTAGATCAGCTATCTGGTGTGAATAATGATGCGAAGCTCAGAGTGTCCTCTTGATTTTTGAGGTTGTTGTGGGTTGGAGACATCCCATCTATTCCAGTATCTCATCAAATATAATGTTCATACACGTTTACCTCGAGTGGAAATGTTCAATATTCATTTTCGCACCACTCCTGAACAAATGAATCAATTGGTAGAAATTTAACATAAAACTAACCATCAGATATTTTTGGATATAATATGTCAGGAGGCTCCACAGCAAAAATACATGCTGCTAAAGGGCTGGGGCGAACAGACCATTAAATAAGTCTCTGTGGAGGATCAATCATTAGTATGACTGTGAGCCTCCAACGTATATTCCATTTGATTTTAAATTACACAACAATTAAAATGAAAAAACAAAAAAAGAGTTCAATTGATCTGAATCCAACATCACATGTAACAATTAAAGCTGCATATTTGAATATGAATTCAGACGGAGGCTCAATCTGTCTACTGATAAAATGAAGTTAAAAGCCCAGGCTGGCTATTTCTTCTTCTTCTTCTTCTTCTTCTTCTAACTGTGCTGGTGTAACTCCCAGTGAGCAGGCAGAGCAGAGGAGGAAATGGGTTTTAGTTTTTAATCTTTAGGTTTGTCTGTGGGATTGCTGGAAAAGGCCTCTAGAGTGAGATCCAGGAGGTTTTTAAAGTGCGGAGACAGAAAAATGTTTAGGCAGCAGTCCATAACAGATCCTCCGGCGGAGGAGGACGTGTTCAGGTTTCCAACTTTTTATATCCACGGGCCTGTCTCTGCATTAGTATGAAGAAAATGACTGTAATCCACTGCTGAATCCAGGTGTTCATCAGAAATGTCATTTAGAATCTCCACTCATGTTTCTCCTTGAGATATGAATAGCTAAAACAGGCCTCCAGTGCTAAAATTAAGGCCTTTTTTTTTTTTTTTTTTTTACATACTGTATGTCTATATAAATTAAGTTAATTAAAGCTTCATTTCACATTTCAATTTCAAAAGAGGAATTTATTTATATTTACAGCCATATTTTATTGACAAAAATAAGGCAGACTTACAGGAGGAAATGACATTCTCATCACTGCTGTTGTTGAAATGGTTGAAATGCATGCAGCATTCATCCCTGGTTAGCTTTAAAACATCAGCAGCAGCAGCAGCAGCAGCAGCAGCAGGAGCAGCAGCAGCAGCATGCCATTAGTACAGAGCAGCATACATTAGTGCACAACCACAACAGCTCTTAGACTGCAAAGAAAGAAGTGGAGAAATGGCATTCACATTAGATAACCAGCAGTTTAGACATCTGAGTGCCACCATCAGCAGCTATTACAATAGTCAGTGAGAGGACACAATGCTGAATTCATTAAATCATCAAAGAAATTATCCATTGCATTTGATATTATGTGTCAACAGTGTGTTTTTACAGCATGGCAGCTCTTTACAACAGTTTGGAAACAAGCAGAGACAATCCAAATGCAGGCTGACAAACACAGAATGACACTAAGACAGCACTTTATACCACTTCATTGTCACTGACAAGCCTTTTTGTAAGTGTGTGTTATTACTGCATCAACAGAGTATTCAAAATGTGTGTTTTAAGTCAGTAAATGTGACAAGAATGGCATTTTGAAAGAATCCTCAATTATTACTGTTTTTATCAAAGAGTTAGATGTGGACAAAACTTTAGAACAAATCAATGGATTGGAGGCTCACAGTGTGTCAACGGAGGTGAGTATGAAGTGTTTACATGACGCAAAACGACTGGATCACATGGTTAGCAGTGATGTCAGCCGGCAGAGGCCCTGCAGCAGCAGCAGCAGCAGCAACAACAAGCAACCCAGAGACACACACACACAGACGCACAGGAGACAAACAGCAAGAGGACGTCCACGCCACACCATCTCCAACAATCAACACGCAAATGCAGGGGAGGAAACGCGCCTGTGTGTGTGTGTGTGTGTGTGTGTGTGTGTGATTTTTATTCATTTGCGACTATGCCACTTTACATCCTCCTACACAGATTTTAGCATGTCTCTTTGTTTGTTTCCATAAGAAAAGGAACAGTAATTATCAGCTAAGCCAAGTGTTAAACATATCATTGTATTATTTGAATAATCTGCAATGGTAATGACCGGGATGATTTGTATAATTACAATCATGAGCTTGTCTGAGTGACTCTGTAGCTAACTTTAAAATGAAACTCCTGCACAGTGACTATAAAACAGGCATAGAAATGGGCTCATTTGAAATTCCATAGCAGCTATAAGAAGGCGTGTAAAGAATGATTTACACCAGCCCGGCAGTATGAGGAAATCTCCAGCGTAAGATCATGGGAGGTGACGTGTGTGAGGACATGGCTGTATGAGTCAAGTTGATCCTATTAGGTGTTTAAATGGATTTTACATGGGTGTTAAGGTTCAGAATGTGCCATCAGACATGGAGAGGGAATCCATATTCATAGGGCATTGCCGCGGCCCGGCAGCGCGAGGAAAGCTGGTTATAGGCCGCTTGAGCCGGGGGTAATTGTTTATCTAGACGCCTCTCTCTTCAGTGCATAAGTAGAACTGTCGACCGCTCATGGTGGACATTTTGTTTTCTCAGCTGTGTGTGTGTGTGTGTGTGTGTGTGTGTGTGAGGTTCAGCAGCAGTAGCAGTATTGCATGTGGTGTAAACCTCACTGCGATAAATGTCATTTGAGCATCAATTTGCATAAAAAAGGGGCAGGGGGGGGGGCACTACGTGGAGTTGAATAAGAAGAGGTTCCACTCTGCACAGCCAGACCAGATACTGTACAGCACGATACTGTCTGCTGACACCTCATCAAATATCACAGGCCCACTCAGGCTGGTCGAGGTGATATTGATATTTTTGGAGCAATATTTTGTCAGAAAATAAGCACAATCTATAAGATGTCTCTTGTGTTTGGAAATTTTCATCGTCAACTAAACAGCCTTTATGTTTTTTTTTCATGTACAGGCCTGAAAATGACACACCCAAAATAAAATGTTACCGTTCAAGAACACTTTTGATTACAGCCATGATTAGAGCTGATTATCAATTCATCCATTTGTTGATTCACAGACAATTAATCAGCAACAATTTCAATAATCAATGAAGTCAGTTTAAGTCATCAATCCAGCAGAAGGCCAAGCCTGTGGATTGTTTTCTTTTTCTTTATTTTATATGATGTTAGACTGAACATCTTTTGGACCGTTCGTCTGACAAAACAAAACTTTTGAGTGTGGTAACATTTTCTACACCAGCCGATTAATCAGTCACCAGATAATTTGATCATAAAAAGAATAGTTTGTTATTGCATATTCTTATAAACTGAATATATTTGGGTTGTTTCTTAGACAAACTGAGCAATTTAAAAACGTCACAACAAATTGCGGTCGTGACTTTTCACCATCTTCTAGTGTTTTATACAATAAATCATTAATTGAATTATAAGAAAAATAATCAAGAGATTAATCAGAGTTCTAATTAGTTGCGGGACGAGTGATAATCCTTCTTTCTTCTCAGAGCAAAGTGTCTTAAGTCAGATTTTGTCTTTCTGAACCAGATGAACAGGAAACAACCCTGTTAAAAATGTATTTCTGTTGTCTTTAATGATAATGTACGCCTGTAGCTGCATCTGATCAGTGAGGCCGGATTATCGACCAAGAAGCTAAGCATTGCCCCCGGGCCCCTGAGCTCCAGAGGGCCCCAAAAGCTCTCGGCTTACTGCATGTTAATTTAATTGAAAATTAGTTTTAGAACATGCACCACCGAAGTCCAACATCAGCTCACATGATAAGGGCCTCAAGGTAGGTCCAGCTTTATTTTATAATCCAGAGGCCTTGTCTTGAAGAGGGTCCCTGTTAAAATGAAGCTTCTCGACTTCTGTGTTTACATGCTGCATGTTCCAAAATTACTTAAATTGCCTCCTGGGGCCAGTTAGTATCTGACATCTTGCAGAAGTGAGTGGAAAGGTGGGTTAATGGCGGTCCACTTGCTTATTATAGGTTACAAATACAATGGAGCCACAGTTCCAAACGTGGTGATATCTGTTGTAATTCTACATGTTTGTGTTAGTGTGCAGGCTGCCATGCTGGCCTTGCATTGTGGGAATAGACAGTGTTCATGCAGATAGAGTTACAGGATCAGAAGTTGTTGTCAGACAAGACAAGAGAGCCAGTTTTTTTTTTTTCTGAGACCGAACAATCTCGAAGCAACATGTCCGACAGACACACACACACAGAAAACAAAACACACACACACTACGCTGTCCATCGCCACGGAGACAGAGACAGACTGACAGATGCACGGTGGGACAGACGTGAAAACACTCTCAGCCTCAAACCCGTGGCTCAGTAGACAGGAAGTGGGCAGGAGGAGAAAAAAAAACATTGCAATGTACAGATCAAAGAAGAGGTGGGTGATTCTCTCTTTTGGAAAGGTGGAGAGTGGGGGTGTGGCTTCACCCATCCCGACAGTCCTCCGTGGGTGGGTGGGTAGTTGGGGTGATGTGAGGTGGGTAGGTGGGTGGGTGGGTGTTGGGGGTGGGTGGGGGGGGTGTTGCTGGTGTTGGGCGAAGAGAGGACTCTCCTCGACTACGCGTATTCTTAAGCAATAACAACGTGATCCGTATTATCCACCCAAGAATACCCGTCACCGAAGAGAGTCTTTCAGTAAACACGGGGAGCTAAGCCAGAAACCATGTGAGCAGCGCCACTGCCATCGCATCATCATCATCACCACCACCATCACCATCACCACCATGGCCAGTAGCCCCCCTTCAGGCTCCAGTGGCAAACAGACATATACACATAAAGAGAAAGTGGGGCAGTCGCATTGATTGAAGACGCCTCGCTGCAGCGTGAGACAAGGCTCCATCAAGGCTCCTCTGCAAAAGGAGAAAATTGACAACGGTGGCATTTTCAATCGGAGCCAGCAGCGTGTGTGGAGGGGAGAAAATAAAAAGAAAGAAGGGTGTGTAAAAGCTGAGGTTAGCTTGATTCTTGGTTCTCTACACAAAACTTAGGAGGTGACAAGGGAGTGTGGCACAACTCAGACCCCCAACAGCAAGCCTCTTACCTGGGCTGCGGCCTAGCAGCGCTGCCCCTGTCTCCTGGAAGTCCTCATCCAGCGGTGACATTTGGTTCCGCTGCTGCCATCGCTGCTCCTGCTTGGCCCTACCCGGGCATAATGAGATCTGGGGAGGGGTGGGTGGGGGTGGGGTGTGGTGGGTGTAGGTGTGGGGAGGGGGGGGGGGAGGGGGGGGGTGCACACACACAGGGGAGACACAGGGTTAGGGAGGTCAGGCTGGGAGCTGCCGCGGTGTGACAATAGCCCCGTACACTCCATTACCACCACTAAGCCCCCCTTCCTGCTCAATCTCCCCACCCCCGCAACACAAGGAGAGAAGTCAACACATGGATTATACCACAGGAGGGAGGGTGTCGTGCATGCAGAGAACTAATTTGTTTGATTATTTAAAAATGGTGCTGCTTCTTGCATCGGCACACGAGTCTGCGCTCCAGCTGATTCCTGTCGTGTGACAGGCTGATGAAAGATATACATTTTAAATTTATGAAGGCACGTTGCGGCCCATGAACTTTATTTCCTTAAAATTCAAAATGTTAAAATGCATTTTAAATGAATTCCTAAATGGTAATTTAGTAATCATTATTATGATTTCCCCTCTTCTTTATTTTCAAATTAAAGCGATGAGTTTAAATGCTGGAGCGAGGACATGAATAATGGATGAAAAGTTCAAGCAAATTTATTCCATTCTATTCTAATTGAACAAGCCGGCTGAATACAAAGAGCGAGCTCTAGCTAAGCCGATCCAAAATCATTCCATTGATTTGTTGTCTCTAATCAATATTTACAATTACTCTCCGGATGGTTTGGTAAAAGGAATAGGAATAGGTGTGTGTATCCTCGACGCCGAAGGCTGACACCAGATTGACTGTTTCTAAATTAGAATTGCATCACGCACGCTCGTCAAAACTGAGGAATAATGGTGCGATTTGCTGCAGCAGGAGATATTGACAGGGAGAGAAAATGCATTTTAAAAGTTCAACATTTAAAAAAAAGTGGATTCACGGTGAAGTGGGTGAAGAAAACAAACACACTCATTCTCCTGGATGAAAAATTTAAACTCTGCAGCAGGGCTGAAGCAAGATAGACAAACTGATAGATGGAATCACTAGCAGCCCTGAGCAGGGTGGAGGGGTGGACAGAGGAGGAAAAGAAATGGAAAAGAGAGGAGGAGGTGGAGGAGGGTTAGAGTGGAGAAAAACAAAGAATGAACAGATGAAGAAAAGAAGAAAGCAGATGCTAATCCATAAGTTTTTTCCCTTCTCTTTTTTTCCTCCAGCCTTTTCGTCTCCATTTCCTCTCTCATCCTCCACTCAGCCGACCGGCCTGGACCACTCAACCCAGGAGACACACACACACACATACCCTCAGCAAAAAAGACCCCCACCCATCCACCCGTCCAACCACCCCCGAGCTGCAGAGAGCTGGGATTTACCACCCGCAGCCAAACACACACTCTCACACAAACACACAGATCCTCGGCTAGAGCCTGGCCCAACCCAGGCCATCTGTAGAGAGGGAGAGAGAAAAGAGAACCTGAGGGCTTCAGCAAGAGATCAGACACACACACGTACACACACACACACACACACACGGAGGTCGGCCAGCCCAAGTATCATTGATTGTTCAGTGGAAGCACCCCGGAGACTCATCAGATTACTCTGAGAGCGAGGGCAACAGCTAAAATCAAACACGGGGAATCTTCTCCTCCCTTTGCTTTCATTCAAACTTCCTCACACACACACTCTTAGAAATTCAGCACAGCAAACACAGAGTACCACAGGTTGTCGGAGAAAGGCGGCGGTGAAGATGAGAATGAGGAGGATGGAGTGAAATGCTCTCTCTGCTGTCATTTTTTTTTTTAAATTACATTTTTTTTTCATTTTTCCTCTCTCTGAAGATGTGCATCCCTCCTCACCTTCTCCTCTTAACTTACGGGACTCTACTTTGACACGCAGACACCTCACAACACCTCCTCTTCTTTTTTTTCTCATTTAAAGTCCGATGAATATGATAATTGTGGACGGGGCATATGGGCAGAAAAAACAGGGATGGAACACACACTCGCGCCAACGTACAAGCACTACTGAAGACAAATACTGCATGTTAAAGGAGAGAAAAATTGTGAAAAATAGAAATGAAAATCTCCAGTCAGAGAGAAGAAAAGAAAAAAATGTCAAAAAATATTTTCAGAAATTTTCCACCAAAAGGAGAAAAGAGTGGAAACAAATCAAAATAAAAGGGTGAAAAACTGCGACAACAGGTCCGCTCTGTGCCACGGTGGCCTCTTACCCTCTTTTCTTCTTCTCTTGCTCTCCTGTAAACCAGGGTGTTGCCTCTCCTCTGCTCTCCTGACGGCCTCTTCTAAAATTCCCTCCCCTTCCTTCCTTCTTTCCTCCTGATGCCTTGCCGAGGGTCCACGGCAAGCTGGGAGGTGGTGATCTCCCTCCCCCTCCCAGTTCCAGGAAGAGCTCCCTGAGGAGAAGGAGGAGGCAGATCCCGGCAGGAGACGGAGGATCCAGCAGCGGGAGCGGCGGTGGTGGTGGTGGTGGTGGTGGTGGTGGTGATGGTGGAGGCAGCGGTGCTGATGCTGGTGCTGCTGCCAGAGAGGGATGAGGGGAGGGATGGATGCTTAACAAAAGATCTCCTCCTCCTCCTCCTCCTCCTTTTCTCCTCTTCTTCTTTTTCTCATCCACCTCCACTTTTTCTTCTTCCACTCTTCCCGTCGCTCTCGCCTTCCTCTCTCTGCTCCCAGCGCTGAAAGAAGCCAGTTGTTGCTCTGCCGCGGCAAATGAACTGACAGCCGGCGATGAGCCGGCAGAGCGAATGAGAGAGCAGACAGACGGGGGGGAGAGAGAGAGAGAGAGAGAGAGAGAGAGAGAGAGAGAGAGAGAGAGTAAGGGAGAGCATGTGGTGTGATGTGGCATCTGCGAGAGAGTGATAGAGAGAGGAGAGAGGGATACGGAGGTAGAGATGGACGGGGGGGTGGGGGGGCGGGACGATGGACGAAGGAGGAGGAGGAAGACAGAGAGAGAAAGATGGGGTGAGGCAGGATGCAGGGAAAGATGAGAAAGAGAGAGAGAGAGCAGACAGGAGGGAATAAAGAGAGAGATGTAAAGAAACACACACACACACACACACACACACAGAGAGAGAGAGAGAGAGAGAGAGAGAGAGAGAGAGAGAGAGTTGCAGCAATGAAAACCTTCAGCCACCAGCAGTCTCTCTGACGGACTCTGTCCCAGCTATGAGGAAAGCCAGAGAATAATTAGATTTGAGCTTCACACACACACACACAGACACACACACATGCACACACACTCTTCTTTCTCTTTCTCTCTGTCACACACACACACACACACACACACACACTCTGGCACCTAGTAATGGTGCATTAATTGATGTGCTGTGTGCTTCACGGCCCTCGGCCAACACCTCCACCAGCACCCACTAAAACATGTCCCTGAAAAAAAGCGAAGGATGACGATGATGATGATGATGATGATGATGGGAAGATGAGTAGGAACAGAGTTGTCCCTCTGGACTGATGGAAACACACAATGAGGATGGGGCCGGGTGGAGGAGGTGGAGGGGGGGATTATATGCATTGACACACCACACGCTACATCATCGACAGTGATCAGCACTCACGGCCGACAAAAAGACTCTACACACACACACCAGCGTTAGTGTGAGGAGGATGGCGTGCACACACAGTGTTTTGTGTTTCATTTTTTTTCCTCTTTGTTGAAAAAAAAAAGGAGACGAGCAAAGGTAATAAGGTGTTATAGTCATAAAAATGCTCCGTATTCCACTTTCTCTTTTGGTTTCTGAGGGAGGGTTGGACTGATACCAGTTTTTAAAAGCCAATACTGGAAAGTCTTCATTTTTAATTCGAATTGTCTGAAAAAAAAAGGCAGGAAAGATTTGTGTTTGATTGAGCCCATCATGTGAAACCAAAAACACAGTCAGCGCTGACATTCATCCCCCACAATCCCCTAAAATTCATTCTTTTATTCTGATCCCTCAGAATCGTATTTTTCTTCTGCGTTGAAGCATTCAGACCTTCACAAGACACTAAAACTAACCAATCACAGAGCAGCAGATCCTTCATTTAGGATTAAACATGTCAACACAGACGAGCGATATCTTCTGATATGACTATGAAGTAACTAAATGTTCACGAATCGTCACGTCACACGACGACCGACCAGATCACATTTGTAATAAAAAGCCAGAATCAGCAAGTCAGGCCAATATATTTCTGTGAACCTTCTGAGCGAGGACGCTGCTGCTTGTAGAATTTCCCTGAAACAAAAATGCACAAAGACAGAGAGGGAGAAAAAAAACAGAAGAATGAAAGCAAGAGGAAAAATGAAACCAATTTCCTCAGGGCTTATTTAAGGTCTTCTTAATGCCAACTGGTCTCTTAACTCGCTGCAACAGGCCTTGACTTTTCAAGCTGACATTTTCAATTAGTAAGGCTTAAAATTATTTGAGCAGAAAGAAGGAGAGACCCCGTTTCTTAAGCACAGATAATGGTCAGATAGATAAGATTCTCTGTGGGTGTCCAGATCACACACACAGAAATGCAGCACATCATCAGTGATACCATGCCATTGTTTTTTTTTCAAAGCAGCGAGACATGAAATGTACACACACATCAAACAAGCTTTCATGTTCTTTTTTTTTCTTCTTTACATTAGCTGCACTGAAAGGCCAAAAAGTCTGAAAAGCCATGCGGCACGCGGGAAATCTCTCTCAGCGACGGCTGGAAAATTAGGGGATGTGATCGATCCGAGTGCTTTGTGTGCTGATAATGATTCCATGTGAGTGTGTTTTGTCCCTGTTCTGACCCCCCCCCCTTTCATATTTGAGGAAAGTTGACCACGGGCAGACACAAAACGAGCCACGCGAAAACGCTTCATTTCAGCAGCGTCTTCATTTCAATGGAGCAACAGAGCAATTACATTTACATTTCTGCTACTGCCTTTGACACGCCTGAATCTCCAGAGTCAAAGGAAATTAAAATCTCTCAAGGATTCCACAGCCATCGTCGCTGTCTTTGAGGGCGACTAGGGGGGTAAAATAATCATACACGGTTTTATCTTGGATGGAGATGGTTCCTTAATGTATGGAAGACAAAGGAGCCGGGCTGGGGGACCGGCTCTTTCGTGGCGGTGTAGTGCCCCCTAGTGGCCGTTGGCGGCATGTCATCTGTCGCTGCTGCTGTTGGCTCATTGTTCAGCCTCAGCAGGTGCTTTTAGAGGTAAAACAGCAAGAGGAATACAGAAAGATGGAGGGGAGACAAAGGCACTATGTTTAACTACACATCATTGATCAGTGTGTGTGAGTGTGTGTGTGTGTTTGGAATAAGAGAAGATGAGGCACAGTCAGAATAGAGAGTCTGCACGGCAACACAATCCAAATCATATATTTGTTTTTTGTTAAATAACAAGCTGCGTGAAGAGATTCATGGAATCCCGACGTATTTTTATTGTTCTACCTGGAAATATTCTCAGAATACACACACGCACGATATGAAAAATAACAAACAAACTGTTATCCCTGAACGATGAGGTGTAACGGAGACGTTAGACTCATGATGTGTTTTCTAATATAGAAATATGAGCAGGAAAAGCTGCATCCTTTTAGGGAGAGGGGCAGTAAACTGACACAAAATATCCACTATTAGGTTTACTATGAAAATATCAGTACTGGACTTTCAAATATTCATGTAACACACACACACACACACACACATTTTCGACTTGTCTGTATTGAGATGTTTTGGCAACAGCATTCATCCAACATTCATGCCTAAAAATCAGATTGGACTGAGAATCCAATTGCATTGATAGATACAGAGGGAGGGAGCTGCAGGGAGAAAGAGACAGGCGGAGAGAGAGAGAGAGAGAGAGAGAGAGAGAGAGAGAGAGAGAGAGAGAGAGAGGTAGACAGTCACTGGGGTGCGATGAGGCCGTGGGCAGCTTTTCTTCTGCAGGAAGGTCTCGTCTTTTCAAAGCAGCCAGCCTTACAAAAGGCTGTGAATTGGGTTTGAAGTGCCACAAGGCCAAATATCTGCACAGCAACATGGACGGCACGACTGTAACAGAGAGAGAGGAAGAGGAAGAAGAAAAATCCATAAACTATTAGCAGCCAATTAGTCCCATGAAGCAGTTCACAATGGCAGGGTGGAGGAAGGTTTAAAGCCGTGTTTCCTCCTGTGTTCAACAAACACCGGTCTGCTGCTGAACGAGTGACACGTCTCTTTGTGTTACTGTGAGAGAATACTCTTAACGTCAGGGTTGTAGCTCAAATAGCTACAGATTAGCATCTATAGGTGGATCTGAAGGCAAAATGAAATATCAAGAGCTATTTCATAACAGCAGTCTGTTCTGGTGCAATGATGCTGTACCTGTGGCTAGCTGATGCTGCTGCCTACTTTCGCCCAGTTTGTGTTCTGTGAATCTACTGTACAAATCAAATCAATATATATATATATATATATATATATATAATTTTTTGTATTTTGAAGAATGTATCTTTTAATTTCGCATTCCTTTAATCACATGCCATATAAAAGCCAAATTAAATTACAGCTGAAGTCTTCAATACTTCAAGGAGGTAAAGAAGACCAATGATGATTTTCCCCTTAATACCTTGTCACCCGTGTTTACTGGACATAATTTATCTTTTATTTGTTTAAAGTCACATGTAGTGTTCAGATAATTAATGGTATTTCAGAAATTAACGTATTGCTTGTGTACTTTTTATTTATATATATAAGTCTAACAGACATATATGTTTGTTAGGGTCTTTGAGACTGCTCTGAATGCAATACTGAATGCAGTGTTACCACTCATGTATCTGGTGAAAACACACAAGTGGTCAGTGGTCAACATATCATAAACAATAGCATTGTTTGATTCAAATTATTTCATTAAAACACAACCACAGTTTCATGTTTAAAATTCCATCTTCCATTTTTATCTGGAATGAAATATCCTTTACAAACTGACCACAGAACAGCTGGGTGGCATTTTTAAAAAGCATCGGAGCTTTGTGCTCTGTTGTGATTGGACGTAATTCTGATGGTCATCATGCACAGCTCTATGATTTCTTTGTTCTTTTTAAATGAGTCAAAAAGAAATCCAGAGAAATGCGGAACATGTCTACTGTATTTATAGTTTTTAGATTCATTTTTTCTATGTAAAGTATTTATTATTAACTGTTTGTAAAAACAAAATCTTGACCGGGTTCTGGTGGATAGAACTGCACTGTCATTGCATTGGGTCCAAGTCACTATTAGGCAACAGGAGAATTTCATCCATCCTGACTCCGAAACCCCACCGGACACGTCTCTGTCACATTGCTGTTTTAGTCGGACCTGCACGCGACTTCAAACCCACCGGGAGCGTTTCAGAAGCATTTATCCCTCCAGACTTTGTTTACTTGCTCAGATTTGGTCATTTTCCTGGTTTATGTGCTTCTAAATATGCTTCTACATGTGTAAATATGCTACGTAGTCCATTAGTTTCTCTTTGTCTGTTTTTACGACCGGCAGTTTGCACAGGGTATTTTACTTTGAAAATCCACCGGATTCTCTATGCTGTTTCTGTGTCTGGCTTCCTGTCAGCTCGAGGTGCTCTGTGTAAATTGACGCGGGCTGCTCGCAGCGTCCATCAAACATAGAACAGACGTGTATTTCACGTGCGGAGCTGATGTGGTTTGAAACACTGACTAGGACAGCCGCGTATCGTCATCAGTGTACCCCGCCTCTCAGTTTGTACACGGACAGGACTGCTCTCCGGCGTTACCGCATGATTACAACATCATAATTTGACCTTATTTTGTTCTGACCAATCACAAAGGACATCCAACTGAAACAAGTGACTGATGTCACTGCCACTTCATCAAATGAAGAAATCCCAGCATCATTTTAAATGGTAATGCCTGCATGTGAAGGCAGCGGGGGAGTTGAAGGGAAGACATTTTAATGAGCTGGTGATAGTAAGGCAGACAGGTTGGGACCAAACTTTGAAATCAACAAATTGAATGTCAACACCTCTAATATTTACACACTTCTTCTTCATCACAAAGAGTGTGTGTCGTACTCTCAACCAGAATAACACAGCTGTAAAGAAACACAGCCAATCAGCAGGTAAAGTTTTAAACATGTGTACAATAAAACAGCTCTGCACACACAGACACACATTTGCATTAAATTAGTCATTTAAAAGTTCTATTTTAGATATTTAGTGTATTTTTAATATACATCACACACACACACACACACACACACACACATTTACACACACACAAACGCAAACAGAGAGGTCTTTATACAGTAGCTGCATGCATCATCTAATCTGTATACATAATGAGGTTTTATCCAAACTGAAGCAGCAGAAGACCAGCACTTAAACATGTTCATTGTCCTCACCACAGAAACAGCAGTGTGTGTTGTTTGTTTTGTGCTCACGACCACCGACATAGAGACTTCTCTGACAATCCCGCTCCATGTATATCATTTTGTCCCATGAATCAGAAGAAACAGAAAAAACATTGTTGTTTTTGATAGGTGACATATATAATATAGCAACAATATACTGTTTGTATGTGTTCTTTCCTTCCTACACATCGTCTGTCTTCTGTCTTCATGTGACATTCAATATAAAATGTTCACTTTAGTATATTTGCTGGTGGAGACACATCAAACAGGACAAACAGTTATCATTTGCATTGGCTTGTCTCTAAGTTAGCGTCAGTGCTACACTGGAGCCTCTGCAGACGTCCTGTTAATGAGTAACAACGCTCCATCCTGTAATACTAAGGAGCTTGGATGTTACGCTAACAAGCAGCAGCCTCCAAGTCGAGGCAGAGCTGCTCCGCTGTGGGTTGTAGATTGGTGACCTCTGGCCTTGATTCACAGAACTTTGCATAACTAGAACCTTACCTGGGCTACTGATGCTACTTGTGGTTCAAGAGGTCAGTGGAATAAAGGAGGAGGTTATCATGTGCGGGAGCCTGAGAGGGCAGTCAGGGATCAAGAGGGACAAGGCTGCTGGAGGCTGGAGGGTGGAGGCAGAGCGTTCTGCGGCAGTTTGAACGACACCGTCGGGTTTTTCTGAGATCAGTTCATTAGGCAGGTTTGCTATATTCATCTTTTTCAACAATGGAACTCCTCAGTGGCATGGGCCAATCACAGTTCAGAGGGTTCAGACAGGATCAGGTGCCGCGGCAAAAACTGAGGTCTTTCAATTCATTTCAGTGGAGGGTTGTGTGTTTCCGCACTGGCAGTCTGCAGGGGTTGCTGCAAAAAAAACGCACCGGTGTGCGGGAGAGAAATTGAGCCAGATCCAACTTTGGGAAAACCAGAGCCCCACGTCACGCTCTGCAAGCCAATCAGACACTCAGATTGATCAAACCTCGACAGACAGCCTGAAATGTCTCTAAAGCAGAGACTATCCAGGTGGATTCACGGACTAAACTCTGATAATCTACCTCTGTGTGTGTGTGTGTGTGTGTGTGTGTGTGTGTGTGTGTTCTCACCTTGTTTATTTCATGTACCAGCTTCTAAATCTGAGTCCGATTTGCAATTTACGCTGCAAAATAGAGACACAAAGAAGTTTAATTTGATTTGTGTTCGATGATTAGAGAGAGAGAGAGAGAGAGAGAGCTTTGGTAGAGAGACATAGAGTAACAACACAGAGAGCGAGCTCCGGCCTCGATAAAGCTGTCATTAATCAGAGAAATAAAAAGTTATTTCCTGATTGTTGTATAGACACGCCCACAGCAACCCACCTCAGCTCCCCTCACCCCCACCACCGGACAACCCTGCTACGAGTTGCCACAATCCCTGATCCTGTGTGAATGCACGCTTACAATGCACTACAAGAAGTCCTACTTTAAATGGATAGTTTGGGTATTTTGAAGTGGGGTTGTATGAGGTACTTATCCACAGTCAGTGTGTTATCTACAGTAGAAGGAGGTGAGTGTGCACTCAGTTTGGAGAAGCCGACAGTCCCAGCATAGAAGCAGAGCTTTGCACTGCTGCAGACAGGGTCAGCACAAAAACAGATTTTTGCCACGTAAAAGGCTCATCTCAAAAAAATCAGTATGTGTTTAACTGTATGCTTCATTGATTCATTCAGTTATACCTCAGACAGCCTCTTTTTTTGGTACTCACTGAACTTCCATTTTATGCACAAGCCCAACTGTTATGTATGTAGGGCTGCAAAGGGGTGGAAAATGTCTGGTAAATTTCCAGAAACTTTCCATGTGTAACCGGGCCAAAGCAGCCTCGGCTAAAATATTATTTAGGTTTATTGGACAACACCACCTAGGGAGGTGAAAGGGGAAAGGTGAGGGGTCGCTATTTATAGTGGCGGTGACGTCAATGTGGGCGTACCCAAACAGTTTCCACTGGTTACACATGGGAAGTTAAGCTGGTGAATTTTGGAAATATTCCATAAATAAGCTGGCATCATGATAAGATAGCCTCATAAATGGTCAATGAAATTATGCTTGCTATAGTTTATTTAGCATCTAACTATGAATACATTTGCATGTGCTGTTTGCAAGTTAAACATTAATACCATACATCAAATATATTTACCCCATAATATCATCAAAACTTACTTCAATAGTCTCTGTGTGCTCTGGGCTCTAAAGTGTGGTCCAGGTTCAGAAATCACCTGTGCAGGTAGTGGGCGTGGCCTCAATAGCCCTGCAGTAAGCAGTGTGCTATGTGCTATGTGATTGAGGAATAGCAGATATTCAATTGTACCTGCATGAAATCTAGTTGTTTTAGTCAACATTATTCTAAAATAAATTTTCCCCAGCTATATTTAAGTTCCCTGTTAAGGGCCAACCTTGGAAAGCTTTGAAAATTCCTGGAATTTTGCAACCCTAGCCGTGTGCACTGTATTACACCACAGATCAGCTGTTCACAGTCAGACATATAACAATATTTGTACTATACTATACTAGTTGAAGCTGATCATCTACCTTTATGATGGATGATGGATATATAAATCATCAAATGTTCAGTTTGTTTTAAAATAATCATTTCTATATGATATCAGTAACTTAATGCTATTTAGTAGCAGACCTATGCTACTGTTTATTTACTGTTTCTAAGAGACAGTGTTGGCTACTACAGCGGACACCAACTTTTAAACTTTGCAGGTTTCAGCTTTAAATCCATCCGTAAAATTTCACAATCCACAATGCATCTTATCTGTGTGTCATTAGCTTTTATTCAACCTCCTCAAATAAATCTTTTGTGTGGTCTCATCAGTGGTGGAGCTAACGAGCTAGCACTGAGATCTTTTTTGTGTCACATGTCACGGCTGGCTAGCATTTTGGAAGCTAGCTCTGTAGCAACAGTATATTACCATCTAGTCTCGACGTCACTAAGATGATGTGTAGATGAATTTCACTGTGCCACATTAGTGTCACCAGGCCTTAAGTCTTATTGGCATATTCAAACATGATTCATTGAGCTGTCAGTCACAATGAAAAATATTGATCATGAATATGTTACCAGCCACAAATCAAACTGTCACAGAAGTATTTTTGTATTTTGCAATTGCAAAACAACTTCTTGAAATTTGACGCAGGACCTGCAGAAGTTTTGCACAAAGTGTAAAGAAAAGTTTTAACGGATGCTGGATTGGTGCTTGGATTCTAAATGTATGTATTTATGTTATGTAAAAAATAAACAAACACACAAATTCAATGACAATTTAAAAATGAAGGAGAAAAAGGGGAGAAGAAACAAGAAACTTGTTATCAATCAATTTCCAGAAGTGAACAAGCAAACAAATTCCCTGCAGAAGAGAGTTATCGTGCGACTGTCAGTATTAAACTAGCTTCAGAGGGTGGGCGGACAGCCGGGGATTGTTCTCTGCTTATTTGTGTTCAAACTCTCCATATATTGACCGAGAAGATTGACCTCCACCAACTGCTGCAGTCCTGCCTTCCTGGGCACGTCTCTCCCCCTCTTCCCTTAAATAACCCTCAGCTCTAGGACTGTGCGCTGGGTCAGGGTCAGTCATTAGTAGAGAGGCCAGTGTTTGTGTGTGTGTGTGCGTGTGTGTGTGTGCGTGTGTGTATGTGTGTGTGTGATGGCTGTAAACCAAAAAGCAAATGAAGGGCTGTGACCGGGGGCGATCCTTGGGAGAGGCAGCCAGGCCTGCAGCAAGCAGCAGGCACTTTCTAAACTGAATCAGAGAGGCCTAATGATCAGTCCAGCCTGCCTTCACTCCATGACTTATGTAACATTATGCAGGACTTTCACAGGCTAACACACGATGAAAGATGACACTTTAATTATCCATGTGAGGAAATCAGGTTGTTAAAAAAGCAAATAGCAGCATTCCAGCTAAGAAACACCTGGATTTACTTAAATACACGTGGGAAAATATGAAAATATCCAATATACCTTCCTGACATGTCACTGGGGTATATGTACAGTAGTAGCAACTCAAAAGTTCCCCTTCAAGCTGAAAGCCAGCTGAATGGCTGCCGTCTTCCAGCCAAGTTCCAGTCAAGTTCCTGCCAAGTTCCTGCCAAGTTCCAGCGGTTGGAGTGACCCCCTCCTTCTTCTGGGCGTGTCTATTTTTTACTGTAACTCCACCTATTCATTGAATTACAGGGTATGACCAGGAGATGGCGCCTCTCTCACAGAATCTTTTTTACAGTTGTTCTACCTGGAGATGACGTAGCTTACACACCTCATTAGCATTCTCATTGCTCAACCTTTTGTTTGCACTTAATGGGCTTTTTGGTCTCCCAGTGTCACACAAATCACAGAGCCGAAAATGCAGCTGGTTTAATAGTTTAGTTTAGTTTAGTTTAGTTTATTTCAAACATGTGCGAGTACACAACAAAGTAAAGTAAACTGAAAAACAAAACAAATCCAATAAGAATAGTCAAAACAACAATAACAATAGTCAAAACGTACCCCTTCTCCACTACTCAATTAACCACACATATATATATATATATATTACATAAAAAAGAAAAGAAATAGAAAATAAATAGATTAAATAAACAAATACATAAATCATTTATCATTTATGAAAACACCCGATTGTTAAAGCCCTTCTTACTATACAGTAGCCTTGTGATTTGTTCATGAACAGGAGGATGACTCATTTACTGTATTTTCATTTTTGTTCATCCCATAGGCCTAATCCCGCATAAATACATTTAACTGAAATTAAATTTAAGGTGTTTATATCTAACATGTCACCATTTACTAAATCAATGACATCTAGGCTATTCTGTCCTTACATAATTACGGAAGTGTCTATTCTCTTGTGCTGGCGCACTCTTTCTCTGCATGTAGTGAAAGCCACAGCTGGCCATCAATATCCATCATATATACCATCAATATGACCACTATGGCGTTCAGAGGAATAAATACACAGAAATCAAGTGTGTTTCACAGGCTTCAGAAAGCATCAAACAGATATAGCCCTTAAAAAAAAAAGGTACAAAAAAAACGGTCCATCAGACGTTACGGGGCTGCCAGACCTGTGTATCAGACCTGCCGTTACGAGCGGAGTTTTTTTTTTTTTTAATTACCAGTTTAACTGGAAGGGAGGGGGGGGGCATGTTGTTGTTGTTGTGTCGACATAGAGCTGCAGATACGAGCGGCTGCAGCGGTGACTCAGTGTTATCTTATCACAACTTTTTTTTTCCATCAACCGATCCGCGGACCACTTGGTGCCGGTCTGTGGGGAGCAATCTGAACGGATCACAGACCAACAATGATCCGTTGCACCACTAGCCACATCCATGATTGTGCTCTGTCTCAGCTGATCGGCTCACCCGCTCACCCCAGCGTATCTGTTCAGATGTGTCTTTATACAGTCTATGGTGAGAGCAGAACATTAAAATCACTGCTCCTCCCAGTGGACAAATGAGGCATTGCAGCTGGTTTTCACCCAGGCTGCTTATGGGCGTTTACAGTCGGGGCCTCACTGACTACGTCATCGCGGGGGACCACATTACCGTCACAGACCTGCAAAGGACCTTTCAAGGACCAGTCACGGAAACACGGGAACTTTTGAGTTGCTACATCTGTATATAACAGTGTTACTGTAGAAACAAACAAAAAAGCTGAGCTGTTGGTGATACGAGTCATTGTAATGTCTTATGTAGCTGTTGTTTGTCTAAAATGCATTCAGCAGTTAGCATTAGGAAGGTTTAAATACTTGTGATCCACAGAAGAATGAATACAAAATAACACTATTGTTGCCACGGCAGATGTGACACATCAGAGAGCTGATCGGAGATTCACAGCATCGTCTGTTTGTTGACTCACCTTTATCAATAAGACTTCACCCATTACAATGCCAATACTTCCTAACACTCAAACAGACAGAGGCACCTTTATATTTTTACTAGAACTGTAATGTTATCCCAAAGTAAGCGTGGATTCACACAGGATCAGGCGCTCCGGGAAAAACAGAGGTTTCTTCATTAATTTCAGTGGGGGTAGTGCGTTTCCGCAACGCAGGGGTGTCAGCAAAAAACCTCACCAGCGTGCGGGAGAGAAGTTGATCCAGATCCAACTTTTGGGAAAACGGAGCCCCACGTCACGCTACGCAAGCCAATCAGATACTCAGATCGGTCAAACCCCTAACCCTAAATCTGAGTCCGACTCACAATTTACGTTTTAATTTAAGTTTAATTTGATTTGCGTCCGATGATTTGAGAGAGAAGGAGAGAGGGAGAGAGAGAGAGAGAGAGAGAGAGAGAGCGCACTTTGGTCGAGAGACATAGAGTAACAACACAGAGAGCAAGCGCCGGCCTTGATAAAGCTGTTAATCAGAGAAATAAAAAGTTATTTCCTGATTGTTTCACAGCAGTTACATTCAGCACGTATAGACACGCCCACGGCAACCCACCTCAGATCCCCTCACCCCCCCACCACCGGACAACCCTGCTACGAGTTGCCGCAATCCCTGATCCTGTGTGAATGCATGCTAAAACTTGTGTTTGTGTGTGTTTGTTTCCCGTCTGCTGGAAAAGTCAAAGGTGTTATTGTGTAGTCACTCACTGCTAAGATGGGCATCTGTATTTTTGACAGCATAACCCCCAAATTCCACCAGGCCGTTCTAGTCAATGTTTTAAACCCCAAAGGCTCTGCCGCGGTCCAGTTCAGAAGCATCCCAAAAGCGGGCCTCTGCTCGGCTCCGCGTGAAATACGCGTCTGTTCTATTTTTGACGGACGCCACGAGCTGACAGGAAGCCAGACACAGAAACAGCATAGAGAAGCTGGTGGATTTTCAAAATAAAATACCCCGTGCAAACTGCCGGTCGTAAAAACAGACAAAAGAGAAACAAATGAACTACGTCATAAACCAGGAAAGTAACCAAATCTGAGCTAGTAAACAAAGTTTGGCGTGCTAAACACTTCTGAAACGCTCCTGGTGGAGTTTGAAGTCGCGTGCAGGGCGTACCAAAACAGCATTGCAGCGGCGACGTGACAGGTGACTTGGTAATAGCATCGCTCAAGTATCACCTGAATCTGCAGCTCTCCTTGGTTAACTGTCATCACCCTCATAGCCCACTGTACACTACCTGCTCTGCAGCAAACAGCAGATGGACAGTTGGAGACAAGCTGGTGAGCATAGTGGAAAATTTAGCAGCTCAAGAACCAGATATTTCTCTTATGGGTTGGTGGAGACCAAAAGCAGAGTTTAAAGAGGGTTAATGTTGCTGTATAAATGTTGGAAATGTAAATGAACAACTATGACCAAAAAGATTATCAATTAAAATAACAATAATTATCATAATAATTATGTTTTAAATTAATTTCATAACCTCTGAATGTTTTTCATCATATACTTTTTTTTTTCTATTTTTATAATTATGTACCAAGTATGTCATATACAGTCTAATGTGTAAAGATGGTAACAAACCTTGAGCTATTTGTGTGAAAGCGTTACTCCGGCAACAGGAGAGAAATTTTCCGTCAAGGTGAATAATCAGAGAAAGTAGAATGGTTTGGCAATGGACACAGCTGAGCAGAGAGGAGCTGAGAGGCCTTCAGCCTCCAGCAGATTGTCTGTCGAATGAATTCGACGACACGTCCCCAAGGACCAAATAACAGAGAGGCGCTCAGAAACACTCATTGCTGCTCTGATTGCCATATTCTCCAGATAATTAACTGTCAAGGTTCTTGTCACCCCCCTTCTCAACTCTTCCTCCCTACTCTTCTCTTCTTTTTCTCTATCACCTTCTCTGTCTCTCTCTCTCTCTCTCTGCTGCTTCTTGGTGGTGTGACGGAGCTCGATTGGCCCCTCATTACTTACTGACACATATTAGCAGTGTTTATCCATGAGCGATCGGCTATCGCACTGAGCAGGGGAAGGAGGCAGGCATGGGGTAGGTTTGTGGGAGGAAGAGGAGGAGGGTGAGTGAATCGAGGTGGAACTAATTTTTTGACAGTTCCTTGATATGGGTTGGGGGGGTGTAACAAAACAGGGACTCAGCCTCTGAAATCCTCTGGGCTAGGGGGGGTGTGGAGTTTTTTTCGTTATTCATCCAAGTGGCTGTCTTTTGACATTCAGACTCTCTAGAAACATTTATTTCAAATAAAGAGGACTGGAGCAGAGGAGTGGTCAGCTCAAAGAGAAAATCCCAGAACTGTTTAATTCAATTTACTTCAAATTTATTTATAAAGCAACAAATCAAAAAACGAACAGAAGTTATCTCATGACACTTTCCATATAGAGCAGGTCTAGACTGTACTCTTTATAATATTATTTACAGAGACCAACAATTCCCACCATGAGCAAGCATTTGGCGACGGCAACAAGGAAAGACTTCCTTTAAGAGGCAGAAACCTCGAGCATGGTGGACAGGCAGCTGCTGTGACATGAAGGTTTTCATTGGGGGTTTCTCATACCAAAATGTATTATAGGCTACTACTTATCTGAATGTGTAATCGGGTCTGACATTTTGTCTCTGATTATTCATACTGTGACAAATACAGTGGAGTTCACTCTATAGATAATATGTTGGGTGCTTTAGTGGCCTAGTATAGGCTAATATTTTTTCTGGATTCCAGCGGGATGGGAGCCAATAGTTCATCATGTGACTGGGACGGGAAAGGAAAAAAGGTGGGATGGCTGAAGTAATTCTTCCCAGATGGGACAGGAGTGAAGATGGACTCCTTTGTTCATGAGGCACAAACTATGTGAGTGAGGTATCAAACACGGTTCAAACTTGGCTGAGGTCCTTCGTTCCAAGTCATGTTTAGTCATTGGGAGACCCGGGGCTTTATTCACCAAACATCTTCAGGGTATAGGTAGCTCCTAGCCAGCTGAGTTTAGAGAATCTCCTCATTAGTAAATTTGAGTTTCACCTGACCACGAATGTATCAATTTAGCAGACTTTATAGCCACTTCATATGAAATGTGGGCCCTAAAGATTTTGACAATTAGATGGACTGTTCTGCATGTCATGACACAGTCCATCCATCCATCCGTTTTTTTAAACTTTTCCAGGGTCGGGTCGTGGTGGCAGCAGGTTTAGCAGGGCGCTGCAGACGCCCTTCTCCCCAGTAATACATTCCAGCTCCTTCCTGGGGGATCTTGAGGCGTTTCCAGGCTAGATGGGCTATGTAGTCCCTCCAGCGGGTTCTGGGTCTTCCCCGGGGTCTACTCCCAGTTGGATGTGCCCAGAACACCTCCAAACAAAGGTGCCCAGGTGGAACCACCTCAGCTGGCTCCTTTTGATGCGAAGGAACCACAGCTCTACTCCCAGCTCCCTCCATATGTCCAAGCTTCTTACCTTATCTCTAAGGCTGCATTCAGACAGGATCTGGCACTCTGGGTTGGGAGACATGGACAATGAATGAGAGTGAGCGAGCACCAGCAACGATAAAGCTGGTTAATCAGCGAATAAGAAGTTATTTCCTGATTTCCTGATTTATTAAGCGTCTGTGCACAAGTGTTAAAAAACAAATCTTCTCAGTGCCACACTAACTCAATGATTATTTATTAATTATAATAGAATAGGAAGAATGTATGAAGGAACAATGGAGCGTTATAACTCTGTGTTTGAGTTTTGGGTCACTGTGGTAGTTCTGCACTGCAGAGACATCATGTAAACGCCCTGATGAGTGGCTTTAGTCTGTTTAGTTAATAATCCATGGCTGTGTTGTGTATCAGTCTCTAAACCCTGAACATATGATGAAGGACCCTACAGGATGTGATGTGTGTGATGTTTGTCTGTCTCATCCATATAGAGTGCTACTGCAGAGCGGTTCAACAGTATCGTCTCCTTTGAATGAAATGCCACACTTTATGCCTGAAATGAAAGTAAATTCAGGCGGTACAGTACCTCCCTGAGTGAAACTGCACCTGCCATGTTTGTTTTTGTTGATAATGCCACATTTCCACCTACTCACCTTCTTTGCATAGAGCACAGGAGAAGTGAGATCAGATCACAACGCAGAGGAGAAATGCCAGGTGTAAATGCAAAAAGCGTGATCAGTTTATTAACTGTAGTGTACTATCCTGAGTTGCACTAGAGTTTTACTGTCTGAATGACTGGTCTTTTTCTCCATATGTGGGACATACTTTGAAGTTTAGGAATTTACCTCTTGAGTCTCAAAATAATGCTATCATCCATCAGAAAACCATACTGGCTGAACCCTCATGGTCACAACGATTGATCACCTTTTTCAGCCCTAATTAAACATTTAGAGACAAAAGCTCCCCTGCTGTTGAGTGCAATTTCATCTAAACTCAGAAGTGGCTTAAGGCCAAGAAATCATTATTATTTGCACCAGAAACTTGGGCCATAACGACGACTATAAGGGCATGAGGGCATTTTAGCCAAATCCAGAATGGCCTGCCTTTAATGGGACTGAAGAGAGGAGGGAGGCTGAGGTGAGGTGGTAGAAGATGAAACTCTGGAGAGAGAGGGGGTTGTGTAACAAAGCACAGGTTCCTGGTTGCTGATGCTGTGTAGTGTGTGGACTGGATACTATGCAGGATCCCGCTTGGTAACCTTTATTAATGGGTTTAGGTTGAATGAGGGAGTTGTGTTGGCAAAGGATTCAAGAGATTCTTGAATTTAACGAGGGTGAATGGAATAAATACAGGCCTGCTGATCAGGTTTTTGGTTCTGTTGTTGAGTTGTGAAGTTTCAGAACTCAACTGCGTTATTGAGATGTCTAATAAAAAAAAGTCAAACAAAATCTGTCATGTTAACTTTCATCAAAGTTATGCTCGTGTCGACGGTGTGTGGTAATCCTCCAGCCAGTGTTGATGACAGCCACATTTCATGAGTACTCATCATCAGGTTGTTGCTGCTGTGGCTCATTGCTCACTTTGCACTTCTAGTTATATTGAACTAATTGCATTAAACTGCGTACTTTAAACTTAAATACTATTGTCGTGCTGTCATGTAATGAAGAGGGCATAGTTCTTTATGGTTATGGTTAGCATTTCGGCCATCAAGTTTCCCAGGTATATCACAGCATCATTGCATAGAAATGTGTATTTCTGAGATTTGTTGCCTCCAGTTTTAGAGTGTAATCCCACTGTGGTAAATATAGACAGCTGTACACGTGTATTTGTTATGATTACATATTCGGCGTCTGTCTTTCAGCCTTTTAGTTCACCAAGCTCTCACCAGCCACTAAAAGTCAGTCCCAGATTTACTCTTGTCCGGCGGCTTCTTACTCACTCTGTCTCTCTCTCTTTTTCTCTTCTTAGATTACTCTGTCAACGTCCTCTTCACTCTCTTCTCCTCTGCCATTATGTCCATAGTGACTGCTGAGCCTGGTTACATTGTCTGCTTGCCCAGCTTAACACCACTGCCAGGATTCCCCGTGCTCCAGGCCTGAAAACCACCTCTTCTTCCCGGTGGTCCAAAATGCCTTTGGTACAAACACTAACACCGCCCGGTGCCCTGAACTCACAGCCTGGTTACCAAAATGAGCTAACATTAGAAACTCTGTTTCTCTGTTGTTGTATTGTGTGTTCTTTTACAAATGTGTAGGTATTTTGTGTTCTATTGAGATTATATATAGTCCTATTAAAGGGAAGTCATCACTAGAAATATTGCAGACATTTTATTTTTCAAGCCACATTTCCATTGGCTTAAAAAGAAAGAAAAGGTTTGACACCGCTCTCATGGTAAAAAGGAAAGAAACAGCCTTTCTATATCTTTTAATGTGTGTTTTCAAACAGTCTGTCAGGAGTGATGCTGATGGTATTTTACTCTGCTAGACACAAATCTAAGATTCTTAAAGCTGTAAACCGTTTAAAAAGTTGGAGGAAAAAACAAAGAATCGATGATTTAAGTAAGTTTTATTTAATTTGTCAGAAAGTGGTGGTGGTGGTTGTGTGTGCGTGCGTGCATGCATGTGTGTGTGTGTGTGTGTGTGTGTGTGTGTGTGTGTGTGTGCCATGTCTCATAGTCTGAGGAATTTCTTCTAGTTAAACTGGCTGCCCTGTAACATTAACAAGACAAATCCTCGGATAGAACGGGATGGATGGGAAATGGCCACCTGATTGGTTACACTGCCTCCTTAACAACATTAAAGCAGTGTGAGTGGAACGGTGCAATCAATCAAGCCACAGCACAATGGTACAGTGCCTGGAGATTTGTACAAGAACCAGACTGGAAATGACAAGGGTCGAGGAAAGAGATCACATTCACGTGCTTAAGACTGCACATAGTGACCATTACTCAATTTTTAAACATGCTGCTGTTAGGATGGAAATATCGTCTGGAAAGACTGTTATGTATATATATATATATATATATATATGTATGTGTGTGTGTGTGTGTGTGTGTGTGTGTGTGTTTAATATGTATCATTTCAGTTCAATTTTGCATGTAAGACACTGGTGGTATAAATATAGACTGTATAAAACATATATGTGGACGAGCTGTTGTGAAATTCAGTGTTGTTGCTCTGGCCATCGCCAACTTGGCAGTCCTGCTTCCACCACCTCCCGGCAAATCCAAAAGAGAGCAAAAAGGTGGAGCGTGGGTAGAGCTGAGGCGGGCTGAATGAAGACATTCTAACATGGGGGGGTATGGAGACTGACTCACTTCTGGAGCCAGCCTCAAATGGACGTTTGAGGAACTGCAGCTTTTGGCAAACATTAATATGATGGTTTAACAGCTGGTAAACTTCATGATGGTGTGAAGTTGTGGGTGGAGCTGCCTGAAACCGAAAAGCATTTTCACGGGAAGGCGGGAAAAAGACAGTGTGGAAGGTCAGTGCGGTGGTGTCATCTGTAGATCTGTTTGCTGTGTATGCTAATTGAATTGTGTTTAGTGAGTCAGGAGAGAGGAGGTGATGAAAGTTTTGATTAAGCACTCAAAGCACTGGATGATGGTTGAGGGTGCTGCTGGGCACAGTTGTTCAGACTGAGGACATATGATATGTCCATAAATGAGCTCTCTAATCTAATGCCAGGGGTCAGCTGTGATCAGAATAAAAGATAAAAATAAAAAGATAATAAAAATGACTGACTTGACTTATGACTCATGACTTATCAGAGATCCTTGATTTGCAAGGACAGTGTAGACGTCACATCACATATAGAAGGTGTAGGCAGAGGATTACCAACAGTCCAGTGTCGAAGGGAGGAAAATGAAACGCTTTGATTGACAGCTGAAGTAGCAGCACAAGTAATGCTGGGGGGATAGGTCGTCTATAGTTAGGACTTGTGTCGGTCCTTTACCCATAACTGAATAACTGAAACTGGAAATTGATTAAGTTGAGATACATGGAGTGGATGAAAGCCAAATCACAAAACAAGACACCTCTCCCCTTGTTATTGAATTTTAAGCTTCAGTGCATTTGACACATCTGAAGAATGCATAAAAAACTATAAAGAGCAAATGGCAGTGATGATGAAGTTGTGTGTCGTGGATGACCACATGATGCTAACAGATTGATTTGTGAAGATATGAAGTTATGCCTTTCAGTGATGAAGCACATGACCAAAGGACCAGTCTGAGACATCTCTTCGATGAATCTGAGCTAACGTGTGGGGGGGAAACTGTCCAACAGATGGACAACAGAAGGGACCTTGACTTCACTCACTCCCACAATTCTCCTCTGTAGTGAAACAAACTAGAACTATAGTGAATCACTTTGTAACGGAGAGAACTTTTGAAAACATAAAAAAAATATCCTGAGCAACATTAAATGATACAATAGTATTTACAAGCATACGCCACCGTCACCGCCTGAAAGACTTTTGATTGGTTCTACAGCTCAGGGTTTTTTCAAACTCTGATTGTTTCCACCGAGACTTATCAATGAAAACTAAAAGTCCTCAGTCTTTATTGAACAAAGTCTAAATCTAACCTGATTAAAAGGTTTATTTAGTTTCAGCAATGTTGCCTCAAATTTACCTTCAATTACCTTCAATCTTCAATTAGATTTCTCCTCTTTGGTACTAGTTCCTTTTAACTCATCATTGCAGTTGTATTACATAAAGATGTTGCCCTTTTTAGCTTCATCCCAACCATGCATTAGCGATGTCCTTCTTTATCTTACCTGGTAGTACCTCTGTCTGGGAAAAAATAAAAACACTTTGAAAAGTACTTTTCCTCTGAATCTTTCAACTGCACCCCAATGTCTTTATAGGTTGAACCTGAGTGTAATGGAAGTGCAAACAGAATCAGCCCATTTCCTCAGCAATGGGACCAATACCTGAAGAAGCAGGAACTGTCCATCAAATGACAAATCTGAATGTGATTGAAGTGTTTTACTAGTTTTTACCAGCAGCAGTAACTATCTCTGTCTGTCTCTTTATTATATGCTGTTTTATTAGAGACATTTTTGTTGCTTAAAGTTAGTGTTTCACAGTATTAACATTTAGTGCATATTAGGGTGTTGCATATTGTCTGCTAGGACTACACTCTGCTCGAGTTCACAAAACTCCATCTGCTGCATTGACAGTAGGGGGATGATTTCACTAAACAAGCCCTGAAAAATATTACTCTTATTTAGCAGTAAAATCAGGTACTTAACAGCAATTCAACGTTTACTGAACTTTTTTTAGTACCCTTAACTCAAGGAGTCAGTATTGGCTTCCAAAATCGGACATCAGTCCCTAACCTCTAACCCTAATAGCTCAGGTCTGGATCCTGACGTTACCTCCAGTCACATCCACAAGCATCCCCTGCTTTCAGCTGCAGCTGATAACATGTTATTACCTTCAGCCTGCTGGTCCAAAGCAAAGAGACAGCCGTATCCGTCTCAATCTCTTCCAGTGTGCTGCCATAATGGCCCTGATTATTAGAGCCCAAATTAAATTCAGACCGGATATTAGCAATACACAAGCTCTCGTCAACAGTGCCATTTCCCTGGCATATGCAGGACATTATCCAGAAAGCATTGCTCTCAGCCCAATTAATCCCCCTCCACTGCAAATTCACACACACACACACACACACACACACACACACACACACACACACACACACACACACACACAAAACCACAGAGTACATAAACACTTACAAATACTTACCCAGCTCAATACAGTCCAATGTTATGCCAACCTACGACTGGAAAACACAAAGTGCACCACAGCCAGCCAAACAGTGTGAACAATGCTGCAGTGATTAGTGATTTGGGATTGTTTTTCAGGGCGTGTAAATTGAAAAATTCCAGCTGGTAAGCATGCAGAATTGATTCTGCGGAGGAGGCCGGGCTGATGCGTTTAGCAATTGTCCACACAAGCAAAATAATTCAATGGTAATAGGAACGCCAGCTCGAGAGGGAGGGGAGGAATTGCATTTAAGTGGAAAGAACATTGAGTCAACATTTCTTTCTTTGTTGTTGGAGAGTGGAGTGTACACTGTGGCTTTATGAGAATCTCTCTTTGCTTTGTGCATGCGTGTGTGTGTGTGTGTGTGTGTGTGTGTGTGCTTGTGTGTGTGTGTGTGTGTGTGTGTGTGTGTGTGTGTGTGTGTGTGTGTGTGTGTGTGTGCTTGTGTGTGTGTGTGTGTGTAGGTGTGTGTGTGTGTGTGTGGGTGTGTGTGTGTGAAAGAGAGAGCGGCAGCCCAAATAGAGATGTACATTGTGTTTTCCCACTCACAGAGTGCTTTGATGATAGAAGAGTTAGGGTCAAGTTATGTCTTTCTGCAGGTCACTGCTCATATTTTTTATTAGAGCTGCAAATATTTTGTTCCGGCCATCACTATCAGGAGGAATTTTTCATTAATTCATTGAAACCTACACAATAAAACAATGAAATATGTTTTAGATATGCAGCTATGGTCACTGGATCATGACAGCACTATACACGTGAAGTCAGCTGCTGACATCTGGAACATGCCGACATCACAATAGAGATGTCAAACTCGGATCATTTTATGGACTCAAGTTTTTCTGAGTCACTCACTGAACAGATGCGGATCTTACAAGTCCTTTGAGTCAGTATATCCATAAACATAAATTCTTAGCTACACAAAAACAAGCCAACAAATTTATGTTAAAAAAAGTGCAGTGAATAAGACCATTATAATTTACGACATACAATAGCGCAGTTAAAATTATGTTAATTACATTACGCTACTCTTACATTGTTTTTCTCAGCTACATAAAACAAGTGTTTGTGTTTTAAATAAAGTTTCTATCGTCTCGGTTATTGCTTTATTTGTCTTCTTACATTTGACTGGAGGAAGTCTTCAAATCATCAATCACTCATCAGAGTCTGAATCTGCCTTGTTTCACACTGTGTGGTGGAAATGATCCACTCGACTCAGTTGAATCAGTGAATCTGGGTCACCTGGTTCTGCTGGATCAGCGAGTGACCCACAGGTGTCTTGAGTCTCTTGAGTCCCCGGTGTTTCTGGATCTGTTCTGATTTACTCGTGCAGGATGGATCTGTGGATCTTAATCTGGATCCAGATCTGTGATTCTGATTCTGATTCTGCAGGAAGTTACACTGATCCACTGTGTCAGCTCATCTGAGTCCAGACTCCTGGAGCTATTGTTAACAGTGGCAACAACTGCTTATTGTCCATGATAATATCAGGATTTCTGTCAGCTTTTTAGGCAGATGGACTGAGACATGTTGTAATGAGATTGTACAGGTTAAAAGGAGAGTAGTGAATGACACAATTTATCATTTTAATTTGTATATGTGGCCTGGTGTTAGGCAGGTGTAGGACGGTAAGGATCCGGGTTAATGGAGACTACAGACTCGTTTAAAAACACAAGCTGTCAGATGATCAGATGATCAATTATTACATTTTTTAACTTTAAAGATTTTATACTTGCAAAAGACGCCTGGAGCCCAGAAGATATTTTTATACCCATGATGTCACTCTGATGTAAAGTCTATAGCCAATCAGGTTCATGCAGGTTTTGGTTTTACAGTATGTGATAAGTGAATGGGCACCATATTAAAGTCCAGTAGATCCATGCTAAACTGTGATGGATGATATTTACTGTGTAAATATGCTTCCAACCTGTTTGATCATCTCATTGGTCGTGTCTTGTGACCCGTCAAGACTTCTTCTCTTGACATCACATTTCCAGATATCAGAAATTAATTAGCTGATTTACATATTTATTTTACTGATAGAATCAACAGTGAAACCCAGGAATAGAAACGAGGTTCAACTCTGGTAACTCATCATTAGAAGATAAATCTGATGTCACTGTGTATGTTTTTATTTGAAATCTACATTGTGATCTACGTGTCAACACCAGCCCCAAGTCCATGGCTCCTCCTGAAGAAGTAAATATCAGAAATCTGTTGTGAAAAAATCAGCCAATATTGGCTCCATATGGTGCTCAGTGATCTTATCTGTGCAGTAAACCTTTGTGCAGACAGTGAGAAGACAATGCTTGCCTATATGCACCAGCCTGAGCTGGATCGCTCTCTGATTACGTTAACAAATAGCATTCCCTATTCAAGTCAACAGAAAGGTTTTCAATGACAGCTAGCATGACAAAAGGTCAGCGGCAGGCTCAGCACTGCTAATTAAGTCCAATTGGTGAATGTCAGATCCACAAAGGGCAACGCTAATCCCAAGTCCTGCCTAAATAGGGATCTCTGGTGTGTGTGTGTGTGTGTGTGTGTGTGTAAGAAAATGAGCTGAGAGTGAGGTGACGCGTAGAGGTGTTGTTTGGGGGAGTTCAGTGTATATGTAGTCCATGTCATGAATTTTGATTGCCCATAAAAATGTAACGTTCCAGGGATGTTTTGCGGTAACCAAAAGTGGCTTCTTCCTATCTAGAGTCAGTGTTTGTGTGGCATGAGCAAGGAGATGAGTGTTGCGACAACGCCACCTGCGGTAGTTTCGCCCGCAGGAAATCCCAAACTTCTAACTTTTAATCTTTTACTTCACTAGGACACACAGGTTCAACAATACCACAGGGGCAAGAGATGGTTTCAAATTAAGAAAATACTTTATTAAACAAAATAAGTAATTAACCAAAGTTCCCACACACCAGTTACCCACAATAATACTAATAATAATCACATAAAATTAGCACCAGGCAGGAGTAAAAGTCAAGGGAGAGGGCTGGGGCTTACCAGGCGGCAGGGATAAATCAAAAGTAGAAGGGTCCTTTACTTAAAACACCTGTGACACTGCACTCACACATCAAAACAACAAAAGGAAATCATGAAGGGAACCACCACCAAGGACTGGACTGCCGCCTCTGGGCCACCGCACCTAACCAAAAACAAGAAACAAATTAAAACATGCCGAAAAGTGCTGTACAGGACTGGTGTGGAGGAAAGCAAATGAATTAACACAAAAATACAAAAAAACACTAAATAATGCAAAATAATCAATTACATCAAACACATGAAATTAATTAAAACAGTGGAATGCCCTTTAAACAAATCAGCCTTATTATGAATGTGTCAATGCACTGAGGAGCCAGGCGGGCCAGGCCAAAGGTGGCTCAAATAACTTTTGGTCACGTTAACTCAGGGCGGACATAGTCATTAAAATATCACATGAACTGAAGTCACGACAACGAGCCAGAAGCATCCACAAATTAAACAGAGCCAAAACAGCAGCGCAGATCCAAGGCACGGTGGCTGGATACGGGCCAACGATTTACCAGGGCCTCGAAAGGAACAGGCAAGCGCACCCAGGAAGGGCTTCTGGCAGAGCGATGCATCCCCCACGGCCCCAGCAGCCGGTCGCGCTGAACGGCGAGGATTGTGCACCCACAACGGCCGCGCCGACACCCAAGCTGTTCACCTCGGGACAGGTGTGTCTGCACCTCTATATATAAGGGCGCATTGTCCCGCCCCTCAATCAATACGCTCTGCGCGTTGGTATAGTGCCATATAGTGGCAAGGAGGGAGACAACCTGTCACATTTGGTTTGTCCATTATGGGCTACTGTAGAAACAAGGCAGTTCAACATGCATCACCCACAGTGTCTGTAGATATAAAAGTCTGAGGTAACAAAAACTGAATATTATATTCCATTTCTGCCATAGTCTATAAATAGAGCCCCCTAACTCTGACACAATGGACTTCAAGGCAAGGTCAAGCATCTCACTGTTAGGATGTGTGGTGGTGAAAATGAAGAGCCAAGAGACAAACTGAAGAAAGGGCAGCCCGGCAGGATTGTTTATTCTTGTCAAACAATGCACCAAGAAAAGCAAGAAAAAGATTGCAGATATGTAGAAACATGCTCAACTTTACACCGCTGACAGTATAAAGAATGAACAGCGTATGTGTGGTGTCACCCACAGGTTTCTGAGGAGTTGTTCTGAAGCTCAAAATTTGTGGTCCTGGCCACCACCATGTTGGTAGTCCTGCTTCTTCCGCCTCCAGACAGGGATCATCAGCTGACCTGAGGCAGGCCGAATGAAGCCTGGGTGCTCAAACGAGCCTGTAATGCCACCTACTCAACTGAAAACAGGGTTAGGCACCCTTCCCCAGTCTGATTCTCACCAATTAGCCAACTGTTCTAGTGAATTTGTCATTTCCGTATTTGGTTTGGCTTCATGCCCAGAATTGTTTTCAACATCTTTTGGCTTTGACTTTTGGAAAATACTAAAGAATACCAGCATCTGGATAAGGTCATTTTTACGGCCGCCGCCGTCTCGCCCCCAGTATGTTCTTGTTTCTTAGTTTGTTTTTGTATTATGTAAATCCAGGCGTGTGGCTGCCGATGCCTGATTGGACCCAACTGACGGAGGCGGGGTCACTTTTGGCAGCAATTCCTGGATGTGTGCCGGACCCGGATTGGAGCGGCACCTCCCCGACCCACCAATCGGAGGGAGCCAATCCAATGACTCACAGGTTATCTAAACTTGGACCGCTGAAAACCCAGGGCGGCCTTGTTGTTATAAATCTGTTTGTGTATGTTGTTTCAGTTATTACAGGGACTGGGCTAAGGTTAGTTTATTTTGCACTGATTTATATACACTAGTTTAGGGCTGCTGTTTCTGATGTGTTTTTTGGTTATTAGCAATAGATTAGTTAGTTTTTCGTTTGTGTTTGGTTTCATACAGATAGAATAGGCTGTTTTATAGAGTTCTCTTTTTGTGATATTTATTTGTTCTTTTGAACAGCATCCACTCGCCGTTTGTTCCCTTATAGTTCACCTCACCTCCTTTTGTTATAATGAATCAGAATTTCATTTAATACATCTCTTTATTTATACCAAGAAAACCTGGCTTTATGTTGCTTCCTTTTACCCCTTGAGCTGGGTTGTAACAGTCACGTTGAGCTGGCTTTGCTCAGGGGGGCTTTCCATAGAAATCATAACAACCAAAAGTGTTCCTAAGAAATGATGCTGTACTTTTTATTATTAAAATAACGGATGTCCCCATGTTCAGTTCAGATCAAGACAGTGTGGGTTCACATAAGGACAAATATGCCGAGGTTTATTTGTTTATTTATTTATTGTCAACCTGCTGTTTCAGGTCAAGAATGAACTCAATCTTTCCTTTGTTCTTTCAAACATCTTCTGGAAATACATAGCAGTATGAATGAAACACCGTCCACAGTATAGATCCACACCTGCTTTCTTTAACTGGAATTGACAATTTTCTGTAAAACATATAATGTCAGGTGTGAGCTTTTCATTAAAAGCATAATTCTGAACACAGTGTGGAGTTAGGTGCTGGAAAGGCTAATTTTGCTATGCTTCTAATCTATGCTAAGCTATGCTAACCACACCCTGACTACAGTTTCATACTGAAAACATTGGATTAATAAGAGAGCCCGTACCTGTTTTGCTAAGTTAATTAGGATAGATAGATAGATAGATAGATAGATAGATAGATAGATAGATAGATAGATAGAAATACAGTTTTCTACTTGATATATTTTCCAACTTGTTTCCTCCAGTGTGTCTATGACCTTTATATACATGTATAAAATTCACAGATATATTACAACCTGTAGAAAGACTTTTGTGCCCACTGTGTGAACTTTAATCAGATGTGAAGCGTTGACAGTATTTACTTTCTCCTGCTGTTTTTATCCAGAAATGCAGATTGGTAAATGCCTCGGCCTTCTCCCTCTGTCCTCACTGTCTTCAGGTCGCTGTGGGAGAAATGTGTGCGTTGGTGCAATGTTTGATTAGCAAGTCTCTCTGGGGATGTGTGTGCGTGTGTGTGTGTGTGTGTGTGTGTGTGTGTGTGTGTGTGTGTGTGTGTGTGTGTGTCTGTGTGTGTCTGTGTGTGACAGTGTGGTCACATGTAGCTCCTAATGAGCCCCAGAGGTGGCCCTCCAGTGGGCCTGCCTATTGATCATTAGCCTGCTGTCCACACTCTAATTTCCAACAAGGAAGTACCAGTTGCAACAAGAGGCCAGTCAGATTCCCTGTTACTGGGAGTGTGTGTGTGTGTGTGTGTGTGTGTGTGTGTGTGTGTGTGTGTGTGTGTGTGTGTGGGGAGATGTTACATCTAGCTGGCTGTTGTGTGCACTGTGATGTGGAACGTCAAGGTTTGATATGTGTCATGCATGTGGCAAGGCAGCAGGTTGCCTCTACTTATTAGGATGTTTAAACTCAGAAAGCCAGAGGTTAGCAAGTTATGGAGACCCCATGCTGCTACAGTGGACCAAAGCTGCTTTTTATTTAAAATAGAACATGGTGGAGGCCTGTCCGGGAGGTGGAAGAAGCAGGACTACCAACATGGCAGCGGCTATATTTTGGGCTTCAAAACAGCTCCTCAGAAACCTGTGGTGATGTCAAAAAAACACCATTTCAGACGACACTCGACACCACTTAGTGTGCAAGGAACACCAGTAGCACTGAACATGCTTTTGGTTGTTTGTGAAAGACGGGTGCACTTCCAACTTTTGATAACACCTCTCTGTAATAATGGGGGTTCACATACAGTGTTACTGTTTACTGGATTCTGATCTGTAAACTGTTGAACAGTTTAATTGCACTTCTTTCTTTCACATTCTGATGGTTTCATTTCAAATTTCAAGCACCAGTGCTGATGATCATGAATGTTTCTGTCACATCATGGAGGACCGATGAAGTCATCTCCAAAAGGAATGCTTAATTTTCAACTTCGCTCATGAAATATTATTATCAAAAGCTTTTATAACAGCTTGACTAGGATTTTATACTATCAGCCTTCATGATACAACACACACACAGACACACTTAAGAGCAGCATAACAACAATAAAATATGCACATCACCAAACACTTCATTACCATGAAATATCCACGTACCATATGCACAATGTATACTGCCCAGACCTAGACAAGTGCATACCCACATTCACACACACATAAATTGACACACTGAGCTGTTGCTCAGAGACACACACAATAAACACATGCACACAAATGTGCCTGATTTCCATGACAATTAAAGCGGCTGTGTTGGATGCAGGAGGGCGTTTGCACAGCAGGAGGCTAATGTGGATCCCTGCATGCTCAGCCAGGTGGCTACACCCCCCCGCCACCCACACTCTATGTGGGGGAGAGACAGACAAGGAGGGAGGGAGGAATGGGGGGGGGGGGGGGGGTTGTCAAAATGGTCGTCATTGTCTGCGAGCAGTGCAGTGATAACTAGGACCCAGGCAATTTAACTCAGACCTCTCATTTTAAAGTCACAGATGTACGTATGCCAGTAAACAAACTCTTCACATATTTGATTTTTGTGTTCTTTAAAGTGAGAATGAGGTTTTATAATGTGCATATGCTGAAAATGCTTCCATGTTTTTGTGAGTTGGTCTGCCTGAGCTGGCCGTCCACTCCACACACACATTCATGACACAAACATAATTTACTGATACACGTTTTTGAGACTTTTCACATTTTGCTGCTGCTGTTATTATAACCACTAAATCGACTTGTGGATGAACTTTGTTGGCCTGCTGGTATTTAAGGAATTAGCATTATTACAATGTCACTTTGAATGTTGGCCAGTGGGCAATGTAAGTGATGTGTGAGCTGTGTGTATGAGTGTGCGTGCACCATGGGAGGAAAGAAAATAATTAGCACTGGATTTCAAATCTAATTTTGCGACCACTAGTCTAATATTGGTGTCTCAGTTTTGTCCAGTGGGACAGAGCTCTATCATGGCGTCTGATTAAAGCCCCGTCTTTGCTGGAATCTTTCATTCCATGACTCCAATTCAGGTTATTAGGACTGACTATTGTCATCAGGACACTTTATATGCTTATAGGTGAGGGCAAGTGATATTTGGGAGTGATTCCAGTTTGCGATGTGCTGAGGCTCACTGCTGTTTGACCCACGGTTTCACTCTGTAACTAGAGTTTCTTTGGATCATTCAGTCCTTCTCGACGCTCCATTGCTCTCTGAGCTCATAGAGAACAGTGAAGTGGAACCCAGAGCCCTCCGAGCTGACTGATAAACCTTCCTCCATCTCATCCTGCTACATTTTAGCATTCAAACAGAGTACCAGACGCTGCTTTATCTGCTATGTGCCTGGGCCAACCATGGCCACTATCAGGAAGTGGACCAAATGCACTTTTCACATCCTTATACACTATAATATAGACCAGGGATTTTCAGTGTGAGACTGTCAGCCTCTCCTCAGACAATAGCTAGAAAAAGGCCTTTTCATCAAAATGTTTCGTAAATTGTAACCAAGTAATTCAGCACTACCTGCCCTCCACTTGAAAACCTCTCATATAGACCATACATCAGTCCATCTGCTATCATCATTTTAAAATGGTTAGCCAGATGCCCTTATGTTTTGATGAAGTGGCTTCTATTCTGGATAAGAAGAACTATTTCTGGATAACAACAATTCTATAACTTAATTGTTCATTCAAAAGTTGCATTCCAATGATTCTTGAGGTTTCATCTTGTGTACCACATGATTGGAAAACAGAAGAACTATTTTGACTTAAGTCAGCACAAGGCCCAACAAATTTCCTAATGGAGGCTGAAATATTTAACTTTGAGGACAAATTAAGTGAACTTTGACACTTATGTTTATTTGACAGATTGTTTTGGGTCTGGCACAATAGAAGTCTGCTAATTAGCTCTGTTGCAGCATCCACTCTTCATCTGTATATTGCAGTATAACATAAGTCTCTTGGATAAACTGGAATTAGTATTATTCACTTAGCAACTGAGCTAACTAGCTTGAAATGTGACAGTGTTTTGTGATGGATCATCTGTTCTTCGGTAGTTCTGGCCATCATTCCTATCCGTAACATTACCAATGTAATCACAAAGTGAATTACTGAGATCTGGTAACACAATGACATCACTGAAACAAAGACCAACAGTTCAAGACATGTGCAGTCATGTTGTGAACAATCCCCCATGTTAGCCAAATTTATGTGCAGGACTAACGCAGGCAATCAGTAAAATCATTCAATCACTCAATCAACATCCATCACAGTCCATACCACTGTCCTGTTTCCATCCAGTCTGATTGCATGATCACTCAAGTTTCTTGCTCAGTTAGGCTTCTTTTAACAATGTTGTCAGTACGGTGTTGTCATATCCATCAGACATTATGACCTGGGACTATGACAATAAGGCCATCTAAGTTTAATTACTAAGCTACTCAAACTTTATCATAGTATATGTTTTCAATTCAATCTAAAATATGAAAGATTTTAGTGACATCTGTTTGATTTAACTGTGGCTCATTATGTATTTTACATCTCACATTTGCTTCCATCACATTTGTCTTTGCTATATCATCTCTTGCTGCTGCATATGACCTAATTTTCCCACAGGAATCCTTGAAGCTTCATTGTGTCTAACAGCATAAACTGAGAGCCTGAGTGTTTGGTGTCTCATCTACAGCTGGCCTCCCTCAGGACACTGGATGTTGACTCAGAGTCTGTGTTGCTGAGTAAGCAGTGATCTAATGAACTGAACTTCCTAGGCTATGATCCTAGCAGCTCTGTGATACATTTCCTGCTCACTCTGTGTCATTTTAGACTCATATTTCAGGACCACAACTGGATTAACTGGGCTGGGCTCCATTTGACCCAACTGACGCTGACTGGAGCTGCGTTTTAGATAGGACAAGAGATGAAATGATTGAACCAGAGCAGCTTGTGAATCTGACAGGAACAAAATAAACCAGATGGTGAGGGTGGGTGGACACACCTCATCCTTAACATCAGAGCACCCTCTGTGTGGGCTGTGTCAGGACACTTTCTCATGGTGCAGGAGTGGACATTCCTCAGTGAGGGGCTACCTGGAATTTCCTCAGTTGTTTGAGGTGAAACAGTCTCTGCCTTGCCCTTCCCACCATAGAGTCAGTATGCAACGCCAAGGTCAGGCCTTGGATGCAAGTGCCATGTACAAGGTACTTGAAGCTGTCCACTCTTTCCACCGAGGACCTGCTGATATTAAGCGGGATGTAGTTCCTCAACTGCCTCTTTCAAAATTCTATCATCTCCTTAGTCTTGCTGATGTTCAGGAGGAGGTTGGCACTTGGGCACCACTGAGTCAGGCCCTCGACTTCTTTCAGATAGGCCTTTTCACTGTTTTCAGCAGTCAGGCCCACCACAGCTGTGTCGTCAGTAAACAGTTCAAGGTGGCTACATAGTCGTGAGTGTATAGGGAGTAAAGCAAGGGGCCCAGAATGCAGCCCTGGGTGCATCGGTGAGATGTATCTACCGGATCGTATCGTACCGGATACTCGGCTGAAACGAGTATCCGGTATGGATAAAGCCCTTTTGCCGAGTACGAGTATTATACGAGTAATACGAGTCAATATCTGTGCCCGGATTGAATGAAAATCCTCATTGGGTAGCTGACTGTGTCTGCGTTCACAGCGCCCCTCCCCTACTCACATACAGATGTATTGTGTTGCTGTGTCCCGCTCTGCTCACTCACACACAGAACAGCTCTCTGTCTCTCCCTCAGTCACTCAGGTTCGCGGGTCTTTTCCGTTAACGTTTAGGGTTTCTTCAGCTTCAGGTTTGTTTTTACTTCGGTTTGTACTTACTTATTAACCAGTAGAGTTCTGGTAAACGTGGGTTCGTTCAGACGTGGTGCTTGGTACAATGCGACTGGCATTGCGTCTCTCTCTCTCTCTCCCTCTCTCTGCCGGTCGTCAGAGTCTTTTTTTTTTTTTAAACCATCAGCTGGCTCTAACCAGTTTTTTTGACTTCACGCACTGAGTGTCTGACATTTTCTTGCTGTATTTCATAAAATAGTTTTTGAAGTATAGTAGTTTCAAAATAAAGGTAGTAGTGGTATAAATAATATTACAAAACACAAAACACACACACACACACACACACACACCTGGTGTGGAAATAAAAAAAGAACCAAAAATAAATAAATAAAAAAATCACACTGATCCTAAAAAAAATTTAAGTTAAAAAAAGAAAGTTATGTTGAGTATGAAAACTCTTGTTCATTACATTTTACTTCATAATTGCAACCGCATGTGTTGTATTCATTGTTGCAAAACTTGTTCTGTAAATAGTTTGTTTGCTATTATGACCAAAACCATTGATCTGAAGCTCAATGCTGATGCTGTCCTGTAAATAGTTTTCTAATCAGCAATAAATATAACAATTTCTGATCAACCCATATCAATTACATGCTTAAAATAACATGCAGGTTAAAGCCCCGCCCATTTTAAGATAACCAGACCCACTTCCGGGTTAAATCCCTACTCCGAGTACAGCTACGGATACAGATACAGATACAGATAATGCTGTACTTGCTCATCCCTAGTATCTACCCACCTTCACCACCTGGTTCTGCCCATCCACATGCACAGTGCATGGGGCGGCTGTGGCTTGGAGGTAGAGCAGGTTGTCCACTAATCAGATGATCGTTGGTTCGATCCCCGGTTTGATCCCCTCCAGTCTGCATGTTGAAGTGTCCTTGGGCAAGATACTGAACCCCAAATTGCTCCTGAAGGCTGCGCCATCTTTGTGTGAATGTGTATGAATGGTTAGCTCCTCAAACTGATGAGCAGTTGGCACCTTGCATGGCACCTTGCACCTTGCCTTGCATTCATCAGTGTATGAATGTGTGTGAATGGGTGAATAAGATATGTACTGTAAAAGCGCTTTGAGTGGTCGGAAGACTAGAAAGGTGTTATATAAGTACAGTCCATTTACCATTTACAGTGAGGTGTAGTGACCAACCACTCAAAGCACTTCATCTGTCCAGAGGTGAGTGACTTTGGACAGTAGTCATTTATGCAGACTGGACTTCTGGGACACAGGAGTAAAGATGGATTTTTCCGATCGGTCTGTCTGTGACCTCTTATGTCACTGGGTGCATTGAATGGTGTATAAAAGTGATCCAGACTGTTTAGTCCTCTTGTACCACAGTCAATATGCTGATGGAAGTCAGACATAACCTTCTTATGGTTAGCCTGATTGAAGTCCCCGGCAACCATGAGTGCAAAATCAGAATTACTGGTTTGTGTTCAAGTCTTTGCAAATATTCGAGCAGCTTCTGTGCCGTGAGGTGGGATGTGATGATGACTGATGGAAATTCCCTCGGTAGAAAGTGTGGTCTGCATTTGATTTGATTGTAAATTTGCACTTTTAGCTGAGCTAACATAGAGGCGAATAGAGAGGTCTGCATCTTGTGGAACATTAGTCTAACAAGCAAATAAAACAGTAACAGAATCTCTGTTTACCTCAGTTGCACCAGTGATTCAGAACAAATGACAAGACTTAGCGTCTGTTTCTATGGGAAGAACAATCATCAAAACATTGAGAAGCCCATGTGTGGACAGTAATGCTTCTCTCTAATGGTAGGAAGTGGTGGAATTGAAGGGAACGGTTGGGCAGCTGTTGTAGCAAAACTATTTAACTGTAACTGTATCTCAATCTGTCTGCGTAATGGATTTGTAAATGTGTAAAACAAAATCTAAATGCATACTGAATGCATATTTGTGAATGTGTACAGGAATCTGCAAATCTTTATTTAGATTTTCTGTCAATTTCTGCTCTCTACATGTATTATTTTTCAAAATTAGCTTATTTTATATTATAAAGTATTTTTTCAGATCATATTGAACATTGATAATTTACGACTACAAGACACTCATCACAATAGGGAAATGGACAACTCAGCTCTTAGTGGGCTCCTCCTGCCCACTGTGCTACGACCCTGACCACAAAGGCAAGTCCATCTGTGTGTCCATTCTTGCATCAAACTTAACGTCAGAAGGAACACAGAGGAAAACGTGGAGGGATGAGACGGCCACGCAGAGCTTCCCTGCCAAGCATCCTGCTAGACAACACACAGGATAACTGGACAACCTCTGTGCCCGTATTAGTTTCCGATGGGTTATCAGATCTTTTGTTTCACCGAAACTTGGCTATACTTGACAGCACCATTCAGTTTCACCATATTGCTGTTGTCCTAGTTTTATCTAAAGTAAGTTGGAAAAACGACAGACGTACACCCAGCCCACCAATGTTTTCCTTAGAAATTGTATGTAGGCTGCATAGCTAGTGAAGCACACACAAATATTCACTCATTTGCAAATATTTGCCATGGCAGTGCTGCAAAAGTCACATGTAAAAATATAGCCAATTGACAGGTCCACCTGAATTGTAACCATGTGGCAAGCTCAGTGGCTGTGAAAAAAACGCAGTTCCCCAGTCTCCATAAGCCCCCATGTTCAAATGTCCAACTTCACACCTCTTTGCCCATTTTGGATTAGCTGGCAGAGGCAGGGCTGCTAAAATGGCTTCATAACGGCTCTGTTGTTGAAGCATAATGGCTGCATAGCTTCATAACGGCTCTTCAGAAACCTGTGAGTGACGTCGCAGAGACGACGTCCATGTTTAATACTATCTGTGGTTGTAACTGATGACTTGTCTGTATTTTCAGCTCTTGGAGAAAAAAATACTTCAGCCACAAATATCTATGCACTCAGATTTGTCCACATATTTACATATAATAATACAATTGCAAATCTGAATACAGATTTCACACATTAACAAGTCTGATCATGCACACAGATTCCTGCACACATTCACAAATCTCAGTGTTCATTTAGAGATTCTTTGACACATTTACATTGTTTTACTCACAAGGATATAGTTGAACTGCAGATTGATGACTTTACACTCATCTGTAAATAGTTTTGCCACAATACAAGGAGGACAGTGAGGTGAGAGGGAAAGAGGAAAGGAAAGTAGAAAAGGAAGCCAACAGACAAGACAGGAGCTACATCCTGCTCTCCCTTCCCCCTCTCTCCTTCCCCTCCTCCCCCTTCCCCACTTTATAAATAATGCAGAGCGTGGCGCCCCCCCGGTGTTGTGAAGTGTTTGTTAATGGCTGTGCTAATTGCAATAAACAGGAGTGGTGTTTGAGCCCTCTAACAGGCACAACACTACTAATTAGGTTGGCTCGGTCTGATGGGACGTTGGGAGGGGAGAGGAAGAAAGAGAGAGACAAAGAGAGAGGACAGAGGAAGGGAGGAAAAAAGGGAGGTCAAACTGAAGGAGGAGAAGGAGATGGAAAGTGGGAGAATGAAGAGAGGATGTTTCAGAGAGGGACACTTGTAGGTGAGTGGAGGAGGGAGAGTTGGACACTGAGAATACGAAGAGGAAGAAGGAGAAGAGGAAGAGAACAACGCTGATGGTGAGAGAGGGGGCAAAGGGGCAGATGAAGAGGCTAACGTTTGAGAGGAGGCAGGGAGGAAGAAAATAATGCCAAGAAGGAATCAGACAAAAGGAAGAGAGGTGGAGGAGGAGCCAAGGAAAGGTCACACCATATCTGATCAGAGGTCTGCTCATGAAGGAATACTGGGCGAAAAGGGGAGGAGATAAAAACAAGGATGTCATCATCCCTCCATCACCTGATGACCATGCATCCCTTGTTGCAGACAGACTGAAACTGCTAATTAAAAACACACACAGTTGTGAAAATAAATGATTGTATCAGTGTGCAAGCTCATTTACTCAAACTCTTTTTAATAAAGCACACACACACACACACACACACACGGTCGTATTATAATGGATTTATATTCTACAGTTAATTCTGTATGTAGTCTTTTTCATTGTTCTGTTCATGTAGCAGGATTCAGACATACAAGGGAGTTATAGTAAACAGTGCATCACATACATCACATACATATTACAACTATCATATTTTATGGAGAAAATGTTTTCTGGTTTTCACTCTGATGTCCTCCAGCTGCTGTTAGCTAATGTTAGCTCAGTTTGTTAGCCAGGGTTGCCCAGACTGTGAGCAGACCGGCTAGTTTTGGATCATAAAGTATTATAATCATAATAATCTGTGTACAGCTGTGCATATTTATGAGAGCACTCAAAAATACAAATTTCTATTAAAAGGTTCTTTAATCCCTGGAAATATCTAATAAAGTGTCACTTTTTAACCATGACCATCATTTTTAAGATTTGTAACAGTTTGGAAGACCCGCCCTACACTGCCCCTGATTGGTCGATATGTCAGGCTCACTTCAAGGAATCATGGGATTTGCTGTGGATGGCTAATAAAAGCTAAGCTAACAAAAATAATAATAATAATAATAATAAAACATTAGTGTATAGTCACCTGAAAATAAGAATTGGTTGTTACTTTTGTATCTACAGATACAGTGAGTCATCTTCCATCGAATCCACCATGTTAAACTGACATGTTTCTACAGGAGCCCAGAGCGGACAAACTAAACACTGAGGTTTTCTCTTTTTTTGTGTTTTTCACAGCCACTGTAGATTTTCCTTCACACTAAGACAGTGAGGGTGAGGTGAGGGTGTTTCAACCCGCAACTACACCTCTAGATGCCCCTAAATTCTACTCACTGTTCCTTTAAAGAATACATGCATACTTGTAGAAGTATATTTACACATGAAGCACATGCATGACAGAGACCTGGCTTTCATACAAGACTTGCACAAATATACACATAAATGACAGATGCAGCACACACACACGAAACATGTCACACACAAAGTAAAATGAGAAACAATCTCAACATCTCACACAAAACAGTGTGTTTGCAAAGTGTGTGCACTTACATACGCAAACCACTGCTACACACAGGAACACAGTGTACAGCACTCTAGACTAATGATGTGTGAAGGCTTTCCCGTCTCCTGATGAGCGCTTCACTCGGCTGCCAGCGCCCTGTGCTGCAGTGAGTCCGGGCAGGTAGCGTCACATGGCTTTTTGGCTGAGTGTTTGAACCCCCGACTTTGATGTTTGGCAATAAATGCAGCCTCAAAACTAAAGGCAACATGCTAATGTGAGCAGATGAAAAGCTGCAGGGTCCACTTATGCTGCATTCAAGTCATATTGGATTTACCGTGAATACAACCTAAAACTATTTTCACACCAGCTTTTTGATGTGTGTTTGAACCCAAGGACAGAGGAAGGTAGTTTTTCAAAAGGTAGAGTTCTGTTGCTTGAACAGCGCAATATTTGGTAACCCATAATTCTACATAGAACTAGACATAGTATGACTTGCCAAATGTTTGTTTATTGTATCTTAGTTATTCAAATCTTTAGACTGATGAAATAAATGTCTTTGGACTGTTTAGTTTTAGATATAGGATTTTATTTTCTTTGGTTCTTTGGTTAGGTTGTAAAAGTTACTGTGTGGTATGTGTTTTGTGTGATTTGAACTTTTGGACTATTGTCTGCTCACGAGTTCCACGTATCCATACTTACCTGGATCTACTTCTGTTACCATCTTCTGGTTTGCTGTATACCTGTGATAGTCTGCTGAATAAAGACTGTAAAAGGATACTTGGTTCATTTGTGCTGCAATTGGGTTCATTCCATACCCGTTACAATGTAAAAACTTTGATAATAAAGTGTGTTCTGTTGACTGTGGAGCTGCGTTCACACACAGTAAAAACAGTTTGTAACTGACATCCAGCGTCCTGCAGATCATCATGAAGTTACCGTTTGATTAATCATCTTTGTCATAACTTGCTAATATGTTTCTATGAGTGGACAGGAGGGTGAGCGACCATACCAGCGTAACAAACACTTCATTTGACTTCTGTGACAGGTGGACAATATTCATTTATTATTTGAATTCTGACATTGATAATGACGTCATATTTTTCAACGTGTTATCCACGTTTATTTCCTGCATGAAACAACACGGTCAACTTTAGTTTTACCACAGATCACGTCAGTAACATTCGCCGTCACATCATGACAGTCTAATGTAAGAGCAGTCTGATTCTCTAAACCGCAGTCGTTTTATGAATGAAGTCCTTATGAATTCTCCTTCACATCTTTCCTTGACCTTGTGACGTTTTCCATCGAGGTCAAGGAAAAGTGGTCAGGAAAAGACTTAGGAGGTCATTTTCTTGACTATTTGGCCATATCCAAAAACCAGTGGAAAAACAAAGACAGGAAGTAGGAATACACAAGACACAAAGGGGAGAATTACAAAATAAAACAGGAAACCCAAAACAACAAACTCAAAACCATGTCAGTGTCCCCATAACATCTGTCCCTACAGTCCCTAGTCTCCATAGTTGAAAGTTCCTAGTCTTTTTAGTTGGACTTTAAGTCAAAATTATTTTTTCAATTATATATACCTTAAACAGGTTTCCTCCTCTTTTTTCCCCATGAAATAGCTGTAAGTTTGGGGGGAAAAACACTGACTTACACTACATACATATTGTGTATCTGGTTGTTAACTCTACATTAAAGCTATATGATGTTGATAATTAGTCATTCAAACCCCACAATGCTGTTTTTAATGTCCCATGTATCATTAACCCAGTGTTTCTCAATTCCGGTCGATGCAGGGCAGTGGTCCCTGAGGACCGGAATTGAGAAACACTGCATTAACCCAAAAATGTAATGTATCTCAAGACATATTTGGTTTGGAAATTTGGGAGACTTTCTCTCCATTACACCTCATGTTGAAGTCTTGTGGATTTGAACATGGATTCAGGCTGAAGTGATGGTGCAGGACACAGTGCTCAGCCAGTGACAGGTACTCAACTGTGAAACCACAAGAAACAGACAGCCACAGCAGCTTTCGCATCCAGTCAAGGCAACCTTTTCCCAGCAAAATCCTACTCATATCTCTGGTGAAAATAGCAAATACTACATAAATAAAAATCAATAACATTTGTTTTTTTGTTTTTTTTCTGTTTTTGTCCTCTGAAACATTATAGAGATTAAACGTGGCTGGATCAGGACTGCAGCACTTTGTTTCCCTGAATAATTAACAAGCCCCCTAAACATCACTACTGTGTGTGTGTGCGACACAGGCAGGACAATAACAGTATGCCATAATGAGTCCTTCTGGATATGAGGAGCAGGGAGGAGACATGGAGGAAAGGAAGGGGGTGCAAAAACAGAAATGAGATGGTTAAAGGAGGTAGGGAAGTGACAAACAAGAAAGGATGGACAAGAGGAAGGAAGAGAGAGTGGGAAGGAGGGGAATGAAGAATGAAGAGAAAGGTAGTAAAAAAGACGGCAATTAAAGAAGAAAGAGGAAGAAAATCAGTAATCTACTCTCATTCTCAAGAAACTAAGAGAGGAAGCAGCGCTCCTCAGCGCTCTGCAGCTCTGTCCTGTTGTTTGATGAATTCTGATTGAAACGGTATGAGGGGCTGCTGCATCTGATGCATCATTCACAACATTGTTTGGATGTGATTATATGCTGGAGCAATTTCCACCATCTGTATTCAACATAACAACTGTGGCTAATGTGACTTTTAGGTCAACTAGTCCTTCCTTTGAGCGAAGCAGCACAGTGCATCAAAAGCAGCCACTTGTTCCTGCTCAGGTAGCATTAGCACGGCTATCTGTACTCTTCACTGCAGAGCAGCTGATCATTCAGAAGCTCATTCATTAAAATGAAACAGGAAGCAGAGCGCTGTTCATTTCCTCAAGGCTCAGATAGGGAGGGGCTTGTTGTGGAGATTGATTGGTGTTTACAATATCCAATATAGAGCGTGCATTACAGGTAGCGCTGTGAGCTGGTGTGAGCGTCCACCTCCCAGGACCGAATGCAACCTCCAAGACCGGCAGTGTCCAGTCTAACAGGAAATACAACAGCCTACCAAGGTGGTTTTCTTGCTGGGTTTGGCTCCTGGCATCCAAAGGCTGAGTCAGTTCAGTTAGTTACTCTGCTGACCGAGCTAATAACAGTTTGCTAGCATTTCACTCATTAGCAATCTTTCCATCATAAAGTCTGTAAATCACTTCAGTAGTGTAACATTTTTCCTGTTGGTTTTAGCGGCTGTGCTCAAACCCAACTGGTCCAGCCTGATTCTGTTGTCTGACAACAGCAGATTCAGTTAGCAGTTAGCTTAAGGTGACCAGATTTCTGAAATGAAAATCAGGGACATTTTCAATGCGGCGGTGAAAAATCATTAAATATTATCATTATGAAATAAAAAACGGGGACATGTACTTTTTCATGTATTTTAACCAGCTTTTATTACACAAAAGGTCAGGGGCGCCATTAGGGGGCGAAAAGTTAGGATGATTCTGAGGGCCTGTGACTGACAGGGGCCCTGAAAAAATATTATAACATTAGTTTATTTTTTTATTAACATATCATTTATGGATTTTAATAGAATATTTAATTTATAATTAAACAAACACTTTATCTGTATGCAGAATGTTTCCTGCACAGTGTTATATTATCACAGCTCAGTGTCAGTAGATATTGTACAGTTGGTATCGGACTATAAGAGAGTTGAAGCCTTCACAGGTAGAGGTGTGGTTACAGAAACTGCACATGGTTGGCGTTGCCTGTGTGTGATGGTGGGACCCAGTGTGATATCTTTTCATTCTGAGGTGGGTTGCTGTGGGCGTGTCTGTACCTGCTGAATGTAACCGCTGTGAAACAATCAGGAAATAACTTTTTATTTCTCTGATTAATGACAGCTTTATCGAGGCCAGCGCTCGCTCTCTGTGTTGTTACTCTATGTCTCTCTACCAAAGCGTGCTCTCTCTCTCTCTCTCTCTCTCTCTCTCTCTCTCTAATCATCGGACACAAATCAAATTAAACTTCTTCGTGTCATTATATTTTGCGGCGTAAATTGCAAGTCAGATTCAGATTTAGAAGCTGGTACATGAAATAAACAAAGTGAGAACACACACACAGGTAGATTATCAGAGTTTAGTCCGTGAATCCACCTGGATAGTCTCTGCTTCAAAGACATTTCAGGCTGTCTGTGGAGGTTTGACCGATCTGAGTGTCTGATTGGCGGCCGGAGCGTGACGTGGGGCTCCGTTTTCCCAAAAGTTGAATCTGGTTCAACTTCTCTCCCGGACGCCGGCGACGTTTTTTGCGGCAACCCCTGCGTTGCGGGCTGCCGGCGCGGAAACACACGACCCTCCACTGAAATGAATTGAAAAACGCCGCCGGTGTCCGGTTTGCCTGTCCCTGTCTGAACGCCGACTAATAACTGGTGTTTGAGTCTGTACATATTTTTCCCCCATTCAGTGTCAAAATCGGGGACATTTTCGGGGACAGCTTTGACAGGGGACAGGTCACCCAAAACGGGGACTGTCCCCGGAAATCGGGGACGTCTGGTCAGCCTAAGTTAGCTACTTTAGCGAGTCATTAGGCTAAACTGTGTAAGTCACAGAGAGTTGAAGCTGAGCAGCTGGAGGACATCAGAGGGAAAAGCAGCAAATATATTGTGTAGAAAATCTGATCCAGTTTGAATAAAGTTCTAAAGTTGTGCTTTTGTACAGTAATCTGTGAGGCCCGGACATAGATGACTGTAGCAGCCCTCACAGTCACTCATAGACTGGATCAAACAGGAAGCACTCCGCTCCGGTGGTGTCAGAAGAGAGAAAGCGTTTCATTGCATGTAAAATTAGTACACGCCCGAGTGCAGGATGACAACTTTTTATGGTTTATCAGGAAATGACAAACTCTAAAATACCACGAAGAATACCTGAAAATACTGAAAACATGACTTTGTGTCAGATACTGGAGGACAGAGGACAGATGGGACAAAGACACTTAAACATCAAATTTGACTTCATGGGGACTTTAAATTACAAATGTACCAATTGGGAAATTCTGGTGATGTTTAAAATAACATTTTGGCCAAGAGTTGATGCTGCTATCAAAGTTGATGTTTGTATTTATTTGCCCTTTTGTGCCATAAAAATAAAATTAATCTACCAAGATAAACATATCTGCTTGCTGCAGCTCAGTCTACTTCTCCTCTCATTCACGATGTAAGATGCAGAACTGAACAGCTCCTCACTGTCCAGGCTGCTGCATGGGGAGCAAAACTGATGCGACACCACAGATAGATAAACATCGGTCACTGACATTGACTGTGTGGCCGAAGAAACTGGTGCATCCTTGGTGCAACAGGTCCAGCAGGTACATCAAATTCTGAACAAGAGGTAGAGTTTTATTAATCAGAGCTACAGTGACTCTGCAGATGAATAACACTTTACATTTAAACTAATTAGTTCATTTGTCTGTCGTTCACATGATTGTCTAGCACAGTTCATCACAGTTCTCATTTTCAGTGGTTACTTTTTATTTGGCTTTAGTGTTCTGTTTGTCAGGAAAAGTAGGCCATTAACAAGTATTTTTTTAAGATTAACACTGAACACAACATGGAGGCCAACAGCCTCAGACCCTCAACAGCAGCTCTTAATGAAATTCCTGCTGTTTTGCCAGCAAAAACAGATTTCAAGATATGATTTGGTATTAAAATTAGCCTGTTTCAGCAGCAGGGGAAGAGCAGATTGGAATAAACACCAGTGAAACGTTTACTGAGATATTAGAGAACAAAATCAAATCCATCCAAAGTCATGAATACCAAACAACTCATTTTAATGCTATACAGACTGAGATGTCTCAACTCCCCATGTTCCTCTGTGCAAAAACCGTTTTACTTTATTGTTTCTAAAGCTCAGGTTTGGTCCTGGAGACCCTGAACCTTCTCTAACAGCTCAATAAACTAAATGATCAAGTCTGGTTTGTGTCAGGAAAGATTACCATTTCAGTGCTTAAATCATGTGTTACAGTATATGTTATGTCATACATGTTAAACATCTTGTTGAGTTGTGTACTTACATTATCCCAAATCTTTCTAACAGTGTTCACACCCAGAGAAATCCATCATTTGAGTCCTGTAACAGTCTGTTTCCTACTTGCCTCTAGTTGCTAGAACTTCTGGGTGAACACAGGATAAGCTTGATACATAAAAGAGTGACAGGAAGTCTGTGAATGTAACTGAACCTCATCAGCAATGAAAACAACTTCCATGATTATTTATATGATGTCAGAGAATATTGTACATATAATCATTTAAAATAAAACTGATTATTCATTGCTCATATTTTTACACATACAGCAATGTGTGACCACTGAAAGTAAGTAGTAAAGTAAAGTCCAAAGTTAATTTAAAGTCTGTGTACAGTAAGAATAAATATGTGTTCTGAGTTTGACAGACCAAAGAAGAAAGTGTTATTAACCACCCAGCCAAATTTGAATAATTAAAAATATCGACAAGTCAGGGTGTCGTTTAGCTCAGTTGGTAGAGCATCCGCCCCATGTACAAAGGCTCAGTCCTTGCCGCAGCGGCCCAGCGTTCGAATCCGTCCTGTGGCCCTTTGCTGCATGTCATTCCCCATCTCTCTCTCTCCCCACATTCCTGTCACTCTTCAGCTGTCTCTATCAAAAAAAAAGGCCAAAAAAATATCTTTAAAAAAATATATATATATCGACAAGTTTATGAAATTAGGTGTCAAAATCAGGTAAAAATGAATTCTCAGCTCCAGGACTGTGGGGGCGTGGCTTCAGCACATTTAGAGGACACGCCCCCACCGTCCTGGAGCTGACCTCTTAATGTGCTGAAGCCACGACCACTCGTGGGAGCAGTCAAGCAGCCATTTTGAAGCGACTGAAACGTGTCAGATGAGTTCAGAAAGTGACATGACTAACTTTGAAACACTCTGAGTGAGATGAATTCATCTCTATCTCTCTGCTAGTGGTGCAGGGGTATGCTCAGGGTAGACTCAGCGTGTCATCGAGCCACCCTTTAAGGACCACCCACAAAATCCTGGACTGAAAACTGGTGAAAAACTGTTTGAACCTCAATCTCCCCATTTCAGTAATATATCCTTCAAAGTCTTTTCACATGTTTTCAGCAACTATTTTCCAACATATTTAATGTAATTTGAAAGAAATCTCAGAATTGACTTTACACAGACTTGAAAACCCATGAGACAGATGGGACAGAGACAGAGGGGTTCTGGGTAATCTTGGTTGTCATACATCTCAACTTGGAAAATTTGCCTTGTAGTAAAGGAACAGCAATCTGGCCTCCTGGTGCTCTAAAGGTCCACCTTTAAGGAGGGTCTGGATGCTAGCAAGGAGTAGTGAGGAATGAAAAGAGCCAGGTACAATGAAATGATTAAGTGGGAGAAAAGAGGAATGAAAGAGGTGACAGGATAAACAGAAAGTTAAGATGAAATATGGAAGATGTGAAGAGGAGGTGGTTGGTGAGCAAAGTAAAGAGTTAACACAGGAGAAGAGGAGAGATAAAGGGAAGAGACAATGAAAGGAAAAGATGAAGAAGAACGGATGTTATACGTTTAATATTAGGCCCTCTCAGTTATGTTAAGATATCTTTATTCCATTCACTCATTAAATTAATTTGAACTCATCATCTTTATTAATGTTATCCATCCATTTGGCAGATGGAAAATAAATTCTTTGTCTGGGTGCATTGAGTCACGCTGTGCCAAGTCTTATCAGCTGATACTTGATGCGTTCATGCAGAACTTTGTTATTAGGATCTGTGATGGTGAGAGGTGACGGTGAATCGCGAGGATGAATAATTCTCACAGTTGTTAATTATTTCCAGAGGGGATTCAGAACAAGAGGCCCGCAGGTTGAGTAAAAAATCGACAAGCTGACCTGTGGACCTGATGAAGTGAGGTGCATCGCCCCGCATAGTTCCCCCCGCTGTACGAGTGCATTCAGGGCTAGACTGAACTTTCACTTTGAGAAGCTTTCTCCATTAAATCAGAATTCAGAAAATCAGAAAGAAGAAAGAGTTTGTCTCACCAAAGTATTGTGAATTAGTTTCAATCCAGATTTGAAATATTTTTTAAATAAGTTTCCTGATATTGGCTTTGAATTGGGTGTGGTTATATTTGGACTTTTATCATAGAAAAATCCCACAAACAAGCCCTCTCTGCTCTCACTCAATCTGCCTTATGGCAGGTTCGATCCCCGGCTCCTCCAGTCTGCATGTCAAGATAATGAACCCCAAATTGCTCCTGAAGGCTGTGCCATCAGTGTGTGAATGTGTATGAATAGTTAGCTCCTAAAACTGATTGGGTAGTTAGTCAAGTTGGCACCTTGCATGGCAGCTAATGCCATCAGTGTATGAATGTGTGAATGGGTGAATGACATATGTAGTGTAAAAGCACCTTGAGTGTTCAGAAGACTAGAAAGGTGTTATATAAGTACAGTCCATTTACCATTTAAAGCCACCCAGAGGAACAAAGGAACCAATTTCACTACATTTAGTCTAATAAATAAACTCATCATGACTTCAAACCCCACCGGGAGTGTTTCAGAAGCGTTTAGCCCGCCAGACTTTGTTTACTTGCTCAGATTTGGTCATTTTCCTGGTTTATGTGCTTCTAAATATGTTTCGACATGTGTAAATATGCTATGTAGTTAATGTTTTGCTTTTGGCTTCCAGCAGCTCGAGGTGCTCTGTGTAAATTGAGTGAAGGCCCGCTTCTGGGACATTAACTAGAGTGGCTGCGTATTGCTGCGGTGACCGCGGCGCACACGCAATGCAGCGCATCCACATCTGTTGGAATTTGGGGTTACACGTTTTCATTATTAAACGCAAAAATTCTAATTTCTCCCTTTTACCAAATTAAGATCAGTCTTACTGCCTTGTTAACTCATCGTAAAACACATTTCATTCACACACAACAGAAACAAAATAAAACTCACCAAAGCGTCTTGGTTAGTCTTTCCACCTTTCCAACAATCACCAACTCTGGTTTGATCTCTATTAATTCACAGAGTGAGTTTTGAAAATATTCTGGTAAAATGAATGAAATGAGAGAGAGAGTAGCTGTTGGAAGGTTCTGTCTCATGGCAAAATAAAGCAGTGAAAATATTCTAAATATAGCATACACTGAGAATGAAAGCAAGTTTTTGAACTTAACCTAGTTCCAATAGTTCTAAACGTTTATTTTCACTCTGCTTGATACCATGTATGCATTTTAACTATTTTAAGCCACATTTCCAAAGACTTTTTTGGTAGGTGCTAACAGATCCATGACACTGTACTTTGGTACTTTGAGCTAAATGGCAGCATTAGACTGCTAACATGCTCATAATGACAATGTTACCCATAGGAAAAATGTGTTGTTCAATCTCGTCTCTTGAGGTCAATTTGAGCTTCTCATATTTGTATCATTCTGTGATCATTTGTTTCTGAGTTACTTCTCCTAAGGGTCCCTTAGGAGCAAGAGATACGCTAAAAAGAGACAAGACATCACTAAGACAAAGGAGGTTGAGCTGAGAAAACCATTTGAGCAATACTTGAGAAGTGGGATAAACAGAGAAGATCTCATAATTGTATGCCCCTGATCTCAATTATATCTTGGTTATTTTGAAGGACAATTAAAGAGAATAACATGAGATGAATCTGAGACGTTTATGGGACAAATCTGAGAAGTATGAGCCTTAAAAGAGATCTTATCATTGTGTGTCCAATGTCTCTTCCATGTGTTGATTATTTCTCTTAAATGTCTTACTGAAGCTATATATGAGAATGATATCTGAGCCATATTTAGTATCCCCAAAAAACCTTCAAAATCCTCCAAGCAGCGGGATGCAGAACTATGTTTTTTGGGGATACTTTTATTCGGTTTTGTCCGTGGTTACCATAGAAATCCGTTGTTTGGAAAAATGATGTAGTTAAAAAAACTACACCTGACTTCTTCTCAGCAAGGGGTGAGTAGATGATGACTGAATTTTCATTTTTGGTGAACTATTCTTTTAAGTAAAACAGAAATACATTTACAAAATTGGAACCGTGCCATTTACACCCAGAGATCCATTTAGAACGGTGTGAAAGCTTTGTTTATGGAACTGGAGTAAGCACCATGTGAACTGTGGTGCATTCTATAAAGCAATCCGGCCTACATACAGAAAATGAACACTTCCAGATTCCAGATTGTAAACAATGAACACACTGACCAGCACTGCTGCGGTACGTGGAACAATCACACTTGGGTTTGGATCAAGCACATGAAACTATGTGAAAAGGACCTGAGAACCTACTACTAGTAACTCACATACTACCAAACCTTAGAGTCAACTTGGCAGGTACTGGTCCATGAAAATGAAAAAGAAAAAGAAAAAAGAAAGGGTGAGAGAGAAAGCAGTCCACATACTTTAGGCTATAGCAGTAGTGTCCTACTGAACCTGAAGAACCTGCTCTGGCCCGACAGTTGTTGACATAGGCTTTCTTGAGCTTGGCCTCCTCGACTTGTTCCCAACCAGGTAGAGTTGCACATCTCAGGACATAAGCTGTAAGACAAGAGCATTTCTGGTGTTAAACTTCTATTCTGATAGTAATCATTGCTACACTGTCCTGATTGGATATAATCATTATCCCCACTATCCTGGCCTGATAACACACAGAGCCTAATTTTGAGAAAACTTACTTAGGATTCCGTCAACTTTTTTACGGTCAAGGACCCGCTTTCCTTCCTTTCCTGAGGGGTTGTTGCCAGGGTGACCAAAGGGGACTGCATTTTGACACTCCTCAACAGTGAAGAAATGATCTAAAAGTGCATGAAACAGACGCATGCAATGTGGTTTTGATGCGTGATTCATGGCAGCAAGGCGGAACGATGAGATGAACATGCCGCTCCCAGGAAAGAGCTCCTGCTGGCCCGATGGTGAAGATGGGCTGTCATGATGTCTCTCTCCAATGAGGTCGCAAAGAGTCTGAAGCTCTCTGACCTGGCCTGGATCTGAAAGGGAGAAATAGCACAAACAATACAAGAGTGACAAAATACCAAGCTACTCTTTAAAATGGTTAAACAGCTTTAATGGCAGGCAAGTTAATTTTTGAACATATTAAAAACATGCCTACACGACCTCGCATAGGCTGCAACAAGAAAAAAAAAAAATAATAATAATAATATATATATATATATATATATATATATATATATATAGATAGATAGATAGATAGATAGATAGATAGATATAGTATATATATATATAGATATAGATATATATATTGTATGGCTGACATTACAGGGTTTTTTGTCAACTGTCACCCGATCAATCTGCGCTGTCAAATCACAAGCCATGAGTCACGAGCTAGCTCAATTTCCCCACTAACTTAGCATAAAAAACACTTCAACAGATATTAATAACTCACCAAAACCGCCGTGGTTTAAAAAAACGTTTCCAACAAACACTGGCTTGATCCAATAACCATGAATTAACTAAGTTAGTTGTGAAGATATTCTGCCTCGACGCACCGTTATAAATTGCTGCATCATGTTGCTAAAGATAGCTAGGGCTAACGTGGCTCGGTCTTAGCCACTCGTTTAATAAATTAGCTAAATAAAATGACAAACGTCGTCCAAATGAACCTCCAATTAACTCGCCACTACATTTAACAAACAACCTTTTACACAAAAATAGCAGTTAAATATCATTTTCATGAGATGAAACACCTAACAAACTATCTGAAATATCCCCTCATTTATCATTAAAGCAAGCCGCACATTATAAACTCAGTAAACTTTCTAAGGATTGTACCAGCAGACATATTTTTGACAGTAGTTTAAAAGCTCAAACATAAAAATGCTAACATTATAAGCCACAATTGTAACGGTAGCATGGTAGCGAAATATACAGTTAAAAAATGTGTCCTCTTACCTCAGATTAAGAGCCGGAGAGGGGGAGTCCCGGCCGGAGTACAGGATTTAAATCAAGCCAAAAGAGAAAGGGCCAATTAGATTGGTCCCGTAACTGTCCTCCAATCAAAGTTATTAAATGTCAAATCAGGTCATAAAACGCGACAGCAGCTTGTTGTTACCATAGACATTCTGTATATACATAGACGCCGCATTGACTGCTGCCACCCACTAGAGTGGCGTGCCTACAGGGTGGCCATCTTGGAACAGGGCCACTCGCTCCTACAGTGCATTACATCTATGGAGGAATGGTGTTTCTACACAATAAAAGTGATCATAAATCGCTCAGTTGTCAAGCTATTTTCACAAGGTTTGTTTGTCAAACGTCAGACATGACAGACAGACAGACAGACAAACATAGATAGAACGAAAAGAACCCAGAAAACGTTCAGGTGTGTTCAGGTCTTTATTTTTATAAGCATTGCTTGGAGGTTATACATTGCATTTGAGTATAATAATATTCATATTATTATTATTATTAATAATTATTATTATTATTATTATATTGTTATTGTTATTACTATTCTTATCATTATCATTATATTATTTTTATTATTACCTGTATTATTATATTAATATTATATTATTATTGTTATTATTATAATTATATCACTATCATCATCATTATTATTATTATTGTAGACATACGATCTGCTGTCTCTACCCTTTTTGAATATCAGACCGTCAGAACAGCTTGCAGGAACTTACAGGATCCATCACATTCTTTCAATTTTTTTGAGTGGCTCCCCTGAGGACTCAGACTTTGCTGCACGCTGCAGGACACAGAGGAGAACTTTGTTCCTCGTGGCTGTCCAGCTCCTAAACTCCCACCACCCCCTGATCAGTATCATCATCTCTATGAATAAAGTGATTTGATTGATTCCAAATATTCAAACTAAACAGGTTCTTTGAATTACCAGAGGGTTAAGTGGCAGAACTTTGAAATATTCAAGGAAAGAACAAGAACATTAACAATCCCCCCAGAAAACTATTTACAAGAGTATTTACAAGCCTTTCATGAATTGGAGCTAAAACCCCTGAAAGAGAACTGTTTTGCACAGTTTCTTTCTTGTGCTGCCACTCTGGTATTTGAGTGAGGTAAATTTTGCAATGTGGTGCAGCCTAATTTTGAGGAACACAGACACCACTAGTTTCAGTAGGTTAGAATGGTGGTTGTCAATGCCAAATTGTGTGTCTCCAGTATGTTCCCCGAGCAAAAACACATCATCTGTGCCAATCTCCTCACGGACCACATGCATGACCACTGACACCTTAGGAGCTTGCCACATAGACCATACACAATCAAACACAACTGCACTTCAGAGTGGACCTGTCAAATCACCCGCTCTGCTGCTCTCACCACCTTGACTGTGCCTTCTGATGGAATCATCAGCCCACCATTATTTTTGAGCACAAGTAGGTGGTAGCTCTCATCATGTGAAGAGGGTACGGTGTCTGTCACCAGGCTGGCACGCCACACATCGCAAGAGAGCCTTCTTAGAACCTGCCGAACCACAAACCCTGCAATGTAGACCAAAGCATTATCCACAAGACCACCAAAGCGCGTGGGAAGGTAGCTGTGGTCACACACGAGGGCTGCAAAGTTAACAAACGGGGGAGGGAGTTCTTCTGCAGTTTCGGCAGAGGACATCTCGACAGCAGACAGAGACACCATGTCATCCTGTGCTGCCACGTTGAGTAGCCCACTTGGTGAGACACCACACCGGACCATCAGATGCCCGAAGATGCCCTGGAACTGGCCGGCAGAGGGATTGTTGTTCCAGCCGTCTTAAGGAAAAAAAACAACACACACCCACACACTACAATTACACCAAAGATCTTTTCTCATTGTTTTTTAAAGGCTGTAAAATGTGAACCCTACCTGATGCTCTGATTGAATTAAAGAGAAGCTCCAAGTGATCTTGGCTGAACCGGTAGGTGCAGACATACTGCTGAACTTGGAGCAGCTCAGGAATCATCAGCATCAGGGTGTCAGTGTTGATCACAAACCCGATGACAGACAGGTACCTTCAAAAGAAAAAGTTTTATTTCCCCGATTGTATTAAAACAAAGACACCTCGAGGAAGCACCTAGGAATTTTGTTCATTGAAAGAGGTAAATTGATGCCACCATATCCATCAGATGTGAAACAGCAAAGGGTGACAGGGATAGCCACAGTCATAGATCTTTTGCTTAGGTGGCATCCATTGTGGGTAAACTGTACTGCCAATTTACTGGGAACAAAATTATTGTGTGCTTCTTACAGGTTTGCAAACCTTATTTTCTTTTAGGAAGCTGAACCAACTATAGGAACATTATTAAACCAGAACAGGGACAGCTTGAAACAAGAACATGCAATACATGACACCTGCATGATGTTAACACGGTATCATACATACCATTGACGGGGCGGCTGTGGCTCGGAGGTAGAGCGGGTCGTCTACTAAGAAGATCGGCGGTTCGATCCCCTCCAGTCTGTATGTCTGTAAGTCTGCAAGTGTCCTTGGGCAAGATACTGAACCCCAAATTGCTCCCGAAGGCTGTGCCATCAGTGTGTGAATGTGTATGAATGGTTAGCTCCTCAAACTGATGAGCAGTTGGCACCTTGCATGGCAGCCAATGCCATCAGTGTATGAATGTGTGTGAATGGGTGAATGAGATACGTACTGTAAAGCGCTTTGAGTGGTCGAAAGACTAGAAAGGCGCTATATAAGTACAGTCCATTTACCATTTACCATTGACACCTGTAGGACCTGAAAAACACTAAACAATTCAAATAGAAAAAAATGCAGACAGCAAACAAATTGGAACAAGACACATCATATCACATACACATATACTGTACAAACTCCTTTCCTCACATATAAATCCCTTCATGCCCTTGCCCCCAGTACCTGTCCGACCTTCTCCATCTCCACTCATCATCCCGGACCCTGCATTCCTCTGATTCTGCTCTGCTCTCCATCCCCTGTACCAGACTACAGACCTTCGGTGACAGAGCCTTCAGTGTTGCAGCCCCCACTCTTTGGAACTCTCTCCCTTCTGAAATCCGCCACGCCCCAACCTCACCTCAAGACTCACCTTCTCTCCATGCCCTTTCCAAATTAGCCATTTAGTTCTCTCCTTTATTCATCTATTTTATTTTTCACTGTAAAGTGACCTTGGGTTTCTTGAAAGGCGCTATATAAATTGAAGTTATTATTATTATAACCTTTATTTAACCAGATAAAAAACCCATTGAGATCAAAACCTCTTTCACAAGGGTGACCTGGCCAAGAAAGGCAGCAGCACACGTCATAGTGATCAAGACAGACAAACAACAATAACAAACAAGCAGTAAAAATTAAACATAAAAATATTAAAATATTAAGATGCGAGAAAATTGGCAAATAAAGTGCAGAAGTTGTAGGTACAGTAACAATTTAAGAACATAGCCACTGTTCAAAAGATTTCCATTGTCGGTTTCTTAAAATAGAGCGGAATGCGTCCAGTGAAACAAGTTCTGACATTTTCCGTTCAGATTGGAGGGCAGTCCAAGCAGAGGGGGCAGAGAAACTGAATGCTTTTTTACCCGTTTCAGTTTGAACACGAGGAGCAGAAAAATGCATAATGTCATTTGATCGTAGGGCATAACGGCTTCCAGTTCTCCGAAGAAAAGTGCATAAATATGTGGGAACCAAGCCAAGAAGAGCCTTATAAACTAGAGTCATCCAGTGTATAGTGTCTTATATTCAGGGAAGGCATGCCAGCTTTTGCATACAGTTCACAGTGGTGGGTGAGGCGGGTACAACCAGTGATAAACCTCAGAGCACAGTGATAGACAGGAGTCAGGGACTGAAGGCAGCTGGTTGAAGCTGACATATATACAACATCGCCATAATCGAGTACAGGCAAGAAAGTGGCTGGCATCAGAAACTTCCGAGCTCTGAGTGAAAAACATGATCCGTTTCTGTAATAGAAACCGAGCTTCACCCTTAATTTGGAGATCAAATTTGTAGCATGTAATTTGAATGAAAGCTCCTCATCAATAATGAATCCCAGGTACTTTCACCCCGGACAGTTCTGATTGAGGGGATATTCTCCAAGGGAACAGATGAATTTGAAAAAATCATTAGTTTGGATTTATCAGCATTTAAAACCAGTTTCAGTTTCTCCAGACGAATCTGCACTGCATCAAAGGCGGACTGCAAAAATTCAAATGCCTGAGCAATCGAATGTGAGCAGCAGTAAATTACAGTATCATCCGCATAAAGATGGTATGAGGCATTTGACATGTTTGCACACAGATCATTAATGTAAATTATGAACAGAATGAGTCCTAAGACTGAGCCTTGAGGTACACCTTTTGTGACCTCAAGAAAGGTGGAGCTAACTCCAGCCATCTGAATACATTGTGTCCTACTTGCCAAATAATCGGCAAACCAAGAGGCAGCTTGTTTGGAGATGCCATTCTTGAAGAGAATTTCTAACAGAAGATTGTGATCCACAGTATCAAATGCCTTAGACGGGTCAATGAACAGAGCCACACAGAACTTTTTCGAGTCCAATGCCTCAAACACATCGTTAAGGACTTTTAGGGCAGCAGTAACAGTGCTGTGCTGCTTCCTAAAACCTGACTGAAGGGGATTTAGAATGTTCCTCAATTCCAAAAAATCCTTCAGTTGATCACAGACCAATTCTTCAAATACTTTGGCCAAAATACATAATTTAGAGATAGGCCTGTAATTATTAACGATTGAGGGTTCACCTCCTTTTAGCAGTGGGAGGACAAATGCAGATTTCCAAACTTTAGGAAGTTTGTTTGTGCTGAGGCTTAGATTAAAAATACTAGTTAGAGGCTCAGCAATTAAGTCAGCAGCCAGAGTCCAATTTTTTTAGCGCACTAGGGACCTCAGAAATAGACACAGGTTCGAAATGAAAAAAACAATCAACAGGGAGACGGCTTACAACAGAAGGTTCATCAGTTAAAGCGGTGCTTTTAAAATCACTGTTAAAAAAATCAAACAAGTGCCTGCTGTGATAAAATGTTCATTAAAATAATTTAACATGGCACATTTATCGGTCAGGTTTACAGAGTCTTTGACCAAAAAGTTTGGCAGTTCAGTAGAGGGCATAGCACCAGAAGCAGATCTCACAACATTCCAAAATTTCCTGGGATCATTTAGATTTTTGGTGGTTTCAGATAAATAAAATTCAGATTTAGCCTTCTTAATTAAGGAGGTACATTTGTTGCAGAGCTGACGAAAAATTATCCAATCAGCCTCAATTTTTGTTTTTCGTGCTCTGGCCCAGGCAAGATCTCTTTCTTTGAGAAGGTTTCCAATTTCAGTGGAAAACCATCGATTGTTTCGCCCCTTTATCCTAAACTTACGTAAGGGAGCATGTTTATTGATTAGCTTCAAAAATTCAGAATGAAAGAAATTCCAGGCCAGCTCAACATCATCAAGGAGGGAGATTCGTTCCCACTCAAAATTGGACAAATCATGCAAAAAAGCCTGCTCATGAAAAAGTTTAAAATCTCTTTTGAGTAAAATTTGTGGTTTAGTTTTGGGGAGTTTGGCACTCAGATCGTTCCCGAAAACACCAGCATCAGTATACCTGTGGGGGGCATTTATTATTATAAGATCAAGGAGCGATGATCTTAAGGGGTATTTAATGTTAGGCCGGGTATTAATTGGCTTAGATTTAATGAATCACAGATGGATTTCAAGCCATCTGAGGCTGATAACAACCAATCAAGGTTTAGATCCCCCACTAAAACAAACTCACCAGAGTTTAACCCTGAGACACAGTTATTTAAAGAACTTAGAGCCTCACTGCAGGCTGAGGGAGGCCTATAACAGCCCATGACTATTGAAATTCAAGTTTCAATGCCAAAAATTCAAACTGTTTGCTAATGGATACAGAGGAGAGTAGCATGAAACTTGTTTTTTTATATAAATGGCTACACCTCCACCTTTCCTGGGACGATCACAGCGGGATACATTATAACCATTAATAGAGATATCCTGATCTGAGACTGATTTACTTAACCAAGTTTCAGACAACACAAGAATATCAGTTTCAGTTGTCTATACCCAGATCTTAATTGTATCAATTTAGGGAGCAGGCTCCGGACATTCAGATGTAAGATGCCCAGGCCTGATCTGGCTCTGAATTCATCAGGGGTACTAATATTCTTCAGAAGGGGGCCTGGGTTAGGCTGAACATTGCCTGATAGTAAAAGGAGAAGAAGGATAAAAGATTTTCGTTTTATATTAGAAGTTGACTCCTTGTCATCAATATTGGAATTTACCAGGTCAATGAGTGAAGTTTTTGTGTGTATAAAACTGTCTTGCAAGACAGATATACACATACGAGATACGTGAATTACTCCTGGCAAGCAGCAGGACAGCATTGGATGTTGGGCCAATTATTATTACACAACCTTTACATAACTTTACTGGCAGGACAGTCGTCGAGGAGTACACAGAGATGTTAGTCATGGTGGGTGCCATCTTACCTGCTGCATACCATACCATACCATACCATACCATATTGACACCAGTAAGACCTGAAGAAACACTGAACAAAAGTTATTTCCAACAGTAAAAAAACACTGCATACAGGAAAAAAACAAAAGCATAATTTAAACCTGAATCAGAACAAGAGAACAGGGCATCTTATGAACTCGATGCAGAATATGGGAACTGAGTAGTGAATGAACCTATTTCATGCAAACAGTATAGTCCCTATTTTAAAGGACCTCTTTGATCGGTGAAGGGGTGTGCCATCTTTCACTGACAAACTGATCAAATACTCCCTGGCTCTCAACAAGAACGCCACTCTCTCTGATCAATTCAAAGCCCCAAGGGGAGCTTTGAATCCTTTGGCACGGGGATTGCGGCTGTTCAAGGTGTCAAAGAGCCTGTCAATCATCTAAAAACAAATATCTGCATTAACTTTAAGCATCTAAAACCATCTCCATAACAGTGTTTCAACAGGTATCATATCAAATGAATACTAATGTATTCATAATTTAAAAACTATTCATTTCACTATGTTAAACATGCAAGTATGTGGAACTTCCCTCTACTCCCTCTCTGGCCCTATGCACATCCCTAATCATATTACCTCAATGAATTCAGCCGTTGCTTCACAGTCTTTAAACTGTGAATAGCCCAGGTCCCTCAGTGTGCGGAGAGCCACTGTTACTGAGCGACTCAATGTCTGCGCAGCCAGGGACACCTTCATCTTCTTGTTGTCGAAGTGGACATGCTTGTGTGTGATCTTGTTTGCAGCATGCAGCCCCTCCTTCGTCTGAACATCGTTGAGACAAACAATGTATTTCCAGTTGATGGGGTCAGTGGTGTTCATTATTGGGCTGTATGCCTTCAAAATCTGAATCTGAATTAGAATCCTTTTTAGTCACAGCTCACACAAGTACAGACAGGAAAATGTAATGCATCACATGCAGTCATAACTATGTAAATAAAAGACACACGTCACTGGATGTGCAAAAGAGGTCTTCAGGGGTTCACAAGGGTTTGCCTTGAGGTCACAGCCGAGTTGGTCGCACATGCTGATGTTAGATGCATGTCCATCCATTGTCATGCACACCACTCTGAGACCACGAGCATGAAGTTCCTCCAATGCATGGACAACTAAGACCTTCAGTGTTTCTGGTGAGAGAGCACTGGTCAGATAGTAAGCAACTGGAGCTTTCCAGTGCCCTTGTATGCCTACCACCATAAACACGAGAGCCTCAGAGGCAACATCCGTCTCATTTAATCCATCCCCCATATCCACAAACCCTGACATTGTTTGAGTTTGGGGATTGTACTGCACATGTTTTTTTATGGCCCTGGCATCCAAAATCAATGTCACCAATTCATATTTTGTCTGGTCTTGCATCTTCTTCCCAGCATGTCCAGCATCATCTTATTGAGGCCAGGCTTCCCATCCACTGAAGTCAGCCATCTTAAAATAAAATGTAGTAATTTGACCACCTCAACCCCTTCAGAAAAAAAACAAAATAAACAGAAAATAGCATATCTGAAGGCTCAAAATGTATCGGAACGCAGTGTGTGATGTGATGTGAGCTTTTAAATTGGTAATTTTTATTGTCACAAAACATAGTCTGTAGGACTAAAGTGGTATGTGATGGCCACACCTGTAGCCACACAAACAACTTGAATGTCGGTAACCCTCTGCACCTACATGTTATCCTTATTTAGTTTACATTTACATTTTTTGAGCACATTATGAATAAATACCACACACTAGTCCAGCTGGTCCCTCACAATGTATTTAACAATCAGGCAACATGGACAATACCGTTGCAATGTATGCGGATGCGGTAGAGGAAGATGTTGAGACTTTCTCAGGAAACTATATGCCTTCGGACCATGAAGGTGTAGCGTGAGGGCAAACTCCCTCTGCTCCCTGGTGTACTTATGGCCCTTCTTTGCCAAGAGATCTACCCAAAGATCTGAAATTCAGTAAGCATAAACTTATTAGTAAGACCCCTTTAAATAAGAAGAAAGAGAGTTTAACACAGACTATAAGCATAAATTACCTATATACAATATTCAAATTAGTATTTCCATTTTACCTGAGTAGCATTCAAGTCTGTCTTTCAGCTCTTCATTTATGAGGTTTTTCTCCCTCAGATCCTCGAGAAGAGCGTGCACATTTTTCTTCGCCCTTCGCTCCCGGAGCATGCTATTTCTCTTCTTGCGCTCCAGACTCTCCACTCTAGCCAGAGCTTCACTAAGTCTGGCCTTTAGAACAGTGGGAGAAGCAGGTAAAGCATAATTGTGGTCCTAGTGGAAAGAGGGATGAAAATATATAGTGATGTTTATAACTCATCACTCACTGATGTAGCTGGCCCACATTCTTAATTTCATCCCTCAGTCCCACTGTTTGCACCCTGGATATGAGCGTCTTAGTGACAGGGACATAACACACTACAGTATGTTTTAATGTGTACTCATGTGTATTTCAGTGTGTCTAAAATTAGTGACAGAGAGCAAATGCGATACAGGTTTTAATATGACCAGGGCCTTGATGCTCTCATGTGTTTGAAAAATATTACATGCAAATACTCACAACATTAGAATGAGGTTCAGCTTCAGGGAAATGCTGAGGCAAGTCCACTGGAAGGCTTTCTTCTGCTTTTGTTGTTCTTGATGGTACTTGCTTAAATGTAAGAAACATAATACAACATTTTTAAAAAGTTTTTAGCATCGGAAAGTGTACTGTACTTTATTCCTAAACACGCAGACAGTAAAAAAGTTTAAAAAATTGTGGCATTAAGTAGCTATCAAATGCTTACATGAACATATGAATCATAGAAATTAATGAATTCTTTAGCTAAATGGCACACATACCTTTTGTGAATGAGATGGGAAGTTAAAGACAGATGGTTTGACTCCATGTCTCAGCCGGACAATTTGCCCTGTTCTGTCAAAGTCATCTGGCTTGAAGTGCTCACTGCAGAGCAAGGACCTCTCAGTTGCCAGAAAACCTTCCCGTTTCATTGCCAGTTCCCATTGTCTCTTTAAACTGCTGTCTTTGGGAAACCTTAAAAATGTGAGAAACGTAGTGAGAGATAAAGAATTGTCTACAACAAAAAATAATTCCATCTAATAGAGCTAATAATAATCAATGTATTAGCTCTATTACATGCTGTATTCTAACCGTTCAATCACTGCAGTCTAGGTCTGTTTTTTTGGAACTGGTTATATCATGGATAGAACCCGGACTCAAAGCTGAGGGGTTCTGTCTGTCCTGTCAGGGTTTATTTCACTACATAACAACCTGCTCACACTATAGATTATCCCTTACTTACATCTTACCTGTGAAAAGTAATCCACGAGATCTGGTTTGTATGCTCCACTCATTAGAGCATCCATACACGGCACAGAAGTCCAGCATCTTTTCATTAGAATCTTCTGTCAGAAGCTCGTCTGCTGATAACATTAAGTAGAATTTGTATTTGGGTAGTAAAACCAGCATTTTTTAAATATCCAAGCACCCTGTATCATAGCTACATGTGTGACGTTTTTAACAAATCAAGACGTTTGGAAATCGGTCCAAAATTCAGCGAATAATTCTACTTTGAGATTGAGGAGTACCTCTTTCCTTCGTAGGTTCATGCACCGCTGCTTCTGCTAGCCCTGTTCCAAGATGGCGGCGCTTTAGGCACGTCCCTCCACAGTCGATGCGGCGTCTATGTATATATGTCTATGGTCGTTACGGTGATTACGTATGAAGGGCAGAGTTGAGGGGGCAGAGAGCAGGTCAAGAGAGCAGAGAGGACGCGTCTATATTTTCCTGTATTTTCTGTTTATTGTATCCTCTCTCCTCTGTCCTTTACCATGACACACACATAATAGACGGTTAATTAGCAGTCGTACCTGTGTTTAATTCGGCGTACGTGTAACCCACCAACCACCACGTATTTTAATGATAAAGCTTTTTTTCCACCTATTCCCACGCTCTTCTCCCACTGAAATAGTGAGGCTGGTAATGAGTTGATGCGACAAATCTGCCCAAAAAGTTTGTATTCATGTGTTATATTGATGCCGAATTGACAAAAAGACTGTTGAGATATGATAACCTTTCTCTTGTGTTTCTACAGTTATGTGATTTTATGTAAACGCAAATAATTGTTAATATATGGTATTTCTTAAATGGAGCTTGGCATAATATTGTCCAAGGATTATGCAGGAAGCACCACGGTTTGATTCAAATTGCTAAAGTAACTAAATAAGTAATAACCACAATGATGGGAATAATGAGTATGTAGTAATAATAATAACAATATAATTATATTATAAAATAACAATAATAAGTCATGGTATCAATAACACTAATAACAATTACACTAATAACTATTTTTAATCAGCAGTCATAGGCAGTGTAGGTTTTTGAAACTTTTAGAAAAGTATCCACCACACCCCCCACCTGTTAACATACAAGTTTCAAGTGAGGGTCCAGACCATTGGTCCAGACTCAGTGTGTAGTTTGCTGGTCACATGCTGTATGGGACCTTAGTTCGATAAATGTATTCATGCATAACAGACAGAGGGCCAAAATGGCAGACAGAGAAAACGGATAAGAATAGGAATTAATGTAAGAAAATAAAGCAGGTGATACAATAGGTGTCTTTTGAGCACATCATGGCTGTTTGTGTTAATGGGTTAAGTTTTGGAACTCAAAATTGTAATTAATGAATTATATGACTTGTGTAAGAAATCAACACATTTTGTAAGCTGAACATTATGTAAATAAACATTATATCTCATAAATAATTTGCCTGAATTGATTACTTGTTTTCTCAAAATTTGGCATGAGATAAACTGAGATATGATTGAGGTATAATATTAAATCATGTGCCATATTGAGACTCATTTGAGAGCTTGCACTACTCTCATTTTTCTTTTTGCTGAGACGCTAGAAAAGAGACAACTGTAAGAGAATCTGAGAACTCAAATAGTGAGCAGTGAGAGACAGAACCATGTATATTTCTCACTGAGACAAAACTGAGATAGTGTTTCCAAGTAAGGATATCAAATATTTGAAAGAAGACATATTTGAAAGCGGCACAATATGTCTCATTTTTCTCTTAGCTGAGATCAGGAAAAGAGACAGCTGTGAGAGAATTTAGAGAACTCGCACAGTGCTCACTGTTAGACTTATTTTTTTAGGAGAGACTTGAGAGATTGAGAAGAATGAGAAAACCACTTTGGTCTCGATTAGTGCTCATTTATATCTAGGAGATGTAAATGTGACATAAAGGAGATCTCATCTTCAATTTTGCTTTGCTATGGGTAACATGCTAAAATTAAGCAGATATGATGTTTACCGTTTTCTTCATCCTAGTTTAGCACGTTAGCTTGCTTAAATAAGCTAATAAAAGTTATTTAAATTCATCCTCAGGGAAACTTTCATGTGTTTACCAAATTCCATGTCAGTCCATCCAATAGATATCATAAAATAGGATTCATAGGACATTTATAGGACCATGTGACTAAAATCTACCATACCATGCAGCATAAGCAGCATGACACTTTTTGGGTAAATGCACATGGTCATCCAATACAAACACAAATGCTAAGAAGGTGAAGTCATTGTTGTGTGAGTCATCGTCTTGTGTGGTTCAGTGACATGACACCACCAGCTATAGAAAATGCAACATTCACTGATTTCATTGGAGGGAAGATTAGTGGGTCGTATAGATGGAGCAGCAGATGGACATAGTATGGGTTAAGGCACCTGACACATGCTTGGAGCATCACTCTATGCATTTCTTTCATACCAGGATCATGGACGAATGGTGATTCATACCCAAGCAGTTTAAACTACATGTTTAACAAATACGAGGCACCATAATAAATCATATTTTAATGTTCTTTTAAGACTCTCAAATGTTGGTATGAGCCTTAAAAATCCATTGTCACTCACACTCCAGTTAAAAACAGGGCACTTTATGGGATTGGGATCTGGGTACGTAACACAAATGTCTCTGACAGACCCAAAGAATCAGGTGCTGTTGTTTACAAGCCAGTTGAGGATTCCATGTTTATAATTAAGAAGCAACAGGCCTTTACCTCACCTTGTAATTATTTAGCTTTTTATACAGATACAGAAACATTTGATATTATTTATGAATCAAATATTTATGCCTTTATATTGTATTGGCCTCCAAAAACCTAAAGAGTTAGGTCGAACATTATAACAGAAAAACAAATACAATGAATTGGAGAGACATACAGATACAGAGATGGGGATGGAGGGCCAAAAGATTGAAGAAAAAAAAATGAATGAAGAAAGACAAAGGTCAAGATGACTGGCAAGAAATATGTATATCTGAGTGTACAAAGAAAACACTGCAAAGACAGGAATAAATACAGTGACATTTGAAATATATTTTAATGAATTTAACACTGATGAATGTTGATTTGAGCTAAACTGAAGAGACGGAGAAGCTAAAACACAGAGAGAGAGAGACAGATGGAGAAAGTGGGTGGGGGTGTAGAGGAAGACAAAAAATAAAAGCAAGTGAATGTTAATGTGATGGAGTATTACTGCATGCACAGGTAGCAGGTGGACAAGTGGATTGGCTTTAGATGCTTTCAAGCCCAAAGCTAATGGAGGGATTGGGGGTGGTGTGAGTCTCATTAGGGAAACAGCAGTGGAAACACTCCTAATCCCGTGCTGTTGTGTTACTTTATTAATCCCCCCTCTGTGGTTTAAATGTTCTCCGTGTTCTGCATCTACACAAACTTTGACTAAGCTGCTGGTTCTGACGAGCTGTATTTTAAAGCACAATCAGTCTACTCTACAATAAGATGCTGTAGGTACTCTGCATCAGTTTTACACATGCAGTTACAACTATACAAGTTAGCAACTTGATTTTGGTGAAACTGGATCATATTTTATGGAGAAAATGTTTTCTGGTTTTCCCTCTGATGTTCTCCGGCTGCTCCGCCTCAACTCTCTGTGATTTACAGAGTCTCCTGATGGACAGTGAAGTAAACGGCTGCCAACTGTAGCTGCTGTTAGCTAATGTTAGCTCAGTTTGTTAGCTGGGCTGCCCGGACAGTGAGCTCAGATCACTGGGGGAGTGTTAGTGTTTGTACCACAGGTCCTGAAGAGGATGTTGGCGGAAGAAGCTAAGAAGCTGAAACTGGGGCACTAAATCATAAAAATCACAATTTCTACACAGTATTACTTTAAAACATTACACTGGGTCCAGAGGGTTACATACAGCATCATGGTAAGCTGCAGTTGAGGACACAGGAGTGAGAACAGGCTGACAAAATAAGATTTTCATCCGCAAGTACAGTCTTTGCATAATGTGTATAGAAGCGGTGTACTAAGGAAGGAACCTCAACAGATTGTCAGAAATTCACGACTGGCAATGTACTTATTTACATTCATGACTGTACCCAAACAATTATCTCATACAGATGGCTATCTTTGCTATTGTTGCTGAGCGGGGTCCAAGCATGCAATCCGTCCTCTGAATCTTTGTGAGTTCCAGTTGAATAAGTAGACCTTGTTCATATGGCTGGCTTCAGGATGGAAAACATTAAGCAGTGACTCACACACACACACACACACACACACACACACACACACACACACACACACACACACACTCACACACACACACACACACACCGTATGCTGAATTAGAAATGAAAAACACCATCTCTCTATGTCTTTGTCTACTGGCATTCAAATGGTGTTGGTGATATTCAGTATATTTGAATGGAATGATTCATTCTAATAAACATGCTGTAGAGCACTCCCATCCATGACTGTCCTAACCATCTCTTCAGGTGAAGAGTGTCAGCACAGCCTGGCCTGCCAAGACGCTTCTACTAGTACCACCCTAACTCCCCCTCAGACACACACCCAAACACCCCCTCAACAATTTGTACTGCTGCTCATAGTCATGTTAAAGGATTAGTGAGACCTGTTGATGCCTGTGCCTGCTGCAGCATAGTCTGGGGAGCACAGGTATGATGACCTAATAGCTGCAAGCCATCTATACAACCACATACACACACACATACACACACACACACACACCGTCATCTCTGATAATGTCTATAGACAACCAGGAGATTCCCACACGCACAGCTAAGTCCTCAAAGTAAATTTAGAGATGTGAATTTTTAACAAATAAATACACAATTTACTTTCATAATAAATCATCTCCAGATACCAAGCTGGGAATAAAGGTTTTAAAAAACGAGGCACAATAAATGAAAGTCAAGTGAGTCACTAATAAAACTACCACCAGGCAAAGCAGCAGTGGTAGTCTCTGCTCTTGCTACACTGGTTTGTTGTGGGGAAGCTTCGGACACATTGAGCTGATAATTTACAGAGCCATCTCGAAACAGCGCTGAAGCAGAGGGACACAGCAGGATGTCAGTCTCAACCGGGAACGTCACACAAGAGGATGGAAGGCATGAGCAGCAGCGGAAAAGGAAGATCAAGGTAGATAGAGGTGTTCATATATATACAGGTGCATCTCAAAAAAAAATAGAATATTGTGGAAATTTTGTGGAATTTATTGTGGAATTTTATTTCAATAATTCAATTCAAAAAGTTAAACTCATATTGTATAGATTGATTACACACAGAGTGAAATATTTCAAGTGTTTATTTCTTTTAATTTTGATGATTATGGCTTACAGCTAATGAAAACCCAAAATTCAGTATCTCAGAAAATTTGAATATTACATAAGACCAATAGAAAAGAGGATTTTTAATACAGAATTGTCGACCTTCTCAAAAATATGTTCATATATATATATAGGCACTCAATACTTGGTCGGGGCTTCTTTTGCATGAATCACTCATCGATGTGGCGTGGCATGGAGGCGATCAGCCTGTGGCACTGCTGAGGTGTTATGGAAGACCAGGTTGCTTTGATAGCAGCCTTCAGCTCGTCTGCATTGTTAGGTCTGGTGTCTCTCATCTTCCTCTCGACAATACTCCATAGATTCTCTATGTGTGGTTCAGGTCAGGCGAGTCTGCTGGCCAATCAAGCACAGTAATACTATGGTCATTTAACCAGGTATTGGTACTTTTGGCAGTTTTAACAGGTGCCAAGTCCTGCTGAAAAAATGAAATCAGCATCTCCATCAGGCTTGTCAGCAGAAGGAAACATGAAGTGCTCTAAAATGTCCTGGTAGACGGCTGCATCGACTTTGGACTTGGTAAAACACAGTGGACCAACACCAGCAGATGACATGGCTCCCCAAATCAACACTGTCTGTGGAAACAGACTCTGAGACCTTGATTTCCAAATGAAATGCAAAATTAATCTGAGAAGAGGACTTTGAACCGCAACAGTCCAGTAAATGTTCTCCTAAGCCTAGGTAAGACACTTCTGACATTGACTGTTAAAGGTCTATAATATTTTACTTTTTCAGGACATTCTAATTTTTTGAGATACTGAATTTTGGCTTTTCATTAGCTGTAAGCATAATCATCAAAATTAAAAGAAATAAACACTTGAAATATTTCACTCTGTGTGTAATCAATCTATAGAATATATGAGTTTCACTTTTTGAATTGAATTATTGAAATAAATGAACTTTTCCACGAATATTCTAATTTTTTTACATGCACCTGTTTGTGTGAATTGACTGCATTGGCTGTATAGCGTCGTCAGCGGACTGAGTGGGCCAACTTAACCTTAACTACAATTGTTGACCATCATTTTCATCAATTATACTCACCAGTATGAGCAGTGTTACATCTCACTGTATAATATCATTACTACAATAAGGACCAATCAAGCTGACAATCAGACCAACTGGGGAGGCCGGTGACCCTACAGATCTCTGTTAACACACCATCAGTTAGACTAGAGTGTAGTGCTGCATCACTGAGGAGTCAAAGAACCTTCACTCCAGCACCTCAGTTATGCTTCTTAATCCAGGCAGTCCACATACAGCGGTAAGCTCTCACTCAGGGTGGATGAGCTGATAAAACATCTACATGGATCTGTTTCATGTCTGAAGCCATTATCTAAATGTCATACATTCTGCATTCTGTCCATCATATCACTGCTAGGATAATAGCTGTGATTAGGTTATGGGTATGGCTATAGATATGTGCATTACTGTCGCCATCTTTATGGCTATGGAGTAACCAGCCTGTGACAATCACAGCTACAGCTAATGTTATAGCAGTGGCATTAGCTATATAGCTACAGCAGTAGTGATTAGCCACCACAATAGCTGTAGCTATAGCTAACTACAGCCACTGACATTGTGATCACAGTCAGTGGCTGACAGCCGTCAGAGCTCAGCTTCCCTCATGTGATCTGATACATTTGTGGACAGTCAGACTGTTTTTAACAGCTGAACAGGCAACAAAGCTACTGTTCCACAGTTTGCTGTGGACATAAACTACGCAAACATTTGAGTTTTAAATGTTTCTGAAAGATGCTCTGGGGACTTCCACCAAGCGGGACCTCACTACAAATTTTGGCTGATGTGTCTACAGGGACCCAAACACACACACCCACACAATACAGCAAAGATGGTGACCTCTGAGGAGTGTATTCACTGTTACCACACTGAGCTGAGAGGGGTCAGCATGCTAGTATGTCTGTCTTTTTGTTGACTCATTATCTCGGCACTTCAGGCCTGCATCATGCTTCTCTCTGCATTCTTATTTATCACATCGCTCACTAATTGATTTATAATGCCTATTTTGATTTTTTCTGGTTCCTGCCAAACTAAATCTTAGACTTAATTAGATTTCACAGGTTACAGGGCAAATCTGAGTATCTGTTGATAATTACACCCACTCTTAATTGATGTAACAGAAGGTTAAGAATGATTATCTTTAAAGGAGTGGACAACTGCAGTCACTGGTTGGAACGTCCAATAAAGACTTTTGTCTCACTAATACTCTTCAAACAGTAAATATTCTTGTGTACATGCTGGCAGCAGTGATTCTTGGGACATTCTAGGGAGCGTCAGTCAAAAAGTATTAAATAGCTTGGACTAGGGCTGTTTTCGACTAAAGATTTTCATAGTCGAATCTGATTCATCAGATTTTGCCGTAGTCGACTGATCGTCGAACCTTTTTTTTTTTTTTTATTAGATAGCAGCTAGATCTTATTTGCGACTTTTTTCCGTTTCAAACAAAAGAGCTCATGGTAGGTGTGAAACAAATACCTTTATTTATTTAAAGCCAGATGAACAAAACTGGGCATATCAAACATCAGTGTGTTTAAACGGTAGTCTTAGCTTCTTACTACGTATTAATAAATAACCCACTGCAGTTGCACAATCCAATGAGCGGAGGTGAGCAGCACACTACAGGACCGTTAGCATTTACGCATTTATTGGTTCACAATGGCTACTAAAAAATCTTCCAAAGTACACTGTAGTGTGCTGCTCACCTCCGCTCATTGGATTGTGCAACTGCAGTGGGTGATTTATTAATACGTAGTAAGAAGCTAACCCCTCCGAAAATACACTGCAGCGGAACGGCTCCGGAACGGCTCCGCTCGACAGCGGCACCGGCGGAGTACGCTGTCAGCAACGACAGCGTACTCTGCCGTCCTCCAAACGCACACATCATTTTGAACTCTTTATTAACAGAAAGTAGGCAGATTTTGTATCAAAATAGGCTTTTATATAACGAAAAAAAGACATTCTCTGTAACAATTTATGCTCAGCAGCCGTGGGCACCCCCATATAGTCAGAATAGTTTTCCGACGATTCGACTACGAGGTTCATAGTCGAATCAGACCTCTCCGAATCGAATTGTCGAATAGTCGACTATTGGAGGTCGGCCCTAGCTTGGACCATCTATTTATCCTAACTACCAAACCCAAATTAAAATCAGGAATGATGCACTTTGTGTACTGACATGACGGAGCAGCTCCGTCACTGACTGCGGCCAGCACACACACACACACATACTACACATCTTGCCCCCGTTCCCTTCTGTTCCGTGCTAAATGGTCGGCCACAACGTACCTGTCCACTTTCAGCAGAGAAACAGGGCGTAATCTGCTATGTCATTATATAGGAGGATGACGCGCACCTTTATTGGTCATGTGACTCAGAATAATATATTTTTTGTTAATAACACCCATTTGTCCGAGTACAATGCAGGTTCTAGGGAAGAGAAATGATGACCAAACTTGCATAATTTTTGTAATGTTTGTGGTGGGCATATGTGGAGAAAATGGCCAGTATAATGACAAAAAGATCTTTATGTTGTTTTTTTAGAAATGTATTAGGCCTAGTGGGAGGGACTACGACTATAAAAGGTGCTGCCTGTGCCCTAATGAGAGAAGGGAGAGTTTGGTTACAGTGGAGGTAACAGCGATTGAGAATTGAGCTTATGTTTCCATGTAGATATACTGCTGTTACACTTCACAGTGAATATGTATATGTGCATGACAGGATAGGTTTGATGATATTTCACATTTTTCTTCTTGTCGAGATCTCACGTGCAAATGAAATCAAACAGTGAACTGACTCTACTAACACTATTGTGTGTGTGTATCTAAAGCCTGGTATTATAATCTTATTGTAATAGAGCTCCTCAGTTCAATGAGCCAAACTGTTGCACTGCATCACATGTTCCTTCATTACCATGAACACACACACTGAAGTTTATTTGGACTCAATCCCACACACACACCGTCCTGCTGCCACAAACGTGGATCAGTTGTCCCCAACAAATGCAGCAACTTTCTTCCTGTTTGAATAATATTTGTGAAAAAACTACAGCACCCAGCTGCCTTAGGAACTTAAAACTACAGACTTAGTGGCAAAATAGTGGAATAGAGGCAGAGGAGACTCACAAAGTCTGACTTAGTTACACAGTAATGTCTATCTCAAATGTGCTAACATGAGCTAATGTTATGCCACTATAAGCTACTGGTCATACCAGGCCAAGGCTGGGTCAGTACACTGAGCAAGGTTCATAATCAGAGTTTACACATGACTACCAGGATGTATGCTTCCACCGCAGTTCAGACAGGAAGCATCATCTTTGTACTAAGTGAGTTTTACTTATAGCCATATGAAGGAATAGTCTCAGGGATCCATGGACATGTTGGTGAATGACTATGAACATGGAGTTTAATAAAATAAAATAAAATAAAATAAAATTTTATTTGTATAGTCCAAATTCACAAAACACATTTTGCCTCTGAGGGCTTTACAATCTGTACAGGGAGTGACACCCTCTGTCCTTAGACCCTCGGTTTGAGTGAGGAAAAACTTGCCCACAAAAAAAAGCCAAATCCTTTGCTGTAGACTGGGAATAGAATGTCCAGGTACACAATGTCCAGTCTAATTAGATATTATCATTAAACTGTATAAACTGTCCCCTGATAAAAAAAATAAAAAAGATCTCTAGTGAGCAAATTATTTCAATTTGTGCAAATCTATTCCATGCCCCCACTCCATTCTAAAATGCAGTAGGTGGGCGGCCACGCTGGCAGCTCAGAAAGTCTCTCTGTTGTCTGATGGATAGACTTCTGTCTGCTCGCCTGTTTCTCAAAGACATTGTGGTGAGAAGAGCAGAAGTGCTGCAAAAGGAAAACACCCATGCCCGAGCGGATGTCCTTATTGCAGTGTGTCTCAATGAAGAAGAGAGGAATAGAATAGAGCACACATAAATGATCATAAATGAAGTAAACAAAAACTCCCCTCTCAATCTAGAACTCAAAACTAAACTGGCAACAGAGGCAGGAACAAAGATAAGATTCAGACACAGTCACCATCAGACACATACCAGACAGACAAAGAAACAAAGGCAACACAGGAACTAAAAAAAAAACAAGCAGGACAGGTGAAACTAATCAGGGACAGGTGCAGAATCAAAAACAGACAGGAAAACAAGGCAGGAAGTAGAAATACAAGACACAGACAGGAGAGAACTACAGAATAAAACAGCTACCACAGCATTCTGCAGAGACCAATTGCTGTTTTTTAACTGTACAATGACCCCATGCACACCTCCAGACTCTGTGAAGGCTATCTGACCAAGAAGGAGAGTGAACAACTGAGATGTTATGGGATGAGTTGGGGTGAAGGAAAAACAGCCAATAAGTGCTCAGCATATATGGGAAGTCAAGACTGGAAAACCATTTCAGTATAGTATATTTTATTAATAGTATATTAATAAAACTATAAATTCATACTTGTCAGTAATAAGTGCAAGAAGAAGATTAAAACAAACTTACACTGCTCCTTAAATAGGAACACTGGTTAAACCATTATAGAAGAATCAGTGAAATTTTAGGAAACATAATATACATCAATATAAATACATAAAATACTGGTAGTGTCTATAACTGTAAAACAAAACAAAAGTCACTAAAAATACAACAATAATGTTTTTATTTCATTTCAGTGCTTTTCAGGTAAGTGAGATGATTAAGCTATTTTCTTTGCTTGACTAATGATAGTTGAGGAATATGAGTATAGAAAATGTGTATTATACAACAATACAAAACAATACGTCAAATATAGACAATAGTATATATAATACACAAGACCCAAGTGTCGAGAACATCAGCTTTGACTGTGTGCATTCCTCTGTCATTACTTTTTAAATATGAAACACAGTGGTTAAAAGAGTCAAAACAAAGTATTCCATCACTGTGACAGGATCAACAACATAGCTGCCATACAAGCCTCTAAACTGTCAGGCAAAGAGACAAATCCTCACTTCCTCTCATGAAGAATGAGCGAGCAGGATCAGGCTCTTCATGTCACACTGAGAATTTTTTGTTTGTTTGTTTACCTGCAACATTTATGGATTTGCTGCTACAGTACATATATATGCTGTATGAGACGCTGCAGAGCTTCATGCTGTATGAAACATTGTCGTCGTCATCATCATCATCATCTCCAGCAGAATAAAGACTGGTCCAAACACTGCACACCTGCTGAGAGTCAAAACAAACGTCTCTCCATTTTGGCAGATACATTTAGGCTTATTGTACAAGCCTGTGTCTGAATAATACACTATTTAGCACTGCATTATCATTATGTGGGCATAAGCAGAGGATGGAAAAAACAATGGGATAGTTAGGGGGGGAAAACATTAACACAAATATGAAACATGTGCAGGGAGAAAAAAAAGCGGTGCCCTTCAACAGAAAAGCCCCTCTGGCCTGCATGCGGTCCTAATTAGAAGGCAAAGCTTTTTGACGGTAAATTGATTTTTAATTGTTCAGTCGCTGCATTCATCCAGGTGGCCAAGTTCCCCCATTTAATCTCTCTCTGTGTCTGTCTCTCTCTCTCTCTTTAAGTGGAACATGTTTGGAGCTGCCTGCCACTGTTAGCAGCAATTTCCTGAACAAGAGCAATTCATTCAGCATTAGACAGAGAGAGAGATGGAGAGGAGGGGGGAGAGAGAAAAAACACTGGAAACTGACAAACATAAGAGTTGTGCCATAATTGTGAGTAATGCTTTTCTACTTTAGTCATTTTGGACGTGGTACAGGGCAAACAGTCACACTGGATGTTTTCCATTTGCTTTGATTTTTTTTCCTTCTGTCTTAGCGAGAAGCCACTCAGGCCTGTGTGGGCTAATGGCCATGACAGTGTGTAAAAGCAGTTTGACAGCAGTGATCTACGTAAGCCATTGTTGAAGGAGGCCTGGGGATTGGCTGATCTGATTATTATGCTGCTGGTGGCTGCACATGGATCCTGATACTGTGCCAGTTATCTGGTGAGCGGAGGACATGGGGAGTCTGTTTTAAGCAGGGTTACACCAATGAATCCATTTGTCAATACTGGTCTTTTATTAAGAATCAGCTGTGATCCAACCCGCCAGTCACATGAGCAGGTTCCTCTACCATATCAACATGTAGTCAATATATATATATATATATATATATATATATATATATATATATATATATATATATTTTTTATATATATATTTTATTAGTTTATATGCTGTGGGAGGATTTTACCACACAAACCTGAAACGTCCCTCACTCTGTCTTTAAGTCCCAGTTACTGCATTTATTATTGTGTCAGTTTTTCCAGGTGAAGATGCTCTGTGTATCAGCAAACAGGCTGAACGCTGTGTCACTTGTTTAAAGATCGCTCGCCCTTGTTTTTTTTTTTGTGCAAAATTTCACGCACTTCACCTCCATCGCCCAATTGTGGCTCCCAGAAGAAAAGTCAGGGTGTCATCAAAAACATCAGGGCCCAGTATTTCAAAAGTGATCTGACAGGATTATCCTGGTCGGATTGGATGAAATCTAGATCTGATCTGAAAACTGGGTATTTCAACACAGATTCAGATAATCCTGATCCTGAAGATCAGGATCCTGCTCTGGTAATCCAATCCTCCCTTGAATCCAGATAAAAGGCTCGATTTGGGTATTTCAAAAGTTAAGGCAGATATCTGGATCAACTTGATACCAAAATTTCAGGATCATTTGAATCCCACCTCAGAGGTGGATTTCACTTAGATTGACAAAGTCTCAGCTCCACTTCTCCTAGATATTGTTACTCAAGATGTTCATTATACTTAATCTAAAGTGTTAGTGTTTTACTATTAACAAATAAAGTAGCCTCATTGTAAGAAATTTAAAGCATAGTAAAATATTTTTGACCACACTTTCTGAAACTGCTGTAAATACGAGTAACAATTACAAACCTATGAGATGTGTGCACTTGCATTTTTTCAGTGTGTTTATATCAAGCTGCATATTGAAGCACTTTACAAGCATTTAAGGTATATTTTCATCCTTCTGATTAAATGAAGACAAATTTGACTTCAGTCAGAAGCTTAAAATGCATTTCTAAAATGTTTGGAAATAGCTTGAATGTGATTTTGAAACATGCAGCAATGTATTTCAGTGTTTGTGTACAAACTGATTATTTTACTTCATCAAATCAGATGCTGTTTTGCTATAAATGACCATAATTATGTTTAGTGAGAGCCTTCTATATAAGGGAGAAATTAGATTACATGTTTCTAATTGTGTCACTGACCAAGCTATATACCATGAAAGTAATGCAAATACAATATCAAGCAGTTTCAAGCACTTTATTCAAAATCCAATAACTTCACCTTAAATGTACAATTAATGCGTTTCCAAGGATTTCCAGCGGTCGTCCTTAACAGCTGAGTGGTCCATGGCTGTGAGTGGACTCTGAAAGTAGAAGACAGAGAAGGTGTATGAGTATATCTGTGTCACAAAAGCATGACATCATCACCAGCATTACTGTAGCATCCTGACACTTCTGAATGAACCGTACAGTTAATACTCGTACCGTGTAACGTTACCTTTCCAAAGTACTGCAGTAGTCTGGTCTGTACACATGGAGCCTAGTCTGCTGTGTTGCCAATGACGTAACGCTAATAAACTCTGGTTGGTGTTAGTTTAAAGCGTTAAGGTGCTGGTTTGAATTAGGTGACAATTCAAGAAGTTGGTTTGCATGATATGTTGGTTGGAGTTCGTATGGTCTTAAAACCGCTACACATTAGACGACGGTAAACTTACACTTTTGACGTGAAGTCGTGCTCCCAGCTGCTCCTTTCGTGAGGTAGACCGCCATGTCTTCGATCCGCGGAGGCGGAGACACGAGATTTGGAAATCCGTATCCGCCCAGATCGGGATCACGGTGATCCACCCTGCCAGTGTTTCAAAATACTCAGATAAAGTCAGCAGATCACCTTGATCCATGACTGAGTAAAGGAGGATTTCATTATCCGGATTATCCTGATCCAGATTACAAGTTTTGAAATACTGGGCCCAGGACTCCAGACTCCTCTGGGGACCAGGAATATCCTCGTGAAATTCTATGAAAATCTGGCCAGAAAAAACCACTCATGAGGAAAATATCTTGTGAGCTCTTACTGTGAGAAAAAGTTCTTTGGTTGACGTGGCTCGATGCCCACAGTGTGTAGTGATGGAACCCATCCATCCCTCCCTCCCTACCGGTTTCTCCTCATCAGGGTCACGTGGGGCTGAAGCATATACATTCAATTCAATTTTATTTATGTAGTGCCAAATCATAACAGAAGTTATCTCATGGCACTGTCCACATTGTTAAGCTTCAGCTCACGGCGGAACACTGAACCCACGATGCAGACCACACACAGGAATTGCTAAGACGGTTTTATTTACAAGATGCAACAGGAAAAGACACAACAGGTGAGGTCCAGGGGGGATCTTCAGGGCAGGATGGTGAAGACTGGTGAACAGACAATGGTAGGCTGAGTGTGGCAAGCGGAGCAGGTGAGCGTGACAAGGCTGGAGGACAAAGCAGACAAGGCAGGCATCCAAAAATACAATGACAGAAGATACTTCAATAAGTAGGTTTTCTCTGAGCTGGTAAGTAGTGAAGTTACCCCAAAAGGAACAACAAACTGGCGGAGTCTGGGAGGGTGAACCAGAGTTAAATACTGCAGGAGCTGATGAGATGATGAGATGCAGGTGTGAGAGCAGAGCAGGTGAGGATCAACGGGGGAGTGGTCAGAGAAATAGGTCAGCCACGCCCAGCCTGCACACACAGAGGAGACAAGACAGAACAGACACAGAACATGAAGGGCAGGGAAACACCAGGAAAACACAGGGTAACAGACAAATCTAACAAATCCTAACACATATAGAAACCGTACTTTTACCATACAAATTACAGTACAATTTAAGATTTTAATGGTTTATCATCTAAAAGGATGATCAATGTGTTTCTGTTGGTGCCTGAAATAGAAGGAATCATTTTTGGGCATGATTTAGATCAGATGTAGCTGATGGAGTATGGACCGCCTACTACATATATTGTATACAACTGTGTTGTATATTAAACTGGGCCTAGTGTAGACTGATTTATTGAATAATATGTTGGATTCATGTTAATCTGTATTTTAGGACATATTTTTGAATTTTGAAAAAAACAATAATGCATAAGCAGTAACCATGAGGAGCCCCAAGGGGTCACAGACCCCCTGTTGAAGAGTCTGCACAGGTCTGGGATTCAGGCTGTAAGCTAACTTTGAATAACAGAAGAAATCCAGAAATATGACTGACCCATATTTCCATCCGTAGTCATCACATGCAATTTAACTAAATGTAACAACAAACAGGATTCAGTGTGAAGATTTTGTGCTGGAATGAAACTCTGAAATATCTAGAAATTCTCTAACAACAGGTCTCCTCCCTCTCTGAGCTGGAGGGCAGCAGACTCACTCTCTTACTTTTTTTACACTCCCACATTAAAGCCGGCTCGCTCGCCGACGCACCGTTCAATTTCCCCACCTGCTCAGACGAAAGCGTGTGGCATTGCGGTGAACCCAGGCGAAACCCAGCCACCCGTGTGGCGGCAAGCTCTCATCATCATCATCACCATCAGAGGCGAGGAAACAGGACGTCTCTCTTCCCGTCTAACACTCACAAAGCTCTAACAGTGTGCACCCTCCCCCCTCCATTCTTCACTGTGAAAGAAAAAGCAGCTACACTGAGCCTTGGAGGAGGTGAAGCTTTATTTTTAAAAATCAATCAGACAGACAAACTGGTATGAAATGGCAGGGAGATAATGCAATGGTGTGGCGTGGTGACCTTTAAACACAGCCTGCCGCTACATCCCAACCACTGAAAAACCCTGACCTTTGTAGAACCATTACAGAGGCCTCTAATCTGAAAGGTGGGGGACGGGGAGACACACACACACACACACACACACATAATTTGCACAGACACACACACCACGTACAAGCATGTATTGCATCTGCTTCATGCATATGTACCAATAAAGGCACAGACACACACACACATACACACTGCATCCCATGTTGACAAATACATTTACATGTGTGCACACACACGTGCATGCATGAAAACAATTAACACAGCCACACAAGGTACAAACATGCAATCAAACTGAAACACACACACAAACAGCCACACAGCCACACACATACACACACACACACACTCAGCAGCCTTCCTGTTGGCTGCAAAGGCCAGATGTGATAATGGCTTCCTGTATGTTAATGCTGCTGGCTGGAACGCCTCTCTGTGCTCCTCAGTATTCCGCTCAGGCAGCGCTCGCATCGTTTTGAATTGCAAAATGCCAAAAGTGGAGCGACACATTGTTTGTAATGCCATTGGCACTGTGCATTTAGAGAAAATACAGAAAAAATATCCCGTGGAGTGTTTGAATAGATAATTATGTGCGGCGCTGTGTGTGTTGTATACGTGAGTGTGTACGTGCGCTGAGTGCAGACTGAACAATCTGACCCGGGCAAGTGGAAGACGAGCAGTAATTGTTACTGTAGAGGAGAGAATGGATCGATAAGTATTGATTATCTTCTGTCCATTAGGAATAATTGGTGATGTTTGAGCGGGCAACGTGATGACACATCGACACGAGTGAGCTGGGAGTAAAACATCATCGATTCCAAAGAAAATGCACATTTTGACAGTCAGTTTAGTTGATGCGTCACAACTTGATCATCCTTCGCTTTACTGGGATCAATCGATGTGAGTGGAGACTGGCTGTGGAATCCCCCCCCCCATGAGTCAAATAGCCGAGGATCCTCTTTTTCTTTTTTTCATATGGATATTTTTGTTTCATTGATATCAAAAACTTTTTTTCAAATATTTGAGAACTGGAACTGCTGCTAATTGAATTTTTTTAAATATCCTAATTAAATCTTTCTTTCTCAGAGGTTTTGATGGAAAAATAGAATGTTTTGCATCCACATTTTCTTTTTTTCTTCCATTTTGGATGTGCCATTGAAGAAACTGACAGATGAACTGATTGGAACAATCTGAACGCCATCACTAAATATAATAATACTTTTAGATTTAGTGGCACCTAGCAGTGTGGTGGCTGATTGCAATCCCCTTGTTTCACTCCCTTCTTCCTAGCACAAGTTATAGTGGCCATGAAATACATGTAAGAAACCCAAAATGCTCTATCTAGAGCCAGAGTTTAGTTTGTCCTTTCAGGGCTACTGTAGAAACATGGCACAGCATGACTACATGGAAGAGGACCTGTTCCCTCTGTACATATCAAAGTCTCATTCTAAGGTAACAAAAACATGATTCTTATTTCCAGGTGATTAAACACTCATGAAAACAGAGTTATGAATATTATGTTCCATTTCTGCCATATTCTGGAAATAGAGCCCTTTAAATCTGACACACTGGACCTTTAAATATAAATAATTTCAGACATAACCATCACATTATAATTTCTCACAGAAAATGTTTTTATATTGAATTTGCTTTCTCTCCATTGTTCTTCAAATATAGCATACAATCATATGTAATATTATTTATTTTCAAGGAATTCATTAAACACTCTGATATCCATCAAATAAAGACCATGCTACACACCATAACACACACTAATAATACCAATGCACAACATGCACATCATATCCATATGGGACTGCAGCAGATCATCTACATCATGTACATGTTTTAGTGTGTGACATATTTTACATGGGGAAATAAAAAACACAGTGAAGTAGAATGCATGAAGCTCAGTAATAATAAGCAGAAATGTCTTTTGTAAAACATTTTTTAAGCAACAGGAGCAAATGGGCTTGGAGCTGTCGGCATACAATTGAATATAGAATTGTTTGTATTTATTTATTTATTTATTTGTTTCATTAGCATTTTTTCTCTCTTGAGATCTGGGCTTAGGGCACGGTGGGGGGGTTAATGGTTAGAAATTATCCCTATGGTGGGAACTGAGTGAGGTTATGTTGATATGTGGCGATATGTGATATCATGTTGCTGCACCCTGACAGTGTGTGTGACAGTGTGAGAATATAGGAAATGTAATAAAGAATGGATCACAAAAACAAACAAACATTTTTTCAGAGGACTTTTTTTTGAGGGAATCTGTCTCCTTCAGCCTGGAAAATTCTCATTCTCAGAATCTGTAGAAGAATCTGTTTTTTTTTTTCCCTTCTGCAAGATTGTTTTTTTCTCTCTCTCTCCTCTCAGGAACAGTGTTTGCTGTGGAGTGAAGGAATGGTGAGTGCAGCTTGTGATCGATGGCCAGGATGCATCTATTGGGGACAGGCTGAAGCGTCAGCGCAGCATGGCTTGTACAACAGTGACATCTCCTGGTTGGTGCCGTGCTGGTGGAGCTTTGAGGTGTGTGTGAGTGCAGCCTGCCGGCTAGCCTCACTACAGTAAGTAGAGATTATGATCACATTATGCAAATGAGTGTTCCATCTGTACACAGCTCCCCTCATGTCAGCCTGCACCCTCTCTTTGTGTCCTGACAGTTATTTGAGTCCTCGAGGCTACATAGAGTTTGACTGTGCGGCCGTGTGTTGACAAGGCTGAAGGTGATAGGAAGCGTTGCTCTGACAAACACGCAGGAATATATGATATTGTTTTTAGCTGCAGTGTGCTGGCTGAGCATGAAATGAGCTTTCAGAAGTAAGCTGAAGCAGCCAGCAAATAAAAGTCTGGACGTGGAAGGATGAGACTTTTTTGGAGGTTTTACCTCTTTTTTTTGATACACACACGCTGCTACATTTGAGATCAGGCTTTTCAGTAATGCATTAACGTGAAACCAGGAGGACATTTTTGTATTTCAGCTGCTATTGGTTGATGGGGTCTGACCTATAGATTCATAAAGAGAATGCTACAGCATCACCATGCTATTTTACTCAGTGTTGTGCTTCTGACTTTGTGTTTGTTGCTTTCCTGTTTGTCTGCGGACTGTCGGACTGCCTCCCGGTTAATGCAAAAATGGACAAAGAGGTGGAGCTGAGACGGGCTGAATGAAGTCTGGTTGCTCAAACAAACTGCCTGTAACGTCAGCCACCTGTCAATCAAAGTGTCTACACTTTTAATTCTGCATAACTTTAAGCCTTTAAGGTGCAGTGTGTGAGATTTGGGGCCTTTATTTTCAGAATAAGGGAGACATGGAATACATATATTCATAACTATGTTTTCATGCATGTATCATCCTTTTATATCTACAGTGGGACGGGTCCTCTTTTATGGAGGCCGCCATAATTTTTTTTTTATAGAAACTATTGATCACGTTAAATGTGAAATTACTTCTCTGCATTTAACCCATCCAGGCTGGCACCTGTTGGAACACACACATGCACATGCACATGCACAGGGTCACACACTCAAATTGACAGATGCCAGATTCACTGGAGCGGTGGGCAGCATATTGAAACACCGTGTTTCTACAGACTACAAACTAAATACTGACTCTAGACAAGGTCCTTAAAATGTTTGTTTCTCCTTTACACTGAGAAGGTGAGGGTGGTGTGAGGAGGTTGCAATGCAGCAATTAGACCACTAGATGCAACTAAATTCTACACACTAGACCTTTAATATCATTTGAACAGGTGAGTTGTATATAAATTCACCCTCAGTACAGTTGTCATGCAAGGAAATTATCTATAGAGACCAAAACTGTTTTTTTGTACCAGGCTGTAAACATGTTTATTTCTGCTGTGAAGTTGGACATTTTAACATGGGGACTTATGGAGACTGACTCACTTCTGGAGCCAGCCTCAAGTGGACGAGAAGAGGAACAGTTTTTGGCACTTCCTGTGTTGCCTTCTAGTCTGCTGTAGTTTCTTAGTGCTCATAGCTCATGAATATGCTTTTTAAACACACACTTTGTTTTTGTGTTTTTGACTCTGTGCATCCACACCGTGCTGCAGCAGTCTGAAGGCAGCTCTGCTCTGAGGACACAGATGATCCGCCGTTCTATTTTTCTCTTTGTTTCATGTTAATCATATTTTATCATATGATCATTCATCATATTTTTCCCCGTGTTTTTCTGTTTGAATGTGACGTCACAACGCAGATGCTTTGTCACGTGCTCTTGGTTCCGTCGGTTCGAGTCTCGTGTAAAAAGTTTGGAGCTCGTGGCGCCCCGCCCTCCTCTGATCCAGGATCAGTCATGAAGGGAGGGCGTGATTTGAGCTCTGATCCTTCCGCATCTGCGCTCTCAACATTCAGCTGCGTCAAGACCTACACCATCATCACCACCACCAGCACCACACCGGAAGTACTGTCATTTTCCCCAACATAAAAGCCCACGCTATTTAAAACTACTTCGTTTTGCAGAAAAAAAAGTTTTGATACAATATTTGAAATAAAAATAAATAAATAAATATTCATTTAGAGAACCCTTTCAAGGTCGCAAATGTGACATCAGAGTGAAAAGTTTATTATTTAATGAAACATAGATTTACACCACAGCAGCATTTAGAAGAGAACCATACCTTAAAAAGAACCTGAGATAAATCTAAATTCAAATCTTTAAATTAAAACCTGTGCTTATTTGAATATGTACAGGGAAATTAAACATTTGCATATAAATTAAATATATAAACTGTGTTAAGAAGTTAACCTGTGCTAACATCTATACAAATAGAAAACTGTATAAAAGGTAGAAAGTAAAAGTAGAAATAAAATTGTATGATAAAAATATGAAATAGAACTACAAACAGGGATCAACCACACGTGATCTATTTAAAGTGGGGTGTATTCATCTGATATGGAGGTTATCTGTGTCAATACTAAACATGCAGATGTGACATGATCAAAACACATGAAATACTTTATATCATCAGTAAAAATGTGGACATCAGGTCAGTGCTTGTTTTAGCCATGCTAACCTGACCTGAGGTGTCACAGATAACACACTGTTAAAAGAATTTTTCAGAGTGACCCTTCAATAATGAAGACTGGATTCGAAGTATCAGAGTCAAGTTGAATTTAATATTCTTGTACAAGAAGGAGCGTTTAACAGTGCAACACACAGAAGGGGTTACAGAGGAAAAGGCTCCTCGAAGAGCCTTGACATTTGGTTCTTATACATCTTCTAGGGGGTCGTCTTACCCCCTGCAAGTTGTTAGCAGACAATTTCCATATATAGTATTTTAAACAATCCACTCAGTTCCCTTAATCATTAGTTGATATTTCCTTAAACTAGATGTCACCTCTCTGACCCGTCCCTGACCCTGGTTTTATTGGGACTTCCCTTTCTTCATACATTATCCTGAACCTTTCCTCATCCTGCCAGCCTTAGCAACAAGGTCATATTAAAGAAGTGAAAATAGAACATGTAGAAAATGGGAAGTCACGTACGCATCTGTGGGTCAAAACATCTGAAACACAGTTTAAGCTTAATTTTTTATAACACACACACAAAGTATGAGTTACTTCACATGCTGCAATGTTCACCAGGTGTTTCATTCACATGTGTAGATCAGTGTCATGACCTGACACAGTACTGTGTGTGTTTGACACCACATCCATAACACGGAGTGTGAAGTAATCGCAGACGCGCGGCTTTTATTTTGAAATGATTAAGAGGAAGTGCTGTCCTCGTTGTCTCTCGCGGTCTTTCCTGCTCTGAACTTTGCTGAAGTTTACCTCTCAGGTCTCTCATGAGCTCAGCTCATTGAGAAAGTTTGACAGAGTCATGAGCGGACAGACCGTCCCTGCCGACTTTTCGGGACATATGTTGGACCTGGACGAGGACGAGGACCTGGAGGTTTTCAGCAAGGTACAGACAAACACACACACACACACACACACGCACACACGCTGCGTGGAAACAAGACGAGAGCTTCAAAGTGTTCACTGCTTTTCATGCTACGTGGATTTGACCCTGACACAACAGCCGCTTTAGTCGGACTGTAGATTTAAACACGGTGAAGTAGTCCTGGTCCAGGTCTGTGGTCCACAGACCACACAGTGTCACACAGGGGAGGAAGCAAACCGAATTTCCTGGATCAGCTGATGAGCTGACCTTAGGACCGACTGTCTTTAGCTGCTCTGTGCTGTTCCGCCAAAGCCCGTTCATTCTGTGCAGCATTCGGTGTTTCTCTGCTCAGCTGCAAACATTTACACAACATTATAAAAACCTTTCAGAGCTTTGACTAATCCACAGGTCCATGTTCAGTTCGGCTTCACTCCACAACAAGAAGCAGCACTGAGTCCAGCCCAGTTTGAAGTCTAAGCTCTGCTTCACCACTGCTGCTGTTTTTAAGCAGTGACTGCAGAAAGAAAAGTTCTGAACAGATGATTCAAACACTTCATCAGCTGATTTGATGAAGGCCCACAGCCGCAGAATGAAGGACACGCTGTGTTGTGACATTTCTGCCAAATTCTCTGCATGCAACAGAGTAGCATTTATTCTGACTATGTCTATTATTTTATAACAGATCATCTCAGTGTCATCTCATGTAACACTAGGACCAGGATCACTGCTAGCACTACTTTTTGTTATGATGTCATAGTGAACTATGATTCTACTTCTGAGTATATTACCACCAAATCATGTGCAAACATGAATCTTGGCTTCGTGGTGTGAACGTGGTGCTTGAAGAGGATCAGGCTGTCTTTAGATGAGCTCTCAGACTAATGTGGAACAGAAGTGCAGCTTCATGATCAGGTACAGTCCTCACACTCAGTCTGCCTGCACAGTCTAATGCAGCCCTGTCGTTGTGTTCATTCAACAGCACTGAACTCTAGGGTTGCAAAATTCCGGAAACTTTCCATGCAAACTACGGAAATTTATGGGAATTAACTGGAATTAATGGGAATATACCTGGAATTTACAAAATTGAAGGTTGGCCCTTAACAGGGAACTTAAATATAGTTGGGGAAAATATATTTTAGCATAACCTTGACTAAAACAACCAGATTTCATGTACACTTGAATATCTATCTTAGTTCCGTCGTTTTGAGTCCAGTGTTTCCCCTATATTCATTCAGTAGCAGCGCAGCGCCGCTGCTAGATTACGAGCGCCGCTGCTGAAATTTCACAATCATTAATATCAATTTTTACTCGCACCGTGTGAGCACAACAACACACGACGTTATTTTGGACTTGTATTGAGTCATTAACTAGCGCAGCAAATCATGTCGGACCCTCTTCTCATTCCTCTACGTAAAAGGTAACATTCAAGCTTATACACGGTCTATGTGTTAGAGTAGCGTAGGTAGTGTAACGTTAGCGTAACGTAGAGTAGCGTAGCTCCTTATGGCAGTGTGCAACAAGTGAGCGAGCAGAGAAAGTGACGGTGAAGCGGTAAAAGTGAACAGAGTACAGAAAGAGAGATTAGCAGGAAGTTGACAGAAAATGTAGTTTGTCAGTTAATAAATGCTGCAGCCACTCAAACTGTTAATAGTACGTTTGTTAGCTGCTAAGTAGCGTTAGCTGCATTTATTAGCTGCTTGTCATTACTACCTGTATGTGCAGAGGAGCAGAGGGAGATAAAAGGAGATGTGTGAGGAGCAGGATCTAGAGACTTTTCCACACTGAATAGTGTAATTTTAATAAAATTCATTATTAATTGATTTCTTGCCTCATGATTTCCACAAGTACTTGTTTACTTGTGGAAATCATGAGGGTGAGGCAATTATTTTGACAGACTGACCTGAGAACAGACTACAGGGAGAGCATCAGTGGCCGCCTCACTGCTGAGCTCCACTACAGAAGAGCTCTGGAGCTTTATACAAAAAGTCCAGAAAAATCAAACGCTCACAGGCTGCATGTAGGCTGTGTCATTAAGTCTTCTGACTTGTAAATAAATAAAAGCTGTGAGTAAATTTCTGTGTTGCGACATTTAATTTTTAAAATATTTTCTACAGATAAATGTCAACAGCTGTAAATTGAGACAAAATACAAACATGTATAATCCTGTCTATGAGGATTCCAAGGTCATTTCATTGAAACTATTCTCACTTGCATGAATACGGGTCGACGTCGCATTCTCATGGACACGGACACAGCAGCACCACTGCTGAAAAAAATTCTAGGGGAAACACCTGGAGTCTTATGTAAAAGTTTGTAGCTCGTAGCGTCCCGCTCTCCTCTGATCCAGGATCAGTCCTGAAGGGTTGGGTCCTGAAGGGTTGGGTCCTTTCAGCTCTGATCCTTCAGCATCTGCGCTCTCAACATTCGATATGGTATTAATGTTTAACTTGCAAATGCACATGGAAATGTATTCATACAGTAGATAGCTAGCTGATGCTAAATAAGGTATAGCTAGCATCACTTCATTAATCCATCTTATCTTACCCCCATTTACTAAATTACCCCCAATTTCCAGTTCATTACCATAAATTCTTATAAACTTCCAAAATTCCCATGGAAAGTTTCTAATATGGAACATTTCCATAATTCCTCAGCTTAACATCCCATGGAAAGTTTCTGGAAATTTACCAGACATTTTCCACCCCGCATTACATTCAGAGGTGACTCTAGTATCTGTACTTCCTGTTTACATCCATGATGGCTCAGAATATTAAACACCTATCAGTGTAATGTAGTCCAGTACAGCACCACCTTTAACTACGACCTCATTAATAAACATAGAGTTGGGTTTTCACATGTCTGTTAACAGAAACTGAACATTCTAAACTTAGTAAAGCTCTTTGTACAGTCTGCAGGGCTGTTGTGTTGCATAGCAGCAGCTTGTACAGGTGTAGCTAACAGCGTGTTCACTAGGTGTAGGTGCACAACAGATGAAACAACAGACCACCGTGAGACATGATGTGACAAGTGTCAGACTGTGCTACTACTGAGAGACGGCGTCAGTTAGTGTGGTCATATCACTCATGGATTAAAGCAAAAAAAATCTTTTGGCTGAAAGTTTTTCGAGCTGCAGCCGAGTCATTTCCAATTTATGAAGCGTGGTACAGGTTACATTACCTAACACCTGCTAAAAAAAATAAGATACGATTTACAGCCCCACTGCACTCATAACCATGTTCTCATCAAGTTTAAATACTTGACCAACAGTGTTTTACAGGAGGATGATCTGAACAGCTGTTCTATTACACTTTTATTTTTTTTATTTTTAATCTATGAAATCAAACTGATCAAGTTTTACTCTTTCAAATAATCAACCATCTACAGAACTTTTCACTACGTTATTTTTCTACTTCTTCTTCTCATCATCATTATCTTTAATTATTTTTATTAATATTGTTTCCAGTGAGCCTCTTATCATTTAACAGGAAAATACATCAAACAAGCAGCACCAGGATTAAATAACAATAAGAGCAACTTTTGCAGCCTTGTGACAGTTTCAGTGTGATGGTGAGCTCTCACCTTTCTGCATCACTACATACTGTTAATAATCAAAGAAGCTCTGAGACTTTACATCTGATATATATGTTAGAATACAAGATTTCAGCAGAGCTACAATCAGACTACATTCATGATCTATACAGTCATACTAACCAAAAAACTTCTTATTGATTATCATTATAAAGTTTCAGGGCGTTCCCGTAACCATGGTAACTCATGGTGCCAGAGGGGAGGGAGAGACGCTGAATGAAGCCGTTTACACAGAAACACTGCAGACGCACAACAGGAGACTCTCTGTGTCAGACGAGTTCTCACATGTTGACTAAACTTTACAAACCGAGTCTCAAAATGACGTCACAGCTCTGTCACGCAGTCAAAAACTGATTGATGACATTGCAATGCGTCCATGTGTCCAAAGTCCATGCTAGCTAAGCAGCTAAACTTTAGCGCCGATGCTCTGTGTTTAGGTCCCGCCCTGTGTGGGTCATTATACTGTCATTGGTCACACACACACACACACACACACACACACGCTGTAAACAATACCATTGGCTGTAGAGTGTGACAATCTGTCAATAAAAATCAGCCATCAGCCAACACTTTCTCTCCTTGGATCTACATTGATCTCATAAGTGGCCTCTGTGAACTCTGACGGAAATCCGTTGTAACAATGTCATGTATCACACTGTCTGTAAAACTGGACTGTGGTCAGTTTGATTTCAGTTTTGTGTGTTTGTATGTCATGACCTGTACGCCCAACAATGACTCTTACCCAGCAAGAAAGCCAGGAAGTGCAGCGTATACTGGTGAGGGTCTAACGCACAGTCATGTCGTCTCCAAACCACCAACAGCTTCAACATTCCAGATTAAGAGACACAAAGTTGTGTAGTGTGAACAGTACAGCCATCTGATGACTTTAGAAACCATGTAGTGTGATCAAGGCTTAGGAACAGATTAGTCTCAGTTTAAAGAAACCTATGTTGACTGGATGGACTGAACATCCAACCAAAGTACCAGCCGACTTGTACTTTCCATGTCTGCGTGTCCATGAGGGTCCATTTTGATCAGCAGGATGCAAATGACATCATGACCGTCCATGTCCGCATGGTCTATCAAGAGAGAGTTCCAGAGGGAGGAGGCAGCTATGGAGAAGGCTCTGTCACCCCATGTTTGGTGCTTGGTCCTTAGTGGTGGAGACAGGAGCTTGGCATCAGAGGAGCAGAGGCTATGGGATGGAGTGTGGTGGTGGAGCAGGTCTCTGAGGTAGCAGGGGGCCTGGTTATGGAGGACTTTGTGAGTTTCTGGTGGACAGAGGTGGAGGTGATGTGGTAATGGGAGTCGGACTGGATGAGTACAGGGACAGCAGAGTTCTGGATGATGTGCCGTAAAAAAGCTGGAGATGAGCTGTGTGTTTTTTAGGTGGAAAAAGGTGATTTGTTGACATGGTGTTCAACGTTGCTGTCAGAGATGACTCTGAGGTTGTGACTGTGTGGGGAGTTGTGACGTGATCATGTTCGCTTCATTACAGTTTAGTTTGAAAAAGTCTGCTTGCATCCATGATTTCATTTCATTTCACTGAGGCAGTTGGTCAGGGTTGAATGAGTTGCCAGCGGTGATGGTTTCAGTAAAGATGTATAGCTGGACATCATCTGCATAGCAGTGGAAGCTGTGACCATGATGGCATATGATGTTACCACGGGCAGCATGTAGAGGATGAACAGGAGAGAACTGAACCCTGGCTCAGTACCTCTTCTTTAGGACTTCATCAGATTGTCTTGTGGCTGGGCAGCTGTGGCTCGGAGGTAGAGCGGGTCGTCCACTAATCAGAAGATCGGCGGTTCGATCCCCGCTTCAGTCTGCATGTCGAAGTGTCCTTGGGCAAGATACTGAACCCCAAATTGCTCCCGAAGGCTGTGCCATCGGTGTGTGAATGTGTATGAATGGTTAGCTCCTCAAAATATGTATGTCCTCAAACTGATGAGCAGCTGGCACCTTGCATGGCAGCCAATGCCATGCCAATGTCATCCAGTCCCACTCCCATTACCACATCACCTCCACCTCTGTCCACCAGAAACCAAATCCTCCAAAGTCCTCCATAACCAGGTGTATGAATGTGTGTGAATGGGTGAATGAGATACGTACTGTAAAAGTGCTTTGAGTGGTCGGAAGACTAGAAAGGCGCTATATAAGTACAGTCTAATTACTATTTACCATCTTGTTTCATCCAACCAACAGTAAAAAGAGCTTTTAAGTATTAATCAGATACTGGCAGCAGCAGCTTGATAATCAGTCATTGTGTTGATACTCACACTGTAGAAGCCAGGTCCCAAAAAAGTAGGCTGACCACACTGAAACTCTTTGTTTTTGCACCTGTGTTACAGACCGTCGTAGTGACCTCCAGCTCATTGTTCAGCTGTCTGTTCTATAACTTTACTGCTTAGTGTTTTTTTTTCAGCAGCATCAGGCAGAAAACACACTGCAGACACACACACAGTGAACACAGTGAAGCATTTAGCAGCTAACGAAGCACATTTCCCTCAGGAGTCTGAATACTGGAGTTCCATTAATAGGTGGACAATTTAACCTAACCTCATTGATTTCACTGGGACAAAATATTAGAAACACCTGTACAGTCAAATCACACCTACAAAAACTGTGGACAAAAAATAACATTAAAACCTTCATGAAGGAAGGACTGATGCAGGACAGTGTTGATTTTAACTTTGTGTGCCTAATGGACTGGCAACTGACTGCATATACAATTTATTCTATATTACAACAGACTAAAACAGAAAAGGGGCACAGATGTGCTGTTTCCGTGTGCGCCACGGTCGCCGCAGCGATAAATGGCTGTTCTAGTCGATGATTCAAACTCCACCAGCCCGGCCGCGGTCTGTATCAGAAGCTTCAGAGAAGCGGGCCTTGCTCGGCTCTGCGGGGAATACGCAACTGTTCTATTTTTGATGGACTCCGTGAGCAGCCCACGTCAATCTGCACAGAAGCCGGAAGCCAGACACAGAAACAGCATAGAGAATCCGGTGAACACCCCGTGAAACTGCCGGTCGTAAAAACAGACAAAAGTGAAACAATTTAACTACGTAGCATATTTACACATGTAGAAGCATGTTTAGAAGCACGTAAACAAGGAAAATTACCAAATCTGAGCAAGTAAACAAAGTCTGGTGGGAGTCTGGAGTTTCGGGGTAAGCAGGCATTGCAGAACAGTTGTGGTGTCAGTCTAGTAGATCCTAGTACATGTCACTGCAGATCAGATCAGTTCCTCATGAAGACGTCAGACATACTGGACACAGACACAGAGTATATGGGCACTTGAGCCTAATGATGGACACCGTATTAAGACATCAGTACAACCACAATTCAAAATCAATGTGCAAGGCATAGTACATCATACTGCAGGTAACCATAGCAACGATTCGAATGCCTTACTCTGTCGGTGGAGAAATCACAATCCCCGTCCAGTCTTTGTATTAGGGATGGGCATTTCAAGCAGAACTACTATTCGATAATCACTGGGAACTAATCGATTATTTTTCGACTAATCGCCCCCCCCCCCCCGCCGCACCACACCACACCGCAGCGCAGCATAGACGGAAAGAGACACACGTTTTTCTCTCTCTCACTATCTCTCTCTCTATCTCACTCTCATTAGCATCAAAAAGTTTTTCAAGTCTTGCTGTAATGGTTTTTCTTGATGGGACTGTGAACTCTGGCTCAACAAATGCCATCAAACTCCGAAAACCCTCACCTTCAACGAAGCTGATGGGGAGCATGTCTTTTGCAATCATCTTTGAAATGAGGGACGTCGTTTGCTCCGCACGTCTGGCATCAAATGTACTTCGTCTAGTGAGATAGCTGGCCATTGACTGTTGCTGTGACGACGGGCCTCCACTTTCTGTCGGGTGCTTCGCTCTCATATGACTGTGCATGGCTGTCGTAGACTTGTGATATGCAAGCTTTGCCTCGCAGAGATTACACCGCACCTCTGTTTAATTAGTTTTTTAAAAATAGTTCCACACGGAACTTTTTGACGGCTGCAGCACTCTCTCCATGGCTCCTGCTTGTTTCTTCTTACGGTGGCAGCTAACGTCAGCCCATCACACAGCGTATCAAATGCTATACTGCCCCCGTGCGGAAGGCGCCAGTAAAACAAAGGAATATTTTTTTCAGACATGACTACTACTATACTAATCGATTTTTTAGGATTTAACGACTATTCGAATAATCGAAAATCATTGCCCATCCCTACTTTGTATACACCTGTTCTATGATTCTGTTCATTTATTATACATGCATCACTATCTCAGTCATTTCACTTCACAAAATTTTAATTCTAATCCATTTTATGAGATCTGCTGAAGTACTACAATCTCCAAATCATGTCTCAGATAACTTTTATAATAGAACAGGGGTCGGCAACCTATATGCTCGCGAGCCAGATGTGGCTCTTTTGATGACTGCATCCGGCTTGCAGACGGGTGAAAGTAAGCCGGTACGGTCCGGTACTGCGTACCACTAAAACATTCAGTGGCGGTACGCAGTACCAGGAAGATGGGAGTGCGGCTTCCTGCTAATTAGCCCTCATTCAGAACCAGTCATGGCCGCACTCTACTGCGGTCAAGCCAGCCATCTCTCGTTTTCGCGTGGTCAAGCCAGCCGCTCCAACATTTTCAAGTGCGCCCTTATTGCCGACTTTATGGCAAATACTTTGAGACAACTGGGAAAGTCAGCGCTAGCTTACTGCAGCGTGTGGAAACTTCTGGTTTTCAAAATAAAACGTGTGTATTAAATGTATTAAATGATTATTTTAAAAATATGAAGAGTGTTAAGATTTGATTAAAAAAAAAAAAAAAAAAAAAAGAAAGTAAGAGTTGTGTCTCATAAAACAAGTATGATCCTGCACTGATTTTGACACATCACCTGGAAGGAATGGTCTGCATCCGAAACACAGCGGTTGCTATGGGGATTGGTGCATGATCGGGACCATGCAGCACCAGAAGTCGCATTAATGTTAAGAAGTATTTTATTTATTATTGGTTAGCTTCAGTATCACAACGTTATTAAAAAGAATAAATTCAGAGACTTATTATACTCTAAAATTGTTGGTCTTACAAAAAATGCACGCATTTATTTGTATTCAGTGTTAAAAAATATTATATGGCTCTCACGGAAATACATTTTAAAATATGTGGCTTTCATGGCTCTCTCAGCCAAAAAGGTTCCCGACCCCTGTAATAGAATCTATAATAACAATAATAATAACTTTATTTGTATAGCACCTTTAAAAACAAGGTTTACAAAGTGCTTTACAGAGCAGAGGACCCAACAGAGGGCCAAACAAGTAAAACACATCAATGACAAAGTACATTGGTGTCAGCTTGTGACCCGAGACAGCTGATATACACTGCCCGTCCAAAAAAACAAGTCACCACCTGGATTTAACTAAGCAAATCGGTAAGAGCCTACCATTGGATAATTACTGCAGTGATTAGTATGTTTCAGCTGGCAACAAGTTATTTAACCCTACCTGATGGGGTGAGTAGCTTCTTCTTTCTTAAACAACCATGTCTGAAGACATATCCTGTGGTTGTGGAAAGGGTGTTAATCAGTTTCAGAAGGGTCAAATTATTGGCCTGTATCAAGCAAAGAACACAACTAAGGAGATAGATGAAACTACTAAAATCAGATTAAGAACTGTCCAACGCATTATTAAAACCTGGAAGGATGGTGGTGAACCATCATCTTGGGCACATCAGGGTAAGAAGAGAGGTGGATGAAGTGATGCACCCATGATGCCTAGTGCCCACCATACAAGTCTGTGGGGGGAGTTTTATGACCTGGGGTTGCTGCAGTTGGTCAGGTCAGGTTCAGCAATGTTATGTCTCCAAAGAACGAGGTCAGCTGACTACCTGAATATAGTGGATAACCAGGTCTTTCCATCAATGGAGGTTTTCTTCCCTGATGGCACGGGCATATTCTAAGATGACAATGCCAGGATTCATCGGGCCAAGTAATCTTTACACCAATTAACCATTACACCAAGTAACCACTA